>CM065727.1:58776078-58831078 GCA_033310375.1 Conus canariensis
GTTAAACTGACCTTGGCACAAAACAGCCCCCCCCCCCCCCCCCCCCCCTCATTAATGTCACCTACAAGTCCTCCTTACCACCAGTGTCCAGGACAAGCATATGCACGTACGGTGATGTCTTGGTATTCAGTTGTCTCCGGACGGCAGGAGTGAAAGCAAAAGGTTGAAGGCTAACCCCACCACGACCTCCGACCTAACCTCACCGTGTCAAATATCTGGTTTCATAGTTGTCTAGAAAATAGATACAGTGTTGAAGCCAAGTGTTTGATTGCAGGAAGGGCATTTACGGTGACCGAGAATCCATCTATGTATTGAAAGAAAGAGAGCTTTATAACAAAAAAATTGCAAATCATGGAGAAAAAAGAACAACAAAGTCAAACATTTCCACAACTTTCTCACTTAAAACCCCCAGCTTGTCCTCGCAAACCAAAGGGCATTTGCAAGGAATTCTTGGAAAAGACTGAGGGTAGGTCCAAACAGTTTTTGTCAAATCAGTATAATCATGGTCACAATTGTTTTGCTAAAACTTCTAATGCCTTGAAAAAGGTATGAATTTCGTTTTATGATCTTGACTACAGACAGAAAACACTGTATCTGGACAACATGAGAGAAATTGCATGTACATATAAATGGGTCGAGCAGCCTATGTGGAATACACCTGCAGTACAAATGATAGACGAACAAGGTTTACTTTTTTCTCAACTGCCAGTGAACCGAATTGGTTTTGCCTACATTGAATTTGTGACAGCATTAATTTTCAAAACTAGAATTCATGCACAAATACATATTTATTCAGTCTAAGAAACCATCACCTTTAAACATTTCTAAATGAAATTCAGAAACTGAAATTCATGAAACATATCCCTAAACTTTCTATTTTATGTGACACGCCGCAAAAACGCGTGTGCATTCTGAATAACATGAGTCGGCCACTCTGCATCCCGATCTGAATTTTCGAAACAAATCACCTCTGTGTTGTGACAGGGGGATATATGCTGCGAAGGAAGAAGTCTGAATCTTTTTGACAGTCAAAGATCTGTCTCATGGTTGGCGCCAGTGATTGCCTCCTTAAGCAGTCTCTTCTTCCATCCATCTTTTATCTCATAGACGTCTCTGTGTTGCATTCAGTTATTTTTTGTTAGAAGCCTCGACGTCCGCCAGGCTTTGTCTAATCACTTCTCTCTCTCTCTCTCTCTCTCTCTCTCTCTCTCTGTGCCGATGGAAAGTTTTCCTTAATGCGGTGACTCATACTGGAGAGTGCTGCCTGACGCTTCAGATGGACCTTTAATGTCTCAGGGATAGTTCTCCATTTTTGATCTGCTCACTTTACTATCTATGTATGTAATCATTGTTTTGCTTTGTTACCCGAAAAATACATGACACATGACATGGATTTTTTTCCTTGGAATTATTCGTGAGACAATATATGTGTTTTTCAACTATGTGAATGTCAACGACAATTCGTATTTTGACCGGCTTGGAAAACCAGCATCACTTCGTTTTGCAACCTGGTTGCTCTTAAAAAGAAACTGATAAAACTTTCAGAGAAAAAAATCGCTCTTGATCTATCCGCTATGCCAATGAGTCACCATACTAGGCTTGAAGATCGGACAACAGTTGTTTTTTTTTCTATAAAGAACAAAAGCAACAACAACACACACACAGACGCACATACACACACAAATGCATGTACGCATGCACGCATGCACACACGCACGCACACACACACACACACACACACACACACACACACACACACACACACACACACACACACAATTCAATTCAATTCAATTCAAATTTAATCCTTTGACCCCTGTTGGGGCATGGAGGATACAAATGTAACAAAGAGAAATACGAAACTCACTCAGAACAATGTGTGAACATAGTTGCGAAATGCTGAATTCTGGTGAACTGTAATGATCTCATTAAACAATCTTCCCATTTTTTAGAAACTTACTAATATTCAAACAAATGCGTCTTTCTTTTTGAAATAAATTACAAAAGTTGAAAACAGACTTTGGTTTTAGATATTTTTTAGGGATGAATTTTTCACGAAGTTCATTATATTTTGGACATTCCATGATGCAATGAAATTCATCTCCAATTTCACCTATTTCACAGTTACGACAAATACGCAATTCTCTTGGAACATTATGGTGTCTTCCAATTTCAATTTGCAATTTATGGTTACTACATCTAAATTTAAATAAAGATATAACATAAATATCTGGCATGGTAGAAATATAATGTTCTTTTCCAAAGACAGTCTTTACACTTTTATAGAATACACACTTGTTGCTGTTTTCAAGAGAACTGCGCCAATCACGAGCATAATTATTTTGCAACTCCTTTTTAACACACTTACATAAGTTACTTCTGTTTGTGAATGAATGAGATTCCCAAACACAATCAAAACCAGTTTCAAATAAAATGCTTTTAACATAACTAAGCCATGGTGAAACGAAAATTCCTTTTGTATATAGTTCATGTAAGATATTATATACTTTGTTTGAATACTTCTTAGAATCAGGAACAACTAAGTTAGCCCAGAACCTTATCATTCTCACTTTAATCAGTACAGATAAAGGATAGATTCCGGTTTCACCATAAATCATTGAAGTCATTGTAGTTTTATTTAATCTAAATAAATACTTTAAAAAACGTAACTGTAACTTTTCTAATGTATCAACATTTTCATAACCCCAAATTTCACAACCATACAACAACACAGGTACAACTATGGAATAAAATAATTGTATGCAAACATCAATTGGCAATTTCTGTTTTCTTGCAGTTTGTAATAATGAAAACATTGCCCTGAGAGCCTGATTATAAGCACATTGTTTTGCTTTGTAAAAAGAACCTGTTCTGCTGAACGCGATGCCTAAGTATTTCATTGAATTAAGAACCTCTATTTTTTCATTCCCAAAGAAAAAAAATTCACGCATACTATTTCGACCATGAAAGACAACTATTTTTGTTTTCTTTGGATTTACTTCTAACTGCCATTGCGTGCTATATATATAAAAGTCATTAAGTTCTTTTTGCAAAGCTGATTTAGAATTTGCCAATAAAATTGTATCATCAGCATATAACAATACAAGAAATTTAATAAACTGTTCAAGTTTCAACTCTTGCGTTAAATCATATTCTAAAGTAGAACAGTTATTGTCAATAAGGAACTGTTGTAGATCATTCAAAAATAATGAAAACAATAAGGGTGAAAGGTTTTCTCCTTGACGAACTCCCCTAAAACTGCCAAAGAACTCTGATTTTTGACCATTTAGAAAAATGCACGATTTTATTTGATCATACATATTGATTACAACGTGCAGTATTTTCCCAGATATGCCTTGACTCATCAGTTTGTGCCATAAAGCATGCCTCCAAATAGA
Organism: Conus canariensis; assembly: GCA_033310375.1. Lineage (NCBI taxonomy): Eukaryota > Metazoa > Mollusca > Gastropoda > Neogastropoda > Conidae > Conus > Conus canariensis. The sequence goes on from CM065727.1 coordinate 58,779,477, forward strand.
ATCAAATGCCTTTCTGTAATCAATAAAAGCACAGTATAATTTTCCATTGTTGATTGCAGACATGTCAATCAATGATTTAAGAACAAAAGCATGGTCAAGCGTTGAATGCATGTGTCTAAAACCTGCTTGGTTTTCTGAAATAAGTCTATTTATTTCAACAAAATAAGTAAGTCTGCTATTTAGAATTGACGTGAATAATTTGCCTACACAACTCAACAGTGTTATCCCTCTGTAGTTATTGCAGTCTTGTTGATCTCCTTTGCCTTTATAGAGTGGTACAATTAACCCTGTCACCCAATCTTCTGGTATAATACCAGAATCCAAAACACGATTAAACAATAAACAATAAAACTTTGTCATATAAGGAACACTATTCTTTATATATTCATTCCTTACTAAATCAACTCCCGCAGCTTTATTATTCTTTAAACATTTAATGACTCTTTCAATTTCATCCTCAGTAACTGAATCATTTAAAATGTCTAGATTGATATTTCTTTCAGATACTTCATTACTAAAAATGATATCATTACATCCAGTATTTTGACTGGAAATGGTTTTTAAGCTCTTCAAGAGGTATAGGACACGATGAAGCTTTTTTGCCTTTAATTTTCCTCCAATAATCCCTTGGATTTCTAGTTTTTAAAGCTCGCAATTCTCTATGCCATTTTCTCGTTGCTCTTCTTTCAGATCGTCTCAAAACATTTTTATATTCTTTGCTTTTAGCAGCAAGATTATTTAGATTAGGCACAGTATTTGAACATTTAACTTTATGCTTTGCTTTAAAGTACTGGCTTCGAGAAACCTTACACTCCTTATCAAACCAGCTTTGATTCTGCCTCATTGAATATCTATTATTGTAAGTATTAGAGTAAGTACCAAATGTATCCTTCGCTGAATCAACAAGAATTGACGAAAACCGCTTATTCATTTCACTGATTGATATTGTGCCTTGTTCAAATAAAATTACAATTTCATCAACATTGTAATTTGCTAAATGTTCTTTATATTCATTACATTTGTTGTTATCCCATCTTCTAATCTCTGCACCATCATACCTTTGATGCAGAGAGTGTTTAGTACCATTAGGTTCATTGAAAACAAAACAGGTTTTAACTGGAAGAGACAGGCATAATGGGCAATGCACATCAGAGAACAACGCATCAGAAACATCAACTTTAAACTTATTTGCATTTTCCATCAAATATCTAGAACCAATGATATAATCAACAACTGTGCTTCCTTTACATGTGCATGCTCCAATACCAGCATCTGAACCAATTCTTCCGTTAAAAATGTATATTGACAGTGATTTACATAAATCTAAGAGACGATAACCATAATTATTAGGCCTCTGCTTATCTTGAGATGATCTTTGACAAGGTTGGAAATTATCTTCGCTCATATCACAGAACATCAGAGAACACAGACTGAGTGAACTGATTCATATCAATAAAATCATTCATACTTTTGGTATAAGCATTAAAATCGCCCAACAACAAAACATAACAATCCTTATATTTATCTTGTAATGATAACAATTCCGTCTCAATCACATCAAACAGTTCAACACTGCTATAAACTGAACCTTCGGGAGGAATGTATACGCCACCAATCAGTCTTTATCATAACCTGACAATGATCTTTTTGATAGACACCAAGCCACACATCCACCAGAATAAGGTAAAATCTCCACACACGTAGATAGCTTGCTTTTGATGGCTATTCCAATACCACGAGAACGTCGATTAGACAGGCATTTTCTGTTAAACAGTTTAATGTCATATCCCCAGTCACTGAAGCAATCAGAGATAAATAAAGCATCTTAGTCATCAGTTTTAGTCTCAAGGAAAACGGCAATGTCGAATAGTTGAATATAGTTCACAAATTCCAAACACTGGAGACGGGAACGCAATCCACACACATTTAAAGATACAAAAGCCAGCTCACGATCATGGCGAACAGTGTGATCCACATCCATATCAAGAACATAATCATCGTTGACATCACAATTAGAAACGCAAGTTTGCAAGCAAAAGGGATTTACAGATGAAGTTACCACACTAGATGATCGCTCATCAGAAGATTGATTGGAAGAATAGAAACAATTACCAACACATAGACAAGATGAAGAATGAGTACAGCTACAAGCACATAACGTTGAGACTACACATGAGTCAGATGAATCACCACGACCTCCGGCAAACCCCTAGCTGGTGTAGATGAAGTGCTGAAGCCCAAGCGCTGTGTAGTCTACCTTCGTCACACCGATCCGGAAAAGGTCGTCAGGTGACTCTACGTACACCGCGTTGCTACCGGAAGATCCCGCACTGCCACTGCTGTTCCTCCCAGGGGCGGCCTTCAACTGACAAACAATTTTGCCATCATGGGTAGTGGATACCCTGTCCACACCAGGTGCTGCCTTACAAATTTTGAATAATTTGAAGCGTAGGGGTGTCAGTTCATCGTTCAGGTAAACTCCTTTCATGTCATGCTTGCGCAGACCTCTCTTCCTCATCATGAGGTTCGCCTTGCTTCTTCATGAAGTGAATTTCACCAGCACTGGTCTTGGGGCTTTCTTGTTTTTTTAGGCCAGTTCTATGCACAACAGAGATGTCCTTGATTTCTAGATCTACCCCAACTTTCTTCCCCAACTCCATCACTTTCTCCATCAGATCTTCGTTCTCCTCTTCTTTGAGTCCATTGATTCTCATGGTTTCCCTTCGCTGATACTGATCCAGCCTATCCTGCTCGTATCGCAGCAAAAGATGTCCCTGTTGAGCTTTCTCTGAAATAGATCTGAGTTTTTCAGACACCTTTTCTGACAGTTCTGTAACCACCTCTTTAATACAGACATCCACAGCTTTCTTTAATGTAGCCCCAAGAACTGGAACGAGGAGTTCTACAACTCGTGACGCAATACCTCCAGCATCACCATTGACGTCATTGTTAACTCCACTTGTTCTTTCCCTTTCCTTTTGCCTTTGGCAGACGGACACGACTTATTTCTGTCGTTCCATGCGCCCAGAACAGCCCCTTCAATATCAAGGTAATCAAACCTGATGTTCTTCAAGATCTCAGCGGATAAACCACTTGGGCCAGCTTGAGACATGGTGAAGGTCAGTTACTAGACTAGCAAAAAAACGACTCTACTCTAAAAAATACAAAAACACTTCACTGTTTCAATTGGCGACGAACGCACTTCACACAAATGTCCACGACAAGTTAAGAACACACGTAAACTGTAAAATATACAAGTTAGCTCACTAACTCCACAAAATTCACAATTTTTTTTTCAAGAGCAGTTGAAAAGACAGCTTACAGACTCATCCGGAAGTACGTCACACACACACACACACACACAACAGATCCAAGATGGCGACTAAGCAGGGGCTCCTGTAAATACCTCTTGGGAAAAAGTGACCTACCACACGTCAGGGCTACAGAGCCGACACAGTTCACGTTAACTGCATTCAGTGAATATGACAGGTAGTCGTGGTGCAAAAAAAGATGAGCAAAAGTTTTATGCAGTCAGTAGTGGGACGACAAACCGGAATTTGCACCTCGTGGAACCTCGCATCGAAGTCAGTGACTGGTTTCCCCAAAGCGGTGCACAAGGCGCACGACACGCTAAATCAAGCCAGAGAAGCCATGAGGTTGGCCGGACACCACGACCCTACAGTGTTCAGTGGAGAGGACATGGTGACTGATCAAGAGCAAACAATGCCTAAAACAGTAGTATACAACGAGGGGCAGGGTGAGTACACTATGACAATGCCGTGTGTTTGTGACAGTGTGCATGAGACAGGCCATTCTCTAAAATGTACGGAGTGTGGCCGTAAAGTTAGCTGGGAGTGCACAGAATTACCTGTGTATCAAATTCTTATTGTCACTCGAAGCTCGAGAAGATATGCGTGCAAACTGTGTGCCCAAATTGTGTACGGGACAGAAAGTTTAGAAGAAGAGATTGTTGCAAAATTAGCCGATGCCTCTGACAACGCTGTGCCAGACAACACACCATCACTCATGTCGGGCCTGGTTACACAAGAGAATTTCGAAGCCTTCACACAACGGGCAAACAGCGCACTTCGAAACCTGGAGGGTGCTGTGAACACACTGGCCGAGCAAATGTTTCAGTGTGAGAGAACCAGGCGTGAGGAAACTGGCCAGCTTATGGCGGCCTGGCGGCAGCAGGGAAAGAAACATCACCGAGACCGTTCCTTCCCCACATCTGGCAACGATGACCAGCGCCCACCTCATCCCGTCAATACTATCCCCTCCCTGCCTCTACACCCCCTCCCGCCCCCACACCGCCACTACATGAAAAACCATCACCTCCCACCTCTAATCCCTCACTTTCAGAGGAGACCCAGAGCGTCAGGGCGACCACAAAAAACGGAAATGACCCCGCTGGCAACGCTACGATAGAGGCGGTGTGGAAAGAAAATGACCTGCCTCAACAAGAGCAACACATCTCACTTTCAGCAGTATCATCACCATCCTCGTCGTCTTCATCTTCTTCATCATCCACAGACAGTGGTAGCGATGGCGACACAGAAGACAGTGACCGTGAGGAGGGCGCTCTTCCCAAAGTGCTACTAATGCATGATTCTGTGTTAAACAGAATTGATGGGAAACGCCTGGGCCAGTCCTATGGCCTCTCAGTGACCACTGGGAAGACGCCTACCATTGGTGACTGTCACAAACACAGCCTGCACAACATGACAGCGGTGGCCATATATACAGCTGTCAACGACCTTAAGAGTGCCACTCCTCAGACAGCCAGTGGAAAGTTGGAGTCCCTGGTGAGAAACATTCTCCGGAACAATGATCAAACCAGAGTGGTCATCAGCAAAGTAGCTCCACTGAACAACAAAGAGCTGCAGACAAAGGCTGACTTTTTCAACGCCTTGAACTCATCTACATTTACAGGTGAGAAGCGAGTCAGCTTCGTTTCCCACACCAATCTGAAAGTATGGGACAAGCGGCTGATGAGGGACACTATCCACCCCATTGATAAGGGCACCAGCATCCTGGCAGGCAACATGGGCAGACAACTCGCGGGCCCTGTTCTGGGAAAAACCCAAACAGCGACGCAGACGACCCATCCGAGACCAGAGAGAGAGAGAAGCCGACAGCATACCACGCCACCACCAGGGCTTCTACCGACAGCACAAAGGTGCTGCCACATACCACGGTGACACGACACGCCAACATTTCGGGCGACTCAGCCAGCCCGATCACCAACCTGGCCATGACGATTACCGTTGGCTCGGTCGTCGCATGGAAGACCGTCGGGATGGACACCAGACATGGCCGACGGGAAGCCTACAGCTATGCTGCCCGAGGCGACAACCGAAATTACCGCCGAGCTGACCGCCGTGTCATCACCCAAGATTACCACGGGTACGACCACCGAGACGAACGCCGAGATGACCGCCAACCCTACTACCGACACAACTGACGAGACGCCTATCAAAATGATCGCCGAGACGACCGCCGGGACCACCACGGCAATGACAGGCGAGACAACATGCGCCCTCGGCAATATCACAGTCGGCCTTTCCCTCCCCATAACTCAGACCGTGACCACAGCGACTTCTATTAGCTCTTAGTCCGTGAGTGTGTATAAGCTGTTTCCCCATAGATGTATTGCACATTATTTCGTACGCAAAATATTACAACTAACTTTTCCGTTACATGCGCTATCATGGAATATTAGAGGTTACAAGAGGACCGATGACGGCTTAAAGATTAACAAACTCCTTGATAAAAGTGTTGTAGAATTCCTGCCTAAATATGACATCATGTTTTTACAAGAAACCCATCTTGATAGAGAAAAAGCCAATGAATTATCTTTACCTGGTTTTGCAGCAGGGGTTCATTATTATCGACCAAAAAGGGGGAAAGCCCCAAGGGCTTCGGGGGGTATCTCTGTCTACATAAAAGAGCAATACAGAAAGTATATAAAATTCCTGCCAAGAAATAACACCGATGTTGCATGGTTACAGATTAAAACAACATGTACAGTGAACACCGCAGAAAAGAGATATGTATATTTAGGTTGCGTATATATTCCACCGGAACATTCTTCCTTTGGCAAGGACTACACTACACGCATATGGGACTCATTAGAAAGTGACATTAAAGAACTAACAACTAAAGGCAGTGTCCTCCTGTGTGGTGACTTTAATGCAAGGACAGGCAATCAAGCCGACTTCATTAGCCTGGACAATGAGAAGAATTATTATGATTTACCTGCTGACTACCATTTTGATAACGTCATAAAAAGACAGTCGATGGACCTCTTTACTAATAAGAACGGACGTCGTTTATGTAACATGTGTATTGAAAATCAAATGTGTGTTTTGAATGGGAGAGTGCTTGGAGATCTTGCAGGATTGTACACTTGTCATAATTCACAGGGAAGCAGCGTAGTAGATTATTTCCTTTGCTCACAATATTCGCTTAGACATATGTTAAGCATGAAAGTGACTGACTTGACACGACATTCTGACCACTGCCCACTAGAGTTATTGATCCAACTACCCATAGAAAATGAAAATACATTACACAAAAGACAAGCCTCTCTCACAACCCACGATGAACAACAGTTACGTAAAGACCTGCTTCATAGGAATTCTACAATAAATACAGAAGAAGGCTATCTAGTATTTCAGTGGAATGAAAAGATTGCCGAAAAAGTAGTAGCAACCTCTAAAATGCCCAACATACGCACCATGATCAAAAAAATCAAGACCGACATTATGACACAACTTGCAACAAATGAACATGACATCGACATAAATACGACTATTGAACAGATAACGAATATATTTTCAAACACAGCAAAGATGGTGCTTAGACAAAGATGGATAGAAAAAGAAATCTAGACGTAGAAAGAAGAAGTGGTTTGACAGAGACTGTCATTCCCAAAGAAGAGAGATAAGATCACTACTGAACGCGGTCAACGGAAACCTCCAAAATAAACAACTAAGGCAAAAATACCTTTCACAATGTAAAATATATAAACGACTTTTAAAGAAAACCAAGAAAACATATCAGAACAAACTGCTTAATTCCCTAAACGAAGCCCTAGAATCTGATCCCAATTCAGTATGGAAAGCCGTTCGAGAACTGCAAACATACGATCATGAAATTTATGGTCAAGAAAATTGTCTCAGCGCGAACAAATGGTTTGAACATCTTAAAACACTAATAGGAGAGAAACAGAAGATCGCAGAAAAACGAAAACAAACAGTTGATGACATGTCAACAGCATTTAAGAGGTCAAATAATCGTCCTTCTGGGAATTCAGAGTTAGATTATGAAATATTAGAAACGGAGGTAAGGAACGCGGTCAGAAAGCTGAAAAATAAAAAAAAATCCCCAGGCAAAGATGGAATCAGAAACGAAATGCTTAAAGCAATGTTACCTGAAATTGCTCCTCTTCTGAAAGACGCATTTAACTTAATTTTAAAATCAGAAAAATACCCGGACCTCTGGAAAACAGGGATCACAGTCCCAGTCTATAAGTCAGGCGGCCAATCCAACCCCAACAATTACAGAGGCATAACTTTGAATAGTTCGCTAGGAAAAGTGTTTTGCAACATAATAAATGAAAGGAAAATGAATTATCTTGAGGCAAACCACCTCTTGGCAAAGGAGCAAGCAGGGTTCAGAAAGGGATCACGCACCACTGATCAAATATTCATATTGTCAAAACTAGTTGATAAGGTACTAAAAGACAGAACAAACTGGCTTTACTGCTGTTTTGTTGACTTCAGCAAAGCATTTGATAATACATGGCACGAAGCCCTACTGATTAAAATGATGCAAGCGGGAATAACTGGCAAATGCTACCAAATCATACAGGACATGTACAACGGGTTCCGTTTGTACAAGAAGCCAATCTGGTTTCACTAAGGAAATATTAATACAAGAAGGTGTCCTCCAATGTAATACCCTTAGCCCAACAATGTTTAACATATTCATAAATGACATTGTCGGATATCTCAGAAACCATGATTCCCCAAGAATTTCCGATCTAAAACAAGTCGAAATTCCGTGTCTTTTGTATGCAGATGATTTAGCTATCCTCTCGACTTCAAAACAGGGACTTCAGCGTGAATTAAACCAGTTACTCAACTACTGTTTAGACTGGGGAGTGAAAATCAACAGAAAGAAAACAAAGGTCGTTGTATTCACCAAATCAGATCCAAAGGTACCACTATTCTTCAATTGCGGAGAAAACATAATTGAAACAGTAGATCAGTATAAATATCCTGGAGTCATTTTCCATAAAAACGGACATTTTACAGAAGCCCAAGAACACTTAGCAAGACAGGGGAATAAAGCGGCACATACCTTGAAGAGAACGTTTTATGGTCAAAATGTAAATATGAGAACAGTTACCACCCTATTTGACTCGTTAGCCTCTCCCATCTTCACATATGGGTCGGAGGTGTGGTTCCCATCCTCTTACCAATAGAAAGATGAAATATGTCAAGAAAAGAAAATGCAGCATTTGTTCAAAACCTGTCTTGCAAACACATTCCCACATGAAACTGCACATATTAAATTCTGCAGGCAATTATTAGAGTTCATAGAAAAGCAATGACATTACCGGTTTTGGGCGAACTGGGGAGATCCCCGATTACTTTTAAAGTGATAACCCAGACTATCGCATTCTGGATACACATATTAGAGTCAAACCAAGACTCTTATTAACAACAGATTTATCAGTCAATGATCTCTCAGGGCACCAAAGAAAGCAAATGGACGAAGTTTATACGACAAACCTTGTCAACGATAGGATTACAGCATGTCTGGGAAAATCAGGGTACATTTAGTGTGACTCGCCTGAAGTTTCTAATCAATGCGAAGCTGGAAACGTTTTATATTGAGTTCTGGAAGAAACAAAAGAACAAAAGCACACCCAAGCTCACATTTTATGCCACAGGTACTACCGAATACAAACAGGCGGCTTATTTGGAGCAACGCACTGACACAGATTGCAGACGAGCACTAACTAGATTACGAATAAGCGCCCATGAACTCCAAATTGAGAGGGACCGTTATACCAACATTGACAGAGAAAACAGATTATGCACGACAGGCCACGTCGTTGAGGACGAACTACATTTTCTCGACGACTGCAAATTATTTGACCAACAACGTTGTTACGGATGGTGTGCGGTGCGTGTTTTGCTGTCTGACTCTCGCTCACGAAAGTTTGGATGCGTGTAATAATTATTCCCTACGCACACCCACACCAAACGCACATGGATAGCCAGGCAACACACGAGTTAGATTTTTTTTTCTTTATAATTATGCTGCCTGAACCATCAAACATACATTCATGTGAACTGGTACAAATCAATACATGTCACTACATAGCATATAGATCAAGATATCAATACATAGGAACTTCAGTCATCGGATATCAGCATATCATAATACATATCTTGATATCACTCACAGATCTCGCCGGCGCCGTCCACAGTGTCTCACATATGCAGTCAACACACTCGGTTCCACAGTACCCAAGCCACAGTCTACAACACTAAAAGAAGACAAATAAGGATAACCAAGGTCCCCACATAATAAGCACAGCCGTTCACAAACACAAGCGATGAAGAAGAAGAAACAGGGTCTCCACACAACAAGCACAATAAATCACGTCAAACTATATAGAAGAAGAACCGCAAATTCACAAGGCACAGTAATCCATAGCAGAAGAACCGCAGATTCACAAAGCACAGCAATCCACAGAAGAAGAACCGCAGATTCATAAAGCACAGCAATCCCTAGAAGAAGAACCGCAGATTCACAAAGCACAGCAATCCACAGAAGAAGAGCCGCAGATTCATAAAGCACAGTAAACCATAGAAGAACTGTAGATTCACAAGGCACAGCAACCAATATTGAATCCCCGGAGAACACGATTTCAGCAAAGTCCCATAAAACACAATAAACTTCGATTCCACGTATTGTTGATCTAAAACAAAAATTAATTAGCTTCTCCGTGTATTGATATTACAATGTTCACATCAATAACTTCAGCCCACCGACGCACATGAGGTGGTACAACTAGAGCACATAAATATTCTTGCAGGAGTTTTAAGTCAATCTCGGCGACACAGCATTCACAACATTTCTATAACAATTAAATTTCCTGGTACATATTTCGCTGGTACCGTCACAGAAGTATCGCACATACACAGTGAATATCAACGTACTACTGACTTGAAAGTCAGCCTCTCCACATAGTAACACGACGGAGAAAACGACGATTAAAACAAAATAAATTAGGCTGGACACCAAAGCCTCGGCCGTTAGTTCTTGCTCTCTCTCTCGTCTCTATTATTATTTTCGTCATGTAGTTACCTATGTCATTTTAAGTTGACGTCATAATTTACGTTGACGTCACAATACTCCCCTCCTCAAACAAAAAACAATGACCGAATTGTTTTTTGAAAAAGAAGTAAACAAACAGCAGAATACACAAACCCAGAAATCACATTCACTCGACGGAAAACGAAGCCGCTCACGGAAGCAGTTCGTGGAGTCCTGCCAGGGACTCCCACACAACAGAAGAACACAAGTTCTCCCAACGAACTCTGAATCCCTTTGACATGCTAGCTCGTGGCTGACCTCACGGACAACCTCTCCATACCCACACAGGGTAGAGACCACACATATCTACTGACCACTCGGTCAGCCTCTCCATACCCCAACAGGGTAGAGACAATGGCTGGGCATGGGCTGCACCCCACACCCGGATGGCAATGCACATACAATGTCTACTGACCACTCGGTCAGCCTCTCCATACCCACACAGGGTAGAGACCACACATGTCTACTGACCACTTGGTCAGCCTCTCCATACCCACACAGGGTAGAGACAATGGCTAAGCATTCCTGCTCAATACTACTGTACGCCTTCTCACGATTCAGCAACTTTCAACTAGCGAACACGACTGGGTGAAGAACATCATTATTCTCCTGAGCAATACAGTACCCAAACCAACAGAACTAGCATCAGTCCTGAGAAATAAAGGATTACCCAATCTAGGTAACAACACACAGGTGCAGAAGACAAGATTTCCTGAATCTTCCTCAAAGCTTCAGCATACTCAGGAGTCCAAGAAATAGACCTGAAATCAACGCAGAAACGACACGTACAATCTTTCTTCCTGACGAACACAACTGGAGATGCATACGGACAATTCGATGGCTCAATGATATGAAAATCCAACATGATACCAATCTCTCTCTCAACAACCTCTTTCGCAGAAAAGGGGATTTCATAACATTTCTTTCTAACAGGGACATCTGTTGTAAGAGGGATCTGTAATAGTACATCACCTGAGAAAGAACCTGGTTTGGGGTTCAAAATGTCCTGAAAATCATCAAAGATTACACGCAACCCCCTAGTACTTTTGTCAGACAAAGTACAATCAAACTGTACAGAACGAACATCTTCATCTGGCAAAGAAGACGCCATCGGAACAGTTAAAGTGGAAATGGGTAAAGCGTCATCACAGTCCTGGACGACACCAACTGTACAAACCACTTCACGAATAGTACCAACAGACTCTGGAGAGGGTTCCACAGAGAGACCAATTCCTGGAGAACTGTCCAAGGAATCCTGTTCTTGCCCACAGCCAAAGGTACTATCTGTGACCCAGGCACTGAAGTACCTTGTGAAAGAACGACTGTAGGTACAACATCAGAAGTAGACACGGCAGACACATCAGAAGACGCTAACTGAAAGCAAGACTTCAATGACTCGTCCATCTGTTTCTGAACAAGATCAGAACTGGAAATGTTCACATCATCAGGGATCTGACACAAAGGCTTTTTGTCCCCAGCATGTTTATCTCTAGCCCTCGTAACGGCGGCTGAAGAGAAAGGTTCACAAGATACATCACTAAACTCGCCGCTCACAGAAATTCCAGGCACATTACCCACAATGAGATCTGCGACAGGGCTATCCAAGACACAACAAGTCAAATCACCCACAAAATAAGGACAACTGACTGAAACTGTAGCCAGTGGAAACTCATCCACACGACCACCAAAAGAAACACACTTCACTGTGGTTCCTAACATCTGACTGTCAGAAACTAACCATCTGCGAACGCCACAAATGGCAGCACCAGTATCACGCAGAACAGAACTCAAAGTGCCATTCACAGAACCAGACTCCAAACGTAATTTGCCTGTGAACTCACCAGCAGCTAGACAAGCAAAAGGAGTATCAAGAACAGAGCAACAAGCAATGGACTGTTTGCTGTCAGCTGAGTTCTTGACAACAGTGGAGTTACTAACTACAAATGGACATTAGAGAACTATAAAATAGGCATTCTGGCTCACCCACCTCCGCCAGCTCCAACCGGCTAAAGCCGGTTTCGCTGTTGCTCCGCCGGCTTACCCAGAATGCCTATTTTATAGTTCTCTAATAGTAAACACTTTACAAACATACATAATGTGTAGGATTATCTGTTTTTAACACTAATTTAGAAAACTTTTGAGACTTAAGTTTTTGCTTAATCCTTCGTTTTTCTTGATCGTTTTCAATAACATCATTTTCTTTCATACATTCATCAAATGCGTCTCTATCTTTCATGTGAAATAAAACCACTGTCTTTAATTGCTCTCTAAAGTCTTTTAAAACTGAGTTATATTTTTGACATAAAATCCACACACTTATCCCAGCATGTCTTCCACTGAAAGCCAGTTTTGACAAAGCGTTTCTTTTTTTGACTATGTCTCTTTCTGCCGAACAGTCATCTATAATAAATAGTGTCTGAGTTCCTTCAAACTGTCTATAAAAGTGTTCTAAGCACTCGCTAAGTTTATTGCTAGGATCAACTAAATATATGTCATCATCTGTCCATATAAACCTTCTGTCGTGATATGCTTTGTTCCATTTAAGTGTTGGGCAGAAAATTACTATATGATCAAAATTATAACGATAAACTGTTTGTAATAGGTCGAGGACAAATATTGTTTTTCCACAACCAGTCTGTCCACAAATCAATGAACAATGAGGGGTTTTTATCATAAAGTTTAACATCGGCATTGACACCAAAGTCGTTTGCTCCATAGTTTTAAAACAGAATTTAATTTACACCAGTTATTGTTTTTATCATACTCTCTGTCAAAACTTGTTCAGTATAATAAAACCCTATAAGGCCCAAATGTGTAAGATTAATCCAGTTCAGTTCTGTAAGATCGTTTCTATTTAAACTAATATCAATTTTGTTGCTTGTTGTTATGACCTTAATATCCTCGCCATTGTAAAGAACGACGACAGTAACTTTAAGTTTGTCAACGTCTAAGTTTTGCCAGCTAATAAGAATTCCTTCCATAAGGTTGTCACTGACACCCACAGCTCCATTTCTTGCCTCATCTTTTAAGACAGAAATTTTAAATATCATTGTGAACGTGTCTCCTAATTTTGTGCGTGGAATGAACTGTAATTTTGTAGAAGCTTTCTTTAAAACCGATTCTCTTCTGTGGAGGATGTACTGTTTGTCCCCAAATGGCTTTATTTCGATCTCTTTCCGACTGTTGTCCTCTGGCATAAGACTTACATGTAAAGGGCCAGAGTTCAATGCTTTTCTGAAACTTTTTTGGCGGTCGAAAAATGTAAATGGGCTTAAGAATTCAAATTTTATGTCCCATTCTAAATATGGTTCTAAGTGCCATTTGTTGTCAGTTTTTCGAACTATTTTATATTCATACTGACCTGTATTATTTGCTTCTAGATTGCGTAGTTGTTCTAGTTTAGGAAACCTTTTGTTGTCGTCAACCTCTTTGCGCTTATAATAACCATCTTTAGTGTACTCAAAACCATATAAAGTGCCTATCTCACCGTTTTGTTCAAAGTCCTCAACGTCTGCAAGGTCTTTTAATTCTAAAGTTACACACCTCTCAGGCGCTAATGTAACCCCCGAATCGTCTGGTCCACGTGACATTTTTTAAAACAACGTATTATTTTATTTCTAAAACAATGTGCAGGTTATCACATTTCACGACTTTCCCTGTTTTATCTGTGATCTTTATATTAAATGATCTGACCCTCCCACAAGCTAATCTTTTAAACTGTAAATTAGGGAATCGTATAATTTCATAATCGCAATATGCAGCTTTCCCTGATGGAAGAGCTCTTAAAACAGTTGAGGGCCTTCCATCATATAAGTTTTCATCAGTGCTCAGCTCATCCAAATGTACATAGAGTAATGGATATAAGGCAAGATCGAGCGGATATTCTCCCTCAAAAGTAGTTTCGTCTGGTGCAACTCTAAATTTATGATAGACATAATTGATTTTAAAGCCTAACATTTTAGCTAGCTCTACATCAAAAAAGTAATGGACTACTTCTTTTTCAGGTTTGAATGTTAACATTGTTTTTAGATTTGCATTGTTAAGTTTGAGAGTAATGTCGAAGTTACTCATTGCTTCTTTTAGTGAGCAAAACCCGTAATAACCATCAGGTATGGTTAACTGGCTAATTAAGTTTCCTCCGTCATCAAGTTTTCGAATCTCATTATTCCTCTTGGATTGACTTATATTAAACCATACGACTTTGTAGAATATTTCATGGAGTGCGACCCTTTGGGTTCCGCAGTTATTATCAATAGCATATTCTAAAAACGAAGGACTGTCTTGAGTTGTTATTGTTACAAACATTTTTAAAACAAATTTAAAAATGAGTGCATTCAAATATACTAATGCAAAATATTCTGTTGGACCGCACTACAGTCCTAAAGATATAACAACTGATACCCTCAACATTTCTGTGACTCAGACTGACGCCTTTCAAGTAAAGGTTAGTACTCCATTGGATCGTTATCTTAACCCTCCTATCAAAAACGACTACATCCCGAAAGTGTGGTTCAGTCATCCGATGCAGTTTTATCAGAACCAGTTAAACTTTGCTGTGTTTTGTGCATCAACTGGGTGTGGAGTGTCGTATGCTGATCATTTAAATCATCCTGATCCTTTGGTGAGGTCAGTGTATAGATTTCATTTTTATTACACCTTCAGACGTATTTTGTCTGAACTGCAAGCGCCATTACCAAATGACAAAACGTTTAATCCATTCAGCAACAGAATAGATTACAAGGCTTTTGAAAGGATCTGTAACGAATTTGATATTGACCCAAAGACAGACTTTAGACAAAAGTTGGATCTTAATCATGGTTTAGGCACTCTTTATTATTGGGGCGTGCATAGAAAGTATAACTATGATTGGAATCCTCCTTACACATCTTTCTCTTCAGGCACAACTGTTCACCTCGGGTCCATAGAGCAAGAGCATAAAACAGCATGGACAACATTTATTTTGGATACTTCTAAGGGCCTAACAAAAGCGGGAATAGAACGAATAAACGACTCTATTCGTACTTATGTTTGGTGTTTGCTAGGTTCGCAAGCACAAACGAGATCAAACATAATTGATCCTTCTACTGGCTTTGACGCCCAAAAACAGTATTTAGCAAATTTAGAGGATTCTATTAATTCTGCAATTGATTTGCCTTCAAGTATTAAAAGGTACCAAAATGTTTTGCAATACGCAAGATCGAAAGTAGACTTTGCTGTTGGCACTGGTTTATACATGCTACCTTCTGACCTCAGGCTCCAGGTAGGAACAATAATAAACTACAACAATGAAATCCTTGTGGCTGGTAAAGAAGAGAAGGTCGGAAAAAACGACATAAATTCTAAGCCAGCAATAGCAATAAAAAAAGAATCCTCACCAATCCCCAAGGCCCCAAAACCCCATCCAATCCCCGTGGCCTCAAAAAATAATGACCATGAATATGAAAAGACAGCACTTGTTATTGGATTAACTGCCCTAGGATTACTTGGTCTTTATCTTACTAAAGAGTAACCCAACTATTAAGGCAACTAATGCCCATAAGTGCTCGGCCATAAAGCCAACTACTTTACTTGCGGCAGACAAAAGCCAGCTAACGATCCCCCCTATTATACCAGGCAAAGAATCTATTGCTTTACTGGCTAATTTTTTTAGTAAGTTTGCAAGGTGATCGAGTTGTTTTTTACCCATGATTTATCTGACGACGGAGTTGGCGGGCCTGGTGGCACTGCTCCCCCACCACCACCGCCTGTAATAGCCAACACCAGTGTATTTATTGCAAATCCTAAGGCTGTTATAACACTTGCTAATGTGACGCCTTGCTCTCTAAACAGTGTTCTTATTCGTTCTGCTAGTGTTGTGTCTTCATATAAAATTCTTTGGATAGTTTCTTTTATTCTGCTCACTTGAGTTCGTAATTGTTCTCGGTTAGTAGACAGCACTTCTAGTCTTGCTGATCTCTCTTGTTCAAGATCTTTTAGTCTTTGTGTTATTCTTTCTTTAACACCAGGTCCTAAGTTGTGGTCATCAGCCTCAACTAGTTTTTCTTTTTCTCTTTTTATATGCTCATCTAGTTCACCCAGTTTTGCTAAATTGTTTGTTAATTCACCTCTGATGCTTTTCAAAGCATGATCAAGGGCCGTTATTTCTCTCATAGGTAGCGGCGGATCGTGCATAGTTTTTAATACTGTTTCTTCTGAAAAACTGGTTTCTATTATTTCGTCTGCTGTTGGGCTTAAATCTTTAAGGGGTATGTTTTGTATTTGGTTATCTGTTGGGAGTTCTTGTAGTGTGTTTTGAAGTTTAGCAACTGCCTCACTGTCTAATCTTCGCGGTTTAGCAATGCCAAGGCGATTTTGATCGCTCACACTGAGCCTTTGTCTAATTGTAGTCTTTGCTAAAAACTTTGATGGGTCTGGTTTAGTTGTAAGCTGAACAAGTTGTCCTTGCTCGTTTTTCACAAACAAATGGTCATCTTTTGTTTCAAAATCATTAGGGTCTATAAATTCGGGAGGTTCTTGGCCTAAACTTTGATAAAATGATTTGACCTTACTTTCTGTTAATTCACGCCGCAATGATTGTAATGGATGTGTCAAAGGCGTCATTTCACTCATGTCGTCTCCAGGATCAAAAACATCATAATCTTCTTCTGCCATGTTTTTAAACAATTAACTTTTTATTTTGTTTTATAAAAAAATGTCACAAGCATATGGCTCGATTCTTGACCCGCATAGAAGACTGAAAGAGCCCTTTGGCGTGAAGGGAAATAAACAGAATATTATTGTTCCAAATAATCCATCTACTATTGATTCAGATCAAATTCTTACTGTTAAATTTCCAGACCTAGGAGCAGATGAAGTGATTGTGCCGGGATCTGCACGGCTTACTTTCAAAATAGAACTTGATTCAGCAACAGACGCAAACAGGACAGTTGTACAGAATCTGGGACGGGCAATCGTTAAGAAAATTTCTATAAAACTTGAGGGGCAAGAAATATTTTCTTTACACAATGCAGACATATTTCTAATCTATTTTGATCTATGGCTAACCGATAATGAAAGGGCCGATCTTGCGTTTCAAGGAATCGAAAATAACGAAGCACTAAAACACAGAATAGACGCCGAAGATGCTAAAGACGGTAACAAGTATGAAGCTGTAAGTTATGCGTTTGGAAATCGCTTTTCTATACCCTTGGATTTTGAGTTGTTAAAAGCGCATGCGCCATACTTTCAAGGAGCATTAAAAGACAGATTGTCATATGAACTAACTTTTAATGAATACAAACGTGTCATTAGATCGACAGACACTGATTCCAAGTACAGCATTTTCGACATCTCGTTAGAGTTTGACATTGTTAGCAACCCTAACTTAGCAAGGCTGATTGAGCAACAATATCACTCAAAATTAGCAATATATTACGAAAGAGTGATTCATCATACTAAATATCCTAAAAGCAGGGCAGACACAATATGGAACTTTAGTTTTAGCGCCGCAGCAAGATCCCTTAAAGGTATTTTATTGCTGTGTGAAGATGAAGAACCATTCAAAAGACAAAGTGAAAAGTTTATCAATCCTAAAATAACGAAAGTACAATGTTCAATTGAGGGTAGTCCTAACCAAGTCTACGGTAGCGGGCTTAAACCTTATCATCATTTTGATGAAATAAGAAAATTGTTTGGAGGCGGGAGGTGTAGAAATCCAACAGTAGACCTTGTGTCTAAAGATCTACACCTTCACAGTGTTAGACTTGATGAATATTTAACAACGAAATACGGTTTATGGATTGACCTAAGGTCAACAGAAGATAATCAGTTGCATGGGAGTGGGAGAACAGTTAAAGACGTAATAAACATTCAAATTGATAAAGAAAAAGAGAGTGATAAACCACTTAATGTACATTTGTTTTTAATATATGATGCGCAGCTGAATATTCAAGATAACAGATTAAAAGATATCCAATACTAAATTATTTTTATTTTAAAAAAGCATGTCTGTTACGACTTATCCAAAAGTGCCCAAAGAAGAGATAGCTGCTGCTGTAGACATAAAAACTTTCAGATTAACCAACATTACACAAATGCAACAAAAACTAGAGCAGGACCTTTCAAAATACAGCAAAACCAAACGAAGGTATTCTGCTGTCTTTAATGCTGTTACATATGTTAATACTGGAGCATCGATCACTAGTGCTCTATCAGCAGGAACAAGTGTAGGTCTCTTAGCAACAGGCATAGGTGCACCGGCAGCTTTACCTCTAGGTGGTTTGTCTTTAACTCTTGGCCTGTGTTCATTGGCTGTAAGTGCTGTCAGCAAAAAAATAAAAGCTAAACTCCAGAAGCACACAGCTATGGTTCAACTAATAACAGCTAAACTTAGTTCGTTCAAACTGATAATTGATAAAGCACTAGTTGACTCAAACATCACGGATGAAGAATTTAGTCGCCTACAGGCTGATTTTGAGGACTACAAAAGACAAAAGTTTGATCTTCAAAGAAAGGCAAGGGCAACTTTTTCTCAACAACCAGACACCGACCAGATAAAAAAGGAATGTTTAAAAAAAGTAAACGAAACATTAAACTCTGTTCTAAACAGCTCACATTAACAACCCCAAAGGGCGTTTATACTTTAGTTTATGAGTCCAAGCACAAAAAGACCGTTGATATTGATTCTGATTAACTTTTATTTTTTTTTGATTTAAATAAATATTTTGAGTTAGAAAAGAAGCTCAACATGGATAAGATATATGAAGGTTCAGATGAATTGTTTGAAGCAATGCTCGAGGAAGAGCGTTTGTCAAAAGCTTTAAATGAGGTCGTTTTAGAAGTTATTGATCCAACAAACGTGCAGGCAAGCGTTGTACATGCTATTTCTCAAGTTCCAAGTAAACTAACAATAAACCCTCCAGTTAAAGTAAGGGTAGTTGTTTTAATCGACTATATAACAATAAACGAAGAAAATCTAGAAGTCTGGGTCTCAACTAAACAGCAGACTATTCTTTCTCATAATGACTTAACACCCGGTTGGGCAGATCAACTTCTTACACAGTTTAATGAAGCCTCTGAAGCAGCTAAAATGAGAGGCTCTGGTTGGTCAGAGGGTGAAGTCCTAGACATCAGATTAAGACAAGCTAAGTATGAGCCAATTGTAGGCAAGGCTTACATTCCACTGCCTCCAACATTAGTTGCAAAGAAAGCAGTTTTGAACATAAAAAATTCAGACGACAAATGTTTTATGTGGTGCGTTCTTGCTAGGCTGCATCACGTTGCCAAAAATGCAGAGAGAGTATCTAACTATTTACAGTGGGCCAATAATCTTAACTTTAACGGCCTTGAATTTCCTATGGCTGTAGACAAAATTGATCAGTTTGAAAAACAAAATCCACCAATAACTGTTAATGTCTACACATGGTCTGAAGAAACCAACCTTCTGCCAATTAGAGTGTCAAAGAACAGTCCAACAATAGGCGAACCAACCAGGAGTCATGTAGACTTACTCCTAATGCAAAGCCTTAATGGGTTGCACTACACTCTAATACGCACAATGAGTAGATTACTAGTGCATACTACAAAACAACATAGCAAACAAGAATTCTGTAGAAAATGTTTAACAAGAATTCCGTCCGTTCAAGCTGCGAGCGAACATGTAAAACATTGTATTAGCCCAGTTGACTGTGATACAGAACTAATTACGCCCGGAGAAGGCAGTAAAGTTAGTTTTAAGAACTGGAAACGGTTGCAAACTAGTCCATATGTTGTTTACGCAGACTTCGAATCACTCATTGTTCCTTATGAAGGACCAACCCCACAGAAACTTCCTAAAACAGTCTTAATGAGTAATCATCAGATTTGCTCATTTGCCTTCATCATTGTTAGGTCGGATGGCGCCCATTCAAAGCCAGAATTATACAGAGGACCAAATGCTGCAAAATACTTCTTAAAACGCATGCAGCAAGTGCGTAATGCCTGTTCTAATAATCTAAACTTATCTGAAATCATAATGACGCCTGAAGACCAACAACAGTATGACTCAGCCACTCACTGTTGGATTTGTGGGGCGGCCTTGGTTGCCACCGCAGAGAATCCAACAGTAAGAGACCATGATCACATTAGCGGAAAGTTTAGAGGAGCAGCACATAACAAATGCAATCTTCAACTAAAGTTTGAACCAAAGACATGGAAGCTGCCTATATTCTTTCACAACTTGCGAGGTTACGACTCTCACCTTATAATGCAAGCAGTAACTAGCGACTTCAGGGTGTCATGCATTGCACAGTCATCAGAAAAGTACATGTGTTTCACTTTAAATAACATGTCTTTCTACGACTCTATGCAACACATGATGGGTTCATTAGAGTCACTGGCTATGTCCTTAAAGTCCTGCCCAATAACAGAAGAATATTTTGACCCAACTCTTGTTAGAAAGGGCGTTTACCCTTATGAGTACATGAACAGTTGGGAAAGGTTTGACGAAGATACACTTCCGCCTAAAGGCGCGTTCTTTTCTAGTCTTAGAGTAAAGGACATCAGTGATTCTGATTACCAGCATGCTCAAGATGCGTGGCAGAAGTTAGAGTGTAAAACGATGGGAGACTATCATGATTCCTATTTAATGGCGGATACCTGTTTGTTGGCGGACGTCTTTGAAAATTACAGAAAGACCTGCATGAAACATTACAGCCTGGATCCCGCGCATTACA
This sequence comes from Conus canariensis, assembly GCA_033310375.1. Taxonomy (NCBI): domain Eukaryota; kingdom Metazoa; phylum Mollusca; class Gastropoda; order Neogastropoda; family Conidae; genus Conus; species Conus canariensis. Next base: position 58,800,566 of record CM065727.1, read on the forward strand.
TTTCTGCGCCTGGGATGAGCTGGGACGCTTTCTTAAAATTTACTGGAGTACAAATTGATTTATTGTCTGACCTGCCAATGCTTCAGATGATTGAAAACGGATTGCGTGGGGGAATCAGTATGGCGTCGCACCATTACTGTAAAGCAAACAACAAATACTTGGACGACTATGATCCAAGTAAAAGGTCTAACTATCTTATGTATTTAGATGCAAACAATCTGTATGGATGGGCAATGGCGCAATCACTTCCATTACGCAACTTTAAAATGTACACAGGACTCAAAGACATTCAAAAGTTTTTAAAATGGCTACCTACTCTAGAAGCTGATCGTAAAAGAGGTCTCATTCTAGAAGTTGATTTAGAATACCCCCATGAACTTCATGATTACCATAATGACTATCCATTAGCGGCAGAAAGTCTAAAAGTGTCAATGACAGAACCACCTAAACTTGTGCCTAATCTTCGTGACAAAAAAAATTATGTCTGTCATTACAGACTTCTTCAATTTTATTTAAGACATGGTTTGAAGTTGACAGCTGTTCATCGTATAATTGCTTTTGATCAAGAACAGTTCATGAAACCATACATAATGAAGAACACTGATCTCAGAACTAAATCCACAGATGCTTCAGAAAAAGACTTTTTCAAGTTGATGAACAACAGCTGTTTTGGAAAGACTATGGAAAATCCGCACAAGCGTAAAGATGTTAGATTGGTCACCAGAGAAAACGTTGCAATTAAGTTGACTTCAAAACCTAATTATCAGGACTTCAGAAGATTTCATGATCAGCTTTTTGGCATAATGATGAAAAAAAAGAAAGTCAAATTGGATAAGCCCGTTTTTATTGGGTTTACTGTTTTAGAGCTGTCGAAGCTTTTGATGTTAGAATTTCTTTACGACTACTTTAAGCCCTTGTATCCTGAGTCCAAAGTACTTTACACAGATACAGATTCCTTTGTAATCGACATCCCTACTGAAGATATCTATAAAGACATGGAATTAGAAGTAGCTAAAGGGCATGCAGGATGGTATGACACATCTGATTACCCTAAAGATTCGCCTTTGCATTCAGATATTAACAAGAAGGTTTTAGGTAAGATGAAGGATGAATTATCTGGAGGTGTGATCAAGGAGTTTGTTGGTTTGAGGTCGAAAATGTACAGTCTTTCAAGCCAAAAAAAAGTTGTTAAAAAAGCAAAGGGAATATCTCGCAGTGTTGTGCAGTCAAACATATCCCATGACAATTACAAAGAAGCATTGTTTGGCAATAAGACTTTTCATCATGACAATTACAAGCTGCGATCTAATCTGCATGAGATTAACACAACAGTTGTAACAAAGAAGTCATTAGATAGAACAAACACTAAACGAGTATTTGTTAATCCAGAGTATTCATATGCAATTGGGCACTGGAGGACATTTGGTCAAGCGCAATTAGATACTCAGTAATTTCTTTATCCAGTATAGCTGGATTATTTGTGGTTGTTGTTTCAAGATTTTTGATTTTTTCAAGATTTTTGATTTTTTCATATAAATTAGGATCAATGGGTAGTTTATTCTTTATCATTGTTTTAATAATAAATCTATACGCAAATAATTTTTTTTGAGCTTCCATTTTAACTCAAATATATTTACGTAAATCAGTTAAAGCGGAACTGTGTCTGGTGGGATTATCTGCAGTTCTTCCTTCACAAAAGATCTTTGAGGGGCCGGCCGTTTTGTTGTGTCAGTTTCTCGTAAATAATACACGGGTGGATTCATTTTCACAATTTTTTTTATCTCATATGGATCAACACTCCAAACTGGATCTGTTGCCCTGATGCGGGTGTCCCCTTCTGCTTCTCCCGGTAAATAAAGGTACCTTACTTTCAAACCAAATGGTAATAGTTTGCTTGATGAAGACTCTCCTTCAACAACATTTATTGTTTGTTTTCTGATTGCTTGTACTGGTTTTAAACCTTTAAATTCTTCATTATTCATTGCGCGCAAAACTGAGGGCAGTCTTCTAACCCATTCTGTGTTGCGAGAATTGTCAATCAGCTCTCTGTGATACTGGTAGGAGAAAAGTCTTTCAGATAACTGTTTGTTAAAGTTTTCAACCAAACCCTGTGATCTGTGAACACCCGGAATGCCTCTTTTAATGGTAACTCTATGTTTTAACAATAATTGATTCACTTGACCTTTAAATTCTTTTCCATCATCGACTTGAATCATGCGAGGATAAGTTAAGGGTCCTCGTTGATATATCAGTTGTATAGCGACAGCAACAGCAGAAGCACTCTTTTGTGTTAATGGTTCCGCATCTTTGTATCTTGAAGCTATGTCAATGACTGTAAGTGCGTACTTAAATCTTTTTCGTCTAATCGTATCATGGGGTAAATATAGAAGATCCATTTGATGGGTGTCGTTTGGAGTTATATTCACAAAGTGTGGTCTCTGTATTCGTTTAGGCGCAGGTAGATAAATTTGCCAAATCGCTTGTTTAGATAACCATTCTTTTGCTGTTTGTTCACTGACTCCCGCTGCTTGGCTAAGCTTTTTAATTGCTGTTATTCCCTTCCAATATCCTTTTGGCGAATAATAGATTTTGTTCATTTTTATTCAGCCAATACTTTGTGCAACAAAATACACAGCGGTCATGCCAAAGACAATAAACAATATTTCTTGCATCTTTTGTTTTTCTGATGGTTGATAAAAGTCGCTAAATTTTGGTGGGGGCAATGTTTTAACTTGTTTGCCTGTTACTAGAAAATATTCTTTTATTGCCTGGTCAACATCTTTAAATGTGTAAGCTGCATGTCCCTGTTGTTTAAGTCTGTCGTTAATAAAATCTAACTGCTCCATTCTTTGCTTTTCATAGGTGTCTTGTGCAGCAGCTAGTTGCTCCATAGCTCTGTTATGTCTTTTTCTCTCATCGTTATTTTGTAGTTTACTAAACGCGTAATTACTTCCGCTGAAAGCAAGCGCGTTAACCACTGCGCCGCCTATCATCATTACGAGTGAAGCCATTTTTATAAATGTATTTTTTTTACATATTTATATTTTCTGGAATTATTCCTTGCTTAACTAGAAAATCTTTCGTAGCAAACGAAGCTGTAATGACAGCAATCAACTTTGCTGAGTCTTCAAAATCTAGCTTGCCAAGATCTGCTGGTTTTATTCTTAACAAGCTTTTACCAAGCATTGTGTATCCTACACTTAGACCTCCAATAACAGCAGAATGGTATACGAGGTTAGTAATAGTTTTTTCGGTGCTCATTTTTAAAAAATAAAATAATATTTATTCATTAATAAAACATGAACTGCGATGATTTACTTCCTGAACTTACAAATGATCAAGTTGATGACCAAGCTATTATGCGTCAAAAGGAAAGGCTGTATTCTTTAGCAGCATGTGGAAAAACAAAACAGTACCTTGGAAATGAATTCAGCATAGAACAGATTCAACAAATGTCGCCACAAGACATTGTAAAGTATCACAACAGGTATGAAGCGCAACTGGGGTCAAGAATGGTAAAAAGTGTTGGGCAAACGGTTCTTAGTTTGTACACTAAACTAGTTAGTAGATTTGCTCCCATTGATTCTGAACAAGATTTTATGTATGATTTAACGCAGGATCCAGTTTTAACAAAGTCATTAGAGTCTCTAGGATGTGATCTATATTACAGATTTGGAACATTATTGTCGCCAGTAATTATGGGGTTAATTACTTTTAATCATATAGATTTTGTTTCCCTTCAAAATGACCAAGCCAGAAAATCAGCAGAAAACATTGATGGAGAAAGTGACCAGTAAAAAGCCTCCTCATCCTGGGCGTGTTGCAGCAGGAAAAAAATTAGCAGAGTGGAACAAACAAAAAAAATTAATGTTGCAATCACAGAATATAACTCATAATGAAAACATAACACCACCAACAGTTGTTTCAATGCCAGCTGTAAATACACAAGTTGATTCAAGACCTACAACACCAAAGTCGACATGGATTATTTGGATTAAAAGAGTTAGCATTTTTGGCGTCATTGCTGTTGGTGGGGGTGGTTATTACGTTTATAAAACATATAAAGAAAAACAGCAAAAACCAAAGCAGCCCAAAAAATCACAGCCACTAAATACAAAATCTGAACAAAAAAGAATACCAGAACCGCCAACAACAAAAGATCATTTTGATCCATTTGATATGCAGTAATATTTCAAGAACTTAATAAATAATTATAAGTGACTTGAATAAGAACTTGATAACGACTTGATGACGACTTGATAAAAACTTAAATAAGAACTTGATAAGAACTTGATGACGACTTGATAAAAACTTAATGACGACTTAATAAGAACTTAATGACGACTTGATGACAACTTGTTAAGAACTTGAATAAGAACTTGAATAAGTACTTGAATAAGAACTTGTTAAGAACTTGATGATGACTTGTTAAAAACTTGATGTTGACTTGTTAAGAACTTGAATAAAAACTTAAATAAGAACTTGAATAAGAACGTGATGCCGACTTGAATAAGAACCTAGAACAACTTAATGACGATTTTTTTCACAATTAATTGTTACATTCTTTTCCGGGGAGACAACTCCCTTCTGCCTTTATGTAGTATCTAGGTCAGACATGTCTGGCCCCGGCTTACTCAACTGCACAATAGCCGAGTCGAAGCGCCGCACTGTTTCCGGGTTCGTGTCGAGTTACACATAAGGGCGTCGGGCCGCCACGCAGCATTGTATAAATTTAGACGGCGTCGTTCAGTACAGGCGTTAGACGTCATTGTATAAATTTAGGCGGCTAAATTTCCAAACATATCAAAACATGTTTCTTACCTTCCCCCAATCGCAAGACTAGATAGAATCAGCTGATTAGTAACAGTGACTACATTTCCGCCCAGCACTTGTGTTGTTAGCAACTGAACCTAGCTGTCTTGTCATTTGCGGGTGTGCAGTGCAGTCGTGTTTTCAGTGTTGTGTTATGTCGCAAGACAGTATCTCTTCTGAGATAGAACTTCTTGAATCACAAACCGTTCATCAAGAATTGCTAGATTACTCAAGACAAAAATGGGAAGATTGGTTGATATTAGAATCTCACCTTCCTATTCCCGTAAACTGAGGGTGATATCTCGATTGCTGAGACCGTTCACGCGTGAGCGGTACTATTTTTAGAATCCTATCTAACGGAGCTGGCTTGTCTGGAAGACCAACCGTTCACGCGTGAGCGGTACTATTTTTAGAATCCTAGAATTCTTGAGAATAAGTGCACTTGGTGGCTGCTTAGAATAATCTTCAACAACGTGCCACGATTCTACGCTTGTGTGAACACACATCCCACCCCTTTTCAGACACTCCCTATTCAGATAGCTTTCAATAGCCAGTCATTCCTCACAATAGAATGAAATCCCAACTTGGTTGACAAATAGCCCTCCTAAGAATAAAGGCATGGTTAACCAAGTCCCCATTGTTTTGTTTGTTTACTTCTTAATGGTCCAGTGACAGAGAACTATAAAACAGATAATCCTACACATTATGTATGTTTGTAAAGTGTTTACTATTAGAGAACTATAAAATAGGCATTCTGGGTAAGCCGGCGGAGCAACAGCGAAACCGGCTTTAGCCGGTTGGAGCTGGCGGAGGTGGGTGAGCCAGAATGCCTATTTTATAGTTCTCTACATTCATCTGGGTGGCTAAGGCTACAAATTCTACAAGGGTTTCTACCTGACTTCCATGGACACCTAGCAGCTACATGTCCTGTCTTTTTACACAAAAAACACACAACACTTGCAAAATGATCAGAAGCACTTTCTGAGGAACTCTTACTGCCAGAGGTATAACGGGCGCCACGACCACCATAACGGCTACCGCCAAAGTTATTTCCACGACCAGCTGAGTAACCAAAGCTCTGATGACCACAGTAACAGCTACCACCAAAGTTACCTCCACGATCATCCGAGGAACCAGAGTAGTGGCCACTGTTTTTAAAAGTAGAGTATCTGTTTCCTCTGTCAGACTGACCACAGTATGGAGTTCTACCAGACTGACCGGGATATGGATTTCTATCAAACTGACCAGGAGGTTTGTACCCAACAGAAGCAAAAATGTTTACATCAGCTTTCCTAGAAAGCACCTTAGTGGGATGAGCATGTCTGTATGACTCTGCAGACTTGATCATTTCATCAAACGTTTTCACATCTTTTTCACACAAAAAAGTAGCCAAGTCCTTAGAGACACACTCCAAAAACTGCTCACGCAAGATAAGATCCACCAGACCTTCAAAAGACTTATCATTTTTTGACAAAGAGACCCAACGGTCAAACAAACGTCTAAGTTCAACTGCAAAGGTCTCGAAAGATTCATCTGAGCTAGGTTTAGCCTCACGAAAACGCTTACGAAAACCATCTGGAGTACATTGAAATTTTTTCAGCAAGCTCTCTTTCAAAAGCTCGTAAGACACAACATTATTTTCAGCGAGACTGTGATAGAGAGTTAAAGCGGAACCCTCAAGTAGTGCAGACAGGTATGTAACCCACAAACTCTCAGACCATCCTAAGGACCGAGCATGGGTTTCAAAACGAAACAAGTAACTGTCTATATCATCAGTTCTTTCCTTGAAAGGGGGCAACTTAGGAAAAGTAGGACGAGGGGCGTTAAACCTGGGAAAACTAGAACCCTGACTCTCACTGTCCTGTCCTGTGACCGCACTCTGCTAAGTTATTTGTAACTGTATTCTTTTAGTTTCCTCTATCTCTCTTTGCTGAATTCTTTTTGTTTCCTCTTCCTCTTGCATTCTTTTTGTTTCCTCTTGCATTCTTTTTGTTTCCTCTTCCTCTTGCATTCTTTTTGTTTCTTCTTGCTGTTGTATTTGTATCTGCTCTCTTTTAGTTATCTCTTGTATCTGCTCTCTTTTAGTTATCTCTTGTATCTGCTCTCTTTTAGTTATCTCTTCTTCCTGCATTCTTTTCATTTTGATTCTTTCCTCTCTTTCCATATCTTGAGCAATGCATTTATCCACATAGGACAACAGATCTTCTCCCTCCAGACCACATACTTTACCTCGTTGTAAATATTTAGCGAAAACTTTGTCCTCGTCCATAGAGGACACAACAGGACTTTCTTCCTTAGCCTTTTGTGCCATAATGAAAATATGAAATAATGTCCTGTCAAACCCGAGACACACACTAGTGGATCAAATACAAACAATTGCTATCACAAGCAAAAAAGGTTTGAAACCTCTGTCCACTAAAATATATATATGAATTCCAAAGAGGATTTTTTTTTTCAAACAAACATTAACGACAATCACTCTTAAAAAGACTAAGTATTATCAAAACCAACCAACAAAAAGATAGAGATAAACAATGAAACAGGATTTCAGGGATATGGGGAGAAAGAAAAACACAATCGATAATCAATGCCAAATTTTCAGCAACAAGTATAAATCAAGCAATGACATGAGAGTAATAACGAATATAATCAATGTATTGTTGTTGTTATTTTATTTATTTATTTTTAACTGGTTCAGGGCAACCACTCACACACTCATTCATTCAAGAAAAAAAGAACCCTAAATAAGAATGCTGAAGAAGCAACACAATCCCCAAGTAAAGATAAAAACAGAAATAATCAAAGAGATAACTGAAGATAATTAAAATAAAGCCCACAAAGGAAGGAAGAACTAGGAACTAGGCCCTCGTATCTCCAGAAACTATACAGAAGGAGATACCCCGTTACGCTGGAGACGGGAAAGAAAGTAGACAAGAACAGTCATAAAACAAAACAATACAACACAACTCAATTGTTCAAAAGAAAAGTCCGTGAACGTGACCTATTACTTCTAATTGGGCAATTATAGGTGTACAAAAACAAATCATACCACTAAGGCGATTTTTAATTCAATAGTAAAAGAAATTTAACTACGGGGTCACCAGATGTTACGGATTGTGTGCGGTGCGTGTTTTGCTGTCAGACTCGCTCTCAAAAGTTTGGATGCGTGTAATAATTATTCCCTACGCACACCCACACCAAACACACATGGATAGCCAGGCAACACACGAGTTAGATTTTTTTTTCTTTATAATTATGCTGCCTGAACCATCAAACATACATTCATGTGAACTGGTACAAATCAATACATGTCACTACATAGCATATAGATCAAGATATCAATACATAGGAACTTCAGTCATCGGATATCAGCGTATCATAGTACATATCTTGATATCACTCACAGATCTCGCCGGCGCCGTCCACAGTGTCTCACATATGCAGTCAACACACTCGGTTCCACAGTACCCAAGCCACAGTCTACAACACTAAAAGAAGACAAATAAGGATAACCAAGGTCCCCACATAATAAGCACAGCCGTTCACAAACACAAGCGATGAAGAAGAAGAAACAGGGTCTCCACACAACAAGCACAATAAATCACGTCAAACTATCAGAAGAAGAACCGCAAATTCACAAGGTACAGTAATCCATAGCAGAAGAACCGCAGATTCACAAAGCACAGCAATCCACAGAGGAAAGAACCGCAGATTCATAAAGCACAGCAATCCCTAGAAGAAGAACCGCAGATTCACAAAGCACAGCAATCCACAGAAGAAGAGCCGCAGATTCATAAAGCACAGTAAACCATAGAAGAACTGTAGATTCACAAGGCACAGCAACCAATATTGAATCCCCGGAGAACACGATTTCAGCAAAGTCCCATAAAACACAATAAACTTCGATTCCACGTATTGTTGATCTAAAACAAAAATTAATTAGCTTCTCCGTGTATTGATATTACAATGTTCACATCAATAACTTCAGCCCACCGACGCACATGAGGTGGTACAACTAGAGCACATAAATATTCTTGCAGGAGTTTTAAGTCAATCTCGGCGACACAGCATTCACAACATTTCTATAACAATTAAATTTCCTGGTACATATTTCGCTGGTACCGTCACAGAAGTATCGCACATACACAGTGAATATCAACGTACGACTGACTTGAAAGTCAGCCTCTCCACATAGTAACACGACGGAGAAAACGACGATTAAAACAAAATAAATTAGGCTGGACACCAAAGCCTCGGCCGTTAGTTCTTGCTCTCTCTCTCGTCTCTATTATTATTTTCGTCATGTAGTTACCTATGTCATTTTAAGTTGACGTCATAATTTACGTTGACGTCACAAACGTTATGACCTGATGACAAGGATCACAAAAACTGATTTTCCACCACAGACTAACATGACAAAACCCTCGGAGCTCATGTTATTGGACTGCTTCCAACCTGTACTTGCCCAGTATATCCTGTTGTGTTTTTCTCTTCGGAGACAGAAAATTTAATCAGTCTCTGATACACACTGTGCTTTTTCTGTCTGCTACTAATGTTATGTTGCAAGATGTGACAACGCTGGGATTAGTTTAGTTTAGTTGAATGTCTGAACTTGATCATATGTGCCTTACCAAACCTCTGGTTTTCATATGGCAATAAAATATGTTCTTGTTCTTGTTCACACACACACACACACACACACACACACACGCACGCACGCACGCACACACACACACACACACACACACACACACACACACATCACACACACACACTCTCACACACACACACACACACACACACACACACACACACACACAAGAGAGAGAGAGAGAGAGAGAGAGAGAGAGAGAGAGAGAGAGTATTGGTATTTACCTCAGTCTTTTTTACTGTTTTTAAGTAGCGATAAACATTGCATGGAGTTTCGCCTGTGTGAAACTTGTGTGTGAACCATCGACCACAATGTAACACACACAGGATGAACTCTATGAAGTTTTAGTACAGATCAGAATGTGCAGTAAGTTGGAAAAAAGGCAATAATCGTAAGGCACTACACAGCTATGTTTCAATTTCCTCCTGATTCATGCTGTGATGATTTCGTGCAGGTTTACTCATTCTTGGCGGGTTCATGGGAATTGTCGATGGAACACGTGGTGGAGATGTTCTTCCAATGGGGGCATTTGTTCAGCTTGACTGTGCGACTAAGCTACAATGTGGTTTTTAGTGTGGATGAGCGGAGGGGTGAGGAATGGGGGTTAGGTCTTTGTATGCGGACCATTGTGTACGTTAGATCAAATCCGGTATCAGTAAACACCACTGCAGTGTCTTTGCACCAGTGCATTGTATCCTATGGAAGGTGGCATGGCAGCCTGATGTTGATAGCTTCCTACAGATTGCTGACATTGGATCTCAACCCGGAAAACGAGAGGGAAAAGATACAAGTCCCTATCCCTTTTTTCTCCTATAAAGTACTCTTTGACGTCACTGAGCAAATTCTTGCAAAACACAACATTGTGAACATTTTCTAGGGTCACATCGTTGCCTTGTTTTACCTCACTTGAGATTACAAAGAGAGCTTTTCCATGCTTGACCTTACTCATGGCCGTGATACACTTGACAGATCATATCTGTGAAGTTTAGAGGATGGCTTGGAGTAGATATTTCATAAGACCTCATGACAGGCTGTGTCGAATCATTTCTCAATATCTGCATACAGACTCGTATTCTAGTGTCAGTATTACGCTTGGGTCCACGGGAGCCATGTCTGCTGGTTTTCCCTTAATGCGCCATGTTTTCAGGAGTCACCCATGTGGAGAGGAATTTCTCAGGTAAATCACCGTCATGTTGCCAGGAAACAGGAGAAAAGTATGTCCTTGTTACATGATCGGTCATTTTATTTTTGTTTCTAATTTTCTTTTCCCACAAGGGACACGCTTCCTGCATAGCGATCATCTTGTAAACTGATATGACATTTTGATTTGTATTGATCAGGTCATCGTCGTTATCATTATATTTATCTTTATCCCCGGTCATTGTTAAAGAGATTTCATATTTTCAGGACTGCAGTTATTTACATATTTGGTGTGTCCCCACGTTGCTTTGTGTTCACATATTTGTTTTGATTTAATTGTATTTCTGTGTCTCTTGTCTGCTGTCCATCTGAGTACAACCTGTCTTTTTTAATGATCTGTCTGTCTGTCTTTCAGTATATCTGTTCCTGTATTTGAAGATATCTCTGCTTTGCTCTCTTCGATCGGTTTTTCGTACGTTCATTTATTAGGTAGTTAGTTTGATTATTTGCTACCTAGACAGTGAGTGAGTAAGTGAGTGGGTGAGTGAGTAAGCTAGCTAGTTGTTTAGCTAGCTAGCCAGCCGGTCGATCGGTCGGTTGGTTGATGAGGCTGGGCATTAACAGAACCTTATTTCAGAAGTTAAAGATCGACTAATTACATGTCATAAACGGTGTCCGGCGCTTTAACATGACATACGAGGCAAAAATGCCTGTGGGTTTACTAGTTTCAGAACATGTAGAAACACTTTTCACCAATCACAAATAAAGGGCACACAACACATGTTTCATCATTATAAATGCAGACCTTTTGTTTCAACGGAAACAGAGTTCATTTTGCCATAAAACGTCGGTGAAGATGCTATGTTCTAAGTGTGGGTGTGTGTTGATGACAAACAGCTTTTAACCAAAACAAAGCTGATGAAGTAATTGTAACAACTTGCAGTAGAATTCTTTACAAAGGTAAGCCGATTTATTTGAAAAAAGGGATGCTTCTGTAAGTTTGATAAACAATGTTGTTTACATAGCAGAGATGACAGTGTGGCCTTTACAAACAAACACTCTTCATTTTCCACTGGAAATCCTGTCAACATGTCTGACTCGTTAGTTTCCCATCGTCTCTTGCGGGTTTATTTATGTTGTGATTGAGACTGTCTCCAGTATTGTTCATGCCCAATTTTCTCGCTGTCTTTCTGCCAAACAATACCCAAAACATTTCCCTATAATGAGATCCCATTACGTAATACAACAGGATGTTGAAACTGGCGTTGATGTACTGAAAAACAGGATGGATCTGGGAAAGAGTCATAAATAGGTTCTCATTGCGCCTGCCTATATCCACTTGTGGGAAAAAGAGAGAAACATTTCTTTTCAAGGCAACTGGGATCGAACACAGAATAAACAGGATAGAATTGGCGACCAGCATCTTTGTCAGCTCTGCTTCCTTATTAGACAGTGACACAGAGGCAGCCGCGCGCCATTTAAGAATTTGACGGAGTTTCACTGAGGTAACGATTGTCGTTACTGTCACAACAGCAATCACCGCGGTGGGCAGTCCAGTACCAAAGAAAATGCTGCGCAAAATCTCAAGAAATTCTTTATGAGTTTTGTAAAAATGCCCTAAGACATATTTGTCCTTAATGTCCCCAGTCACTGGATCATAAAGGCACCCAGGACGTATCCGGAATCCTGTCACCAGAAAATATAATCCTGTCACAGAAACATACACAGTGATAACAATGGCAGCCATGCTTCTTGTACGCATTGCAGTTTGAAAAGTAAGAGGGTGGAGGACACAGTGACATCTCTCACAGGCAACGATGGCGGACAAAATGGAAGACACATAACCAAAGCCCCCAATCATGCCTGGAAAATGGTGGTTGATCAAGACAGCCTTCACAGGCCCAGTTGTTTTTTTTCTTTTGAATTGCAAAAGGAGGTCCTCAGCAGAGAATATCATGGATGTCATTAAGTTCAGTTCGTCAGCTAATGCCAAAGCAAACAGACACAGGTTGACTCGATCCTTCAGACCTTGTTTGTAGAAAACCGCCATGTTTATCATGTTGCCTGATCCACCAAACAGAAATAGCAATGCTAACACACAGTTTTTAATGCGGAAAAAAGTGTACTCCACCTCTGCACTGACAATATTATCAGAATTATTCCAAGATGCATATTCCATCTGGCTAAACACAACCTCAACACATCCATGCTGAAGTGACGTGTTCGGAACAACAGAAGGTACGTTTCCTGGAGGAAGATCCGTATGAATTGTACTGTCATCAGGTCCATTTTGGGGCTGACCAAACGTCATCAGCATGACGTCAGCTGGACTTGACTTTTGAGGATCACCTGGACTTGATGTAATCTGAAAACATATCAAATTTGTTCAACTCTCTCTCTCTCTCTCTCTCTCTCTCTCTCTCTCTCTCTCTCTCTCTCTCTCTCTCTCTCTGTACGTGCATGTGTGGGGGTACCAGTGTGTGTGTGTGTGTGTGTGTGTGTGTGTGTGTGTGTGTTGTGAATAAGTGTGTGTGAATGTGTGCGTTTGTGTGTGTCTTTGTGTGTGTGTGGGGGGGGGGGGGGGGCGTGCGTGCGTGCGTGCTTGTGTGTGTGTGTGTCTGGGGGGGGGGGGGGGGGTATGTACGCGCGCGCGCACGCGCACGTGTGTGTGTGTGTGTGTACCCGCGTATCTGTGTGTCTGTGAATTTGTTAAGTAAAAGATTTAATGAGGCACACACTATTTCAGTGCTGTTGGAAATGTGTGTATAACAATTTTTATCTTCATGTGTTTTCGATTAGACAGAGGCTGGGTTTTAAGACACCTGTATTCTGGTATTCTGGCAGGTCAGACTCGATACTTGATCAAATGACGCATTCCAACATTGGTAGAGGTATGGACAAAAAACAGCACAAACACGGACGTTGGTGCACGTCACCCATGAAAGTCGGTAGCTGTGCTTAGTCCATAAACGTTCTAACAATAAAAGTATTTGGACTATAATGAACTTCCATAATTCATCTTCTTATCATTACTGACATCGAGTCCTCGATAAACCTTTTAAGATAGAGCAATAGCCTTTCTGTTACGAGAGTAGATACTACTAGTAAATACAATCAATTTACAACAGCCTTTTCTTACAGCGCCATCTTGCTCCTTTAATAGGTTTTGGTGTGGGTGAACCAGTTTCTACCCAAAGACATGAAGCATAACTGTGACGGACCGTATTTCGTCCGGTCCCAAATTTTGGGGACACGTTGACCGGAACAGGGAAATCTGTAAAACCGGTTGGCCTGTTGACCTGACTGCTACTCACCTGCGTTTCGTGTAAGTCCGGTGAGCGCGGATTTCCCTTCAGTCTCCGCAGAGCTACCGGCCGAGCAACACTTCCAGAGAGCCGAAGGGAGACTGAAGGTGCGTCCTCGCTGACAGTCTGGTATGTGTTGATAATTGAATTGAAGTTAGGATATGAAGTAATGAAGTTGTTCTTTTCTACAGGTGGTTGTAAACTTTACAGCTCTTGGTAAAGGCCCCAAAAATGTTTAATTGTTCCCTCGATATATTTTATGATTTGACGAGACATAGGGTGACAGTAGGAAGTTGTAGTTAAAGAATGTGAGTCGTGAGGAGAATGGAGCGAGTAGAAAGAAGAAAGGATATGTATACTGATATGTCATAAAAAATAATGTAGTTAAATCACTGTATTATTGAACAAAGAGTGCTCTTTATCTTTTTCCCTAAAGTATCATAATGATGTGCTTGTTGGTGAGCTCTGGAAGTGAGCAATGGAAATTATTGTGCATAAATTATCGGAAAATGTATTCTGATTCTGGTCGTGGAAAGATAAAAAGGAACGAACGGAAATCGTTCCTTGAAATGTATTTAGACACGTCTAGTAATGATGATGAACATTGTTTTGATAACAAAAAGGTACAAACGGAAATCGTTCCTTGAAATGTAATTTGACACGTCAGGTGATGATATGATATGATAAAAAAGACATTCGTTTCTTGATGAAATGGAACAGACGGAGTTCGTTCCTTTATATGTAATAATTGTATTCTTGGTACTTTGAAAAAGGGTTCCATGTGGAAATCCTTTCATTCAATGTAAATAATCATGGTTTTAATCAAAGAAAATGTTCAATTGTAATGCACCCACTGTATTGAAACTTTGTAGATTTTGTTATGGGTATTTTCCCCCCAAGTTCCAGTGAAATGTTTTATGTGAAGAGTGACTGTTAGTTACAAACAAGAACGATAAATGTGTTGCAAGTAGGATAGATAATCAAGGTAGCTATAAGTTCCCCCAGGTCTCAGTGAAGCCCCCTGTCCGACCTGGAACTGACTGTCATCCAGGTGTGGGGTGCAGCTTGTGCCCAGCCACTATCTCTACCCTGCCAGGGTATTGAGCAGCTGACCGAGGGCCAGTAGACGTCGTGAGTGCACCGCAAAGCCCAGCCGCCGTCTCTGCCCCGTAGGAGGGGTGTTGAGAGGCTGTCCGCGTGGTCAGCAACGAGCTGGAGTAAGAAACGGCTTCAGAGGTCGTTGGGACGTCAACGTGTGTTTCTTCTGCTGTGTTGGATACCGTGAAAGGACTCCACGAACCTACTTCCGTGAGCGGTTTGGATTTCCGTCGTGTCGACGTGTGTCCTGGTGTGTGGGAGTTCCTTGAAGGACTCCACGAATTGCTTTCGTGAGTGACTCCTGTTCTGTGTGAAGATTGTGTGATTCGGGCCGGACGCGGCTAAGTGAATAGACTGTCCATGCTGACATTGCTGTGGTGCAAGCCTGACCTGCTGAGTGGAAGAAATATGTTGTTGTGACAATTTAGTGCCTAGTGTTGTTGTGCGCCCTTTGGTGGTGACGAGAACATTAGGCTGTAACTGTTCATGCTCGTTATACATTATGTATTTGTTTTGATTTTGATGGTTCAGGTAGCAAAAGAAAAACAAAGAGAAACTTAATTTGTTGCCTGGCTATCTATGTTCGTGTGGTGCGAGTGTGTGTAGAAAAAAGTCGTACACGCATCCGAACTTCTTCAGGTTAGAGTCAGACAGCAATATGCGCACCACACACCATCCATAACAATAAGGATGAGTATACTCTCTTTTTACCCAACCCGTCCAGTTCCACAGACGTAAGTCAAACCATGGTTTCATAGCCCAGCTAGCTGAGAATTCCACATCATGTCTGGTATCATGTTAAAATGGGCAGTAGTACAGTTTGATATCCAAAGCTGAAGTCGAAAAGCTATGTGCATTCAGAGTAAACAAGAACGCTTCTGAATCCTGCCCTCACGACCTATGCATCAACATATGCCTGAATCCTCTTGTGGTCATTTTGTCACAACATGTCCAAACACACATAGTTCCATTTTAAACCACCCAATTCACTCTTCCCGGACAATTGTCTGTCGTGGATTTTGCAAACAAGCCATTTGTCGATGTCCCTTATCTTGGATAACCAGACTGGTAAATCTGGGGGGAGCGAAGTATGTATTGACGTTCAGTTTGAAACCGTCAGCAACCAACGCGAATCTCTCAGTACTTTTAGTAAAACCAAGCACCTGTCTGTTACAAAGGTGAGTTTTTATTTAACCTTACATCTCTGACGTCAAGCTTTGATACTGGCAGAATCTACCACTGGTCTTGTCATTTCTCATTTAACAGTCATACTCATCTGAAGGCAAGTGCATGCACAAGATTCCAATTGATGCGTGCATGGTTCAATGATAAGGCACTTTGATCAGATACTCTTAGCTACTTTCTCAAGACATTCCAGATATCAATGACGCAAGAAAAACGGCTGTCATAAACAACGAACTCAAGAAACTGAATATGAACATCGCCACCCTGCAGGAAACATGGCTGGCAGACACAGGCACACTGAAGGAGAGGGGACTACACCTTCATCTGGCAAGGAAAGATCTCTGGTGCCCCAGGAGAGTATAGAGTAGGTTTTGCACGAAAGAACAGCCTGCTGAGTATGACAGAACCAGGCAGCGGCAGCTCAGAGCGACTCCTGACTTGCCGCCTCAAAATCACCGAATCCCTTGTTACCCTTGTCAGCGTATAAGCTACCATAAGGAACATTCCCAGCACAAAACAACTTGTTCTCCTGGGCGACTTCAATGCCAGAGAGGCTGCAGACAACGACTCGTGGCCCTCTTGTCTTGGTTCCTTTGGAGTGGGGAAAATGAATGAGAACGGACAGCGACTGCTCGAGTTTTGCGCCTGTCACAAACTGTGCATCGCTAACTCCTTCAAGACGAAGCCTCAACACAAAGTCTCCTGGAATCACCCACGTTCAAACCATTGACACCAACTGGATCTGATCCTGGAAGACGCTCCACTGTCAAAAACCTTTTTCACACTCGCTCTTACCACAGCGCGGACTGCGACAGGCCACTTCCCGGTATGAGCTCTTCTTTGCTCTCCTCCTGAGGCATGCATTCAGCACAGTGCAAGAGGGGATCTACGTGCGGACCAGAGCAGATGGCAGGCTTTTCTATCTCACCTGCTTAAGAGCAAGAACAAAGATCCGCGAAGCCCTTATCAGAGATATGCTGTTTGCCGATGATGTGGCTGTTGCGACCCACCCCCAGCTGGAATTGCAGTCACTGATGGACCGCTTCTCCCAGGCCTGCAAAGACTTTGGACTGACTATCAGACTAAAGAAGACGAATATCCTGGGTCAAGACACGCTGTCACCACTAGCCATCACCATTGATGACTATGAGCTTGATGCCATCCATCAATTCACTTACCTTAGGTCCACCATCACCAGTAACCTCTCCTTGACACTGGGATCGACAAGAGGATCGGGAAGGCAGCCACAACACTTGCTCGCCTCACACAAAGGGTGTGGACAAATCCTAAGCCGACCACAAAGACAAAGATGGCTGTGTATAATGCCTGCGTTCTCAGCACCTTGCTGTATTGCAGAGAGACATGGACCACGCCCACTCGCCAGGTGAAAAGGCTCAGTTCCTTCCACCTCAGAAACCTCCAGCGTATACTCGGCATGTTCTGGCAAGACAGGGTAACCAGCACCGAAGTTCTGTCCTGAGGTGGCATCCCTACCATATATGCCCTGCTGAGACAGCGTCGGCTGCGTTGGCTGGGTCGCGTTCGCCGCATGGAGGACGGTCACATCCCAAAAGACGTCCTCTATGGAGAGTTTGCCGCAGGGCAGAGAAGCGTTGGCCACCCACATTTGAGTACAAAGACGTTTGCAAAAGAGACATGGAGACGCTTGAGGCTGGGAACACCAATCAGCAGACGGCAACAGCTATAGAAGCACTCTCAAGAAACAGCTACAGATTGGTTAAGACAAAATGAGAGCTGCTGAAGCAGGAGAGCGAGCCCTCAGAAAGATGATGACAGCCAACAAACCAGTGTCAACATACAGATGTGACCGCTGCGACAGAGACTGCCACTTTCGCATCGGTCTCTACAGCCACAAGCGATGCTGCTCGGGTCGAACATCAGGCCAGATAGCTAAATATTAGTTCGGATATATATATATATATATATATATATATATATATATAATGCTGAACAATTAAGTAGTGGGGGAAAACAAGTGCAGGTTAACAATTCTTCCATCATTATAGTAATGACTTGGCAAAGATTTGAAAATTTAAAAAAAAATGAAAAAAGGGGGGGAGGGTGAAGATGAAGAAAATGGGAAAATATGTATCATAAATATGAAAACCCTTCACTAGCTGCATGTCTCGAGGGCAGATCTATATGTATTGCCTGCTCCTAGGCCTTTCATCCGCTGGATCAGACTCATCATGGAGACACGGCTGATTGTGTCTGTGCTCTTGGCATCAAATAGAGACACACCACAGTCCATAATATATATATATATATATACATATATATATATATATATATGCATATATATATATATATACATATATATATATATATATATACACATATATATATATATATATATATATATAGATATAGATATATATGGCATTTCCTTTACACACCAAGCCTGTTTGGTCTTGTTGTCAGACTTGCATCGGTCTTTGCTTGTGCTTACGCTGTATTATCTTTAGTATGGCGGAAATACAGAAAGTGTTGCAGGGCACTTAGAAATCCAGTGGGATAGGTTATGGAAAATAGTGGGAAAGTTTTTGCCAAAAAAGCAGACGCTAGGTAGATTCCAAGTGTTAGAATTCAGATCCATACACACAACAAACACATTGCCCACTAAATCGTGTTTAAATTATATACGCAGCCCAATATATAGCTTAATTAAAACAATGAAATTGCCTAGATGACTCACAGGTTCGACTAAGCACTACATACAGATACAGGAAAAAAAGGTGGATGGAACAAATGGGACACAACCATTTAGATCTTGTTTTCCTGATCTTATCATTTCCTAGTTTGGTGGATTATACTGTTTTTCCAGTATATTATTTTCAGTGTACCATAAAAGTGATGCATAAATTCAAAAAGTGTTCATGATGACAACAAAACCTCCACCCTCTCCCCACTTCTTCAAAGCTAGCAGTCTCTTCAGTTCTTGTGTGGCCACCAACATTAAGTCACTGAATATACACGTTTTGTCAATAATATGATAATGTTTTTCAAAACAAACCATTTTTACAGTAATATGCTCGGCTAGACTTGACATACACCTTTGAGTTCCCGGGGGAATATAGAGCTGCGGCAGCACTCCTTCAAGTGCTAGGCTGACCTCTTCAGTTAGGCCCATGTCATCACAGCTGTCTTCACTTCGGAATCCTTGCAAGGACGCCAAGTCTGTCGAGGTCATCCCACTTTCCTTCTCTCCTGTGGTTTCCATCAGAGTGCCTGCCTTGTCATGTTGGTAAGACACTAGTGTAGACGAGGTTTTATCTATCTTTTCTCTGGGTCTTCACCTGCATACACAGCTAACCTCCTGTATCGTTTTGTCCCATTTCGAAATCTTCCGACTTCTTCTGCCAGTAGAATTCTTCATTAACAGTATGTTAAAACCAAGTGTCACGACAGTCATTGTTAGTATTCTGTGCGCCGCTAATTAAAAATTTTCTTCCACATCAGATCCATCATTCCCCGTATTTTGAATCTTTTAAAAGCTTAAACAGCATTAAAAAACATATTTTGTCAAGTTCTACAACGATTATAACTTACTCTTTCTGGAACTGTTCATTTCTTTTTTAGGTTGTACTTGCACTGTGATTCCTGTGGAGAGAAATGGGATTGATTAATATGAAGTGCTTGTGAGATAATTTTAAGACAGCATATTATGTAATGTTAATGTTCCCTTGTAATTATGACATAGCCTATTGTACTCTTTAATATTGGGCGTAGATGGGTGTGAAATGTTGATTTAGAAAAAAAAAAATGTTTCCCCTATACTTTTCTATGTAAAGTGCAGACAGCTCCTTATACCATTGGACATGTTGCACTATGTAAGCACTCATTATCATACCTCACTCACATTCTCACATTTTTTCCGCTTCCTCTTTCTTTCCTCCTCCTTTTACCCATCCACTCTTGCACTCATTTTCCTCTGTCCTCGCTTTGTATCCATGAAAAGTGACGTTTTGTTGCTGATGTATTCTGAACATGCGTCACCAGGAAAGTTCAACTTCAGTGTAAATATACTTGACGTGTTCACTGTTGAGTTGATACATCCATTTCAGATTTACCAGAAATAGTGCTACCTTTCTATCCTTCCATAATAAAAAAACGAAAACTTCACCATGTTTTCAAACAGTGTTCTGTAAAGATTTCTTATTTCTGAAACGTGTATTCCTGTGTGGATTGTCAGGTCACTGTGGCTTCACTTATCCACACTGATCCACCATAAATCATAAACTCATCTTGACGTATTTTGCTATATCTGACAAGATAGATCTGTAAATGGCTTGTTAATCTATAGTTAGTCATAATGCTCACTTTCGTCTGGAACTCTGCCCGCTATAAATAGCATTCTATGGTCCAGTCTTCACCAAGCGTAACCAAAAGTGTGTTGCTAAACTTTGATTTAATATCATTTAAGATGCCTTGTTCTCTGTGTGCCAAGCAGTCGTATAAGCGACAAATTTCGAAGACAATAGCAATTTTGTTATATTCAAACTACTGTTGAAAATGTGATCTTCATAAACACGGTGTTACAATTTCGTGACATCTCCATCAGTGGAATGGCTAGAAAGATCTTCATAATTACACTTGTGTCCAGTTTAGTAATGCTAAAAGATATACTTGCTTAGGAAATTCCGTCTTTCAAACTTACCATGGACACACACACACACACACACACACACACACACACACACACACACACACACACACACACACACGAACAACTGGGACTTTTGCTTCTGCTCTGCTGGCGATAAGACGTGTTTGCACGAGCTGTGAGGAAGCCTGTATTTTCTTTTTCAAGCTGAACTGATTTAGCAAATGTCTTGTTCAGTGGAGTGCTACCGCGCATCAGTTGGATCGTTTGCTTTTGTGTTGGCAAAGATTCTGTATCTGAAAGCAAAAAAAGCAAGAGAAAGACCTAGAAAACTTCGCAGTACAACAGCAGCCATGAGGTGTACCTTGCTGTGTATTATCACGGCTCTGCTTCTCCGTTCAGGCATCGAACCGAATCCTGGGACCCCCAAACAAGACAAAACGAAACAGGTCAGACTGAACAGCAGCATCCTCAACATAAACGAAGAATCCGCAAGCAGCAAGCAAGAGTCTATTGTTGATGTTATGAACGTGCTAAAAGACATGTCATCCCAAATGAACAAATTGGACAGCAAAATTGACTTACTGAATGTCAAAATGCAAAGACAGCTGGACTCTGTGATGGAAGAGAACACGCAACTTAAAGACAAGGTTCAACGGCTGGAAGACAAACTGGACGATTTAGAGGGCAGGAGTAGGCGTAGCAACCTGCTTTTTCATGGAATTCCGTCTCCAAAAGATCACACTGAAACTTGGGCTGACTGTGAGGAGGCTGTGAAGAAAGTCATCAAAGACAAGATGGGGATCGAAGAAGATGTCGTAATCGACCGTGCACACCGTCTCCGAGGTGGCAAGACACCGCAACCCATCATTGCCTCCTTCAGTCGCTGTAAGCATAAGGACAAGGTTCTGTCAGAATGCCGCAAACTGAAAGGTACTGATGTGTTTGTATCTGAGGACTTCACTCCCCGTGTTCGTGAAAAGCGCCGCCAACTCTCCCCTTTCTGAAGGACGCAAAAAACGCAAACAAAAAGGCCTTCCTCCGATTTGACTCGCTCGTCATTGAAGGTAAGAGCTACTGGTACAACGAAGGCACCAAGAACCTTGAGGAGCGCTGCAGTGCAAGATGAGAGGCAGGCCGGCATCGCAAACATGGATCAAGAAGGAGGATTTCCGTACCTCCCCCCCACCCTGCCTATCAAGCTACGACACAACAGGACTTTAGACCTATGATTCCCGTACCTCACCCCCAGACTACACCCAGCAACGATCAGAGAAGTAACACAAGAAACAAACGGTATGATGATGTATGTAATGGAAACATTTCTCAGAATGAAAAGAATGAAGATAATGATTTTGATTCTATGCCTCAATCAAGCCATTGTATGAGTAAAAATAGCTGTTTGTTCAATGTGATGGTTTGGAATATTCAAGGGTTAAAGAACAAGCTTACGAACTTTTCCTTTCAAGATATAGTGAACAGTTTCAAATTTTTGCTTTTTCCGAATGCTGGTCTTGTAAACACGAGGATACTGAAAAAGCTTTTCCCAACTTCACAGTTTTCCTCTCACCCCACTCTCAGCGCATAAAAGGGGGTGTGACTGTCTGTGTGAGAAAGACAATTTCTGGATATGTCGAACAGTTAATGACATCAGCGGAAGAATGCATTTTTCTAAGATTGTGTAAACAAGTTCTGAATTACTCTTTTGACGTGATTTTTGGCTTTGTGCATGTAGCCCCTGAGAACTCCGTCATTTATGGTGAAGACAACCCCAGTGGTATTGATGTATTAGCTAACAATATAACCGATGTCATGCGTGAATATCCTGACTTGCCCTTTGTATTATGTGGAGATTTCAACGCCCGTACTGTTGAGTTACAAGGCATTGATTTTGTCCATGAAAATAGACACGCACACCCGTTAAATGAAATTGATGAATTATTGAATGATATGCCTCAAATTGAACGCAAATCATGCTGTAAATAACTTCGGCCGAAAGCTCATTGACCTTTTAAAAGAAAACAACATGTTTATTGTAAATGGGAGAACAGAGCAAGACAAACAGGGCGAGAGTACTTGTACAGCTAACAGACGGATGAGTGTCGTTGATTATTTCATTTGTTCCCAAGCAATATATGACTTTATTTCTGACATGTTTGTCGCAGACAGATCTGAATCTGACCATTTTCCTATTGTTTTGCTTCTCAATGATAATGCGCGTGAAAGCTACGAAGAAACTGAAGATGAGAATAGTGTTAGTATGGAATACAAGTTACATTTTAAAGTAAGAAGTCAAAGTTTAGAAGCCTTTACTGATTATCTTCAAATCAACGCAATCCATGAGCTAGCAAACTTCTTTGAAGCATTAACTCAAAATGTTGATGAAGGCACAGAATATGTTGTCAGTCTAATGCAAAAAGCAGCTGAACAAATGCAATCAAGACCAAAAAAGCAATGTCCGTACAATCATTCACCTTGGTGGGACAAGGATTGTGAGAAAGCTAAACAAGAGAAATACATGTATCTACGTATATTCAGACAAACGGATGACAGGAAGGACTTAGAAAGCTGTCTTGACCACAAAAAAGCATTCAAGTTGCTTTGCAAATCGAAAAAAGATGAAAGAGACAAACGTATCATAGATGAATTAAACGAAGCATGCGCAGACCCAAACTCTAAATCATTTTGGCAAAAAAGAAAGTCTCTTGCAGCCAGCAATTCAAAAAGTTCAAATACGATTACACCAAACAAATGGCATGAATATTTCAAAAACTTACTGTCACCTGAACGAAATGTACATGATGAAGATTTTGAACAAGAAATTTCTGGTACATTACAGGATCACTGTTCTGAAACTTGTGAAGAGTGTCATAACTTTGATCATGATAATGAAATATCAGAAACTGAGATATTCAAAGCAATTAATGCAATGAAGAAGTGTAAAGCTGCCGGGCCAGATGGTTTGCCGACTGACCTGTTCCATGCAGGAATAAACGTACTCATTAAGTTTCTACACCCCTTGTTCAATAAAGTGTTTAGTAGCGGAACTTACCCAAAAAGCTGGACAAAAGCAGTAATCTTTCCCTTACATAAAAAGGGTGATCGAGGTTGTGTTGATAACTACAGAAGTATTTCTTTGCTGAATGTGCTTAGTAAAATATATAATACAGTGATTAATAACAGATTGACTCAATATTGTAATGAACATGAAACTATCCCTGAAGCCCAAGCAGGCTTCCGGAAAGGCTAAAGTACAATAGACAACATATTTTCTCTCCAATCTCTCGTGCAAAAATACTTAAGCAAACAAGGCGGACGATTTTATTCACCATTTGTAGACTTTTCAAAAGCGTTCGACTGTGTCAATAGAAGTAAACTTCTTTACATTCTGCTGTCCAGAGGGATCCATGGTAAACTGTTTGGCACAATTCAAGGTATACATAAGAGTGTGCTGGCAGCTGTGTGTGTTGGAGATAAGATTACAGAATATTTTGAGTGCTTATCTGGTGTTAGGCAAGGCTGTGTTTTGAGTCCCCTTTTGTTTTCTATATTTCTATCTGAACTTCAGACAGAGTTAATTGGTTGTGGTGCACGAGGTATTGATATACTGGGAGATCCGTTGGGTATTTCCTCCTTATGTACGCCAATGACATTGCAATTGTTGCTGACACTGTTCTAGACCTACAGAAGAAGATCGACTGTCTAGAAAAATATTGTAAAAAATGGGGTCTGAAGGTAAACATGGATAAGACTAAAGTAGTTGTATTAAAAAATGGAGGATTTAACAAAAAAAGAAGTGAAAAATGGAATCTAAACGATGCAGAGATAAAGGTTGAATCTTGCTATAATTATCTGGGGGTCATTTTTTCATCTACCTTGAAATGGACTAAGAATGTAGAAGCTCTTTCTGGTAACGCCCTTAGAGCTTTAGCAGGCATAAAAAGGTTATATTTCAGATTTACAGCACTCCCAGTGGACATGGTTTTCAAAATATTTGATACAAAAATTAAGCCCATTCTATTATATGGATCGGAAATTTGGGGATTTCAGAAATATGATGCTATAGAAAAAGTGCAAGTTAAGATATGTAAAATGATACTCGGTGTAGGTAGGGATGTGAAAAATGATGTAGCTTTAGGTGAGTGTGGAAGATTTCCTATCTTGATTGATACTCAAACTCGTCTCATCAAATACTGGTGCAGACTCATTAACAAACAAACAACAGATACCCTAAACAGTGTTATGATATGCTGCGTGCACATGACTCAGCTGGCAGAAAGAATTGGGCATCAGAAATCAGACTTCTGCTATGCAAGTGTGGATTTGGTCAGGTCTGGGCTCTGCGAAACCCTGGAAATAGTAAATTCTTTCTAGAAGAGTTTAGGAATAGGCTGAAGGATATGTCACATCAAATTTGGCATGATTCCATATCTCATGAAGAGGACTACAGTCTATACCAACCAGAAATCATAAGAGCTAACTACATTACAAGTTTAGATTTAGTAGCTGATAGAAGAACCATTTGCTTGTTAAGAAGTAACAGATTACATCTAAATGGTGTTCCACGTTTTGGTTGTTTAAGAAACGACCCTGAATGCAAACAATGCGGCGGAAATCACATTGAAGACATTGTACATTTTCTTTGTGTTTGCCCAAAGTACTTGCATCTAAGAAATAAATACCTCCCTGTGTATTATTGTCGCTTTCCTAACACACTAAAAGTTCAATTGCTATGTAGAAACCTTAAAGGAAATCTTGCATTCAAAACTGCTATGTATATTGTAGAAAGTTTAAAAATAAGATGCTGAAAATACAGGATATTGTATATTATGCGCTATTCAACACGGAATGTTGTCCAAAATTCTGCTATGATTGAATGTAAACCTCCTTGTCAATATGGCCAAATGGCCTGCAAAGACTGAATAAATTTATTGTTATTGTTATTACACGAACAACTAAAACTGTGATTACATACACTCACTTGTTCACAACTATGATTAAAACATGGAATGAAAAAAAATGACTGGACAATAAATCGAATATTCGTGAAGTACGCAAGGGTGCAATGTGACAAAACATGAGGAAATGGTGTTCAGGCCGAAACCACAGTGTTGAAAAACAGACAAAACATTTTTCAAACAAAATTAAACAGAAATGTAAGACGGGGGTCTGAAAACAAGGATCCGGAACAATCTTTCTAAATTCCTGAATGACCAATTTCGTGCAAAACTTAAGGATAAGCTGCTGCAAAAAATAAAATGTGTGCGTGCGCGCGGGCCGTGTGTGTGTGTGTGTGTGTGTGTGTGTGTGTGTGTGTGTGTGTGTGTGTGTGTGTGTGTGTGCTCTCTCTTAGAATTGTGGGATAATTATAACTGTTTGTTCTTTAGAGAATGAAATTAACATCTAGACAGAGTTGGCGACTCAGTCGCGGAAAGCTGATTGAATTGTGTATATGTGCCGCACTTGCAGAATGTTGAAGGAACTTTTGGAAAAAACCTTCTTACAGCGATTAAACGAAGAGACTTAATGGTGATACTAGGCCAGGCAGCCCTAATTATGTCTGAATGAAGGTGAACGGCCATCAAGACACGTGTCAGCAAAGCTCTAAATATAATCTATGACGACATAAAGACCGTACCCGTCACAAACAATTTTGGAATGTTCTTGCAGTTTCTTTGAAATGAGTGAAGGATCTAAAATGTTTAAATGCAATCGTCACATTTTATGACACCAGGAGGAGGTGGAATCTACAGTAAAAACTGATGAGTGTTTTTTGTTGGTGGTGGTTTTTCTTTCTTTGTTCGAATTTTTTTTTCATGATCTGTTTGTGTGTGTGTGTGTGTGTGTGTGTGTGTGTGTGTGTGTGTGTGTGTGTGTGGTGTGTTTGTTTTTTTAGGTGAACCTTCTTCAAAAGTTCAAAAGTCGGAGGCCATTTCAGAGGACCAGGAAAAACAGGATGAATTCCAGAGAAAGAAGGACATCTTATACAGTGAATGAGTGTAAAAAAAAAACTGTCAGTAAAGTAGGTGAAGACTTGTCATTTGCTTAAGACTGTCGAATCTATGACACGTGAAACTTCTTCCCTTGAGGCTAATAAATTAAAAGGCATGCATAGGCTTAGGACTAGTTGACTTCTGAAACTGGCTTCCTTTGATCAGGGATACCAAGACTGAATTTGATCGCTTAGTCCAGTTCAGTTAATTGTCATTATCTAGTATCCAGCAAGCAAGAAATGAAAGTGAGAGCACTATCACAGATTCAAAACCACACACAAAAAAGAGTGATTTCGGCATTCAAAAACGTGCCAAAATACTGTTTTGGTGTTTATTAGGATTAGATGGTGGTCTTCGTTACATTATATGAAAAAGGGCTGAAAGAAAAAGGAAATCACCGCGTTTTTGAGATGCAAACTGTGAAAGTTGTCCAACATTTCATTCAACAGAATCGTCATATAACATCAATGAACCTTGGAGAATCTTATCAAACCAGTTTGATGATGTTCTTTACCCGCTGGAAAAAAAATGCTAGTACATGGAAAACATCGGTGATATAGTTCCGCTCTTAAAAAACAGCGGATTTCCTGTCCATCTAGATCTGTACCAGAACCCATACAGGAAGTTCAATCAATCAGAGTAAGCATTCACTTAATGTCTACAAAACCAATATTTCTGTGCATAGAGAAAAAAAAAAAGAATAAAAAGAGGGCTCACATAAATGATGGAAAACACAGAAGCCTGCAAGGAGAGAAGTGGCTCTTGTCGTTAAGAAAATTGTGGCAAGGTTTTAGCAGAAAGGTATGATCGGTTACATTTTCTTTACCTACAAAAGGACCAAAAGAAGGCCACCAAACAAGTCGTAGTAATTTTGATGGTCGTCTGATCAGTAACTTTATGTATAGCCCAATATCTACAGACCTGAATATGATGTTTTAGTTCATTCTATACAAGTCTGAAAGCTTGTGGCTGTGTTTGTCAGACCCAGTAATCTGGGTGTCTGCGGTCACCCTATTAAGTAGCAGTCTTATATAAATTATCTTGATATCAAAATTCTATTCTTTTAAAGTATGTGTGCGATGATTGTTGATGTGTTGATGCAACGACAGCTGTGTATGACTAAAACCAAATTGAAACGAACCGCTCTGTGTCTTGCGGTAAAATCACTGGAGAAGTCAAGACATGATGATTCTGCAACGACGACTGAATGAGTACTGCTCACGTACGTTGAGAAAGAGAATTCAGCGGTGGACAGAGCGGCCAATAGTTTATTGTCCAGAGTGTAGTGCTAGAACAGTTGATAAATTTAACTTTTCTACAAAACCCTTATACCTACATGTGTCTACATTTTCCATGTACTTGCTTACTTTCTGGAAGATAAAGGTGTACAAAGTCGTAGGTGTAAATTCAGTACCCAGCTAACCGATTCAGGTGTGGTGGCCAACCCTGCCATAGGTTCCGACAAGATCAGAGCATCTGCATGCAAACTGAGTGTGTTAAAGTCGTTATCCCATTCTGAAAGTCTCTACATCCATATGAAAATAGAAACGCATACAATTCGTGGTTTTCACAATCTATTGGAAGACTATGCAGATGCAGAGTTAATTGAGAAAGCTGCAGACATGATGATGACCTCCTGGATATATCTGCTAATCTGCAACCAAATCTTCTGACTTCTACATTAAGCAGCGGCAAGGGTTTGTAAAAAGACATCCGATACCTTCACAATATACTACAAGACCAGCAAATTTCCTTGCAGAATTATATTCTTTAAGAGCTGACTGTGGCACAGTAGGTTTTGCACGAAGTACTGTGTCAGCTTATTTGGCCCTCAATTATTCGCGTTCTATAGGCAATAATCAAAAAGGTAAAGCAACGTAAGGTATGTTCAAGGATAAAAAAGAACCAGCAACACAACATTACCTGAATATTTGAAATGTTCCCATTATCACATTTAGAGTTGGTCATGTGGTGATGTTGCTAGGCTAAACAGTGAGGACAAACAATACACATTTTGACTGTGGATGACAAACTGATGTTGGAAAATTTGTTTTAAATGTGTTTGCATTTGTTTACTATAACGTGCTTAGCACACACGCACGGCAAGCTTGATGAACACCTAGTTCCGGGATGGTCCCCTGTCTTTACTTTTTGAATTTTGTTCTTTAAGAAATTAATACTTTTGAAGAAGATTTGAATATACCCTGGGTTTGACAGACTCGTTTTTGTGGGTCTTTTGATGTAAAGAAATCACTGGTATTGAGTTTTAACTTTGCATTTTAATCTCCCATTTTGTTCTTTTTTTTATACAGTTTTCGCCCTGATTAGAGCGTTCGGCAGGGTTTAAAGCAACATGTTATGATTTGATTGGATTTGAAGCACAGAGTCTCGTATTTTCAGAAAAAAAAAAACACACACACACACACGAAAATTCACCTTTGTGGAAGCACACTAAAAGAAAAGTACAATTTCGACGGAAGTCAACCTTCTAGTTCTTGACTGGTACGCTGACTGCCGTGAGTTCGAACTACTCACGCATTCATAGCTTGAAAACACTCTTCGTCCAGCCAGTAGTAGATGCGCAGGCTACCCGATTCAGCTTGAGGAAGCTGGAGGCGAGCGAAGGAGAGAGAGAGAGAGAGAGAGAGAGAGAGAGAGAGAAGAGAGAGAGAGAGATGGGCTCCATCTTCCATAATGATGTGTCCCAGATATGGTTATCTCTGACACTTTACCATCTCTATAGCCATTTAAGTTTTATAAAGATCAACAGATTTGTGTGCCGCTAGGGTATTTCACTTATGTAAATATGCATATATCAGATGTGGGTTTGAAAGTACTAACATGGATGATAAGCTGAGTGTGGAGGTGTTTTTTTTTTTTTTTTTTTTTTTTTTTTAGAGAAGTGTCTAATATAATCTGGCGATGAAAAGACATTAAAAAAAAAAAAAAAACAGAACTGAAGCTTTGGGACCTTACCCCTTTTAAATCTTTTTAAACCTTTGATTTAAGGACAGGCAAAGAACTACTGAGTTCATTTATAAAAGTACGCCAATTTAGTTTAGGGACACGTTATCTTGCTGGATCACACTGACATTTCAAGGAAGAGGAACAGATATATCAATGTGTCTACTCACAGTACGAAGACCACCTGCAGCATTGCAGCTTTCTAAAGGGGTATGTTAGTTACAATCTCCATGGTGGTCAGAGAGAAAGGTGCTGGATGCATTCATTTGGCGGATCAATATTCAACATTTAATTCTAGAAAGACAAAGGTTCATTTCGCGTTTCTTCAATCCAGTACAATGATCAAAACTCGAATAAGAACTTTATTGGACAAATCTGTGACAAACTAAGCATCATACACAAACGTTTGCGGCGAATGTGCACTCCTCCTCTGAAATTTGAACGTGAGTAGGAATTACCAAGATCTGAACGAGAAAAATCTTTTTAAAAAAAATAAGGTAAACTACATTGAAGGTGTGATTTGATTATAATAATATATAATTTAGGGATACAAAGATGTCATTATGCAGCCACCCATAACTGGCTCCAAAAATGCAGACACTTTCTTTCTTAGCTTGCTTTAATGCTGAGAAACCACTCACGATAAACAAATGTGTAAGAGTCTGTCTTCATTCTCAATAATCCGTATTAATCCTCACACACACACACACACACACACACACACACACACACACACACACA
>CM065727.1:58836078-58839286 GCA_033310375.1 Conus canariensis
TCCATATAAAATTCCACAAATTATTCCAACCACACAAAGCAAAATCCTTTACATTTTGAAAAACACCAATGCCAGAAAAACAATCCATCCAAAAATTAAACAATACTCTTCCAATGCCTTATACAAAATATGTTGCATCTCTTATTCTTACACAAAACAGGTAACAGCATCTTGAAAAAGTATCCATAGAATAAGAAAAAGACAACAGTACAGTAAACTATTTTTCCCACATTATGTTCTTGAGAAAAATACAAAACCATACAGCAAAA
Organism: Conus canariensis; assembly: GCA_033310375.1. Classification (NCBI taxonomy): domain Eukaryota; kingdom Metazoa; phylum Mollusca; class Gastropoda; order Neogastropoda; family Conidae; genus Conus; species Conus canariensis. Next base: position 58,836,348 of record CM065727.1, read on the forward strand.
CAACAAACAGATTTTCACTGACGTGACAACAAGTCCGCAAAAGTATTTGAACTTCCAGCGATAGGCTGCACTGAAAATTTGTATTCCTGAATACTGAGAGCCCAACGCAAAAGTCTGTTGTTTTTAGTCTTTGACGCTCGTAAAAATGTAAGTGGACGATGATCCGTCTGGAGGACAAAAGTTCTCCCTGCCAGAAATCTGGAAAACTTTTCCAGTCCCCAAACCAAAGCCAATCGTGGAATACTTCTGTGCCTGCGAAAACTTTTTACTGGCAAACTGCACAGGATGAAGAACTCCTGCCTTGTCCTGCAAAAGACAAGCACCCATGCCTTTGCTACTAGCATCTGTGCGTAGGATGAACTCCTCAGAGAGTTTAGGTAGTAACAGAACAGGAAAACCATTCAGTATCCTCTGTACTTCATCCAAACTCTTCTGACATTGCTCAGACCAACTACCTGACGACACTTATCTCCCTTTGTCAAATCTGTAAGAGGAGTAGTGATAGCAGCGAAATGAGGAACATAGCGACGATAGTACGACAAGAGTCCAGCAATGAACGAACCTGCTTTTTTTGTTTTAGGACGATCAATAGCAAGAATCTTCTCAACCTTCTTTGCCTCAGGCCGAATATGACCAACAGAAATCATATGACCTAAAAACTCAAGCTCTTGATATCCTGCCTGCACCTTTGAAGGTCTAGCTGTCAAGCCAAACAATCTCAGACGACTTAACAATAACCTCAAGGAACTGAGAAGTTGCTGCCAGAAATTAGCCGCCAAAAGAATGTCATAAAAAAACTGACTGCGGAAAACTCATGCAGCTTCAGCTTACGTATCATCCGAGCAAAAGTCGCCGGAGCATTCTGTAACCCAAAAGGCATGCGAGTCCATTGAAATAGACCAAAAGGAGTCTGAAAAGCAGTCTTAGGTTTATCCTCTGGCAACATCGGAATCTGCCAGTAACCTTTTGCTAGATCCACTTTCACAAAGTACCGACCATGAGAAAGTTGACAAAGCAAATCCTCAACATCTGGAATCGGTTCAGAATCAAAAACTGTAACCTTGTTCAGAGCCCGATAATCTATACAAAAACGAACAGAACCATCCGGTTTTCCTACGAGGACAACTGGAGAACTGTATGGGGAAGAAGACGCTTCAATAACACCTAAGCGTAGCATGACATCAATCTCCCTCTGAACAATTTCCCTTTTAGCAAAAGGTAATGGGTAAGGTTTGATTCTTACAGGTACATCTGTAGTCAAATGTATTGAATGAGGTTCAACCTGATCAGCCTTACCAGGAGTATCTGTAAGTACATCACTGAACTCCTCCAGTACAGTTAACAACTGTGTCCGCGTAGTATCAGACAAATCAGGATTCACCTTGACATCATGAAAAGTCTCACCTTTGACTGACAAAGTAGGTAAGGTAACACAATCACCTTCCGTATCCTGCACAACACCAATGCAGGAGGACTGAACAGAAGACACACTCGACTGGAGTGTCACAGGAATAACACACTTCCCTGTACGTACCCAATCTGTACCCTGACTAGGCACAACACAGTCTACAGGTAGAAAATCAGAAGCACAAGATCCTGACACAATACCTGATGAAATAGAATGATCCACACTGACATTGATCGCAACATTTGTCCTGTCCACATACAACTTGAGCATGTTAATGTGGAAAACCTTGCTCTTGCCATGCATATCAATGCGGTAGTCGACGAGAACATTTCTCTTGAACCATAAAAGGACCTTTCCAGGCAACTTTAAGCTTATTCTGTTCATCACTCAATAGAACAAGAACTTTGTCACCAACCTTCAGAGTACGAAAAGAACTTTTCCTGTCAGCGTAAGTCTTGTAAGTATGTGTCTGAGTGTCCGCTGTCTGTTGCGCTTGCGCACAACTGTCAAGTATCCTGTTGTGAAGGTCATGTACATACTGATATACATTTCTGTCCTCAGAAGAAACAGGAAAACCTGACCATCTATCCGCTAAGATAGAAAGTGGACCACGAGGAGAATGTCCAAAAAGGAGTTCAAATGGGGAAAATCCCAAAGTGGCATTCGGCAACTCCCGATAAGCAAAGAGTACTGCAGGAATGTACCTATCCCAATCCTTTGGGCGGTCACGACAGACTTTCCTCAGCATCGTCTTTAAAGTCTCGTTAAACCGCTCCAACATCCCGTTGGACTGCGGATGATAGGGAGTGGTAGTGACAGAGGAAATGGATAAAAGACGGTAAATCTCCTTCATCAGATCAGACACAAACTGAGTCCCACAATCAGTGAGTATCTCAGATGGTAAACCAAACCTCGAAAATATTGTCAACAAAGCCTCAGCCACACTCACAGTATCTATGTGCTTCAGTGGAACAGCCTCCGGAAACCGTGTAGCTGTGTACACAAGAGTCAACACATACCTGTGTCCTGAAGACGAAACCTCGAAAGGGCCAACAAGATCCATAGCCGCTTTCTCAAACGGAACAGAGACCAATGGCATCTTATGCAAAGGCGCACATGGTACTCTGTTACGGGAAACGGTTCTCTGACAAACATCACAAGACCGACAATAGTCTGTGACAGAACGAGAAACTCCAGGCCAAAAGAACGAAACAAGAACACGCTGAAGCGTGCGCTTCACACCACAGTGACCAGCGAAAATCGCATCATGCGCAGTATGAAGAACAACTGTACGCAAATCCTTCGGAACCACAACCTGACGTACAACCTCATCTTTATCAGAAAAAAAGGACACAAAACAACATTAACCAACTTGTAGGTAGGATTAGTCAGTGGGGAAGGTAAATCAGTGACAACTGAAGAGTACAGGTGTGTCAAAGTACTGTCCTTACTTTGCATAGTAGCCAGTTGCTGTCGGGGTGACATAAAAAATGGTCAAGTCCGTACAGGTATGGTACTAGTGGCTGTGTGT
>CM065727.1:58844386-58868707 GCA_033310375.1 Conus canariensis
ACGTGACCCAGCCAACGCAGCCGACGCTGTCTCAGCAGGGTATATATGGTAGGGACGCCACCTCAGGACAGAACTGTGGTGTTGGTCACCCTGTCTTGCCAGAACATGCCGAGTATACGCCGGGGGTTTCTGAGGTGGAAGGAACTGAGCCTTTTCACCTGGCGAGCGGGCATGGTCCATGTCTCTCTGCAATACAGCAAGGTGCTGAGAACGCAGGCGTTATACATAGCTGTCTTTGTTTGTTGTGGTCGGCTTAGGATTTGTCCTCATTCTTTGTGTGAAGCGAGATGTTGTGGCTGCCTTCCCGATCCTCGTGTCGATCCCAGTGTCAAGGGATATATTACCGGAGGTGGTGGACCTAAGGTAAGTGAATTGATGGATGGCATCAAGCTCATAGTCATCAATGGTGATGGCTAGTGGTGACGGCGTGTCTTGACCCAGGATATTCGTCTTCTTTAGTCTGTTAGTCAGTCCAAAGTCTTCGCAGGCCTGGGAGAAGCAGTCCATCAGCGACTGCAATTCCCGCTGTGTGTGGGTCGCAACAGCCGCATCATCGTCAAACAGCATATCTCTGATAAGGGCTTCGCGGATCTTTGTCCTTGCTCTTAAGCAGGTGAGATTGAAAAGCCTGCCATCTGATCTGGTCCGCACATAGGTCCGCTCTTGCACTGTGCTGAATGCATGCCTCAGGAGGAGAGCAAAGAAGATCTCAAGGAGGGTGGGTTCAAGGACACAGCCTTGTTTGACACTGCTGCGTACGTCAAAGGGCTTGGAGAGGTTGCCATTAAACTGCACAATCCCTTTCATGATGGAGGAGAAGGACTCAATTAAAGTGTGCAGTTGGGTGGGGGGGGGGGGGGGCAGCCGATCCTTCAGAGAGCCTTGAAAAGACCATCTCAGCTGACTACGTCGAAGACCTTGGTGAGGTCGATGAATGTGACATGCAGGGGCATCCGTTGTTTTCTGCACTTCTCCTGGAGTTGGCGATGGAAGAAAACCATGTCTACCGTGGACCTCTCTGCTTGAAAGCCACACTGTGATTCAAGGTAGACACGTTCAGCCAGCTGCTGCAGGCGGTTCAGGAGGACCCGAGTGTAAACTTTGCTGATGATACTAAGAAGAGACATGCCTCTGTAGTTATTGCAGTTGCTCTTCTGGCCCTTGATTTCGTACAGGGTGACAATCTTGGCATCTCTCATGTCCTGTGGAACAGCTCCCTCTTTCCGGCACTGACAGAGGACTGCGTGCAAAAGGTGCAGAAGGGTAGTCTCACTGTGTTTGATGAGGTCTGGAGGAATGCCAACATTGCCAGGTGCCTTGCCTGATGCCAGGCTGCCAATAGCCTTGCTGAGTTCGTCCACGGTCTGCTCTACGTCAAGGTCTTCCATGACTGACATGCACTTGACAGCATCAAGGGCTGAGGAGGTCACTGTGTTCTCTTTGGAGTAGAGGTCGGAGTAGTGCTCCACCCATCTCTCCATCTGCTGGCTGGGGTCGTTGATCACATCCCCAGTGGAGGATTTGATGGGAGCCGTCTTGCTCTATGTTGGCCCCATTGCCTTCGTGATGCTGTTATACATCCCTCTGTTGCCTCTGCGCATGGCATTAAGATTAACCTTGCTCCTGGCAGCCCTGAGGATCTGCTGGTTCTTCTCGTTGGGTGACCACTTGAATTTAACGAGTGCGGCCCACTTGGCCTCTATAACTGGAGTCATTTCTAACAATTTAGTTTCAAACCAGTCGTGAGACGTCAACATTTTCTTCCCAAAGGTAGTCAGGTCAGTGCGGTGCATGATGTCTTAAAGTTTCCCATCTCTCTGTGGCAGAGTCTCTGGGCTGCAATGAATCATACTCTTTCTCAAAAGCCTCTGCGACCTGTTCCACAAGATCTGCCTGGGACATCTTACTGACATCAATACAAAAGTTCCCTTGTTTTTCTTAGCAGTTGAACGTTTTTGGTAGCAGCCTGATTCTGCAGCATACCAGGAAGTGGCCTGTAGCAGTCCGCGCTGTGGTAAGAGCGAGTGTGAAGAAGGTTTTGGACAGTGGAGCGTCTTACCAGGATCGGATCCAGTTGGTGTCAATGGTTTGAGAGCGGGTGTCTCCAGGAGACTTTGTTTTGAGGCTTCGTCTTGGAGTTAACGACGCACAGTGTGTGACAGGCGCAAAACTCGAGCAGTCGCTGTCCGTTTTCATTCATTTTCCGCACTCCAAAGGAACCAAGACAAGAGGGCCACGAGGCGTTGTCTGCAGCCTCTCTGGCACTGAAGTCGCCCAGGAGAACAAGTTGTTCTGTGCTGGGAATGTTCCTTGTGGTAGATGCAAGATTTTCATAGAACTTGGCATCCGGAGTGGCGGTCAGAGTCGGAGCATATACGCTGACAAGGGTAACAAGGTCTTCGGTGATGTTGAGGCGGCGAGTCAGGAGTCGCTCTGAGAAGCCGCTGCCTGTTTTACCATACTCAGCAGGTTGTGCTTTCGTGCAAAACCTACTCCATACTCTTCCGGGGCACCAGAGATCTCTTTTCTTGCCTGAAGAAGGTGTAGTCCCTCTCCTTCAGTGTGCCTGTGTCCGCTAGCCGTGTTTCCCGCAGGGTGGCGATGTCCACATTCAGTTTCTTGAGTTCGTTGTTTATGACAGCTGTTTTTCTGGCGTCACTGATATCTTGAAGGTCTTGAGAAAGCCCAGGCATTATATTATATATATATATATATATATATATATATATATTGTGTGTGTGTGTGTGTGTGTGTGTGTGTGTGTGTGTGTGTGTGAGATACTGGGTTCTGGCAGTCAATTCTCGATATATCAGTAGCTAAGAGTATCTGATCAAAGTGCCTTATCATTGAACCATGCACGCATCAACTCGAATCTTGTGAATGTACTTGCCTTCAGATGAGTATGACTGTTAAATGAGAAATGACAAGACTAGTGGTAGATGCTGCCAGTATCAAAACTTGTCGTGAGAGATGTAAGGTTAAAAAACTCACCTTTGTAACAGACAGGTGCTAGGTTTTATAAAAGTACTGAGCGATTCGCGTTGGTTGCTGACGGTTTCTATTTGAACGTGAATACATACCTCACTTCCCCCAGATTTACCAGTCTGGCTATCCAAGGTAGGGGACATCGACAAATAACTTGTTTGCAATATCCACGACAGACCATTGTCCGAGAAGAGTGAATTGGGTGGTTTAGTGTGGAACTGTTCGTGTTAGGACCTTCTGTGACAAAATGAGCACAAAACGATTCAGACACATGTTGACGCATAGTTCGTGGATATCAAACTGTACTACTGCCCATTTTAACATGACACCATACATGATGTGGAATTCTTAGCCAGCTGGGCTATGAAACCATAGTTTGACTTACGTCTGTAGAACTGGACGGGTTGGGTAAAAAAGAAAGTATATTCATCCTTATTGTTACGGATGGTGTGTGTTGTGCTGTCTGACTCTCACCTGAAGAAGTTTGGATACGTGTAAGACTTTTTTCTACACACTCCCATACCACACGAATATAGAAAGCCAGGCAACAAGTTAACTTTCTCTCTTTCTTTCTTTTGCTACCTGAACCATAGAAATAAAAACAAACACATAATATATAACGAGCATGAACAATTACGGCCTAATGTACTCGCCACCACCAAAGGGCGCACAACAACATAGGTACTAAATTGTCACAACAACATATTTCTTTCACTCAGCAGGCCAGGCTGGCACCCACAGCAATGTCATCACGGACAGTCTATGCACTTGGCCGCGTCCGACCCGAATCACACAGTCTTCACACAGAACAGGAGTCACTCACGAAAGCAGTTCGTAGAGTCCTTCCAGGAACTTCCACACACCAGGACACACGTCGACACGACGGAAAACGAAACTGCTCTCGGAGGTAGGTTCGTGGAGTCCATCCAGGGTCTCCCACACAGCAGAAGAAACACAAGTCGACGTCCCGACGATCACTGAAGCCCTTTCTCACTCCAGCTCGTTGCTGACCACGCAGACAGCATCTCAACACCCCTCCCATGGGGCAGAGACGGCAGCTGGGCTTGTGCTGCACCCCACACTGTTTGGCGGTGCACACACGACGTCTACTGACCCTTGGTCAGCCGCTAAATACCCGGCAGGGTAGAGACAGGGGCTGGGCACAGGCTGCACCCCACACCTGGATGGCAGTCAGTTCCAGGTCGGACATGGGACTTCACCGACACCTGGGGGAACTGATAACTACCTTGATTGTCTAGCCTACTTGCAACACATTTATCGTTCTTGTTTGTAACTAACAGTCACTCTTCACATAAAACATTTCACTGGAACTTGAGGAAAAATACCCATAACAAACTCTACAAAGTTTCAATAGAGTGGGTGCATCACAATAGAACATTTTCTTTGATGAATACCATGATTGTTTACATTGAATGAAAGGATTTCCACATGGAACCCCTTTTCAAAGTACCAAGAATACAATTATTACATATGAAGGAACGAATTCCGTTTGTCCCATTTTATCAAGAAAAGAATGTTTTTATCATATCATATCATCACCAGACGTGTCAAATTACATTTTAAGGAACGATTTCCGTTCGTCCTTTTTATCAACTAAAGAATGTTCATCATCAGTAGACGTGTCTAAATACATATCAACGAACGATTTCCGTTCGTCCTTTTCATCTTTCCACAACAAGAATCAGAATACATTTTCCGATAATTCATGCACAGTAATTTCCATTGCTCACTTCCAGAGCTCACCAACACTCACATCATTATGATACTTTAGGGAAAAAGATAAACAACACTGTTCAATAATGCAGTGATTTAACTAGATTACTTTTTGGGGGGTCAAATATCAGTATACATATTTTTTCTTCTTTCTACTCACTCCATTCTCCTTGAACCTCCCATTCACTAAATACAACTTCCTACTGTCACCCTATGTCTCATCAAATCATAAAATATGTTAAGGGAACAAAATAATTTATTAAACATTTTTAGGCCTTTACCAAGAGCTGTAAAGTTTACAACCACCTGTAGAAAAGAACAACTTCATTAATTCAAATCCTAACCTCAATTCAATTATCAACACATACCAGACTGTCAGCGAGGACGCACCTTCAGTCTTCCTTCGGCTCTCTGGAAGTGTTGCTCGGCCAGTAGCTCTGCGGAGACTGAAGGGAAATCCGCGCTCACCTGACTTACACAAAACGCAGGTGAGTAGCAGTCAGGTAAAAAGGCCAACCGGTTTTACAGGTTTCCTTGTTCCGGTCAACGTGTCCCCAAAATTTGGGACTGGACGAAATACGGTCCGTCACACTTATGCTTCATGTCTTTGGGAAGAAACTGGTTCACCCACACCAAAACCTATTAAAGGAGCAAGATGGCGCTGTAAGAAAAGGCTGTTGTAAATTGATTGTATTTACTAGTAGTATCTACTCTCGTAACAGAAAGGCTATTGCTCTATCTTAAAAGGTTTATCAAGGACTCAATGTCAGTAATGATAAGAAGATGAATTATGGAAGTTCATTATAGTCAAAATACTTTTATTGTTAGAAAATGTATGGACTAAGCACAGTTACCGACTTTCATGGGTGACGTGCACCAACGTCCGTGTTTGTGCTGTTTTTTGTCCATACCTCTACCAATGTTGGAATGCGTCATTTGATCAAGTATCGAGTCTGACCTGCCAGAATACCAGAATACAGGTGTCTTAAAACCCAGCCTCTGTCTAACAAAAAACAAAAACAAACAAACAGCAAAAAAAAAACACAACAACTATTGTACACACATTTTCAACAGCACCGAAATACTGTGTGCCTGATTAAGCGTTTACTAAACAGATGCACCGGCATACAGACGCGCGTGCAGACACACACACAACACACACACACACACACACACACACACACACACACACACACACACACACACACACATGCACTCTTGTACTCACACACATGCATGTACAGAGAGAGAGAGAGAGAGAGAGAGAGAGAGAGAGAGAGGAGAGAGAGAGAGAGGAATAAATTTAATATGTTTTCAGATTACATCAAGTCCAGGTGATCCTCAAAAGTCAAGGCCAGCTGACGTTATGCTGATGAGTTTTCGTCAGCCCCAAAACGGCACTGATGACAATACAATTCATACGGATCTTCCTCCAGGAAACGTACCTTCTGTTGTTCCGAACACTCACTTCAGCATGGATGTGTTGAGGTTGTCTTTAGCCAGATGGAATACGTATCTTGGAATAATTCTGATAATATTGTCAGTGCAGAGGTGGAGTACACTTTTTTCCGCATTAAGAACAGCGTGTTAGCATTGCTATTTCTGTTTGGTGGATCAGGCAACATGATAAACATGGCGGTTTTCTACAAACAAGGTCTGAAGGATCGAGTCAACCTGTGTCTGTTTGCTTTGGCATTAGCTGACGAACTGAACTTAATGACAGCCATGATATTCTCTGCTGAGGACATCCTTTTGCAATTTAGAAGGGAAAAAATAACTGGTCCTGTGAAGGCTGTCTTGTTCAACCACCATTTTCCAGGTATGATTGATGGCTTTGGTTATGTGTCTTCCATTTTGTCCGCCATCATTGCCTGTGAGAGATGTCACTGTGTCCTCCATCCTCTTAATTATCAAACCGCGATGCGTACAAGAAGCATGGCTGCCATTGTTATCACTGTGTATGTTTTGGTGACAGGATTATATTTTCTGGTGACGGGATTCCGGATACGTCCTGGGTGCCTTTATGATCCAGTGACAGGAGACATTAAGGAGAAATATGTCTTGGGGCATTTTTACAAAACTCATAAGCAATTTCTTGAGATTTTGCGCAGCATTTTCTTTGGTACTGGATTGCCTACCATGGTGATTGTTGTTGTGACAGTAACGACAATCGTTACCTCAGTGAAACTCCGTCAAATTCTTAAGTGGCGCGCGGCTGTCTCTGTGTCCCTGTCTAATAAGGAAGCAGAGCTGACAAAGATGCTGGTCGCCAGTTCTATCCTGTTTATTCTGTGTTCGATGCCAGTTGCCTTCCAAAGAAATGTGTCTCTCTTATTCCCACAAGTGGATATAGGCAGGCGCTATGAGAATCTATTTATGACTTTTTCCCAAATCAGTCCTGTTTTTCTGTACATCAACGCCAGTTTTAACATCCTGTTGTATTACGTAATGGGATCTCATTATAGGGAAATGTTTTGGGCATTGTTTGGCAGAAAGACAGCGAGAAAATTGGGCATGAACAGTACTGGAGACGGTCTCAGTCACAACGTAAATAAACCCACAAGAGACGCTGGGAAACTAACGAGACAGACATGTTGACAAGATTTCCAATGGAAAATGAAGAATGTTTGTTTTTAAAGGCCACGCTGCCATCTTTGCTATGAAAACAACATTGTTGATCACAGCTTACAGAAGCATCCCTTTTTCAAATAAATCGGCTTACCTTTGTAAAGAATTGTACTGCAGGTTGTTACAATTACTTCATCAGCTTTGTATAGATCAAAAGCTGTTCGTCATCAACACACACCCATACTTAGAACATAGCATCTTCACCGATATTTTAGGGCAAAATGAACTCTGTTTCCATTCAAACAAAAACTCTGCATTTATAATGATGAAACATGTGTTGTGTGCCTTTATTTGTGATTGGTGAAAATTGTTTCAACATGTTTTGAAACTAGTAAACCCACATTAATTTTTGCCTCGCATGTCATGTCAAAGTGCCGGATCCGTTGATGACATGTAATACGTCGATCATTAAGTTCTGAAATAAGGTTCTGTTAATGACCCTTCCTCATTAACCAACTGACCGTTCGACCGGCTGGCTAGCTAGCTAAACAAAGCTAGCTCACTCACTCACCCACTCACTCACTTACTCGCTCACTGTCTAGGTAGCAAATAATCAAACTGATTACCTAATAAACAAACGTACGAAGAACCGATCGAAGAGAGTAAAGCAGATATATCTCCAAATACAGGAACAGATATACTGATAGACAGACAGACAGATCATTAAAAAAGACAGGTTGACACTCAGATGGACAGCAGACAAGAGACACAGAAATACAATGAAATCAAAACAAATATGTGAACACAAAGCAACGTGGGGACACACTAAATGTGTAAATAACTGCAGTCCTGAAAATATTAAATTTCTTTAACAATGACCGGGCAGAATGATAAATATAATGATAACAACGATGCGGTGCTCGATACAAATCACAAGTCACATCAGTTTACAAGATGATCGCTATGCAGGAAGCGTGTCCCTTGTGGGAAAAGAAAATTAAAAGCAAAAATAAAATGACCGATCATATAACAAAGACATACTTTTCTCTCGTTTCCTTGCAAAATGATGGTGAATAACCTGAGAAATTCCTCTCCACATGAGTGACTCCTCTTGAAAACATGGCGCATTAAGGGAAACACAGACATGGCTCCTGTGGACCCAAGCGTAATACTGACACTAGAATATGAGCCTGTATGCAGTTATTGAGAGACGTTTCAACACAGCATGTCATGAGGTGTTAAGGAATATCTACTCCAGGCCTGGGAGTCCTTTAAACTTCACAGATATGATCTGCCAAGAGTATCATGGCCTTGAGTCAGATCAAGCATGGAGAAGCTCTCTTTATATTCTCAAGTGAGGTAAAAGAAGGCAACGATGTGACCCTAGAAAATGTTCACAATGTTGTGTTTTGCAAGAATTTGCTCAGTGACGTCAAAGCGTACTTTAAAGGAGAAGAAAGGAATAGGGACTTGTATCACTTCCCTCTCGTTTTCGGGTTGAGATCCAATGTCAGCAATCTGTAGGAAGCTGTCAATATCAGGCTGCCATGTCACCTTCCATAGGAGACAATGCACTAGTACAAAGATACTGCAGAGGTGTTTACTGGTACCTGATTTGATCTAACGTACACAATGGTCCGCATACAAAGACCTTACCCCCAATCCTCACCCCTCCGCTCATCCACTCTAAAAACCACATCGTAGCTTAGTCGCACAGTCAAGTTAAACAAATGCCCCCATTGGAAGAACATCTCCACCACGTGTTCCATCGACAATTTCCCTGAACCCGCCAACAATGAGTAATCCTGCACGAAATCATCACAGGCATGAATCAGGAGGGAAATGGAAACATAGCTGTGTAGTGCCTTACGAGTATTGCCTTTTTTCCAACTTACTGCACATTCTGATCTGTACTAAAACTTCATAGAGTTCATCCTGTGTGTGTTACATTGTGGTCGATGGTTCACACACAATTCTCACACAGGCGAAACTCCATGCAATGTTTATCGCTACTTAAAAACAGTAATACAGCATTTTGTGTCGAATCACAAGTCTGAAAAAAAAAAAACTGACGTGAATACCAATATTTTCTACATTTTCATCAAAGCCTATCTGTGAAAATTTACATCTGTGTGTGTGTGTGTGTGTGTGTGTGTGTGTGTGTGTGTGTGTGTGTGTGTGTGTCGTGTGTTGCTGTGTTGTGTGTGTGTGTGTGTGTGTGTGTGTGTGTGTGTGTTGTGTTGTGTTGTGTTCGTGTGTGTGTGTGTTGTGTGTGTGTGTGTGTGTGTGTGTGTGTGTGTGTGTGTGTGTTTATGTGTGTGTATGTGAAAGTGAAAGTGTGTGTGTGTGTGTGTGTGTGTGTGTGTGTGTGTGTGTGTATGTGTTGCATGCGTACATGCATTTGTGTGTGTCTGTGTGTCTGTGTGTGTGTTGTTGCTGTTGTTCCTTATAGTAACCACTTTTGTCAGATGTTCAAGCCTAGGATGGTGACTCATTGGCATAGCGGATAGATCAAGGGCGATTTTGTTTTCTCTGAAAGCTCTATCAGTTACTCTTTAAGAGCAACCATGTTGCAAAACGAAGCGATGCTGGTTTTCGAAGCTAGTCAAAATACTGTTGTTGACATTCAGATAGATGAAAAACGCATATATTGTCTCATGAGTAATACCAAGAAAATAAATCCATGTGTCATGTACGCTTCAGGTAACAAAGCAAAACAATGATTACATACATAGACAGTAAAGTGAGCAGCTCAGAGATGGAGAGCTACCCCTGAGACATTAAAGGTCTGTCTGAAGCGTCACGCAGCACTCTCCAGTATGAATCGCCACATTAAGGAAAACTACCCATCGCTCCGAGGAGAGAGAGAGAGAGAGAGAGAGAGAGAGAGAGAGAGAGAGAGAGAGAGAGAGAGAGAGAGAGAGATCAGCGATTAGACAAAGCCTGGCGGACGTCGATGCTTCTCACAAAAAATAACTGAATGCAACACAGAGACGTCTATGAGAAAAAAAGATGGATGAAGGAAGAGACTGCTTAAAGAGGCAATCACTGGCGCCGACCATGCGACAGATCTTTGACTGTCAAAAAGATTCAGAATTCTTCCTTCGCAGCATATATCCCCCTGTCACAACACAGAGGTGATTTGTTTCGAAAATTCAGATCGGGAGGCAGGGTGGCCGACTCATGCTATTCAGAATGCACACGCGTTTTGCGGCGTGTCACATAAAATAGAAAGTTTAGGGACATGTTTCATTGGTTTCAGTTTCTCAATTTCATCTAAAACGTTTAGAGGCGATGGTTTATTAGACCTGAATAAATATGTATTTGTGCATGAATTCTAGTTTTGAAAACTAATGCTGTCCAAATTCAATGAAGGCAAAACCGATACGGTTCATTGGCAGTTGAGAAAAAAATAACCTTGTTCGTCTATCATTTGTACTGCAGGTGTATTCCACATAGGCTGATCGACCCATTTATATCTACATGCAATTTCTCTCAAGTTGTCCAGATACAGTGTTTTCTGTCTGTAGTCAAGATCATAAAACAAAATGCATACCTTTTTCAAGGCATTAGAAGTTTTAGCAAAAGAATTGTGACCACGATTATACTGATTTGACTAAAACTGTTTGGACCTACCCTCAGTCTTTTCCCAGAATTCCTTGTAAATGCCATTCGGTTTGCGAGGACAAGCTTGGGTTTTTAAGTGAGAAAGTTATTGAAATATTGTGACTTTTTTGTTCTTTTTTCTCTATGATATGCATTTTTAATAACGCTCTCTTTCTTTCAGCACATAGATGGATTCTCGGTCACCATAAATGCCCTTCCTGCAATCAAACACTTGGCTTCAAGATTGTATCTATTTTGTAGACAGCTATGAAGCCAGGCATTTCACAGGGTGAGGTTAGGTCGGAAGTTGTGGTGGGGTTAGCTTCCACCTTTTGCTTTCGCTCCTGCCGTCCGGAAACAACTGAATATCAAGACATCATTGTACGTGCATATGCTTGTCCTGGTCACTGGTGGTAAAAGAGGACTTGTAGATGACATTAATGCGGGGGGGGGGGGGGGGGGGGGAGGGGGGTGTTGCCAGGGCCAGTTTGACTCTCCAAGGAGGCCTGTACCAGGCTGGAGCCAGATTAACTCCCCAGGGGAGGGGGGAGTACTCTAGGTCAGGTCCAGTTTATCTCTCGGCGGGGGGGGGGGGGGGGGGGGGGCTGTTTTGGGCCGGTGCCAGATTAACCCCCAGGAGGCGGAGGGGGCTGTTCTGGGCCAGTTTAGTTTAACTCTCCAGTGGGTGGCTGTTCCAGTCCGGTGCCAGGTTAACTCCCCAGATGTCTTAGGGGGCAGTTCTGGGCCAGGTCCAGTTTAACTCCCCTAGGGGTGGGGCTGGTTTGGGCCAATGCCAAATTAACTCCCTTGCGTTACACCGGGAGTAAATCCAGTCCGACCGTTGGGATGAGATGGTTGCAAGAGACCCTTTTCGGGGCACAGTTGTGACTGCTAAATTGATTGAGACACTACATCCTGTTCACCATGACAGTCGTCTATGCCCAGACTTACCCTCTCTGCCTTCCACAGGCCCTGTGCTGCAAGATGGAGCCAGTCAGTCCCTAGACAGAAGGTACTAGGTCGACTTAATTTCAGATACATCTCCCAATGATCCACAAATATATGAGACAGGACTGCTGACTGGCCGGACAGAAGGTACATAGCCAAATAATGTTGGATACATTTCCCAATGATCTTTACATACACAAGATGGGACTGATCAGTCATCGCATAAAAGGTAATTGGTCAGCATTATGTTGGATAAATTTCCAAATAATCTTCAAATGCATATGATAGGGCCTGTCATTCACACACAGAAGACACTGGGTCAATGTCATTGTCAGGCACACGGAGAGAAAAATTTTAAGCGCCTATGTAGTTGAAAGGTTAAGCGCGGGCGAAGGGAGTTAAATGTGTGAAAAGGAAACGGCGTAGGATTGTCGTTCTTAAAGGGCAGGTCACTTCCTTTGTTTTGAATGTGAGCTGTGTTAAGAAAAATTGGGTAAAAAGCTAAACACACTGGAAGTGAGTGTGAAGAGAGATTCGAGCAACAGCGCTGATAGAATGGAAAAGAGGCCGCCGACTGTCAGGCCCATTTAATACAGACATGAGTCTGTAACATGCCAACGCATGTATTTTGCTAGGGAATGATTCAGACAGACTACGCCGTTATGGTAGCGGTATTGAAGTAGACGAGGCTGTGACAGGAGGGAGAGTCGGGTGAGCTACGGGAGCCATACCCCCCTGCCAGAAAGATGTCGGAAGGAACAGCCAGAGACAGCCAGAGATATACTTAGTTGGTATGCTGTCCAAACGTGCAGAGGCGAAATCGGAGATTTCCATAGAGTTATGCTCTGAGGAGACCCAGCGAAAAGGGTAGGTGGAAACATATGTATGATGTCCACCATAGACGTTCGTGATTGAAGGAAGAGGAATGAAGGTGCCGATATTTGTGATGAACTGACCCCAGGAGGATTATAAAGTGAACTATGACCTGTGAACAGACGGAATAATAAACCCCACCAGTACTGTGTATAAAAATGGGAGAAGAGGAGGTACTGGGGGAAATGAACTTTTAAAACCTGGTATTCAGCGCCTTGTGATTTGTATGGAGTCGGATGCATGTTGTTTAATGGAGTATTGGCTGTATTCATGCATGCATGTGTGAATATTTGTGCGTGAACGAGCAGCCTGACAAGTGGTGACCCCGATTTTGAAGTACCCTCCCCTTGTGTTGAATGGGTTCCCCACCCCATTCTGGAAAAAAAAATGTTTTGAAATGCCTGTGTATTAGTGTGGGAACACTTGATTGATTTTCATCAACACCCATGTTAAATTTCTACCCCTCTCTTTGTGTTTTTGTATTGAAATGATTATTATGTAAAGTCCCATACTTTATTACTTTATTGGATAAATTTTGTACTTTTCTTATTCTTTTGTCTTTTGTATTTATATCTTGTAAAGATTTTGATGTAAACCCCTTCTTCTTGATCCCCTTCCATTACTTTATTATAATTCTATTGTTCTATTATTGAGAGGGTTGAATTATATCCTTTTATTACTCTTTTTCTTTACTTACCACTTATTATTCAATAGTATTATTTAAGAGAACTATAAAATAGGCATTCTGGCTCACCCGGCTCCGCTGTTGCTCCGCCGGCTTACCCAGAATGCCTATTTTATAGTTCTCTAATAGTAAACACTTTACAAACATACATAATGTGTAGGATTATCTGTTTTTAACACTAATTTAGAAAACTTTTGAGACTTAAGTTTTTGCTTAATCCTTCGTTTTTCTTGATCATTTTCAATAACATCGTTTTCGCGCATACATTCATCAAATGCGTCTCTATCTTTCATGTGGAATAAAACCACTGTCTTTAATTGCTCTCTAAAGTCTTTTAAAACTGAGTTATATTTTTGACATAAAATCCACACACTTATCCCAGCATGTCTTCCACTGAAAGCTAGTTTTGATAAAGTATTTCTTTTTCTAACTATGTCTCTTTCTGCCGAACAGTCATCTATAATAAATAATGTCTGAGTTCCTTCAAACTGTCTATAAAAGTGTTCTAAGTATTCGCTAAGTTTATTACTAGGATCAACTAAATAGATTTCATCATCCGTCCATATAAACCTTCTGTCGTGATATGCTTTGTTCCATTTGAGTGTTGGACAGAAAATTACAATATGATCAAAATTATAACGATAAACTGTTTGTAATAGGTCGAGGACAAATATTGTTTTTCCACAACCAGTCTGTCCACAAATCAATGAACAATGAAGGGTTTTTGTCATAAAGTTTAACATCGGCATTGACACCAAAGTCGTCTGCTCCATAGTTTTAAAACAGAATTTAATCTAATCCAGTTATTGTTTTTATCATACTCTCTGTCAAAACTTGTTTAGTATAATAAAAACCTATAAGGTCTAAATGTGTAAGATTAATCCAGTTTAGTTCTGTAAGATCGTTTCTATTTAGACTAATATCAATTTTGTTGCTTGTTGTTATGACCTTAATATCCTCGCCATTGTAAAGAACGACGACAGTAACTTTAAGTTTGTCAACGTCTAAGTTTTGCCAGCTAATAAGAATTCCTTTCATAAGATTGTCACTGACGCCCAGAGCTCCATTTCTCGCCTCATCTTTTAAGACAGAAATTTTAAATATCATTGTGAACGTGTCTCCTAATTTTGTGCGTGGAATGAACTGTAATTTTGTAGAAGCTTTCTTTAAAACCGATTCTCTTCTGTGGAGGATGTACTGTTTGTCCCCAAACGGCTTTATTTCGATCTCTTTCCGACTGTTGTCCTCTGGCATAAGACTTACATGTAAAGGGCCAGAGTTCAATGCTTTTCTGAAACTTTTTTGACGGTCAAAAAATGTAAATGGGCTTAAGAATTCAAATTTTATGTCCCATTCTAAATATGGTTTTAAGTGCCATTTGTTGTCAGTTTTTCGAACTATTTTATATTCATACTGACCCGCATTATTTGCTTCTACATTGCGTAGTTGTTCTAGTTTAGGAAACCTTTTGCTGTCGCTAACCTCTTTGCGTTTATAATAACCATCTTTAGTGTACTCAAAACCATATAAAGTGCCTATCTCACCGTTTTGTTCAAAGTCCTCAACGTCTGCAAGGTCTTTTAATTCTAAAGTTACACACCTCTCAGGCGCTAATGTAACTCCTGATTCTTCTGGCCCACGAGACATTATTTTTAGTACACCTTATTATTTTATTTCTAAAACAATGTGCAGGTTATCACATTTCACGACTTTCCCTGTTTTATCTGTGATCTTTATATTAAATGATCTGACCCTCCCACAAGCTAATCTTTTAAACTGTAAATTAGGGAATTGTATAATTTCATAATCGCAATATGCAGCTTTCCCTGATGGAAGAGCTCTTAAAACAGTTGAGGGCCTTCCATCATATAAGTTTTCATCAGTGCTCAGCTCGTCCAAATGAACATAGAGTAATGAATGTAATGCAAGATCGAGCGGATATTCTCCCTCATAAGTAGTTTCGTCTGATGTAACTCTAAAACCATGATTGTCAGTTGCAAAGCCTAACATTTTAGCTAGCTCTCCATCAAAAAGGTAATGGTCTACTTCTTCTTCAGGTTTGAATGTCAACATTATTTTCAAATTTGCATTAAGTTTGAGAGTAATGTCGAAGTTACTCATTGCTTCTTTTAGCGAGCAAAACCCGTAATAACCATCAGGTATAGTTAACTGGCTAACTAAGTTTCCTCTATTATCAAATTTTTTAATCTTATTATTCTCCTTGGATTCAGTTATATTAAACCATACGACTTTGTAAAAAATTTCATGGAGTGCGACCCTTTGGGTTCCGCAGTTATTATCAATAGCATATTCTAAAAACGAAGGACTGTCTTGAGTTGTTATTGTTACAAACATTTTTAAAACAAATTTTAAAATGAGTGCATTCAAATATACTAATGCAAAATATTCTGTCGGGCCGCACTACAATCTTAAAAATATAACAACTGATACTCTCGACATTTCTGTGACTCAGTCTGACGCCTTTCAAGTAAAGGTTAGTACTCCATTGAACAGATATCTTAACCCTCCTATTAAAAACGACTACATCCCGAAAGTGTGGTTCAGTCATCCGATGCAGTTTTATCAGAACCAGTTAAACTTTGCTGTGTTTTGCGCATCAACTGGGTGTGGAGTGTCGTATGCTGATCATTTAAATCATCCTGATCCTTTGGTGAGGTCAGTGTATAGATTTCATTTTTATTACACCTTCAGACGTATTTTATCTGAACTGCAAGCGCCATTACCAAATGACAAAACGTTTAATCCATTCAGCAACAGAATAGATTACAAGGCTTTTGAAAGGATCTGTAACGAATTTGATATTGACCCAAAGACAGACTTTAGACAAAAGTTGGATCTTAATCATGGTTTAGGCACCCTTTATTTTTGGGGTGTGCACAGAAAGTATAACTATGATTGGAATCCTCCTTACACATCTTTCTCTTCAGACACAACTGTTCACCTCGGGTCCATAGAGCAAGAGCATAAAACAGCATGGACAACATTTATTTTGGATACTTCTAAGGGCCTAACAAAAGCGGGAATAGAACGAATAAACGACTCTATTCGTAGTTATGTTTGGTGTTTGCTAGGTTCGCAAGCACAAACAAGATCAAACATAATTGATCCTTCTACTGGCTTTGACGCCCAAAAACAGTATTTAGCAAATTTAGAGGACTCCATTAATTCTGCAGTTGATTTACCTTCAAGTATTAAAAGGTACCAAAATGTTTTGCAATACGCAAGATCGAAAGTAGACTTCGCCGTTGGCACTGGTTTATACATGCTGCCTTCTGACCTCAGACTTCAGATAGGAACAATAATAAACTATAATAATGAAATCCTTGTGGCTGGTAAAGAAGAGAAGGTCGGAAAAAACGACATAAATTCTAAGCCAGCAATAGCAATAAAAAAGAATCCCCACCAATCCCCAAGGCCCCAAAACCCCATCCAATACCCCCTCAAAACCCCACCCCCAACCAATCCCCATGGTGAATAAAAGCGACCCCCATGAATATGAAAAGACGGCACTTGTTATTGGATTAACTGCCCTAGGATTACTTGGTCTTTATCTTACTATAAAGTAACCCAACTATTAAGACAACTAATGTCCATAAGTGCTCAGCCATAAAGCCAACTACTTTACTTGCGGCAGACAAAAGCCAGCTAACGATCCCACCTATTATACCAGGCAAAGAATCTATTGCCTTACTGGCTAATTTTTTTTTAATAAACTTGCAAGATGATCAAGTTGTTTTTTTACCCATGATTTATCTGATGGTGGTGATGGTCCTGGAGGCACTGCCCCCCCACCACCACCGCCTGTAATAGCCAACACCAGTGTACTTATTGCAAATCCTAAGGCTGTTATAACACTTGCTAATGTGACACCTTGCTCTCTAAACAGTGTTCTTATTCGTTCTGCTAACGTTGTGTCTTCATATAAAATTCTTTGGATAGTTTCTCTTATTCTGCTCACTTGAGTTCGTAATTGTTCTCGGTTATTAGACAACACTTCTAGTCTTGCTGATCTCTCTTGTTCAAGATCTTTTAGTCTTTGTGTTATTCTTTCTTTAACACCAGGTCCTAAGTTGTGGTCATCAGCCTCAACTAGTTTTTCTTTTTCTCTTTTTATATGCTCATCTAGTTCACCCAGTTTTGCTAAATTGTTTGTTAATTCACCTCTGATGCTTATCAAAGCATGATCAAGGGCCGTTATTTCTCTCATAGGTAGCGGCGGATCGTGCATAGTTTTTAATGCTGTTTCTTCTGAAAAAACTGGTTTCTGCTTGTATTATTTCGTCTGCTGTTGGGCTTAAATCTTTAAGTTCCATGTTTTGTATTTGGTTATCTGTTGGGAGTTCTTGTAGTGTGTTTTGAAGTTTAGCAACTGCTTCCCTATCTAATTTTGGTTTAGTAATGCCAAGGCGACTTTGATCGCTCACACTGAGCCTTTGTCTAATTGTACTCTTTTTTAAAAACTTTGATGAGTCTGGTTTAGTTGTAAGCTGAACAAGTTGTCCTTCGTCGTTTCTCACAAACAAATGGTTATCTTTTGTTTCAAAATCATTAGGGTCTATAAATTCGGGAGGTTCTTGACCTAAACGTTCGTAAAATGATTTGACCTTACTTTCTGTTAATTCATGTCGCAATGAGCGCAATGGATGTGTCAAAGGAGTCATTTCACTCATGTCGTCTCCAGGATCAAAAACATCATAATCTTCAATGCCTGCCATGTTTTAAAAATAATTAACTTTTTATTTTGTTTTATAAAAAAAATGTCACAAGCATATGGCTCAATTCTTGACCCGCATAGAAGACTGAAAGAGCCCTTTGGCGTGAAGGGAAATAAACAGAATATTATTGTTCCAAATAATCCATCTACTATTGATTCAGATCAAATTCTTACTGTTAAATTTCCAGACCTAGGAGCAGATGAAGTGATTGTGCCGGGATCTGCACGGCTTACTTTTAAAATAGAGCTTGATTCAGCAACAGACACAAGCAGGACAGTTGTACAGAATCTGGGACGGGCAATCGTTAAGAAAATTTCTATAAAACTTGAGGGGCAAGAAATATTTTCTTTACACAATGCAGACATATTTCTAATCTATTCTGATCTATGGCTAACCGATAATGAAAGGGCCGATCTTGCGTTTCAAGGAATCGAAAATAACGAAGCACTAAAACACAGAATAGACGCCGAAGATGCTAAAGCCGGCAACAAGTATGAAGCTGTAAGTTTTGCTTATGGAAATCGCTTTTCTATACCCTTAGATTTTGAGTTGTTAAAAGCGCATGCGCCATACTTTCAAGGAGCATTAAAAGACAGATTGTCATATGAACTAACTTTTAATGAATACAAACGTGTCATTAAATCTACAGACACTGACGCAAAGTACAGCATTTTCGACATCTCGTTAGAGTTTGACATTGTTAGCAACCCTAACTTAGCAAGGCTGATTGAGCAACAATATCAGTCAAAATTAGCAATATATTACGAAAGAGTGATTCATCATACTAAATATCCTAAAAGCAGGGCAGACACTATATGGAACTTTAGTTTTAGTGCCACAGCAAGATCCCTTAAAGGTATTTTATTGCTGTGTGAAGATGAAGAACCATTCAAAAGACAAAGTGAAAAATTTATTAATCCTAAAATAACGAAAGTACAATGTTCAATTGAGGGTAGTCCTAACCAAGTCTACGGTAGTGGGCTTAAACCTTATCATCATTTTGATGAAATAAGAAAATTGTTTGGAGGCGGGAGGTGTAGAAATCCAACAGTAGACCTTGTGTCTAAAGATCTACACCTTCACAGTGTTAGACTTGATGAATATTTAACAACGAAATACGGTTTATGGATTGACCTAAGGTCAACAGAGGATAATCAGTTGCATGGGAGTGGGAGAACAGTTAAAGACGTAATAAACATTCAAATTGATAAAGAAAAAGAGAGTGATAAACCACTTAATGTACATTTGTTTTTAATATATGATGCGCAGCTGAATATTCAAGATAACAGATTAAAAGATATCCAATACTAAATTATTTTTATTTTTAAAAAAAAGCATGTCTGTTCAGGTTTATCCAAAAGTGCCCAAAGAAGAGATAGTAGGCAACTCTGTTGCTGTAGACATAAAAACTTTCAGATTAACCAACATTACACAAATGCAACAAAAACTAGAGCAGGACCTTTCAAAATACAGTAAAACCAAACGAAGGTATTCTGCTGTCTTTAATGCTGTTACATATGTTAATACTGGAGCATCGATCACTAGTGCTCTATCAGCAGGAACAAGTGTAGGTCTCTTAGCAACAGGCGTAGGTGCACCGGCAGCTTTACCTCTAGGTGGTTTGTCTTTAACTCTTGGCCTGTGTTCATTGGCTGTAAGTGCTGTCAGCAAAAAAAATAAAAGCTAAACTCCAAAAGCACACAGCTATGGTTCAACTAATAACAGCTAAACTTAGTTCCTTCAAACTGATAATTGATAAAGCACTTGCTGACTCGAACATCACGGATGAAGAATTTAGTCGCCTACAGGCTGATTTTGAGGACTACAAAAGACAAAAGTTTGATCTTCAAAGAAAGGCAAGGGCAACTTTTTCTCAACAGCCAGACACCGACCAGATAAAAAAGGAATGCTTAAAAAAAGTAAACGAGACATTAAACTCTGTTCTAAACAGCTCACATTAACAACACCAAAGGGCGTTTATACTTTAGTTTATGAGTCCAAGCACAAAAAGACCGTTGATATTGATTCTGACTAAGTATTTTTTTATAATTTAAATAAATATTTTGAGTTAGAAAAGAAGCTCAACATGGATAAGATATATGACAGTTTTGACTCTTGGTTAGATGCAATGGAAGAGGAAGAGCGTTTGTCAAAAGCTTTAAATGAGGTCGTTTTAGAAGTTATTGATCCAACAAACGTGCAGGCAAGCGTTGTACATGCTATTTCTCAAGTTCCAAGTAAACTAACAATAAACCTCCAGTTAAAGTAAGGTTAGTTGTTTTAATCGACTATATAACAATAAACGAAGAAAATCTAGAAGTCTGGGTCTCAACTAAACAGCAGACTATTCTTTCTTATAATGACTTAACACCCGGTTGGGCAGATCAACTTCTTACACAGTTTAATGAAGCCTCTGAAGCAGCTAAAATGAGAGGCTCTGGTTGGTCAGAGGGTGAAGTCCTAGACATCAGATTAAGACAGGCTAAGTATGAGCCGATTGTAGGCAAGTCTTACATTCCACTGCCTCCAACATTAGTTGCAAAGAAAGCAGTTCTGAACATAAAGAATTCAGACAACAAATGTTTTATGTGGTGCGTTCTTGCTAGGCTGCATCACGTTACCAAAAATGCAGAGAGAGTATCTAACTATTTACAGTGGGCCAATGATCTTAACTTTAACGGTCTTGAATTTCCTATGGCTGTAGACAAAATTGATCAGTTTGAAAAACAAAATCCACCAATAACTGTTAATGTCTACACATGGTCTGAAGAAACCAACCTTCTGCCAATTAGAGTGTCAAAGAACAGTCCAACAATAGGCGAACCAACCAAACACCATGTAGACTTACTCCTAATGCAAAGCCTTAATGGGTTGCACTACACTCTAATACGCACAATGAGTAGATTACTAGTGCATACTACAAAACAACATAGCAAACAAGAATTTTGTAGAAAATGTTTAACAAGAATTCCGTCTGTTCAAGCAGCGAGTGAACATGTAAAACATTGTCTTAGTCCAGTTGACTGCAATACAGAACTAATTATGCCAAGAGAAGGCAGTAAGGTTAGTTTTAAGAATTACAAAAAACTCCAGAGGTCTCCATACGTTGTTTACACAGACTTTGAATCGCTTATTGTTCCTTATGAAGGACCTGCTCCAAAACATTTACCAAAAACAGTTATAATGAATAACCACCAGATTTGTTCATTTGCCTTCATTGTTGTCAGGTCAGATGGTGAACATTCAAAGCCAGAATTATACAGAGGACCACATGCAGCAAAACATTTCTTAAAACGCATGCAAGAAGTTCGTAATGTCTGTTCTAATAATCTAGTCCTATCCGATCTTAAGATGACCCCTGAAGATCAAGATCGCTATGACTCAGCCACTCACTGTTGGATTTGTGGTTTAGAGCTAACACCTAAAAGTTTAAACCCAACAGTAAGAGATCATGATCACATTAGCGGAGAATTCAGAGGAGCAGCACATAACAATTGCAATCTTCAACTAAAGTTTGATCCTAGGACTTGGAGACTTCCTATATTCTTTCATAACTTGCGAGGTTACGATTCTCATCTTATATTGCAAGCAGTAACTAGCGATTTCAGGGTGTCATGCATTGCGCAGTCATCAGAAAAGTACATGTGTTTCACTTTAAATAATTTATCTTTTTATGACTCTATGCAACACCTGATGGGATCATTAGAGTCACTGGCTATGTCCTTAAAGTCCTGCCCAATAACGGAAGAATATTTTGACCCAACGCTCGTTAGAAAGGGCGTTTATCCTTATGAGTACATGAACAGTTGGGAAAGGTTTGAAGAGCCAGCCCTTCCGCCTAAAGGTGCGTTCTTTTCTAGTCTTAGAGGAAAGGACATCAGTGATTCTGATTATTCTTATGCTCAAGAAGCGTGGCAAAAATTAGACTCTAAAACAATGGGAGACTATCATGATTCCTATTTAATGGCGGATACCTGTTTGTTGGCGGATATCTTTGAAAATTACAGAAAGACCTGCATGAAACATTATAGTCTAGATCCTGCGCATTATATTTCTGCGCCTGGGATGAGTTGGGATTCCTTTTTAAAATTTACTGGTGTACAGATTGACCTGTTGTCTGACCTACCAATGCTTCAGATGATTGAAAACGGATTGCGTGGAGGAATTAGTATGGCGTCTCACCATTACTGTAAAGCAAACAACAAATACCTAGACAACTATGATCCAAGTAAAACTTCTAACTATCTTATGTATTTAGATGCAAACAATCTGTATGGTTGGGCTATGAGTCAATCACTTCCATTACGTAACTTTAAAATGTACACAGGAGGTGTAAAAGACATTCAAAAGTTTTTAAAATGGCTTCAGAGTCTAGAAGCTGATCAACAACAGGGCTTTATTCTAGAAGTTGATTTAGAATATCCTCATGAACTTCATGATTACCATAATGACTATCCATTAGCGGCAGAAACCCTAAAAGTGTCAATGACAGAACCGCCTAAACTTGTGCCTAATCTTCGTGACAAAAAAAATTATGTCTGTCATTACAGACTTCTCCAATTTTATTTAAGACATGGTTTAAAGTTAACAGCAGTTCATCGTGTAATTGCATTTGATCAAGAACAGTTCATGAAACCATACATCATGAAGAACACTGATCTCAGAACTAAATCCGCAGATGCTTCAGAAAAAGACTTTTTCAAGTTGATGAACAACAGCTGTTTTGGAAAGACTATGGAAAATCCGCACAAGCGCAAAGATGTCAGATTGGTTACCAGAGAAAACGATGCAATTAAGTTGACTTCAAAACCAAATTATCAAGACTTCAGAAGATTTCATGATCAGCTTTTTGGAATAATGATGAAAAAAAAGAAAGTCAAATTGGACAAACCTGTTTTTATTGGGTTTACTGTTTTAGAATTATCAAAGCTTTTGATGTTAGAATTTCTTTACGACTACTTTAAACCCTTGTATCCAGAGTCCAGAGTTCTGTACACAGATACAGATTCCTTTGTAATCGACATCCCTACTGAAGATTTTTACAAAGACATGGAATTAGAAGTAGCAAAAGAGCATGCTGGATGGTACGACACATCTGATTACCCTAAAGATTCACCTTTGCATTCAGTTATTAATAAGAAGGTTTTAGGTAAGATGAAGGATGAATTATCTGGAGGTGTGATCAAGGAGTTTATTGGTTTAAGGTCAAAAATGTACAGTCTTTCAAGCCAAAAAAAAAGTTGTCAAAAAGCAAAAGGAATATCTCGTAGTGTTGTGCAATCAAACATATCACATGACAACTACAAAGAAGCATTGTTCAATAAAAAGACTTTTCATCATGACAATTACAAACTACGATCTAATCTACATGAGATTAACACAACTGTTGTAACAAAGAAGTCATTAGATGGAACAAACACGAAAAGAGTATTTGTTAATCCAGAGTATTCATATGCAATTGGGCACTGGAGAATAGTATAATCATATGTCTTCATGGAGTTTCTGTTTGGTCAAGTGTTATCAGAAGCTCAACTATATCATTATCCAGTATAGCCAAATCATTATTATTCATTACTGCTAAATGTGCTTCAATTTTTTTTTATCATTTTGATTTTTCCATATCAAAATATCAGAATCTAGGGATTGGGGTAGTAAGCGATTGTTTGGCATAAGATTGTCAATGTTCTTAAATATTTTTTTGATAATAATATTATAAGCAGATAATTGACGTATTAATTTTGAAAACTCTTTTTTCTTTTGAGCTTCCATTTTAAACTCAAATGTATTTGTCTAAATTAACTAAGCAACTGGAACTGTGTCTAGCGGGATTATCTGCAGTTCTTCCTTCACAAAAGATCTTCGGGGGGCTGGTCGTTTTGTTGTGTCAGTTTCTCGTAAATAATACACGGGCGGATTCATTTTCACAATTTTTTTTTATCTCATATGGATCAACACTCCAAACTGGATCTGTTGCCCTGATGCGAGTGTCCCCTTCAGCTTCTCCGGTGAATAAAGGTATCTCACTTTTAAACCAAATGGTAATAGTTTACTTGATGAGTCTTCAATAGCAACATTTATTTGTTTGGTTTTGATTGCTTGTACTGGTTTTAGCCCTTTAAATTCTTCATTATTCATTGCGCGCAAAACTGAGGGCAGTCTTCTAACCCATTCTGTGTTGCGAGAATT
>CM065727.1:58873807-58898807 GCA_033310375.1 Conus canariensis
ACGTGTCTCATCTTCTCTGGATGAAATCACTGTAGTGTCATCCATGAAGGCCTTGAGAGGAGGCATCTTGTATCCATCGCCAAGGTCTGTTTGTCTCGCGTTGTTTGTTGCTGCTTTCAAGATGAGTTCCATTGCCAGCACGAACAGTATTGGGGAAATTGCACAGCCCATTGCAATACCCACTTCCAAGTTGATCCAGTCTGTTGTGTACTCCTTGGTAGAGAACCGCATTGAGAAGCCATTGAAGTACTTCTTGAGCATGTCGCGGATGTTCTTTGGCACATAGTACATCTCAAGAGCCAACTGTATCATCTCATGGGGCACAGATCCATATGCGTTTGCCAGATCAAGCCACACTACGTCCAGGTCTCTCTTTTCTGTTTTTGCTTTTTGGATTGCGTCCCAGATCATTGTGGCGTGTTCTACACAGCCAGCCACGCATGGGATGCCACCTTTCTGGACTGACACATCCAAGTACTTGTTTTCCATCAGGTACTTGGTCAGCCTTGCTGCCATGACAGAGAAGAAGATTTTCCCTTCGACGTTCAGTAGTGATATTGGCCTGAACTGGCTGATGTCACTTGAGTTTTTCTCTTTGGGGATGTACACACCATCTGCCGTCATCCACTGGCCGCTGATCTTCTGGTTTCTCCAAGCCGATCGCAGCAGCCTGTGGAGCCACTCCAGTACCTTGGGACATTTCTTGTAAAGCTGGTAAGGTATTCCGTTTGGCCCTGGTGATGATTTGGCTCTGGCTTTGTAGACCACCTTCTTGATTTCCTCCAACGTTGGAGGCTTGCCATTGAACTGTTCCTCAGGGTTGGTTGGCCACACCAGACCTTGAATGTCGAGTGGTGCTTTGCTCTGTGGGTCAGAGTATGTTTTCCTCAGATGCTGCTCAAGAACTCCTTTGTCCACACTTAGGGTCCCAGATTTTGGCTGCTCAAACAGTGTTCTGGCAAACTGGAGGGGGTTTCTGAAGAAGCGCTCTTGTGTCTTCTTCTTTTTGCTCTTCCTCTTCCTCGCAGATTCCGCTTTGCTGAGTGCGCTGTGTTTTTCTTTCAGGTCTTTCCAAGTTTTTCCAAGCCTTGTTTTTCAGCTGGCAGTGCGGTCTTCATTTGCATCTTGAGGTTTTTCTTTTGGACCCTGATCTTGTCCATCTTTTCTTGGCGTCTGGATTTCTTTGGAGGTGTTTTCTCTTTGGGTAGTTTTGCTCCATAGGCGTCTCTACATGTGGCATACACAATGTCCCCATATGTGGCTAGTTTGTGTTCCAGGGTGCTTTTCCCTATCAGTGCATCGAGTCTTTGGACGATTTTTGCATCCAGTTTCTCCCAATCTTCAGTTTCGTTTGCTCGTGGCAGATTGAGTTTCAGGCGCCTGGCATCGAGGGCCTGTGCAAATTCCTCATCCGAACCAACAGCGTGGATGTCCTTGGCACTGTGGTTTAAATCCTGGCCTTGGTCTTCCGACGTCTTATCTGCTGATGCAGTGCGCTGCTGCTCATTCAGATGAGTCTTCACACATCCCATCTTTGTTCTGTGGATCTTCATGCCACAGGTGGTAGCGAAACGCTTTCCACAGACACATGGATATTCCATTTGGTCCATGTTCATAGTCCGTTTGGGATTTGCAGTCATGATTGGTTGAGCACCGATGGATTCATCATTCTCTCCCCCTTTCGGTGAATCCTGGGAGCATCTTTTCCTTTTATTCTTAGTAGCCACATGTTTAAGGCAAAGTGGGGAGCCAGCCCACAGAGCCCTTGGTTCTGGTCTTTCCCAGTGTCCTCCGGTCTTTCCCGGACGTCCTCCGGCCTATTCCCGGAAGTCAATGGTTTACCCATGCATCAGTAGAAAGAAACTCGTGGAGAGCGTGGCAGCAGAGAGTCCTCAGAAGAGAAGCCCCCTTCAAGCAAGTGTTTCGGCCCTTATCTCCTGACACTCTAGGGGGGTTGGGCCACACCCGGTTCATGACTCCGGATGTCCCTCTGCTGCCCCTTTTTTTTCCATCTTGGGACGAGCCATGGCTGGGATTCGAACCCATGACCCTCTGGACATGCTCATTTTCCACTTAATGACTCGCGCTTTAACCACTGAGCCACGGGACACCTGATAATTGTAGGGAAATTAAGCCTTATGAAGTTCACTTTTGTTCCTCCTTGACCAGATCCAGCTTGAACACCTCTCTGCCGCTTCTGCCATTGCTTTCAGGGCTCTGGTTTTTTCCCTCCCTGCAACTGAGAGCTGTTTCATGAGGCTGTATGCAGACGTTCCTACAAACCCTCTAGCTCCAATTTCTGCAGTGAGGACTTTGACCTGATAGCCTTCTCTCCTCAGGCTGTTTGCCAGATCAGCATACTTTTCAGTCTTGTAGATTTGAGCTGCCTCATTTCTGTTCTCATATGGCACCGTGAGCTCGATCATGATCAGCTGCTTGGTTGACTTAGAGTGGACTACTATGTCTGGTCTCATGCCACTCTTGCTGATGATCTCTGGGTGACTCTTCCATTCTGGGAGGTCTGCAGTGCACTCCCAGTCATCTGCCCCATCCAGCAGACTCTGCCTGCATGTTTCGAGTGGCACTGTTGTTCTTGGCCATGATTTGCTGCCTCCTGCCGTGAAGAATGTTGCGGGTGCTTTTGGAGTCCTGATTTTCCCTTTTGTGGTGTTGGTACTAGCCCAGACTACTTGTACAATCTCTTTGAGCACTTGGTTGTGCCTCCATGTGTACCTTCCTTGAGCCAGGGCTACTTTACATGAGCTTAGGACATGCTCCACTGTTTGTTTTTCATGGCAGAGGGGCATGCAGGATCGTCTGTTTTCCCCCCCACTTCACCAGGTTTGCATTTGAGGGCAGAAGGTCATATGCAGATCTGAGAATGAAGCTGATCCTGAGAGGGGCCATGTGCCAAATGTCATTCCAAGTGAGACTTCTTTGGAGTGCATTCTCCCACGTTGTCCATTGCCCTTGCTGGCTCTGCTGGACTGCTTTTTGGAGTCTTTTTTGGTCTTCTTCTTTTCTCATCTCCTGAATCATCATGTCTCTTTTGGCTTTTCCTTTGGCCTTTGACCACCATTCACTTTTGGTCACCCCGAGTCCTTGTCTGTTGGTCTGTGTGTGTCCTGTTATTTCTCTGATCTTGAGACTTTCTTTTGCAGAATCCATCGCCTCTTGAACTTTCCATTTTCTGCCTGTCTTCAGCTGGGGCTTGATTGCTTCTACCACCTTGTCTCCTGAGTCCTCCAGCATGCTTTGAAGTCTGATCTTCCCTGCTTTGTATTCCTCCAGGATGGATTTCAGTGGTAGTTTCAGCTTTGCTTGGCGACAGTACAGCGCTATGTCAGTCAGACAGGGTGGGACACCAAGCCATTTCCTTGTGAACTTGTTGATTTTGGCTTCCATTGCCTCCACTATGCTGGTGCAGATGTCGTATATCATCAGAGGCCATAGGAGCTTTGGTATCAGCATGAACTGCAGACACCAGACCTTGTATTTGCCAGGGAGCCCACACTGGTCAATGGTCTCCAAGCCTTCCTCCGCCATCTGCTTGGTTTCTTTTGCTCTTTGTGTGTCTTTCAGCGTATCATCATACCATCTTCCAAGGCTCTTGACTGGTTCTTCTGTGACTGTTGGAATGGCCTGGTTGGCAACACTGAAGACCACAGATCCGGCCACTTTTCCTTTCCTCAGTGAGAGACTCCGTGATTTCTTTGGCTTGAACTTCATTCTGGATGAGGCAACTATGTCGTCCAGCCTCTCCAGCACATGACGTGTCTCATCTTCTCTGGATGAAATCACTGTAGTGTCATCCATGAAGGCCTTGAGAGGAGGCATCTTGTATCCATCGCCAAGGTCTGTTTGTCTCGCGTTGTTTGTTGCTGCTTTCAAGATGAGTTCCATTGCCAGCACGAACAGTATTGGGGAAATTGCACAGCCCATTGCAATACCCACTTCCAAGTTGATCCAGTCTGTTGTGTACTCCTTGGTAGAGAACCGCATTGAGAAGCCATTGAAGTACTTCTTGAGCATGTCGCGGATGTTCTTTGGCACATAGTACATCTCAAGAGCCAACTGTATCATCTCATGGGGCACAGATCCATATGCGTTTGCCAGATCAAGCCACACTACGTCCAGGTCTCTCTTTTCTGTTTTTGCTTTTTGGATTGCGTCCCAGATCATTGTGGCGTGTTCTACACAGCCAGCCACGCATGGGATGCCACCTTTCTGGACTGACACATCCAAGTACTTGTTTTCCATCAGGTACTTGGTCAGCCTTGCTGCCATGACAGAGAAGAAGATTTTCCCTTCGACGTTCAGTAGTGATATTGGCCTGAACTGGCTGATGTCACTTGAGTTTTTCTCTTTGGGATGTACACACCATCTGCCGTCATCCACTGGCCGCTGATCTTCTGGTTTCTCCAAGCCGATCGCAGCAGCCTGTGGAGCCACTCCAGTACCTTGGGACATTTCTTGTAAAGCTGGTAAGGTATTCCGTTTGGCCCTGGTGATGATTTGGCTCTGGCTTTGTAGACCACCTTCTTGATTTCCTCCAACGTTGGAGGCTTGCCATTGAACTGTTCCTCAGGGTTGGTTGGCCACACCAGACCTTGAATGTCGAGTGGTGCTTTGCTCTGTGGGTCAGAGTATGTTTTCCTCAGATGCTGCTCAAGAACTCCTTTGTCCACACTTAGGGTCCCAGATTTTGGCTGCTCAAACAGTGTTCTGGCAAACTGGAGGGGTCTCTGAAGAAGCGCTCTTGTGTCTTCTTCTTTTTGCTCTTCCTCTTCCTCGCAGATTCCGCTTTGCTGAGTGCGCTGTGTTTTTCTTTCAGGTCTTTCCACAGTTTTTCCAAGCCTTGTTTTTCAGCTGGCAGTGCGGTCTTCATTTGCATCTTGAGGTTTTTCTTTTGGACCCTGATCTTGTCCATCTTTTCTTGGCGTCTGGATTTCTTTGGAGGTGTTTTCTCTTTGGGTAGTTTTGCTCCATAGGCGTCTCTACATGTGGCATACACAATGTCCCCATATGTGGCTAGTTTGTGTTCCAGGGTGCTTTTCCCTATCAGTGCATCGAGTCTTTGGACGATTTTTGCATCCAGTTTCTCCCAATCTTCAGTTTCGTTTGCTCGTGGCAGATTGAGTTTCAGGCGCCTGGCATCGAGGGCCTGTGCAAATTCCTCATCCGAACCAACAGCGTGGATGTCCTTGGCACTGTGGTTTAAATCCTGGCCTTGGTCTTCCGACGTCTTATCTGCTGATGCAGTGCGCTGCTGCTCATTCAGATGAGTCTTCACACATCCCATCTTTGTTCTGTGGATCTTCATGCCACAGGTGGTAGCGAAACGCTTTCCACAGACACATGGATATTCCATTTGGTCCATGTTCATAGTCCGTTTGGGATTTGCAGTCATGATTGGTTGAGCACCGATGGATTCATCATTCTCTCCCCCTTTCGGTGAATCCTGGGAGCATCTTTTCCTTTTATTCTTAGTAGCCACATGTTTAAGGCAAAGTGGGGAGCCAGCCCACAGAGCCCTTGGTTCTGGTCTTTCCCAGTGTCCTCCGGTCTTTCCCGGACGTCCTCCGGCCTATTCCCGGAAGTCAATGGTTTACCCATGCATCAGTAGAAAGAAACTCGTGGAGAGCGTGGCAGCAGAGAGTCCTCAGAAGAGAAGCCCCCTTCAAGCAAGTGTTTCGGCCCTTATCTCCTGACACTCTAGGGGGGTTGGGCCACACCCGGTTCATGACTCCGGATGTCCCTCTGCTGCCCCTTTTTTTTTCCATCTTGGGACGAGCCATGGCTGGGATTCGAACCCATGACCCTCTGGACATGCTCATTTTCCACTTAATGACTCGCGCTTTAACCACTGAGCCACAGGGACACCTGATATTTGTAGGGAAATTAAGCCTTATGAAGTTCACTTTTGTTCCTCCTTGACCAGATCCAGCTTGAACACCTCTCTGCCGCTTCTGCCATTGCTTTCAGGGCTCTGGTTTTTTCCCTCCCTGCAACTGAGAGCTGTTTCATGAGGCTGTATGCAGACGTTCCTACAAACCCTCTAGCTCCAATTTCTGCAGTGAGGACTTTGACCTGATAGCCTTCTCTCCTCAGGCTGTTTGCCAGATCAGCATACTTTTCAGTCTTGTAGATTTGAGCTGCCTCATTTCTGTTCTCATATGGCACCGTGAGCTCGATCATGATCAGCTGCTTGGTTGACTTAGAGTGGACTACTATGTCTGGTCTCATGCCACTCTTGCTGATGATCTCTGGGTGACTCTTCCATTCTGGGAGGTCTGCAGTGCACTCCCAGTCATCTGCCCCGTCCAGCAGACTCTGCCTGCATGTTTCGAGTGGCACTGTTGTTCTTGGCCATGATTTGCTGCCTCCTGCCGTGAAGAATATTGCGGGTGCTTTTGGAGTCCTGATTTTCCCTTTTGTGGTGTTGGTACTAGCCCAGACTACTTGTACAATCTCTTTGAGCACTTGGTTGTGCCTCCATGTGTACCTTCCTTGAGCCAGGGCTACTTTACATGAGCTTAGGACATGCTCCACTGTTTGTTTTTCATGGCAGAGGGGGCATGCAGGATCGTCTGTTTTCCCCCCACTTCACCAGGTTTGCATTTGAGGGCAGAAGGTCATATGCAGATCTGAGAATGAAGCTGATCCTGAGAGGGGCCATGTGCCAAATGTCATTCCAAGTGAGACTTCTTTGGAGTGCATTCTCCCACGTTGTCCATTGCCCTTGCTGGCTCTGCTGGACTGCTTTTTGGAGTCTTTTTGGTCTTCTTCTTTTCTCATCTCCTGAATCATCATGTCTCTTTTGGCTTTTCCTTTGGCCTTTGACCACCATTCACTTTTGGTCACCCCGAGTCCTTGTCTGTTGGTCTGTGTGTGTCCTGTTATTTCTCTGATCTTGAGACTTTCTTTTGCAGAATCCATCGCCTCTTGAACTTTCCATTTTCTGCCTGTCTTCAGCTGGGGCTTGATTGCTTCTACCACCTTGTCTCCTGAGTCCTCCAGCATGCTTTGAAGTCTGATCTTCCCTGCTTTGTATTCCTCCAGGATGGATTTCATGTGAAGTGAAGAACGTAAAGCTTTACGAACATTTCGCAGAGTTTGCGACAGTATTGTAAAAAAAGATGTTGACAATGATAGTGAAAAGCTACAAATGATATACTTTATTTTTCTACAAATCATATATTACAGATATGTGTATGTGATTTCAAGGAGACAGTATAAAAATCTGCTTAGCCTTAAGAGGTCCGAACATAAACACTCAATTCTAGATACCCTTGTGAATAGTAGTGGCGATCCTAAACGTGTTTGGGGAACTGTTAAATCTGTTCTTATATCTAAAGAATTAAAGCATAATTCGATCACTTCTGGTGAATGGTTTGATCATTTCAAGATGGTTTTTAATAGTGAGCTATCTAACGATACTGATTTACCAGATTTTGAAGAAACTTTTCAAACTAACTTGCCTGTAGACACAAACTCGGACTGTGCTCCACTAGACAGAGCGATAGAGCAATGGGAAATTGAGGATGCTATAAAAGCTTTGAAATATGGAAAAGCATCTGGTTCCGATGGATTAAGTGGTGAATTTTATAAAAACTCATCTCAAGAAGTCATTCTATTTTTAATTCAATACTTCAATAAACTGTTTGATTCTGGTAGTTTTCCTAAAAGTTGCTCTCAGTCTGTCATTCTACCTGTGTATAAAAAGGGTGATCCTGATTGTCCTGACAATTACAGGGGTATTTCCTTGCTAGATATTGGAGGCAATTTGTACAGTTATATCCTTAATAAAAGACTTACTGAATGGGTCGAAGATAATGATTTAATTGATTCATCTCAAGCTGGTTTTAGACGAAATCATAGTACAATGGATCACATTTTTACCCTTCTGGCACTAATTCAAAAGCAGTTACTCAGTCGGAGCAAGCTATACGTTGCTTTTATTGATTTCAAAAAGGCCTTCGACTTAGTTAACAGGCAGTACCTTTGGATGATATTAAAGAAGAAAGGAATCAGAGGTAAAATGTACAAAGCTGTCAAAGGCATGTATGAAACTGTCAAAGCTAGTGTAAAAGTGAACAACCAGTGCACTGAACCATTCTTCTGTCCTCGTGGCCTGAGACAAGGAAACAACTGCAGTCCAGTTTTATTCTCGCTGTTTATTAAAGAACTTGCAATTGATGTAACCCGTAATGGTAAACACGGTATAAAGCTATCCCCAGACTTAATGGAAATTTTGATACTACTATTTGCTGATGATGTTCTGTTACTATTTTTCTTGGTTATTTGTCTGCAACGACAGCTAAATATTTTGAGGGATGCCTCGCATAGAATGAATTTATCAGTTAATTTAGATAAAACTAAAGTGGTTGTCTTTCGCAAAGGCGGTTACATTGCAGCGAGAGAAAAATGGTTCTTTGGTAGCAATAAGCTAGAAGTGGTCAATCAGTATAAATACCTTGGTATCATTTTTCTCCCTCCCTCTCTTTCTCCTACGCTATAGAAGATAGAGCCACGAAAGCAAAGAGAGGAGTTGTATATATCCTAAAACTGCTGTGGTCCCTCGGTGAAAAGCATCCAAAAGTGTTCTCTAAATTATTTGATTGTCAAATCCTACCAATGCTAACTTACGGCTCTGAAGTTTGGGGATTGATTGCAAATCAGAATTTGATTGAAAAAGTACACCTCTTTGTGTTGAAAAGATTGTTGAATGTTAGCGTTAAGACACATAATGTCCTCGTCTATGGTGAATGTGGTAGATATCCTCTTTATGTTCATACTTAATCAAGATGTGTTAAATATTGGTTGAAACTTTTGAGAATGTCTGATGAGCGTCTGCCTTTAAAATCTTATAAAATGGAGAGGGTGCGCATGCGCCGGAAGTGCCAAGACGTGTTTTGGAAAATCAGCGACAAAAACACCATCTCAAAGTGGGAATTCTGTGTTATTTAGAGCCAACCTCTAGTGAATCTGTGTTGGAACGTCTTCTAGAAGACTTGAGTGAATCACCTGTGCAATAGTTTTTTGTGAAAAACTGTAATTTTGTCTCCAAATTGGAGTTAGAAAATTTGCGCTGTAGTTGGCGCCATCTGGGCCTTCACATTTCAGCTCCCAGTAATGTTGTGTGTGTTTTTTTTAACAAACATCGCCAGTTAAACCCAGGAATTGTAGCCACCTCTAGTGTTGTTCTCTACCTAAATACTATAATAACCCGCTGAGCCAGCATAGCTGACAACTGACTCCCACACTCAAACGTACTCTTCCGTGTAGTCTGCCACATGCTGTAACGATGTGCTGCAGCAAACTCGACATGTGCTAAAAACCAGCTGCTCGGCACCAGTCCTAATATACCACCCTGTACTATTACCTCCATCCATCTTGTGATCTCCCGACCACCATGCTGAGGGGAATTCTCCTCGCCCTCCTACTGTTGCAGCTTACTAACAGACTCCTACCACCACCACCTTCTTCTCTATGGTCGCTCCTACCCGTGAGTATGACTGTTTCTAACTTGTCTAAGCCATGGCCCCTTAACCCCTGCGGGATAGAAGCAGTGTTCGCCACCAAACGTCGCCCCGTCTCCACAGTACTAGACCGGTGCCTCCAGAACCCCTCTATTGCCGTTATCACCATACTGCTGTCGGGCGATGTCCATTACAACCCAGGGCCAAACACCAGCATCAACCTATGCGGCTTGTGTGACCACCCGGTCACATGGGACTGTAAAGGGATCGCCTGCGACTCCTGTGACCTATGGTTCCACCACGACTGCGTTGACGTTGGATCCTCAGAGTATGAAGCCCTGAGTCGCCCTACAGTAGCTTGGGTTTGCCCTCGCTGTGACAGTGTGAACTGCGACAGCTTCACATTCAGAAGCTATGAGCTGGACTGTACCAACCACTATCTTCCCCTGCAACGTCTCTCAACCGTTGATTCTCTATCCTCGTCTGACCTACTCTCACCTCCCCGTGCCAGTAGCCCCAAAATTGACAGTCGACCTTCGTCCATCTATTCGTCGAACCACGCTACCCCTAAGTCCTCCCGCGCCAGATCTGCTGGATCATCAGTGTTCGAACTCCCCAAGAAAACCAACCTTTGTATCATCAACGTCAACTGCCAGAGCATCAACGCGAAGAAGCAAGAGCTTGCAGCTGTATTACAGTACGTCAAGCCTGACATCGTATGCGGTACAGAATCGTGGCTCCGCGGCATTAAACCAGGAAAACCACCGGCCAAAGACCACATCAAATCAGCGGAGGTGTTCCCTGACTCATACGACGTGTACCGGAATGACCGCGCCACGAATGGAGGCGGCGTCTTCATCCTCGTACACAAGTCGCTCACCTCCTCTGAACAACCCCAGCTTGTGACGGATTGCGAAATCGAGTGGGTGAAAGTCAAGCTGAAGAACCAGAAGGACCTCCATGTAGGCGCGTTCTATATGGCAGAGCGGAACCAGTGCGACCTAAACCAGCTCCAACGCTCCCTAAACATGCTAACTGAAGATGGCAGAAAGCAGCACGAGGTCATTTTAGCCGGCGACTTCAACTGCCCTGACATCGACTGGACAATGCACACCGCCCACTCTTCGGGGAAAGACAGTGAGATCCAGCAGTCCCTGGTCGACATCTCCTCATCCTCCCTCCTTAGCCAAGTCCAGCATACCCCAACCCGCGGTAAGAACATACTCGATCTGGTCTTTACGTCCAACCCCACCCTTGTCAAGTCCTCTGTTAGCATCCCAGGTGTGTCCGACCACGACATCGTCTGTACCGACTTCAACACCAAGCCGCAAGTCACCCGCCAGAAAGCACGCAAGTGCCACAAGTTCAAGCAGGCTGACTGGGAGCAGATGAAGATGGATATGGACGATGCTGTGCACACCGTGGAAGAGGAACACAGGGCGGGAAAAGATGTGAACACCCTGTGGACTACGTTCAAAACCCGCCTCGCTGACTCCATAGATCGGAACGTCCCCTCCTTCATGCTGAAACAGTCTTCTTCCCTGCCGTGGCTGACAGCGCCCCTTCGGAAGCTGCTGAAGCGTAAGAAGAGACTTTTCAAGCGTGCAAGAGCTCGCAAGGACTGGTCCCCCTACAGGAAATTCCAGAAGTACTGCAGAGACGAGCTACGGCGTGCAGAGTGGCAGTACACTAATAACACCATTAGGGAGGGACTCGACCAGAATAACACCAAGCCATTCTGGCGCTACATCAAGTCCAGAACAGACTCTACAGAGTTGCCCCGCTGAAGGAAGGACAGCTACACAGCGACAGTCAATACAGGAGTTGCCCCACTGAAGGAGAAGGACAGCTACACAGCGACAGTCAATACAGAGTTGCCCCACTGAAGGAAGGGACAGCTACACAGCACAGTCAATACGATTCCCCACAAGTCAAATCAAACCACCACTACCACACACCCAACCTAAAACTCCTCCCACCCACGTACAGCCCATTACAGGTTCCGCCCCTGGCGTGGCCAAGCTGCTACGTGACCTCAAGGTTAACAAGGCCCCCGGACCAGACAACTTACCCAACATCGTCCTTGAAGACCCTCGCCGACAGCATTGCCCCTTCTCTGACACTCATTTTCCAAGCCTCGCTTGACTCCGGACGCCTTCCGCAGGATTGGCTCGGAGCCAACGTCACCTGCGCATTCAAGAAGGGCGATCGTCACTCCCCCGGCAACTATAGACCCATCTCTCTCACTTCAGTTCCCTGTAAGATCTTGGAACACATAGTATGCCGCCACATCCTGAACTACCTTGACTCCCACCAAATCTTGACCTCTCTCAACCACGGCTTCCGAGCTGGCTACTCGACCGAAACCCAGCTCCTGACCACAACAGAAGATCTCCTGTCTTCATACGACCGTGGAAGGCAAGTTGACATGGCGATCTTGGACTTCTCCAAGGCCTTTGACACCGTTCCCCATGACCGACTACTCCATAAGCTGTCCAGCTATGGCATCACTGGCCCCATCCATTCCTGGCTGAAGTGCGCCCTTACGGAACGCACCATGCAGGTTGTGGTTGAGGGCACCTCATCATATTCTACGACAGTGGACTCTGGAGTCCCGCAGGGCACCATGTTAGGCCCACTCTTGTTCCTGTGCCATATCAACGACCTCCCGGAGGCAGTCAATTCCCAAGTGCGCCTCTTCACAGATGACTGCCTCATCCACAGGGAGATCAATGACTTCAGTGACCACCTCACCCTCCAAGAGGACCTGAAGAGTCTGGAACAGTGGGCAGAGCGATGGGGCATGCGCTTCAACGCCACGAAATGCTACGTCATGAGCCTGGCGCGGAGCCCTGCAACCTCCTTCTTCTACTCCCTCGGAAGCACAATTCTCAAACAAGTTTCCACCAACCCCTATTTGGGTCTTCAATTCTCTGCAGATCTTTCGTGGTCAACCCACATCAACTACATCACAAAGAAAGCCAACTGTACCCTCGGCTTCCTACGCCGTAACCTCAGACACTGCCCCACAGCCTGCAAACGCAACGCCTTCCTCGCCTTAGTCAGACCCCTGTTGGAGTATGGAGCGATCATCTGGGACCCGTACGAGAAACAGGAAATCGACAAGCTGGAGCGTACACAGCGAATGACAGTACGCTTCATTGCAAAAGATTACAAATCTAGAAAACCCGGCTTCGTAACGGGCCTCCTGAGGAAACATGAGCTCCCTACCCTTCAGGAACGACGCGAGAACCTGCGGCTGACCTTCTTTTACAGGGTGGTTGAGGGGCTGGTGCCAACAATCCCTCCTGAGCAGTTCCTCGTGCCTCATCAACCTGACCGACGCATCCGCCGTCCGCCAAGAAGAGCAGACTTTGTAGTAAAAAATCCAGTGGAGAACTACACACGTAACAACGATAGGTGCTACAAAGTTCCAGACTGCAGCACAGACCAGTATAAACAATCATACTTCCCTAGAACTATTATCAGGTGGAACCAACTAGACAATAGCATTGTGCACTCAGGTAATACTGAGGCCTTCAAGCAGGCGGTGGCCAAAGCCCAACGCCACTAACTTTTTCGCTGCGCACCCCACCCGTTGCGTCGACGCCAGATTCCTGGATGTAGCAACGAAATCTAACAGATACAGAAAATGCTGTTAGCTCTTCATTATAAAAATCAGACTTTCTGCCGTATGCTTTACTTTATACAAATATGGATTCGGACATGTATGGGAACACCAAGGTGTTCAAAATATTCATCTTTTTCTCAGAGAATTCATGCAAAGGCTAATCGATTGTTTCATTCAAGGATGGGAGGCTCAGTTGAGAGATAGAAGTCGGTGTACATTTTATGCATCTTTCAAACTATTGTTTGGTACATCTCAATACTTATTCGACAAAACAGTGTGTACTGAAAAAGACCCTAATCAGATTTAGATTAGGTGTTTCAACATTACGAACGCATCGGTACCGATACTCTAATAATGTCTCCCCTAACTGCCCATTTTGTGAGAGTGTCCCAGAAAGTGAACTTCATTTTATATGCGTCTGTCCCAAATACTCAATGTTAGAGAAAAATACATTCCCTGTAAGTATCACAATTACCCTTCTTCTTTCAGGTTATCGTTACTGATGTGTGACACTAAATGTATGTGCAGACTAGCAGCATATCTAACTGATGCATTTAAAATTCGTAATCTTGCTATTTCGTCTACGGGTTAGTATGGATGTTAATCATATTCATTTTCAATGTAGTATCCTGACATGATTTCCCTTTGTACCCCTCCCCTTGACATGGGCAGAAGGCCTGGCTCATTAGCCATTTTGTCATTGTCATTGTCATTGCACACACACACACACACACACACACACACACACACACACACACACACACACACACACACACACACACACGGGCGCGCGCGCGCGCTCCTATATGTGTGTATGCAGATAGATAGATAGATAGATAGATAGATAGATAGATAGATAGATAGATAGATAGATAGAAAACAGATTGATAGATTCATTCATTTATTCATGCCCATCGCTCCCGGTGGAGCATAGGCCATCGACGACCCTTCGCCATCGCACTCTGTTCTGGGCTGTTCTGGTCATTCCAGTCCAGTTGATCCCTTGTTGTTTCAGCTCTGCCTCAGTGTCTCGCCTCCAGCTGCTGCGAGGCCGGCCTCTCTTCCTCTTTCCCTGCGGGTTCCAGGTCAGGGCTTGGCGTGTGCTGCTGGACGCTGGCTTCCTGAGGGTGTGTCCGATCCAGCCCCACTTCCTTCGCAGTATCTGCTTGGCCACTGGTTCCTGTCCCGCACACTCCCACAAATCTTCGTTTCGGATCTTCTCCTGCCATCAGATTTTGTAGATGCGCCTCAGAAAGGTGTTGAAGAATGTCTGAATCTTTTGTTGCATCGTCTGTGTTGTCCGCCATGTCTCGCATCCGTAGAGCAGAATTGACTTCACCTTTGAGTTGAAGATGCGGAGTTTGGTTCTTATGCTGATTCCTCCAGATGCCCAGATGTTCTTGAGCATGACGAAAGCTGCTCTTGCCTCGCCGATTCTGGCTGTGACGTCTCGGTCCGTGCCTCCCTGTTGGTCAACCACGCTTCCCAGGTAGACGAAAGACTCCACCTCCCTGTGACTGATGTGTTGGCAGTGGTGTTGATTTTCATCAGCTCGGTCTTCTTCCTGTTGATCTTGAGCCCTGTCCCGGCTGATG
The DNA here is from genome assembly GCA_033310375.1 of Conus canariensis. NCBI lineage: Eukaryota > Metazoa > Mollusca > Gastropoda > Neogastropoda > Conidae > Conus > Conus canariensis. The sequence goes on from CM065727.1 coordinate 58,888,516, forward strand.
TGGTCTCCAAGCGAGTGGTCTTGTCCTGCATCTGGCCAGATTGTTAGATAGTTGAGTTTAAATTATGAACCTCTGTGCCACTCTCTTTAGGTTCATTTTTCACGGTTAATTTCATTTTCAGGGAAATTCACAATAATAATCAAACATTCCTGCAAAGAGATGAAAGCGGACCCGTTGTAATCGCTAAAGAGGCGGAACCACCATAGAGGCTGGTCTTTTCATCTTGGAAATCCGAGGATGGTAAGGAAATGTATCCAACTTGATACTATTGTCAGTATCTTCTGTCTAATGACCAACCAGTCTCATCTTCTATATTTGAATATGATTGGAAAATTTATCCAACAATCTTTTGACAGATTGCATTCTGTCCGGCGATTGACAGGATCCGTCTTGTGTAGTTGAAGATTACTTACCAGTCCTATCGTCTATATTTGTAGATCATGAGGGAAATTTATCCAGCATTATTTTGACAGAACATTCTGTTCATTGGCTGAGAAGTACCGTTCTGTATAACTGAAGATCATATGGAAATTTATCCGACATTAAGTTGATTCAGTGCCTTCTGTCCAGTGTATGACAAGTGTGTCTGAAGGTCATGTGGAAATGCATGCGGCATTATGTGGACCGAGTGTTTTTTTGTTGTTGTTGTTTTTTTGGTTAAATAACAAGTCCCATTTTGTGCATCAGGAGATCATTGAGACATTTGTCTAACTCAGCTTTTACCCACTGCTTCTGTTTGGTGACACACTAATCTTGTGCATTGGAAGATCATGTGGAAATTTATCTAACATTACCTTGAACCAGGTCCCACCATGTGCGTTCGAAGATTATTTGGAAATTTGTCTAACATGGTGCTGACCTTGTTTGTGTGGGATATCTGATCAGTTCCATCTTGTGTACGTGAAGACCATTGGGAAATGTATCCAACATTATTCGGCTATGTACCTTCTGTCTGGCCACTCATCAGTCCTGTCTCATATATTTGTGGATCATTGGGAAGTGTATCTGAAATTAAGTCGACTTACTACCTTCTGTCTAGGGACTGACTGGCTCCATCTTGCAGCACAGGGCCTGTGGAAGGCGGAGAGGGTAAGTCTGGGCATAGACGACTGTCATGGTGAACAGAATGTAGTGTCTCAGTCAATTTAGCAGTCGAAGCTGTGCCCCGAAAAGGGTCTCTTGCGACCATCTCATCCCAATGGAAAAAGACGTGCACACAAAAATAAATGAATAAAACAACAATTTTGTGACAACAAACATAAAATCATTGATCCACCAAAGCGAGAAATGTAATGTATTGAGTTTCGACCTATTGGACGTCTTCAGGCTGGACAAGAACAAACGTAAATAACAGTGGGGGGAAAACAAGTGCAGAAGAACAAGGCCTCGGTCACTGTGAAAATGATTTAAAGGGGGTGGTAGGAAGAGCACAGGAGAGATGGGATGAAAAGGACGGCGTGAAATATGAAGATCAAATCTTCACTGGCGGCCACGGATATTACAGGGTTCCATATTGTGAACAGCACCATACGTTCACGCCTGCCCAGAGTCGAATTGTGTCTCTGTGGTGAGAACTGTTCACTTCTCATGGTCTTCCAGGGGTTATGGCATTCTCCCGAATATATCTTACAAAGAACACCACCTATAATTTTGCGGTGTTTCCAACACTACTGCAAAGGAAAACATCACAATAGATTTTGAAAGAGGGGGGTGATTTGGGAACAAGGAGTGGAATCGGTCTGGATTTACTCCCGGGGGAGGAGGAAAGGGAGTTCAGGCACATTCTCTTCCTCATCCGCCGGGTGTAAAGTGATTACGGCACACAACGCAGGTATTCACCCGTCTTTGGACGTGTAGAAGCAAAACGAAAGGCTGGACGGGTCACTTCGCCCCACTGCTTATTACATAACTCTCTTTAAATTGGAAATGAAATGAGGCAGGGAACAGTAAACAATAAACAGTAAACAAGTGGGGTAACTTTTGCTCCCATAAGAAAACCTAACACAGAGTAACTTTTATTCAAGACTGGGGTGATATTGGATTCTTTTTTGCACCCTTGGTGGTGAGAACACCACGGTATTATGGACTGTGGTGTGTCTCTATTTGACGCCAGGAGCGCAGACACAACCAGCCGTGTCTCCCTGATGAGTTCCGACCCAGCGGACAAAAGGCCTCGGAGCAGGCAATACAAATATATCTGCTTCAAAGGGTATTGCGATGGTTCCCTTATGCAGCTAGTGAAGAGTTTTCATATCTGTAATATATTTTCTTAATTTCATGTTCCCAGTTTCTCCATCTTAAAACTCCCCCCCCCCCCCTCCCCCCCTCTGTAAGTCCAAATCTTTGCCAAGTCATTACTATGAAGATAGTTGAGTTGTTGGCCTGCGCTTGTTTTTTTCCCACACTATTAGATTGTTCGTCTATGTATCTGTCTGACTTTATTCAAGTTTAAAAGGCTGTGCCAGTCTTGAATAAAAATTACTCTGTGTTAGGTTTTCTTATGGGAGCAAAAGTTACCCCACTTGTTTACTGTTTATTGTTTACTGTTCCCTGCCTCATTTCATTTCCAATTTCGTTTCGATTAAATTGAGGTTATTTGTATTTGTTTCTGTCTGTCTGTATGTTTGTCTTTTGATCTCCCTTGCATACTTGGGTGGATCCTCAAGCGTAGGCTCAAAGATTGTCCCCTACATTTTTTATTATTTGCTATATGTCTTTAGTTTTTCAGCAACTTTTTTCCTCCCCACACTTTCGTTTGGTTTCATTTACTACCTTTCACTGGCTGCTTTTGGGGGTGCTATTGGATTCTTTTTTGCACCCTTGGTGGTGAGAACACCACGGTCGTATGGACTGTGGTGTGTCTCTATTTGACGCCAGGAGCGCAGACACAACCAGCCGTGTCTCCCTGATGAGTTCCGACCCAGCGGACAAAAGGCCTCGGAGCAGGCAATACAAATATATCTGCCTTCAAAGGGTATTGCGATGGTTCCCTTATGCATCTAGTGAAGAGTTTTCATATCTGTAATATATTTTCTTAATTTCATGTTCCCAGTTTCTCCATCTTAACCCCCCCCCCCCACCCTCCCCCTCTGTAAGTCCAAATCTTTGCCAAGTCATTACTATGAAGATAGTTGAGTTGTTGGCCTGCGCTTGTTTTTTTCCCACACTATTAGATTGTTCGTCTATGTATTTGTCTGACTTTATTCAAGTTTAAAAGGCTGTGCCAGTCTTGAATAAAAGTTACTCTGAGTTAGGTTTTCTTATGGGAGCAAAAGTTACCCCACTTGTTTACTGTATCTTCAAATTGTTTAAAAACTGTTATAGTCTCGATAAAACGTTTGTGTGTGCATGGAATCTGTTGTTGGTGACGGAACATCAATCTGTGTTAAACAAAAAGAAACTCGATATATGACAAAATCAGAATAGAAGGGCCTTACATACCAAAGTCGTCATCTTCTCTGATGCTTTAAAAGTACTGCAGGCTGTTAAAAATCATCAAAACAAGGAACTCAACTCCCTTGTCTATACCCTTGCCATTCTGCAGCAGTCCACTGAGAATACCGTCATCCAGTGGATACCCTCACACTGCAATATATATGGCAATGAGGAAGCTGACCAATTGGCAAAGGAAGGAGGACAGCAGCTCCAACTGGAACAGGAAGTCTACTTTGAAAAAATCAAAAATATTATCAAGGAGTAGCAAAGAAGAAGATGGCTTGAGCAGCACCCAAACTTCAACAAGAAAGATGCATACTAGCGGCTGCCCAGATCAGACCAGGTGAGCACTGTGAGACTGAGGACAGGGGACTCCAGATTGAGACATCCCATGTACTCACATTTGTGACATTGGCGAGACTTCAAGTAGTGTGTGTGTGTGTGTGCGTGTGTGTGTGTGTGTGTGTGTGTGTGTGTGTGTGTGTTCATGCTTATGTTTGAGAGTCTCTCTCTCTCTCTCTCTCTCTCTCTCTCTCTCTGTATATATACATGTGTGTGTGTGTGTGTGTGTGTGTGTGTGTGTTGTGTGTGTCGCGCGCGCATATGTTTGATTGTGTTTATATATCAGTGTGTGTGTGTGTGTGTGTGTGTGTATGTGCGTGCGTGCGTGCATGCGTGTGAGCGCGCGCGCGTTGGTTGTGTGTGTGTGTGTGTGTGTGTGTGTGTGTGTGTGTGTGTGTTTTTCGGCATACAACAGAGAGCGCTGGTCACTCCACAAAAAGCTGCCTCCGTGTTGTGACGTTGGAATATATGATAACGACCACAATAAAGAGTTCTACCAGAGAACGGAAACAAGAAATGCTTTGCTGGCCACAAAGTGCGACAAATGAGACCCAAACCAAAAATTTAAACTTTTTAACCACGGTTTCTAATTCATGGCTGCCTAAATGAATCTCAAATTTCGCCAAATATCACAAACGTTTACCAGGTTTCGCAATACGCACACGGATCACTTTTTGTTCTGTTCTATCTTCCATGCCACCTCACATGCCATTGGACCCACGCCTCACACTGTGACACCTCGTCTACAGCCACACTCCGGCAAATCCTGCCACAGTCCTAGCACCGGCAATCCACAGGGAGCCGTCTATGTCAGGTCGTCATGAGGCAACTCACGAGAGGAGGCATTGCACTGCCGCCGACTTAGGTTCAATGTCTCCTATCTGGATTCCTTTGATGATTTTGTGCTGAATAGTCATCACACCAAAAGGTCCCATACGCAACACACACTGTAAACCGCTGAGATACCAACACATTACCTGAAACTGTTAACTACAAATGCGTGAAGAACTTTATAAACATCGTTTCCCAATCAAAGGCCCTTCTTTCTCAAATTCCAAGCATAATGATGATAACATCACCAGCATCATCAACATCATCATCATCATCATCATCATCATCATCATCATCATCATCAACGACAACAACAGCAGTAAAAACAACAACAACGACAACAACAACAGTAACAACAACAACGATGATGATAGTGAAGATGATGATGAGGAGGAGGAGGATAACAATAATATTAATAATAATAATAATAATAATAATAACAATAATGATAATAATGACGATAATGATAACGATAATAATAATACAAATGATTATAATAACAACCACAGTAATTATAAAAATGATAATAATAATAATAATGATGATGATGATAATGATAATAGTAATAATAACATAGTAATAATAATGATATTGATAATAACAATAATTATAATGATAATAATGATAGTAGGAAGAATGGCAGTTTGTTTAGCACCCAGTTGTAATCATAAAAGCCACTGGGCGCTTTCAAATTCTTACCAAATACTATTTCACACACACACACACACACACACACACACACACACACACACACACACACACACACACACACACACTGATATATAAACACAATCAAACATATGCACAGACAGACAGACACACACATGCATATATACAGAGAGAGAGAGAGAGAGGAGAGAGAGAGAAAGAGAGAGAGAGAGACTCAAACATATGCATGAATACACACACACACACACACACACACACACACACACACACACACACACACACACCACACTCACACCACACACACACACACACAACACACACACAACAACAACAACACAACAACACACACACACACAGTGCACACACACACACAACACACACACACACACACACACACACACACACACACACACACACACACACAGAGAGAGGAGAGAGAGAGAGAGAGAGAGAGAGAGAGATCTATAAACACACTCAAACATATGATGTTGAGGTATGTGGAGCATCTATAATTCCCAAAATGATAAATATGATGCAGCAAATAAAAAATATTGCCCAGTACCAGCGAGTCTCAGTTGATTACTTTTTGGTCTTTACGGGAAATATTCCACACTGACACTCACATGATAGTGTTATGATAGGGTGTTGTTTTAATAATATGAAGACAGAAAAGGTACAAACCGTTCCCATAAGGTGTTCCGCGAGTGTACCCATTCATGTAGTATAACGTGTTACACGGTGTCACTGGTCGGCATCCCTTGTTCACATGAACGTGGTGGAACTATACGTACACTTTCCATCATTCCATGTCATAGTGTCGGTTCTGTTTATAATATGACATAGACTGATTTTTCAGTTCTGAAATAAAATTCTTGTCCTAGCCTTCGGCACAATCATAGAGTCGCGAACTCATCCCCTCAAGGACCTCATTCATACGACATGCCCAGTTTTCTATTGAAGCTTGGGGCTCAGCCTATCAACTTTGAAGACAGGCGTACAGTATCATATTTAGGCAAACGTAGCAACGCAGAGAGAAAAAACGGCCATCTCGTGCAAAGTCAGTCCCATCAGAGGATGAGTTCGTAACTGTATGGCTGTGGTAATGGATAGGCATGGATTTTGTTTAACACCCACGAGCGTCTACTGAATATTAAAACAGAACTGGCTCTATGGCGTCAAGTACAAGAAAAGGTAATCATTCTAATTCCGAATCATTTTTTAAACAGAAAAAAAAATCACCAGTCACAATTAAAATTTAGAGTACATTTTTGGAAAAAAAAGAGGAATGAGGGCTTTTGGTTGTAATGGAAATAAGACATGGTTTCACTGTCGAATATCCACACTTTTTTTTCCAATACGAGGATATGCCATGCATTACCAAAAGCATTTTGCCTCTTTCTTTTTCGACAGGTGGGTGGAAGGGATGAAGGGAGCAAGACGGTATAAATTATTTGAAGATGTGAGAAGGCTTTGCTTTGTTTTCAGGACAGATGCACCTGACAAAAGGTGCATCTTTTGTATAAGATCATCAGAAGATGAAGAATTTGTATTAGACTTCGGTACAATATTTGTGGAACGTTACTTAAAAACGGTATTTTGCAACTGTTTGTAGACAGTGCTCTGTACATGAAATACGCATCCTAAAGAGATGCAATTTCTTTGTCATTCCTCCATGTAAATCTACTTAACTGAGCGGACTCATTCATTTTTCAGCGCTTGTTGCAAGTCTGTTCACACTGCGACTAAAACTGTCCATAGTGTTCTTCATACCCTTTCCTCTTACCGTCTTTCTACCAAAGAGAGCCCAGAACGTTTCCCTGTATCGAGCCCCCATGACATAATACACCAAGATGTTGAAGCTGGAGTTGATGTACAGTATCATACGAGTGATATGCCAAGCAGTCATAAACAAATTCATTTGGCGCCCGCCTACATCCACTTCCGGGAAAAAGGCAATATTTCGACTGAAGGCCAATGGAACCGAACACAGAATAAACAGGATGGAATTGCCGATCAGCATCTTTGTCAACGCCACTTCCTGGGTAGACAGCGACACAGAGGCAGCGGCACGCCATTCCACAATACGACGAAGCTTCACTGAGGTAATGATGGTCATCACTGTCACCACAACAATTACGATACTAGGCAATCCGATACCAAAGACAATACTTCGAAGAAGCTGAAGAAACTGTTTATGAGATTTGTAAAAATGCCCCAAGGACAGTGTCTCCCTAATATCCCCAGTCACTGGATCGTAAAGGCACCCAAGACGCATCCGGAATCCTAGTACAAGGAAATGTAATCCTGTCACCAAAACATACACAGTGACAATAATGGCAGCCATGGTTCTTGTACTCATCGCAGTTTGATAAGTAAGAGGGTGGAGGACACAGTGACATCTCTCACAGGCGATGATGGTGGACAAAATGGAAGACACATAACCAAAGGTCGCCTGCAGACCTATGAAATGGTTGTTGATCAAAAAAATTCGTTACGGGACCACTTGTTGCTTCTGTCGTAAATTGCAAAATGATGGCCTCACCAAAGTAAATTATGGCCATAATTAAGTTCAGCACATCAGCCAGTGCCAAAGCAAACAGACACAGGTTCACTCGATCCTTCAGACCCTGTTTATAGAAAACCGCCATGTTTATCACGTTGCCTGATCCACCAAAGACAAATAGCAATGCTAACATGTTGAGGTGAATGCGGGAGAAAATGGACTCCACTTCTGCACTGACAATACTATCAGGATTGTACCCGGGTACATACTCCATCTCGCTGAACACGACTTCAACACATCCTAGCTGGAGAGCCGTGTCTGGAACGACGGAAGTTAAGTGTGCAGGAGGGAGACCTTTACGTGCGGATGGCATTGTCGTCAGCATCATTTTCTGGCCTACGGAAATGCATCAGACAGCCAGCAGCAACTCAGATTGATGCCAGAATAGCACGCAGACTTGATGTTTCTAAAATCATGCCACAACTTCATTCAGTGTGTGTGTGTGTGTGTGTGTGTGTGTGTGTGTGTGTGTGTGTGTGTGTGTGTGTTTTGTGTATGTGTGTCTGTCTGTCTGTCTGTCTGTCTGTCTGTCTGTCTGTAATCATCCGCAACCACAGTCTCTGTTATGGTTTCTGCTATAGGAGACTCCAATAATACAATTAAAAAAAAAACAAGAAATACAATTTGCTACACACACGTCTCTCAAATTCATCAAATCACCCACATCTGTCTGAGTGGATGTGTACACGGTTTACACACACACACACACACACACACACACACACACACACACACACACACACACACACACACACACACACCTTCCACGTAGATTTTCCATCTGTAGTAAGACATCCAATAAGAGATACGTTTTACATTTGAGTTTATAACGCTAGGACAATAAATGCACCAAGACCTTTTTAGAATTCATTCCCAAAGTTAAAAGATACAACTGGCGCATTCACTGACTTCGTGAAACAGCTTTGAGAAATTACGATTAAAGAAGGCTTACAATCTATCGTAGCAACTAAGCGAGCACACACGAACACTGCACATGATTTTCAGGTTGACAACATCATCATCATACAGGAAAATTTCGCAACATTCGAGTACAGCGATGGTAAAAAGTTTTTAAAAAAGGCATTCCGATAGTTCAAGGGAATTTAATACAAACCTCACACCAGTGTGAAGAGGAGTGGCGTGGACACACTGCTTGTTACGTTCACCAGTTATAAAGAATTCCTGTTCGATTTGCACAAAGCATCCGAAGGATGGACATTACATGCACCAAACGGAGAAAATGGCAATGGGCTACACTTTATGGAACTGCTTGCCATTCCGCATTAATATGACATGGATTAGAAACATTCTGAAAGTAGACGATTTACCAAGACTTGATAACTGTTCGACTCCACATTAAGAAGCTCAACTCGCAAAGACGTTCAAGATTTAGTTTGGGGCCAACCTGATACGCTGTAAGATACGGACGTTGAAAAGCCATTTCAAATTAAAATATCTGGAATAATTCGCAATACTCTTTACCCTTTGTTTCGAAGATCCAGACCTAGATGCATATATTAAAATCTTCAGCACATGATTTGTGGAGAGGGTTGGTTAGACTTCTTGTTGGGGGCAAGATGCAAACATTCTCACTATACTCTTCTCTCTTTCAAAGATGTTCCGTTTGCTTGTTCCTTCGATTGTTCGTAAATATCAGACAGTGAAGAAATCTTTATTACTTCAAACGTCATTGACTCTTGTGATGAACAGAGAGAACAAAAGGGCACGAAGTGACTTGCTAGTGAAAGTAACAAAGTACTTTTTAAAAGGGTAATGCTGACAAATGCACGGAATTGACGATCAAAATTAGTCAATTTTAATGCAGCAAGCAAACGGAGAAAAATAAGGAAGCAGATCAGAATTATGAGGAATACCCACCAGACTGGATCGATCAGCTGCGCACTGACGTCCGGGATAATATACAGAGGAAAATAAAACTACCAGCACTGGCAAAAATGTAACAAGCAAAAGTCAGTTCAGTGTCACCCAGGTAGAAACGGGGTAGAAAACATCCTAAAAAAACTAAATGAGCACGGTTATGAACAGTATAATCAATCACCAAAACAATCCCACAGCATTTTATTGTCCTCACGAAACCAATGAAAATGGCTACCCTGTCCTCCGAGCTCAAGTGAAAGCAGCAGTTACTTCAATTACGCATGGGATTTCAAAGGAATAGAGAATATTCCGAATGGCATTTTCCATATATGAAAGCATGTAAGGGCAGAGCCCTTACAACATTTACCACAAACATCATATAGACAGGAATATGGCCAATATAGTACTTCGTAATCAATTTTTTAGAAGGAAACCTGCAAAATTGCAAGTCTTGCACCATCAGAGTTATCAGTCACTCTAATACAGTCATGCCGAATGATTCATTAAATCAAATAGGAATCACAAGCAGACACGATCATTGCAGAAAAAAGTCAGATTTTACTGCAATAGGAAG
>CM065727.1:58906307-58918807 GCA_033310375.1 Conus canariensis
GCCTTTAAGGTGTATCCCCAGCTGACCAGGTCTGAAGCTGCTGTCTCAGAGTCTGCTGGGTCGAGGCTGCCTGCCCTCAGGTCGCGCTTGCATACATCGTTGTAGCGTAGAGCAGACCGTCCTGTGGTCTGGAGCCTGTAGCCAGCTCGCCGTACAGCATGTCCTTTGGGAAGCGACCGTCGTCTATGCGACTGACATGGCCAAGCTAATGCAGGCGTGTCTGTTTCAGCATCATTTCAATCATTCAAGATGAAAATATCATCTTGCAATGAAATTAAGTTTTAATTTGTCGCTGATTGTTGGATCATGGCAGTATCACTAATGACTTCGGAAGGATCCTCAACATTTAGAATTAGATCGTTAATATAAACTGAGACCAACAGAGGGCTGACACAGAATCTTGGAGTATGCCTTGTCAGGTGACACATCTGAAGAGTTGGTGTTGATAGATTGCTGATGATTCTCTTAGAATGTTAATGGTCAGCTGGAGTGTGTTCGCTTTTGTACCATATAATAATAGCTCTATGCTTAAGAACTTGTGGTCAATTACATCAGAAGCCTTTGCAAAATTGAAGAAAAAAAAAGCAGAGATAGAGAGAGAGAGTGTGTGTGTGTGCGTGTGTGTGTTCTAAAGCTGCTTTTTCCATAAGCAAGTCCTAAAGGGTGACAGAAAGGTGGCGAAAGGATAGCGAATGGCAGGTATAGTGATGAGCAGTCAAGGCACTGTAGGTTGATCAAAGACCTTACGGTCGTAACTCAAATTCGGAATGCAATTAAACGATGAGGTATGAAAAAAGCCATTTCATATTAACATCGTTGAACACGGTCCATTTGAACAGTAACATTAAATGTGTGCTTCAGATATATGAAAATCCCGTTTCGATTTCGCCAGACTGGTGAGGGTAAAACCAGCATCAACCAGCATCAAAACTCTGACCTTAATACTACATCTAAAATTATGACTGCGTGACTCGTGCACTGTCAAGGTTTGTTGCGGTGCATGGCAGAAAGACTTGAAGAAAAATTATTGGTGAACTTACAATGTGGACTAATTAAACTACTTATGAGGATTGTAAAGGAAACATTCGATGACTTCAAGAAGAACTGTGAAAAACGTGATAGGAACGACAAAGCTGGAACACTAAGGTATCAAGGTCGGTCACATAAGAGTCAAGTAGACTCATCAAGTAAGTCAAGGCCAGGTCACTCATCTAAGGTAAGTCAAGGTCCAGGGTCACTCATCTAAGGTAAGTCAAAGTCCAGCGTCACCCATCTAAGTAAGTCAAGGTCCAGGTCACTCATCTAAGGTAAGTCAAGGTCCAGGGTCACTCATCTTAAGTAAGTCAAGTCCAGGTCACTCATCTAAGTAAGTCAAAGTCCAGGTCGTTTCATCTTAAAGTAAGTCAATGTCCAGGATCACTCATCTAAGGTAAGTCAATGTCCAGTCACTCATCTAAGGTAAGTCAAGTCCAGGTCACTCATCTAAGGTAAGTCAAGTCCAGGTCACTCATCTAAGTAAGTCAAGGTCCAGGTCACTCATCTAAGGTAAGTCAAGTCCAGTCACATCAGGTAGTCAGTCCATGATCATCATCTAAGGTAAGTCAAGTGCAGTCACTCATCTAAGGTAAGTCAAGGTCCAGGTCACTCATCTAAGGTAAGTCAAGGTCCAGGGTCACTCATCTAGGTAAGTCAAGGTCCAGGGTCACTCATCTAAGTAAGTCAAGTCCAGGGTCACTCATCTAAGGTAAGTCAAGGTCCATGATCATTCATCTAAGTAAGTCAAAGTGCAGCGTCACTCATCTAAGGTAAGTCAAGGTCCAGGGTCACTCATCTAAGGTAAGTCAAGGTCCAGGTCACTCATCTGAGGTAAGTCAAGTCCAGGTCACTCATCTTAAGTAAGTCAATGTCCAGGGTCACTCATCTAAGGTAAGTCAAAGTCCAGGTCGTTTCATCTAAGTAAGTCATCCATGATCACTCATCTAAGGTAAGTCAATGTCCTGATCACTCATCTAAGGTCAGTCAAGGTCCAGGATCACTCATCTAAGGTGAGTCAAGTCCAGGCACTCATCTAAGTAAGTCAAAGTCAGGGTCGTTTCATCTTAATAAGTCAATGTCCATGATCACTCATCTAAGGTAAGTCAATGTCCATGACACTCATCTAAGGTAAGTCAAGTCCAGGATCACTCATCTAAGTAAGTCAAGGTCCAGGTCACTCATCTAAGGTAAGTCAAGGTCCAGGGTCACTCATCTAAGGTACGTCAAGGTCCAGGGTCACTCATCTAAGGTAAGTCAATGTCCATGATCATTCATCTAAGGTAAGTCAAAGTGCAGCGTCACTCATCTAAGGTAAGTCAAGGTCCAGGGTCACTCATCTAAGGTAAGTCAAGGTCCAGGGTCACTCATCTAGGTAAGTCAAGGTCCAGGGTCACTCATCTTAAGTAAGTCAAGGTCCAGGGTCACTCATCTAAGGTAAGTCAAAGTCCAGGGTCGTTTCATCTTAAGTAAGTCAATGTCCATGATCACTCATCTAAGGTAAGTCAATGTCCATGATCACTCATCTAAGGTAAGTCAAGGTCCAGGATCACTCATCTAAGGTGAGTCAAGGTCCAGGGTCACTCATCTAAGGTAAGTCAAGGTCCAGGGTCACTCATCTAAGGTAAGTCAAGGTCCAGGGTCACTCATCTAAGGTAAGTCAAGGTCCAGGGTCACTCATCTAAGGTAAGTCAAGGTCCATGATCACTCATCTAAGGTAAGTCAAAGTGCAGCGTCATCATCTAAGATAAGTCAAGGTCCAGGGTCACTCATCTTAAGTAAGTCAATATCCATTATCACTCATCTAAGGTAAGTCAAGGTCCAAGGTCACTCATCTAAGGTAAGTCTAGGTTCAGGGTCACTCATCTAAGGTAAGTCAATGTCCATGATCACTCATCTAAGGTAAGTCAAGGTCCATGATCACTCATCTAAGGTAAATCAAGGTCCAGGGCCACTCATCTAAGGTAAGTCAAGGTCCATGGTCACTCATCTAAGGTAAATCAAGGTTCAGGGTCACTCATGTAATGTACGTCACGGTCCAGGGTCGCTCATCTGGACGATTCATTCAGTTTGAAACTGATCGCAGATGTGTGTTAATCACTTTCCCTAACACACGTCTGTTGCAGTTTTAGAAGTGAGTGTTCTACTACAGGTTTCTATCGTAATCAACCGAAACAGAAAATCGGATGTAACAAGCGACTGCTCGAAAACCACTTGACAGCCAACTTAGAGAATGAAGTGGTGTGTAGAATCTGCATGCAAACACGACACAAAGTGATTAACTGCCAAACAGCTGTGAACACTAACAGCGAGGGGGAGAGAGAGGAGAGAGAGAGAGAGAGAGAGAGAGAGAGAGAGAGAGAGGGGGGGGGAAGAGATGTCAGTTCTGAAGCGACTGCTGAATAATTCAGGGTGCGGGAAGGCCGTCCCAGTCAGCGAGACGATGTCAGTGCCTGAGTTTCAGGAAGACAAGGCAGACAGAGGCAGGAAACAGGCTGGGCTTCCATTTAGACACAGGACAGTGCAGGACAGCACAGCTTTTGGGAGAAGAGAAAGGAGGGACAGGAGCAATTCACCCGCTGATAACCATACAGCCAAATAGCCAAATGTAGTGCCAGGACTAGGGAGAGGGAGTGAAAACAGAACGCAAGCTGGTGGGAAAATGCAACAACCGACACCTATACTCTGTAGCTGCATTGACCTGTTCTCCGTGACTTATGGCTTTCTCACGGAATTGCGATTCTGGAACAATATTCCATTATTATCTTTTTTTCCCTCGTAATAAGAAATGCTAAATAACAGCATGTGGGTTGAAATATTACATGTAATGGCTTTAGACATAACCTAAAATGAAGAACAACATTCAATTATAGCAGAAGGCAAAGAGTTTATTATGTGTACCAAGAGGGAAATTATGCAACAGAAGATATAAAACAATGCAGAAGGGTTGGGAAAACCAAACACAAACAAAAGTAATGGACCTGTCATTCTCATAACTTACTTTTTTTGTTAATCAAACAGTTTCAACAGATAGAATGCTGGTAATAATGATCCTACAGGCAAACAAACCAATGTCATAGACAAAAAAACTGCTTGCACCTTACCCAACCCTAGTAGTCTATTCTATGTCGAGTAGACTACTATAGTCTATGTTGATTATAGGAGGACGACGTTCCGAGCTTTGCCTTCTGGAACTTGTTGATGGTTATAACGGTCGCTCCTGAGGATCCTTGATGCTCACGCTCCTCTGGTGACCAGCCACGTGCGAAATCGTCCTTCTGCTCCGTGGATGACGAACTCAGGCAGGTGCGATGTCAGCCAAGATGTGCTGAACGGCAATGGCTCAAGGCACTATAACACCCCAAAAGTATTCCCCGCCCAGAAGTATTCTCGCGCCAGAATGACTCCCGGGAGTACTTAACTGTTGCGGTTCAAATTGACCACCCGGTACAAATTGACCACCCGCGGACAAATTGTACCGGGTGATCAATTTGTACCGCAAAAGCTGGTACGAATTGACGACCACCGGCGGGTGGTCAATTTGTACCGAAAAGTCACATATTTTTTAACATTGTGGAACAAATTGTCCACCCTTGAGCACTCAGTTCAGGGCTCAACTTAGAGGTCTGTGTGTGTGTGTGTGTGTGTGTGTGTGTGTGTGTGTGTGTGTGTGTGTGTGTGTGTGTGTGTCTGTCTGTCTGTCTGTCTGTCTGTCTGTCTGTCTGTCTGGGCGTGGGTATCTTTTGCTAATAGTACCGTTCAAGCCACAGGCATGAAATTTTGCATGGTGGCTCATTACCACAGTGCCTTTCAGAGCATATAAAGACAAAGAATATTTGTGTTTGGGAACGCCCATATGCGCTCAGCCTGGACTTTGTTACCTTCATAACTTCGTATCCATTGAAGCTATGTGCATGAACTTTGGCGTGCTGTCTTGTTAGTTCAGTGACCTCCAGATCATAGCAAGATGAAGATTGTCTGTGGTTGGAAACTCCCATAAGCCCTCAACCTAAAATGTGTTTCCTCCCAGACACCGCAGCTGTTGGTGGCTGGTCTTGTGTACCACTGCCTTCAGTCCTTTGTCGTAGGCGTGTTCAAAATGGGGATAAGCAGAGTTTGTATATGACTCTGTGTGTGTGTGTGTGTGTGTGTGTGTGTGTGTGTGTGTGTGTGTGTGTGTGTGTGTGTGTGGTGTGTGTGTGTGTGTGTGTGTGTGTGTGTGTGTGTGTGGCGCGCGCGCGCGCATGCGTGACATGTGCGGGCAGAGGACATGACCCTGTTTAAGGGCAACACTCGGTTCATGTTGTCTGTTGTTTTGTATCGTTTTGATTTCTGTTTAAATCTAGTCTCATTTTGGTTTTCTCTTCTCACCCACTCTGTCTTGTTCCTTCATAATTGTTGTCTGACTGCATGATATTTCAATATTTTGTTTTTTGTTTTTTATTTTTAAAAAGTAGCTAACAAAATCATGTCAAATACATGATTCCTTCAGCGTAGACCATTTTGGTATCAGTGCCTGTACTATACTTTCTATTTACAAAGCTGCAGATGTGTTCATTGTTCTCTTGAGACATAGGTATCTTTGCGTTTAACCATACTGACCGCTCTGCGCCTTTCTGTAATGAAAGTTTCGTGACATACAATGGTGAAGCTACCGTCGCTGAACAATTAACTTGGCCTATTCACGGACAGAGCTTTCAAACCTCATGCGCCGACCGACAAACGGTGGTACACAAGATGATGAAGAATGCCGACTCAATGGAAGTGTGCACGTCATGCAGTGTGTGTGTGTGTGTGTGTGTGTGTGTGTGTGTGTGTTTGTGTGTGTGTGTGTGTGTGTGTGTGTGTGTGTGTGTGTGTGTGTGTGAAGGCAGTGACACACAAGAGTAGCTACCAATAATAACCCTACACACACCCACACACACACACACCCCACACCATCACCCCCCACCAACACCCCCCACCCCCCACACAGAGACGTGCATATATCTAGACCTGAACTGATTTATTTTCAAGGGTGGACAATTTGTTCCGCAATGTTAAAAAAAATGTGACTTCTCGGTACAAATTGACCACCCGGTACAATTTGTCCGCGGGTGGTCAATTTGTACCGGGTGGTCAATTTGTACCGGAACAACCCCCCTTGGTCCCAGAAGTACTCCCCACTGTTGACAACTGTACAAATAAATGTTTGTTCTCTGTAGCTATCTTGTAACGCTGATTCCTTTAGACAGAGGAGTACTTTTGGTACCAGTCCCAAAGTGACCCCCCTCCCCCCCCCCCCCCCACCCCCTCGGCACCAGAATGACTCCCGGGAGTACGTCTGGGCCCAGCCCAAATGAACTCCCGAAAGTAACTTTGGCGCGGCTCCAGATGTAACACCCCCCCCCCCCCCCCAACCCGACTCCAGGGAGTAAAACTGAGCCCTTTTAGCGAACCCAGAAGTACTCCCGGGGAGTAGCAGGTGGGGAGTCTTTCTGGGACCAGGCCCAAATGTTCTCCCCTTTCATATCTTCTGTATTAAAGAGCTTAGGGATGTTGTTTATCGTTTAGGAAGACTTATGCGGATATTGTTTGAGAATCAACATTGAAATACAGTCTGAATCAACTTTAGGGGGAGTACTTCTGGGCCGGTTCCAGATGTATCCCCCTTGCATATCTCCTTTATTAATGTGTTCAGGGTTGTTATTTACTGGTTATAAACTCACACATCGATATTCTACCTCAATCAGCAGTCCGAATCAACTTTAGGGGGAGTACTTCTGGGCCGGTCCCAGAAGTACTCCCCCTAAAGTTGATTCAGACTATATTTCAATGTTGATTCAGATAGAATGTATGAGTTTATGACCAATGTGTAACAAGCCTCAACACCTACATGGAGATATGCCGGAGGGGGGGGGGGTACTTCTGGGACCGGCCCAGAACGACTCCCGGGAGTACTTTATGAAAACAGGGTGCTCCATTTTTTACCCGACCCAGAAGTACTCCCGGAAGTCATTCTGGCGCGGGCCCAGAAGTACCCCCCGGGAGTACTTCCGGGCGGGGAGTACTTTTGGGTTGTTACAGAACAATCTTAATGGGCTGAATCATCAAACTGACAGAAAAACTGCCAAGAAGAATTTGTGATATCAAATACGTTATCTGATATGTACCCGGATGGTCAGTTTTCAAATACTTTTTTAATCGGACATGTATAAATTTATGGCAGTGAGTGAGTGAGTGAGTGTGTGAGTGTGTGTGTGTGTGTGTGTGTGTGTGTGTGTGTGTGTGTGTGTGTGTGTGTGTGTGTATGTGTGTGTGTGTGTGTGTGTGTGTGTGTGTGTGTGTGTGTGTGTGATATTTTTTAAGAGATGTTGACTTACCCTTGTATCCACCTTTGTTTCTTCCTTGGGCTCTCTGCTATCCTACGGCAGTTTTTTGTCCCATAGGAGCGTTGTCTTAAAAGAGAAGCAATTTTTTACTAGAAACTGGATCTAAAACTGGCCTTCACAATCCCCTTCCTTGCAACCCCAACTTTTTATCCTCCCCCCCCCCCCCCCTTCATGCACATGCATGCCTGCGCGTGGGCGTACACACGCACGCACTCGCGCACTCACACACACACACACACACACACACACACACACACACACACACACACACACACGCACACACCACACACACACACACACACACACAAAACACACTCACTCGCGCACATCCGCGCACGCGCACGCACGCACACGTTTGCTAATTGTTTCCGGGCCGGCTCTTATACTGATTAAATGCCCTTCGAAAACAACCATCCTTCCCCTTACACCCCACCACACTGCTCCCCCCCCCCCCCCCCCCCCCCCTCAATCCCCGGTTCCTCATTTGATGTGACTTTTTTTTGTAATGCATAGCCAGTATTTAGGCCCCGTTTTATTTTATATTTTAGTTCCGCCTTTCCATGCCTGCCATTTCAGTACTTAGCACAGTTTTGATGCTATAGGTGCAATGCTTTATAAGAGAAACAAAAAATATACCGTGTCTTTAAGGGCCTCCAGCCAGTAGGACAAGCCTTCGACAGTTGGACGGATCTACCACAAAGTTAAGCACAATATGGGTCAAAGGGTGGACTGTGCGATAAGTATGATTTGGTGATGGCTGGTCTTCTATTTTCTAAAAACGCCAGGTGCAGCTTTGAGTGTAATAAAGTCTGTTTAGCGTTTTGGGACTACTCTGTAGCCATGAATTCGGACCTCGTTCACAGCTCAACGGAAAGCTTGCTCTCTGGAAACAAAAGATGCTGACCTACGGACATTGGCCTCCGGAAAGTCCGTAGGCCAGTGTGGCCTAAGTGTGAGACAGTTGTTATCAGTGGTGTCCACAATAGTACTGCCTATCATACGTGGATAGGCGTTTAAGCCAATTTTACCTGATAACTATAAATTTGGCTTCTAAACAACAGTATGAGTATACTACCCAACACTTGCGAAGGGTCAGCGGGTTTGGAACACATAGATTGAAGATGACTGTAGGAAGGGACTTAAGTGAATGGTTAGACATGCCAATCACGGATAGATCAGCCATTGTATGTACCTCAACTGTGTGTTGTGTTAACATTATCCAACCACTGACTTAATTAACCCTCTTTCCGCTATCATCTCCCACTCATGTATTCCAAATGTGATCTTCAGCGAGTCTTGAGTAGTGCAGATTCATGTGTGTGCATCCATCTCCACATTGGCCCCTTGTTGTTACATGTGGTTGTAAAGCGTCATGCGTTTTTTCGTTTTCATTAAAAATCTTTCGTCCCTAAAATCTTAGATCAGATGAAAAATGTTAATGTCTTTCAGAAATTCAAAGATCACATCAGGTGGAACATCTCTGAACAAGGTTTTCATGGAGTCTGCAATAAAGTGTTTATGTCTCACGTCGCGCAAGTCCCAACACTCTAAAAGAATATGTTTCACTGTGAGTGGTACATGACATGGAATGCACAAGCTTCAGGTCAAACAAGAATTCATTGCATGTTCACCTTTTTTTTTCTTCCATACGCCAACGATGAAGACGTCTTTTGTTTAACAGGAAGAAATGTTGGGGTTTTTATTGTTGAATCCTCCAACACGTGAACCTTTTCTGGAAGATGCGAAAAAATGCGGGCTTTTTTTTTTCTTAACATCTCTGTGTGCATACACCCAGGCGATTTTTTGTTTGTTTGTTTGTTTTCTTTACTACAGGACACAAGGCGATTATATGTATCTGGATGATGTGGGCGTGTGCACAAGCACACTCCTCAACTCTGAAAATCAATGTGCAATCTTTTCTGTCAAATTTTGGGTGTGTGTACACCCATGTATTGCACTGTAGGACACATAGTGATTATTCATTTCTGATTGATGTGCGTGTGTGCACACCTTTACTTTTTATTCAGAAAAAAAAAATGACTCGCAGCCTTTTCTGTATAAGACGGGAGTGTACAAACCTTTTTTCTCTTGTTTGGGTTCTCTAGCCTCCAATATTTTCTTTTCTTTCTTTTTTATATTTTCCTTTTTGTTTGTTTGTTTGTTTGTTGTTTGTTTGTTTTTTGGTGGCTTGTTCTTGTTTGTTGCTGTTGTTGTTGTTGTTGTTGTTGTTTGTGGGGCCTCCCTCCTCCTCTTTTTCCCCTCCTCCGTAGTACAACTCTCACGCACCATGCAAGTCTGTATGTCGCATTGCTACAGATGGTCATTTTCTTGCCGACTTTCTTTTCCTCCCATGTACCAATGATAAAGACGTCTTTTGATAAGGAAGAAAAAATGTCGAATTTGGGAAAATCAACAAGTTATCTTTTCTGTATAGTGCGGGTATGTATACACCCATGCACTGTAATATAGGACATTGTGTCTGAAGGATGTGCGTGTTGCACACACCATACTTTGTTATATAGAAAAAAAATGATGAGCGACCTTTTCTGTATTGTGCGTGCGTGTACACAACACTTTATCGAGTTGCTTCTCATAAAGTGTGTGTATGCGTGCGTGCGTGTGTGTGTGTGTGTGGTGTGTGTGTGTGTGTGTGTGTGTGTGTGTGTGTGTCTGTGTGTCTGTGTGTGTGCGCGCGCGCACGTTTGTGCGTGCGTGCGTGTATGCCTGTGTGTGTGTGTGTGTGTGTGTGTGTGTGTGTGTGTGTGTGTGTGTTTCGTGCTTGCGTGTGTGTGTGCATGCGTGCGTACGTACGTGTATGTATGTGTGCGAGTGCGCGCTCGCTTACATCCACATCAAACAGCTAAACCTTTTTTGTATAGTGTGGGTGTTTAGTGTGGGTGCTTCTTATAAAGTGCATGCGTGTATGCGTGTATGCGTGTGTGTGTGTGTGTGTGTGTGTGTGTGTGTGTGTGTGTGTGTGTGTGTGCGAGAGAGAGAGAGAGAGAGAGAGAGAGAGAGAGAGAGAGAGAGAGAGAGAGAGAGAGCGCTCAAACCCACACCACACAGAAAGGTTTCTGCGTTTTTGTTTTTTCTAACTTTTTTTTTTCCATCAAGAACTTTTACTTGCTCAGAATATATGCGCAATACGGATAATGTGATGACAACAATTCATGAAATTTCTGCCAGGATTAACAATGGTTATGCATGTTCTAGTGGTCTAAATGCATGTTTGGGTCTTCAGTCTCCCAAGGCCCTCAAAGAAAGATTAAGATGGGCGGTGACTTTATTTTACCTTGTCCTTTAGGATTCCAAGTTACAACGTCCGACTCTACACGGGTAAACACCACGCACGCACACACACACACACACACACACACACACACCCCTCTCTCTCTCTCTCTCTCTCTCTCTCTCTCGTCATGTCTTCTGCAGCACGTTACGTCGCTTTGTCTTTCGATATTTTTTTTTAGATAGAAAGACTGCAGTTTTGGCATTTGTGTTAGAGTATTTATGGACCTATTAGTTGGACAATTTTGACAGGTGAATTAGAATGTTTTAACTAATATTAGGCGGCAATTTTGGCATTTGTTTTTACAATGTTTGATATTAGACGGCAATTTTGGCATTTGTGTCGGTGTTTGTTTCACTAGTAGTAGACGCAGTTTGGGTAGTTGTGGTACAGTGTTTAACTAGTAGTCGACGCAAATTTGGTAGTTGTGTTAGTGTTTGTTTCACCAGTAGATGCAATTTTGGTAGGAGTTAGAGCGTTTGTCTAACAGTAGTAGACGCAGTTTTGGCAGTCGTGTTAGAGTGCTTGCCAAGCTAGCAGGAGACGTCCATTTTGGCAATTGTGTCACCGTTAAACTAGTAGTAGACGCAATTTTGGTAGTCGTGTTAGTGTGTTTCACTAGGTATTGACAGCAATGTTGGCATTTATCGTTAGAATGTTTGTTTAATAACTAGTAATAGACGGTAATGTTATTTGTGTTAATGTTTGTTTAACTAGGTGTAGATGGCAATGTTGACATTTTTGTTAAGTGATTGTTTCACAAGGTGTAGACGACAATTGTGACATTTGTGTTCGAGTGTTTGTTCAGCTAGTAGCAGACGGCAATTTTGCCATTTGTGTCCGAGTGTTTGTTCAGCTAGTAGCAGACGGCAATTTTGCCATTTGTGTCCGAGTGTTTGTTCAGCTAGTAGCAGACGGCAATTTTGCCATTTGTGTCCGAGTGTTTGTTCAGCTAGTAGCAGACGGCAATTTTGCCATTTGTGTCCGAGTGTTTGTTCAGCTAGTAGCAGACGGCAATTTTGCCATTTGTGTCCGAGTGTTTGTTCAGCTAGTAGCAGACGGCAATTTTGCCATTTGTGTCCGAGTGTTTGTTCAGCTAGTAGCAGACGGCAATTTTGCCATTTGTGTCCGAGTGTTTGTTCAGCTAGTAGCAGACGGCAATTTTGCCATTTGTGTCCGAGTGTTTGTTCAGCTAGTAGCAGACGGCAATTTTGCCATTTGTGTCCGAGTGTTTGTTCAGCTAGTAGCAGACGGCAATTTTGCCATTTGTGTCCGAGTGTTTGTTCAGCTAGTAGCAGACGGCAATTTTGCCATTTGTGTCCGAGTGTTTGTTCAGCTAGTAGCAGACGGCAATTTTGCCATTTGTGTCCGAGTGTTTGTTCAGCTAGTAGCAGACGGCAATTTTGCCATTTGTGTCCGAGTGTTTGTTCAGCTAGTAGCAGACGGCAATTTTGCCATTTGTGTCCGAGTGTTTGTTCAGCTAGTAGCAGACGGCAATTTTGCCATTTGTGTCCGAGTGTTTGTTCAGCTAGTAGCAGACGGCAATTTTGCCATTTGTGTCCGAGTGTTTGTTCAGCTAGTAGCAGACGGCAATTTTGCCATTTGTGTCCGAGTGTTTTGTTCAGCTAGTAGCAGACGGCAATTTTGCCATTTGTGTCCGAGTGTTTGTTCAGCTAGTAGCAGACGGCAATTTTGCCATTTGTGTCCGAGTGTTTGTTCAGCTAGTAGCAGACGGCAATTTTGCCATTTGTGTCCGAGTGTTTGTTCAGCTAGTAGCAGACGGCAATTTTGCCATTTGTGTCCGAGTG
>CM065727.1:58923807-58931307 GCA_033310375.1 Conus canariensis
TCCAACAATTTACCATACTTGAGATAATCTAATATATTTCAACCAAATAAGCATTTGTTTTCGAGTAGTAGAAGACATTTGTCAAAAATTATTGGCAGACTTCGGGAGAAAAAAATTAATCTTTTTGGCACATACGTGTTGCGCAAAGTAACGTATGATGAACATTCCATGATAAAATGAAATTTATCACATATTGCAAGCATGTCACATTTTGGAATAGCAAATCGATGATCTTCAATTGGCAATTTATTATTAAAACATCTAAATTTGACAAGAGGGTAAATATCTGGTATGCTAGAATACATAGTTCTCCTTAAAAATCAGATTAATAAAATTTACTGCTAGTTTCAATGTCATGTTGCCACGATTGACGAAAAGAGCATTGCAAACAGTTTTTGACATTCCTACATAATGTGTTGACGTTTATAAAAGATTCTTTGCTCCAAACACAATCAAAACCAGATTGTACAAGTATGTTTTTAATGCAAGTTAACCAGGGAGACACAGTCACTGCGCTTTTGTGCAAATGTTACATGAAAGAGTAGAACCTAACCGACATTTTTTTTCAAAAGGAGATTAGACAAAACTAGCCCACAATCGAATCATTCGGACATAGTAATTGATAAAGGGTAACGTCCTGTTTCACCATAAATCATGTTTGTCATTGGACTTCTTTTTAAGCGAAATATGTATATATTAAAAATTTTAGTGAATTTATTAATATTCAAATTTTTGTATCCCCATATTTTACAACCATATACTGGAACAATTATTTTATCAAATGTAAAATAACATGAATAGGTAAATCGTTTGTTCTTGCCATTTATATCAGTTTAGACATAGCGACTGACGCTTTATCGAAAGTTTCTTACATTTAGCAAAAGAATATATTCGATTGAAATTTACCCCTAAATATTTGAAGCTAGTGACAACTTTTTTCATTTCCATAATGAAATGTGTTCTGTTTATTCCGCCTTGCACTGTTAAATAATCATTATTTTAGTTTTAGAAGCATTAACTATTAGCTTTCACTTGTTACAATATAGTAGCAAGAAATCTAGTGCTTTTTGCAATCCCACTTTTGTCTCTGAAATTATAATTGTCATCTGCGTATAACAAGACTAAAAGTTTGACTTAACTCGTTATATTAATATCCAAAGAAAGCCCAATTTCTACTGGTGAACACCCACTGTCTTTAACATATCAAGTTCATTCAAACACAAAGCAAATAACACAGGAGAAAGATTCTCACCTTGAAAAAAGTCTGACAAATCGACTTCAAATAACTATTTCCGTTACGAGTTTAGACCATAATACATGCCTCCATACAGAATCAAAAGCCTTTTCATAGTCAATGAATGCACAGTACAACTTTTTCTTCTGACTTCGGAAAACAGCGATTAAACATTTAAGTATCAACACATGGTCCATAGTAGAATGGTCGTTTCGGAAACCAAACTGATTTTCCAATAAAATTTGATTCTGTTTAAGAAAGGATGACAATCGGTTACTCAAGACTGTTGTAAATAATTTACCAGCCCAACTCAGCAAAGTGTACCTCTATAATTGTCGCAGTCAGGTACACACACACACGCACACACGCACGCACGCACGCACGCACGCACACTCAGTTCCCTATGTTTGTCTCTGTCATGTATGCATTATATTTCTCACGTAACACTACGCAGACAGTGAATGAAATGTTGAATCCGAATCAGAGACTGGCCACTTTCCGTTGCCGATCAGTCGCAAATAGCATCACAGACGTTTCCAGAAAAGAGAAACTACAGTTTAAAAAGGTGGGGAGTGAAACTGGAAGGATATCCAAGCTAAGGGAAACCATGCTGGTGTTGCTCAACCGAATTTGTGAAATTGAAACCCAGGCTTTGCTATCTAAGGGCATCTCTGGGACCCTTATGCTAACAGCAGCACCGTATCCTTATCCTTACCGCAGGCCCAAATAGAGCAGTTCACGTACATTTTCGGCACTTTCGCCGATTAATCACAAATATAGGTATGGTTATCAACACACTGAGCAAGGAATCGACCGCAAGGAAAGAATATTTTATAAGAAAATACGATGTTCGCAACGAAAACACGGTAATGCAGCCTCCCTCACCTGATGACTAAATGCAAACCATTGTATGGTCCACTTCGCACGTGTTTAACCAAAACCGGGTCAGTGCTTATGTCTGCACTATCTCTGATCGCTGCAAGACGAAACGAGAGGCGGAACCCTCACGCCGGTAGGTGCGTGGGAATTCTGCCGAGGGCGAGCGTTAGTTGAATGTGGCTCTGACGGACTAAACGTACCATGCGCACAGCTGTAGGAAAGAACGAATTGGCTACATTCGCAAAGGAGTATGCACTACCGTTAGCTTACGGTCAGCTCTTAACGTAAGGGGTCAACAGTCGTCTTTGCTCTCCTACACATACACAGGCGCATTCGTGCACTCGTCATATCAAGGGATAGGGAATTTCCGGCATTCACTTCTCTTTGGCATGAAGAACAAAAAATATGGACGCCACTTTCGACGGAAATTCTCAAAATGGACACAAAAATATCAGCACGATGTAATCCCTAAAGACTTTGCATGCTGAATAGCTTGTGTTAAGTAAAGTAAGCTGAAATCGCAGTGACTTCTGGGATAGCAGTTCAGTTTCCCCGTAGGATTTGTCGCTCACGCTCGTCATGGATTCGCCTCATGTCCAATCATTTAGACTGGCAGCGTACAATAAATAGTCTAAATGAATAGATGAAAATAATCAGTACGTCAAAGGGACTCAAAGGACAAAGTCTGAGATGGTGGTGACAGCATCTCAAAAAAACAAAGGACTACCTTTTCAGCAGGTTTGAAAATTAATCACACGGGGAAAGAGGCTTTCGTGGAAGGTATGTTTTTATTTCATTTTGATAATAAATGATAGCAGTGAGCAGGATTTACCAATAATACTGAATATAGTAATCATTTATACGAAATAATGAATCCGTATAAATCGCTTAAAATATTAAACATAATGTCAATGTATTGAAAACACAAGTACAGTAAAATGTACTGTTGCGTATCGGTGCATTTGATAACGATATCAAAACGTCATTTTACTAATAGTTTCTTACGAGAAGTTACTAAGTTTGTATCATAAAACTGATACTAGATCAAACGTATCGTAAGTTCAGCATGTAAATGAGATAGCACGACAGCAATAATGTTCATTTCATGTTTATGTATCAAGACCAATGGCCATTTAATGCCTATATATATGTACCGATATACTTAATTTTCCGAGTTCATTGTATTTACACACGTCTCGCACCATGCCCATCGCCCTTTCTCAAAACACACACATGCGCGCCCGCGCACGCACGCATCACCTGTCTTCAGCTAGTTTAAACTCCAGGGAGCCAACAAACGACAACCAAAAAGCAATCCAAATTCTAAGGAACATCCCATACCCCTTCAAGACCAAAAAAAAAAAAAAGAAAAAAAAAAAAACCCGAAGAAAGACATCTTCATCCTCACCTGCTGTGTCGCGAAGAGGTGGTCGTCGGTGAAGGATGGTGGAGGCGAATTCGGCAAAGCTCGGAAGAAGCGTGTTGACCAAAGTCTTTCCAGTGCCAGGTAAGTATGAAAAAGCTTCGCTGTCGGGTGCTTTATATTGGCAGGTTGAGGAACCACGTGACGTTCCATATTACGCTGTCCCAAACCACGTGAGGTTCAACCAATCAGTGGACGTGAGCGTGACGTCCTTTACCATCGATGTCATCTCTCTTATGAGGGGAGCCTTGTTTGTATGGGAACCTGCCAGCGTCACAAGATGACAGTACTGTTAGCCACATTTTTGCGAGGAAAGCAGATATCATCCGTCATGAAAAATATGAGCAACAAAAAAAATAACTATAGTCTGCCTTTACTGAGAGAATCTCTCTCTCTCTCTCTCTCTCTCTCTCTCTCTCTCTCTCTCTCTCTTCTCTCTCTTTGTGTGTGTGTGTGTGTGTGTGTGTGTGTGTGTGTGTGTGTATGTGTGTGTGTGTGTTCTCAATGAAAACAAGATACATAATCCCCAGGAAAATTGAAATTATCTTTTAAGGAAATCAACGACAATGTGGGAAAGAAATATTATCGTTGCCATTACCAAGATTCACAACTTTTGACTGCCGGTAAACTGACTTTACATGTCTGGAAAATACATCACGCACGCGCTCGCGCGCACACACACACACACACACACACACACACACACACACACATATATATATATATATATATATATAAGAGAGAGAGAGAGAGAGAGAGAGAGAGGCTCATACGTATGCATATATAAATAGATAGAGAGAGAGAGACAGACAGACAGACCGGTGTGTGTGTGTGGTGGGGGGGGGGGGGGGGGGGTAATAAAAAAAGACGGAGATACATGACAAGGAAAAAAGTAAAATGAATAAATAAATAAATAAAAACGGTCTGCTGTTCGGCTCTTTTTCCCCATCAGTGAAAAATTCGCTCCAGCTTCAATACAAACAAGTGGAACATTACAAGTTAAATGTTAACTCTTGTCCCATTAGTATTACCATATTTTCCCCCTGGCCTTTGTCTAGCGAGTGGTGACAAAGAGTGGTGAGTTCGAGACAGGGGAGTTCGCCCGAGGCCCATGCTGACACTGACCGCTGGCCAACATTCACACGATGGGTTTCAACAGGCGTGCTAATTGCAACCGAAGTCACTTGAATTCACGAAGTTGTTAGAAAGTGGGTGTGAATTACCTTCTCTTGACAGAGAATTAAAATAGTGGGAGGAGGGGAGGGAGGGAGAGAAAGATTGTAAGTGCATGGTGTTTTGTGTGAGTGTGAGTGAGTGAGTGTGCGTGTGTGTGTGTGTGTGTGTGTGTGTGTGTGTGTGTGTGTGTGTCGTGTGTGTGTGTGTGGTCGGCTGAACTTCAAACAATATGGATTAAACAGTAAACAAGTAGGGTAACTCTTGCTCCCATAAGAAAACCTTTGGGTTTTTTTTTTTTTTTTGTTTTTTTTTGTTTTGTTTTTGCGAGAGAAAATGCTCCCAGGCTTCTTGATGGGCTTATTCATCGTCGTCATTAGTTCTGTTAGTTTAAACAGTAAACAAGTGGGTAACTTTTGCTCCCATAAGAAAACCTAACACAATAACTTTTATTCAAGACTGGCACAGCATTTTAAACTTGAATAAAGTCAGACAAATACAAAGACGGACAATCTAATACTGGGGGAAAAAAGCGCAGGCCAACAACCCCTCTGTCATCACAGTAACGACTTGGCAAAGATTTCGACATAAGGGGGGGGGGGGGGGGTTGAAAATGAAGAAAATGGGACCCCCCCCCCCCCTTAAGTCCAAATCTTTGCCAAGTCTTTGTATTTGTCTGACTTTATTCAAGTTTAAAAGGCTGTGCCAGTCTTGAATAAAAGTTACTCTGTGTTAGGTTTTTTTTTTATGGGAGCAAGAGTTACCGTACTTGTTTACTGTTTATTGTTTACTGTTCCCTGCCTCATTTCATTTTCAATATAGATTAAATGAGATTACTAATTGAAATGTACAATAAGCATTGATGTCGGAACAAAAAGGGCAGTTATACCTGTACGAATGAGTGAAAAACAATGGCCAGTGTGCAGCCGGCATAAAACCGTTTCTTCTTTGCGACCACCACCAGAGGTAGATGAGAGAAACTCTTTTAGGTTTGGACGGATCTGGAAAAGTTGTTTATCCGTCTGTGTATTCCAGTCCTTCTGCCAGAGGTCTCAGACATAATCATTAACTTTCGGGTTCAAATCTAAGAAGGGGATAGATGATATATGTTAGACAGTTGTTGTGGCATTCTTGTCCAAACGATTAGCCATTTCATTTCCCCCGATGCCAACAGGACCGGGAAGCCAAGCAAGAGAACCTGGAACATCCACACTCTCTTGTGACTCAAAGGACTTTGATTCAAAACCTTAAAAAAAAAGTAGCAACAATAATTATCAAGAAAGAGTTAGTCTGATCCTACAATATGTCATTTTTGACGATGAAAATCTGAATACAAACTAAGACAAATCAGCATGGTTTATAGCTAAAGAAGCAACCAAAGAAGTAAGGCTTAGGGTCCTACACTGCAGTATTTTATGCATTTACCCTACCAATATCATGCTGAATGAAATGAAAGTAACAGAAAATAAGAAATCTTCATATTAAAATGATACAGATGCAGGTTTTATAGAACATTTTTTATTCGACTGTTTGGATGAGGACGGCTTCTCAGATTCCACAGAGCTCCATATCTATGCAGACACAAATATCAAAATAATACTGTCATCAGTGGACGTTCTGTTTGGAATAAACAAATCGAGTTATCCTCGCGACAAATACTTACACATTAATCTACTCATATTATTAGGAAAAACGTCTATCAGTATCCATAAAAAAGACATTGCCTCCTATTCTCGACCAATAACCTTTGAAGTCAAATTGAACGCTATCAGAGATTAATCACATCTAAGTTATATACTCATTGATTGAGATCATGTAATTTTTTTTTCTTCATTTGTTCGTTTATTATAATGCCTTCAGTGTATGATCACCTGATCATCTGTAAGCGTTTAATATGCATTTCTCGCTCTATGTCCCTCTGTCCCGCGTGCGCGCGCGGCGCGCGCACACACACACACACACACACACACACACACGCACCGCGCGCGCCACACACACACACACACACACACACATACACACACACACATGCACACATACACACACACACACACACACACACACACACACACACACACACACACAACTCTACATCTCTCTCTCCTCTCTCTCTCCTCTCTCTCGTCTCCTCTCTCTCTCCGCTCTCTCTCTCTTTGTGTCATTCACAGATATGCTGTACTCTTCGATATAGGTATGCTATAGTACAAACTCAAATATGTAAGATCCTACCCAATGCGTCAATTTAAAAAACAAACAAACAAACAAACAAACAAAAAAACATAATGATGTAATATTCACGAAACGACTTTGAAAAAAAAATAAAGAAGGTAAAAAAGATTAGTAAGATTTTGTTTATTTGTTTGTTTGTTTTGCTTTTTTGTCTGTTTTTTGTTGATTTTTTTGAAGGGGGGGGGTGGAGATCATTTTGTTCTCCTTTGTGTGAGCAGTACATTTATCACAGTGAGGGTGTCAATATACCACACATTAGAACATGAACAAACCTAGATACTTGGCATGAACATGCCAGAACATAAATTCGACAAGAGTACGTCCACTTGTGTAGAGCATACCGATTATGCGAGGGGTGTGAGTGAATGATTTAAGGGGAAACAAAAAAGAAGAAGAAAGCGAAGAAGTTGGGGAAAATAAGAGGACGGAGGTCCCACTTTAAAAAAAAGAAAGAAAAGATAGGAGCACGGAGGCCCATTTAGAAAAAAGAGAAGAAGAAGAGAAAAGGACAAAATAGGCGGGCAAAAGTGAGGTAAGAGAACCCGCAAAATAAACAACAGAT
>CM065727.1:58936307-58961307 GCA_033310375.1 Conus canariensis
AATAATGCATTATTTACAGAAAAAACCGTACACGTAAATGATGATTTATTTACACATACAATTGGTAATTTATATAAATAAGCAGTATTCGTGTGACTCAATACAATATTCAATAGCAACAGAAAGAATTCATTACAATAACTATGTAAATATTTAATTGTTTGCGATCAGTTCTATGGATAATGAATTATTTACAAACAGTAATGATTATTTATAGAATTAGGTCATTCTGTACAGAACAGTTTGAAACAAGGATTTCTTTCGTAAGTTCTCTCTCTCTTCTCTCTCTCTCTCTCTCTCTCTCTCTCTCTCTCCTCTCTCTCTCCTCTCTCTCTCGCATACACATACAGACCCTTCCCCCACACACACACACATGCACACACATACACGCATGCACGCGCGCGCGCGCACCCCCCCTCTCCTCTCTCTCTCTCTCTCTTCTCTCCTTTCTCTCCTCTCTCCCTCTCTCTTGCGCACACATTCACACACACAAACTCTCTGTCTCTGTCTGTCTGTCTGTCTGTCTCTATCTGTCTCTCTCTCTCTCTCTCTCTCTCTCTCTCTCTCTCTCTCTCTCCCTTCTCTCCCTCTTTCTCTCTCTCTCGCACACACACAGAGACCCCCCCCCACACACACACACATGCACACACATACACGCATGCACGCGCGCACACACACCCTCTCTCTCTCTCCTCTCTCTCTCTCTCTCTCTCTCTCTCTTCTCTCCTCTCTCCCTCTCTCTTGCGCACACATTCACACACACAAACTCTCTGCTGTCTGTCTGTCTGTCTGTCTGTCTCGTCTCGCTCTCTCTCTCTCTCTCTCTCTTATTGTTTTGAAATAAAGAATCATTACCATTATCAACACACACACACACACACACACACACACACACACACACACACACACCACGCTCTCTCTCTCTCTCTCTCTCTCTCTCTCTCTCTCTCTGTAATCGCCTCATTCAAGTCTCTAAGCAGGCCTTCGCTCAGCAAACGAACCTGAGGCTAGAATGTCTCGGGTTTGTCGACAACTCTTCGTTATAATTCCAAGTAGGCGTTGATGAAGTGGGGGAACTCGAGAGTCAGGGGCTGTACCCACCTGGGCTGGATTTCATTGCACGCCTTAGTTTAGCCACTGGCGAATTGCCCACCATTTGATGATGACGCCTTCTTGTCACAGTCCACTTGCTGGGGTGCGAAGGAATTAGCCTTAACGACAGACATGAGGAGTGGGGGATGTTGCCTATGTCCACAGGCAAAGGCGTACCTGGCGAGACGCGGGTTTCATTGTCGCGAGAATTCGCGTGAAACTCGCCTGCGGTCAGGGCGGTGAGAGTAAGAGACAAGAGGAAAGGTGCTCTGGACACAGTCCATTCAATGAACGCTGAGTGTGCTTCCTAACGTTCAACTTGCAGCTGGAAGGTCAGCATGGCGATCGCTTCACACACCGATCACAGGACGTCATCACTTTTCGTGTACCACTGTCAGGACGTTTTACGCCTGTCGGCCCTTTTCCCTCGCGTCCGTGAGAGCCCGAAGATACTCTGAGTAAAAACTCTTGGTGTAAATAACTTTTATGTAAGAAACAAGTAAACAGAACACCTACATAATTGTCAGGACAAATGAGCAACAACGCCCTAGGCTTATACTGTGCTCAAATATACATTTACAATATACTGGCGGTTAAATACATTCACATATACTAAGCATTTCACCTCGTGCTTGTGAATTTTTAAGGAAACATTGAAAAAAAAAAAAAAAAAAAAGCCAAAAAAACAAACAAACCAGTAGCAGAAAAATAAAATGAATAACATGAAAAATGGGAAGAAGGAAGTGGCAGCAGCAATCACGTCATCAACAAGAATATGTGTGAACAATCTACAAACAAGAGAGAAACTTATACAATAACGTAAAGTAGTGTAGGGTAGAAACCATCTTTTCCATAAGTAATGTGTTGAAGTATGGTAGTTTAATTTGATTAACTTTTCCCTTTTGTCTTTCCCCTCTTTTCTTTTCCCCTTTTCATTTTTTTTAAATTTTCCTGTTATTGTTTTTCTTCCCTTTTGAAGACACCATGACATCGATCGCTTAAGCAGAAAAAAGATTTACTAATTCTAGCGATGACGTTGGCTAATCAGTAAGTAAACAAACTATCTATCCAGTAAACTATGTCTTGGGCCAATTGACTTTTGTCAGTCAGCCTCTTATTTCAGTAAACTCTTGCCGAGATCTAGTTCTGCTCGCTACTAAATTATGCAATGAAGTGCTGCCACTTGCCACACTCGTGAGAAGTCTTTGCCTCTATTCTAAGTAAAAAGTGACTCAGGCTTTCATCTGTTCCTTGTCAGGTGAGTTGGACCTTCTTTCTTCACTGATGGAGATTGGAGACAACAGCTCACTAATTGCAACAACACTGAAACCATGATTTATCGATGAATCTAAAGAACATATAACAAGCGTTTACGCAGTTAGGTTTAAATGATTAATATTAGGATAAGGTTAGGCTAGGATCATAGTTAGAGTTAGGTTAGGTTAGGACTTGAGTTAGGTGTATGGCTACGCTTAGGGTGACAAATTCTTATTTTCCATTGTCTTCTGGCTGTCTTATCTAAGTTCACATCTGTGAATCACTCTGAATTTTGACTTGCAAACTTTTTTTTAGAGAACTGACTTTGTGTTATAGACACAGTTCTCTCTCTCTCTCTCTCTCTCTCTCTCTCTCTCTCTCTCTCTCTCTCTCTCTCTCATGTTGTGCCCTTTTTTCACTCTCTATCTCTCTCTGTGTCTGTCTGTCTGTCTGTCTGTCTGTCTGTCTTCTCTCTCTCCTCTCTCTCTCTCCTCTCTCTCTCTCTCTCTGCGTATGCGTGTGTGTGTTCAGAATTCTGTACATACTTTGTCATGTTCATTTTACAGTCTGTTTTTCCACATACTAATTGTTGTACGTTTTAGTACATTTCCATGTCAAATTATTACACTTTATGCTTAATTACTACCTTCAATTTCTGTTGTTCCCCTTCTTCCTTCCATCCTCTCTCTCTCTCTCTCTCTCTCTCTCTCTCTCTCTCTCTCTCTCCTCTCTCTCTCTCTCTCTTTTCTTTTTTGCTCCCTACCCCCCCCCCCCCCCCCCCAAATTCTATCTCACGTTGCTAAATACCTTCTACATATTTTCATGTCTTACGGAAAATGATTACATGTTGTGCCTTGCCTCTCTCTCTCTCTCTCTCTCTCTCTCTCTCTCTCCTCTCTCTCTCTCTCTCTCTGTGTGTGTGTGTGTGTGTGTGTGTGTGTGTGTGGTGTGCGTGCGTGCGTGCGTATGTGCATGTGTGTGTTCAAAATTATGTACGTACTCTGTCATATTCATTTTACTGTCTGTTTTTATACATGCTAAATTTTGTACGTTGTAGTACATTTCCATATATTCCCCAAGCTCAGCCCGCCCCCACCCCCACTCTCTCCTTCCCCTTCATTATTGTTATTTTCATTTTTATTTATTTATTTTTTGTTTGTTTGTTTATTATTGTTTGTTTGGGTTTTTTTTTCTTCTTCATTTTCATTTCTCTTCTATTTTCACTTGATGTTCCATTATGATTGCATGACCGCTTTGTTTACTTGTTTGCTTTCTTACATTATTTCATTTCACTGCATGTTGTAGTCTCTACTCAGGGCGAGGACTGGATGTAAAAAAAGTACGTCAGTGCTTATCTATTATCCTCGTAAATAAAGAATTTTGTCTTGTCTCTCTCTCTCTCTCTCTCTCTCTCTCTCTCTCTCTCTCTCTCTCTCTCTCTCTCTCTCTCTCCTCAGTTCTGCCTGCTTGCTGCCGGCCTTGATGGTGGACCGCCAGCTGACCAGGTCTGAAGCTGCTGTCTCCAGGTCTGCTGGGTCGACGCCGCCTGCCCTCAGGTCGCGCTTGCATACATCCTTGTAGCGTAGAGCAGGCCATCCTGTGGGTCTGGAGCCTTAGCCAGCTCGCCGTACAGCATGTCCTTTGAGAAGCGACCGTCGTTTATGCGGCAGACATGGCCAAGCCAATGCAGGCGTGTCTGTGTCAGCATTATTTCAATCATTCAAGATGAAAATATTATTTTGCGATGAAATTCAGTTTTAAATTGTGGCTGCTTGTTAGAACATGGCAGTATTACTAATGACTTCAGAAGAATTCTCAACACTTAGAATGAGATCGTTGATATAAACTGGGAACAGCAGTAGGCTAACTCAGAATCTTGGAGTATGCCATATCAGATGTGTCATCTGAAAAGTTGGTAGTGAGAGTTTGCTGATGGTTCTTTTGGAATGTTGAGGTCAGTTGGAGTGTGTTCCATTTTGTACTATATAATAATTGCTCTCTGCTGAAGAACTTGTGGTCAGTTACATCAAAAGCCTTTGCAAAATCTAAAAAAAAATAAAAGAAAACCAGAGAGAGAGAGAGAGAGAGAGAGAGAGAGAGAGAGAGAGAGAGAAGAGAGAGAGCTGCTTTCCTTAAGCAAGTCCTAAAGGGTGACAAAACTGTGTCGAAGCTGCAAGGAGACTGCCCTGTCTTGACAGATGAATTCTACCACATTTCCAAGAGCTTTTTGTCTGCTTCAAATGATTTGCAAGGCAAAGGTAGGGTAATTCCTCTTCCAACGAATGTTTCTGGTTCTGATCTCCCACAGCAATTTTTGGACTTTTTTTTTCTTTGAGAAAATTAGGCGCATTCGCAGTGTGTCAGACTCATATTCATGTCAGTCTGCAACTTTTACTTCCTATGAGGGACCCATTCTTTCTTGTTTTAAATCGGCCACTCCCCGAAAACAAATTCATGACTTTATTATGCAGTCTCCTAGAGAAAGCTATATTTTATATCCAGTCCTCACATCACTCACAAAATTTTGTTTTCGAGAACTCGTTCCACTATCACCGATTTTGTCAATACATCACTTTCTGGGGGCATAGTTCGCTATCAGTTCAAACAAGCTGTTATTATACAATTGTTCAAAAAGCATGACCTTGACTGTAATGAGCTAAAATAAAAACAGACCTGCATCAAACCTACCGTTTATTTCAAAGGTACTAGAGAAGATCGTATTCAAACCTCTGCAGAGATAATTGTCAGATAACCGCCTTCTTTCAATTTATCAATCTGCATGTAGGAAGCATGGCAGCACAGCGACTGTTGTACTGAGTGTCATGGGAACTGCAGACGAATGGAGATAAAAGATTCATCTAGGTGACTGCCTTCCTTGACCTCAGTGCAGGATTCCAGACGCAGGATCATTCCATACTTTTAAAGAGGTTGAAAGTCACTTTTGACGTTCAGGGCAAATTTTCTGAATGGTTTCTTCGTACGTCACTTATCGTTGTCAGCCAGTTGTCATCGATGGTTCCATGTCTGCCTAAAGTCCCCTTGTGTGTGGTGTTATCCAGGGTCTTGTGTTATTCAGAGCCCTGTGTTGTTCAGAGCCCTGTGTTGTTCAGAGCCCTGTGTTATTCAGAGCCCTGTGTTATTCACAGCCCTGTGTTATTCACAGCCCTGTGTTATTCAGAGCCCTGTGTTATTCACAGCCCTGTTGTTCAGAGCCCTGTGTTGTTCAGAGCCCTGTGTTGTTCAGAGCCCTGTGTAGCCCTGTGTTGTTCAGAGCCCTGTGTTGTTCAGAGCCCTGTGTTGTTCAGGGCCTGTGGTGTTCATTCTTACCCTCTGCCCGTGATTATTTCAGCACACGGTTGTGACTTTCATAAGTATGCAGATGACACCGAGTTGTCAAAAAGCGCACCATCTGATGAATGTTGTGATGATCAGTCTAGTATTGAGGTCCTGAATGAACAGCAATGGGCTCATGGGAGACACTGACAAAACAGAAATGATGCCTGATAGCACTCTTTCACGGATCAAGCAGGAAGCCAACGGGTTAGTTAACACTGATAGCGATGATGTTAATGTAATGCCAACAATCGAACTTAACCAGACTCTTTCAATGAAGGATCAGATCAGCAGTGTGTAGCGGTCCTTTCTTGGAACTCCGCCGTATCGCCTCCATTCGTGAGTATCTTCCAACTGATGCAACAGCAAGACTCTTCAATGAACTAATTACTTCGCGGCTTGATTTTTCTATTTTAGTACTCTATGGCTTGTCAGCTGGAGAAATTTCTCCACTCCAGAAAATTTAAAACAGCACAGCGTGACTCGTCCTCATCTAAAGAAAACGAGATCACATTTCACCAGGGCTGAGGGAGCTTCACTGGCTGCCAGTTACATTTTGTTATCAGTACAAACGAGCCACTCTTGCCTTTAGTTTCTTTGATGGTTGTCTTCCCCCGTACCTGTTCTGTACACTCTGCGCACACCAAGTCATCACGTACTCTCTGCTCTTTCAGTCACAATCTCCTGAAGATGCTAAAGCGAAGTCTAAATCGTTTGGTGAGTGTTCCTTCAGTTTCACAGCCCCAACCGCTTGGAACTCCCTGCCATCACCTTACAAAGCCAGCCCATCTTCACTTTTTTCAAATCACAACTTAACACTTTTTTTTCAGCCAAGCATTCCAAACAATGCTTTTCCCACATTGTGTGTACACAAGAATTTGTGTAATAAGGCAGCTCTTATATTTCAATGAATGAATGAAGGTCTGAAAAGTGTATAAAAACGCGATGAGTAGCTTTCAAGTAGAATTACGCTATACAAGTAACATTTCTTCTTCTTCTTCTTCTCTTCTTCTTCTTCTTCTTCTTCTTCTTTTTCTTCTTCTTCTTCTTCTCGGCCACCTAACAGTTCGGTTATAAAAAGAAAATGCCAGAACATAGGTATAAAGTGGTGCGCCTGTGTTGCAGACAGTCAATAATTATTATCCTCTTGTTGCGCACTTCAAGTAAACCATTTGATTGCCTAGATATCTATCTGCTTGAACGATAAGCTGATACAAGTAACAGTTTACAAAGAGAAGACAGGCGTTATACCTCTCACTTTTTCCCCGGAAGAGGTATATTCAAGCATTCATAGTCAGTGAATAATATACAACATAGCATGTCAAACACACACACACACACACACACACACACACACACACACACACACACACACACACACCACGCACGCACGCACGCACGCACGCACGCACGCACACACACACGCCATGCACGCACAAATACAGAGAGAGAGAGAGAGAGAGAGAGAGAGAAGAGGGTAGCATTTGGTCTGATTCGCTTCGCATTTCAGTTCAATGTGAATGCTAAAGCAACGAAAACCCAGCTGAACAGTTTCTTTTAACTGTGGTATTGAAATATGTATTAAGAAATCTCTCAACTTAATGCGACGACAGAAGGAACAAGAACATGAGGCATATGGAAAGACAGAAAAGTATAACCATTCCCATGCTTGCAATGACACCAGATTACAGCAGGGAGGATATCAAGCAAATGCTCAGTACCCCTTCCTGGTTTGCCCTGGGGGCACGTTTCAGATTAATACTGTCAAGACTGAATTTGTGCCAATTCTTAGTCTAATCCAGTGAAACACTGGCTTCGTTACTCTCCAACATAAATTACAGTTCAAAAGGGCAAGCGCTACGCAAAAAAAAAAAAAGAAAAAAAAAAGAATGAAACAAAAAAGGGAGTGAGAGAGAATATTGGCCTACTAGTGCTTTTCGCAAGTGGTGTGTGTGTGTGTGTGTGTGTGTGTGTGTGTGTGTGTGTGTGTGCATGTGTGTGCATGTGTGTGTGTGTGTGTGTGTCGTGCGTGCGTGCGTGCGTGCGTGCGTGCGTGTGTGTGTGTGTGGTGTGTGTGTGTGTGGTGTGTGTGTGTTGTGTGTGTGTGTGTGTGTGTGTGTGTTGTGTGTGTGTGTGTGTGTGTGTGTGTGTACGAAGAAAAGAAGAGGGTGGAGAGATGAGAAAAAAGATGTATACTGGAGGATCAAGACAAGTAATAAACGTGACGGTACCGAGTTTGTTGTGTTACTAGTTTCAGAAAAAAAAAAAAAAAAAAGCTGCCCTGCTCAAGGGAGACAGCCGCCACTATGGAGCAATGTTGTTCAATACTGCTGGTCTCCCCTGAACTCCAGCGGCAAAGCGGCTTGCACACATGAAATCCCGGTAAGTCCTTTCTCTCTCTCTCTCTCTCTCTCTCTCTCTCTCTCTCTCTCTCTTCTCTCTCTCTCTGCTCTGTCTGCCTGTCTGTCTGTCTGTCTGTCTGTCTGTCTCTCTCTCTCTCTCTCTCTCTCTCTCTCTCTCTCTCTCTCTCTCTCTCTCTCTCTCATAATAACGTTCAATAATTCTTCAGTTAACCATCTGATTAAAAATGCAGGCAATCATGCAGCATGGTTCCGCACTGTGAGAATTAACCATTAGTCTGATCAGTGTGAATATATATCTGATTACTATGATGAAGCTGTCTTTTTAAACTAAATATACGACCATTTAAATACACTCCCTGGCAGCAGATACCGACTACACGGAAATTCCGATGTTCGACGCATATGACGGTGGTCTAAGCAGTTAGAACAACAGATGTTACCCGGCATTGCATAAAATGTTGCGTGAATTAAATATCATGCGAAAGAGGTGCCGGGTGTCAGATGCACGCGTTTGTATCAACAAGGTTTTGCTGCTGTGTCGGCAAACCAATGTGTCGGCAACATAGAAGAATTCATAGGGCGTAAGGAGTTTTTGACACCGTTTGATTGCGCGTGACAAAACTGGCATGCTCACATTCAACACAATGATAAGTTCAAATGTATAGACATTTCAGCAGCACACGTCAGTTAAAACCTTACTTAATGTTAGATTTGAGTCTTCAATTTTTAATGGCATAATTTAGGTTAGGTATATGGAGATTTAAAGTGCATCATTATAGATATAGAAGATGATGTTCAACACATTTGGTCGTCCGTTGTGTAAAAAAGCGTCCTGAAAAATGAAGTGCATTTCGTTTTGTTCTGTTCAGAACTACGTGAACTTAGTGAAAACGTTATTCCAGTTAAATATTGTTGAGCGAGCCATGTGTATTTAAATTCTATTTTCAGACGTTATCTGCAAGACGTAATAATGTATGAAATTTGTCACTGTTTTTGTGCAGATAAAGCACTACGGTTTGGGAAAATGAAGCATCATAATATTGTGGATTTTTTTTTTCATGTTCCCATTGTCGTTAGTGTGGTTTTTACCCTTCTTTTGCTAATTCCTGAATTTTCTCGCTTCCTCATTCGTGTGGGGCCGTGGCCTGAAAATGAATAACTCTCTCTGTCTCTCTCTGTCTGTCTCTGTCTCTGTCTCTCTCTCTCTCTCTCTCTCTGTATGTGTGTGTGTGTGTGTGTGTGTGTGTGTGTGTGTGTGTGTGTGTGTGTGTGTGTGTGTGTGTGTGTCTGTGTCTGTGTGTATCTGTGTGTGTCTGTGTGTGTGTGTGTGTGTGTGTGTGTGTGTGTGTGTGTGTGTGTGTGTGTGTGTGTGTGTGAACACATATTCCACTGAGTTGATATGAAGCAAGAGCCGACGTGTTCATGAGCTCCATAGTGACTTTTTTTTTTTTTTTTTTTTTTTTTTTTTTTTTTTTTTTTTGGCTATTTCATAAAACGTTGTTTGACCCAGCAGAAATTCAGAAGTCTTATGAGAACGTCTGCAAGAACACTGAATTCAAGCTTGCCCACGGTGTTTTATGCTACCTTTCTCAATATTTCTGTGAGAAAATCTGTCAGAAATATAAACATAGAATTATGCATAGTTTAGTTGCAAACGGAGATGATTTCATGGGTGAATTGTGTGAAACAGCCGGTCATTTATTTTGCTGTAATGCTGTGTTGTAGTGAGTCATGTATTTGGAACTAAGTTCAGGTCCCGGTATCTGTTAAGAATCCCCCAGAACATGTTTCGGGCAAAAATAATCAGTCCGTAGAACAGCCAACTGAACATTGTACCCACTTTCTTCAAGACCAAAGCAACACATTACCCAACCCCCATGAAGAAAGTTTCAGAAGACTATGTCAGATTTTTCACCATTTTAACAATGGCAGGTGTTGACAGCTAGTTATGTAACAGGGGTGAGGAATATTCAACCGGATACAGACGATGACAAAATGACAGACCCTTTAAGAGAATATAGTCTCAAATTTCTTCGAATGTGTGAATAGATCGGTCCTAGCGACATCAAAACTGACTCAAAGTTTTTGAAACACACTAGAGTATACATCTGTGCGTCCTTGGTCCTAGCGACATCAAAACTGACACAAAGTTTTTGAAACACACTAGAATATATCTCTGTGAGTTATTGGTCCCAGAGACATCAAAACTGACACAAAATTTTTCAAACACACTAGAGTATAGCTCTGTAGAGTAGAAAGAAACTCGTGGAGAGCGTGGCAGCAGAGAGTCCTCAGAAGAGAAGCCCCCTTCAAGCAAGTGTTTCGGCCCTTATCTCCTGACACTCTAGGGGGGTTGGGCCACACCCGGTTCATGACTCCGGATGTCCCTCTGCTGCCCCTTTTTTTCCCATCTTGGGACGAGCCATGGCTGGGATTCGAACCCATGACCCTCTGGACATGCTCATTTTCCACTTAATGACTCGCGCTTTAACCACTGAGCCACAGGGACACCTGATATTTGTAGGGAAATTAAGCCTTATGAAGTTCACTTTTGTTCCTCCTTGACCAGATCCAGCTTGAACACCTCTCTGCCGCTTCTGCCATTGCTTTCAGGGCTCTGGTTTTTTCCTTCCCTGCAACTGAGAGCTGTTTCATGAGGCTGTATGCAGACGTTCCTACAAACCCCCTAGCTCCAATTTCTGCAGTGAGGACTTTGACCTGATAGCCTTCTCTCCTCAGGCTGTTTGCCAGATCAGCATACTTTTCAGTCTTGTAGATTTGAGCTGCCTCCATTCTGTTCTCATATGGCACCGTGAGCTCGATCATGATCAGCTGCTTGGTTGACTTAGAGTGGACTACTATGTCTGGTCTCATGCCACTCTTGCTGATGATCTCTGGGTGACTCTTCCATTCTGGGAGGTCTGCAGTGCACTCCCAGTCATCTGCCCCGTCCAGCAGACTCTGCCTGCATGTTTCGAGTGGCACTGTTGTTCTTGGCCATGATTTGCTGCCTCCTGCCGTGAAGAATGTTGCGGGTGCTTTTGGAGTCCTGATTTTCCCTTTTGTGGTGTTGGTACTAGCCCAGACTACTTGTACAATTTCTTTGAGCA
Source organism: Conus canariensis (assembly GCA_033310375.1). Taxonomy (NCBI): domain Eukaryota; kingdom Metazoa; phylum Mollusca; class Gastropoda; order Neogastropoda; family Conidae; genus Conus; species Conus canariensis. Next base: position 58,947,463 of record CM065727.1, read on the forward strand.
CTTGGTTGTGCCTCCATGTGTACCTTCCTTGAGCCAGGGCTACTTTACATGAGCTTAGGACATGCTCCACTGTTTGTTTTTCATGGCAGAGGGGGCATGCAGGATCGTCTGTTTTCCCCCACTTCACCAGGTTTGCATTTGAGGGCAGAAGGTCATATGCAGATCTGAGAATGAAGCTGATCCTGAGAGGGGCCATGTGCCAAATGTCATTCCAAGTGAGACTTCTTTGGAGTGCATTCTCCCACGTTGTCCATTGCCCTTGCTGGCTCTGCTGGACTGCTTTTTGGAGTCTTTTTTGGTCTTCTTCTTTTCTCATCTCCTGAATCATCATGTCTCTTTTGGCTTTTCCTTTGGCCTTTGACCACCATTCAGTTTTGGTCACCCCCAGTCCTTGTCTGTTGGTCTGTGTGTGTCCTGTTATTTCTCTGATCTTGAGACTTTCTTTTGCAGAATCCATCGCCTCTTGAACTTTCCATTTTCTGCCTGTCTTCAGCTGGGGCTTAATTGCTTCTACCACCTTGTCTCCTGAGTCCTCCAGCATGCTTTGAAGTCTGATCTTCCCTGCTTTGTATTCCTCCAGGATGGATTTCAGGGGTAGTTTCAGCTTTGCTTGGCGACAGTACAGCGCTATGTCAGTCAGACAGGGTGGGACACCAAGCCATTTCCTTGTGAACTTGTTGATTTTGGCTTCCATTGCCTCCACTATGCTGGTGCAGATGTCGTATATCATCAGAGGCCATAGCAGCTTTGGTATCAGCATGAACTGCAGACACCAGACCTTGTATTTGCCAGGGAGCCCACACTGGTCAATGGTCTCCAAGCCTTCCTCCGCCATCTGCTTGGTTTCTTTTGCTCTTTGTGTGTCTTTCAGCGTATCATCATACCATCTTCCAAGGCTCTTGACTGGTTCTTCTGTGACTGTTGGAATGGCCTGGTTGGCAACACTGAAGACCACAGATCCGGCCACTTTTCCTTTCCTCAGTGAGAGACTCCGTGATTTCTTTGGCTTGAACTTCATTCTGGATGAGGCAACTATGTCGTCCAGCCTCTCCAGCACATGACGTGTCTCGTCTTCTCTGGATGAAATCACTGTAGTGTCATCCATGAAGGCCTTGAGAGGAGGCATCTTGTATCCATCGCCAAGGTCTGTTTGTCTCGCGTTGTTTGTTGCTGCTTTCAAGATGAGTTCCATTGCCAGCACGAACAGTATTGGGGAAATTGCACAGCCCATTGCAATACCCACTTCCAAGTTGATCCAGTCTGTTGTGTACTCCTTGGTAGAGAACCGCATTGAGAAGCCATTGAAGTACTTCTTGAGCATGTCGCGGATGTTCTTTGGCACATGGTACATCTCAAGAGCCAACTGTATCATCTCATGGGGCACAGATCCATATGCGTTTGCCAGATCAAGCCACACTACGTCCAGGTCTCTCTTTTCTGTTTTTGCTTTTTGGATTGCGTCCCAGATCATTGTGGCGTGTTCTACACAGCCCGCCATGCCTGGGATGCCACCTTTCTGGACTGACACATCCAAGTACTTGTTTTCCATCAGGTACTTGGTCAGCCTTGCTGCCATGACAGAGAAGAAGATTTTCCCTTCGACGTTCAGTAGTGATATTGGCCTGAACTGGCTAATGTCACTTGAGTTTTGCTCTTTGGGGATGTACACACCATCTGCCGTCATCCACTGGCCGCTGATCTTCTGGTTTCTCCAAGCCGATCGCAGCAGCCTGTGGAGCCACTCCAGCACCTTGGGACATTTCTTGTAAAGCTGGTAAGGTATTCCGTTTGGCCCTGGTGATGATTTGGCTCTGGCTTTGTCGACCACCTTCTTGATTTCCGCCAACGTTGGAGGCTTGCCATTGAACTGTTCCTCAGGGTTGGTTGGCCACACCAGACCTTGAATGTCGAGTGGTGCTTTGCTCTGTGGGTCAGAGAATGTTTTCCTCAGATGCTGCTCAAGAACTCCTTTGTCCACACTTAGGGTCCCAGATTTTGGCTGCTCAAACAGTGTTCTGGCAAACTGGAAGGGGTCTCTGAAGAAGCGCTCTTGTGTCTTCTTCTTTTTGCTCTTCCTCTTCCTCGCAGATTCCGCTTTGCTGAGGGCACTGTGTTTTTCTTTCAGGTCTTTCCACAGTTTTTCCAAGCCTTGTTTTTCAGCTGGCAGTGCGGTCTTCATTTGCATCTTGAGGTTTTTCTTTTGGACCCTGATCTTGTCCATCTTTTCTTGGCGTCTGGATTTCTTTGGAGGTGTTTTCTCTTTGGGTAGTTTTGCTCCATAGGCGTCTCTACATGTGGCATACACAATGTCCCCATATGTGGCTAGTTTGTGTTCCAGGGTGCTTTTCCCTATCAGTGCATCGAGTCTTTGGACGATTTTTGCATCCAGTTTCTCCCAATCTTCAGTTTCGTTTGCTCGTGGCAGGTTGAGTTTCAGGCGCCTGGCATCGAGGGCCTGTGCAAATTCCTCATCCGAACCAACAGCGTGGATGTCCTTGGCACTGTGGTTTAAATCCTGGCCTTGGTCTTCCGACGTCTTATCTGCTGATGCAGTGCGCTGCTGCTCATTCAGATGAGTCTTCACACATCCCATCTTTGTTCTGTGGATCTTCATGCCACGGGTGGTAGCGAAACGCTTTCCACAGACACATGGATATTCCATTTGGTCCATGTTCATAGTCCGTTTGGGATTTGCAGTCATGATTGGTTGAGCACCGATGGATTCATCATTCTCTCCCCCTTTCGGTGAATCCTGGGAGCATCTTTTCCTTTTATTTTTAGTAGCCACATGTTTAAGGCAAAGTGGGGAGCCAGCCCACAGAGCCCTTGGTTCTGGTCTTTCCCAGTGTCCTCCGGTCTTTCCCGGACGTCCTCCGGCCTATTCCCGGAAGTCAATGGTTTACCCATGCATCAGTAGAAAGAAACTCGTGGAGAGCGTGGCAGCAGAGAGTCCTCAGAAGAGAAGCCCCCTTCAAGCAAGTGTTTCGGCCCTTATCTCCTGACACTCTAGGGGGGTTGGGCCACACCCGGTTCATGACTCCGGATGTCCCTCTGCTGCCCCTTTTTTTCCCATCTTGGGACGAGCCATGGCTGGGATTCGAACCCATGACCCTCTGGACATGCTCATTTTCCACTTAATGACTCGCGCTTTAACCACTGAGCCACAGGGACACCTGATATTTGTAGGGAAATTAAGCCTTATGAAGTTCACTTTTGTTCCTCCTTGACCAGATCCAGCTTGAACACCTCTCTGCCGCTTCTGCCATTGCTTTCAGGGCTCTGGTTTTTTCCTTCCCTGCAACTGAGAGCTGTTTCATGAGGCTGTATGCAGACGTTCCTACAAACCCCCTAGCTCCAATTTCTGCAGTGAGGACTTTGACCTGATAGCCTTCTCTCCTCAGGCTGTTTGCCAGATCAGCATACTTTTCAGTCTTGTAGATTTGAGCTGCCTCCATTCTGTTCTCATATGGCACCGTGAGCTCGATCATGATCAGCTGCTTGTTGACTTAGAGTGGACTACTATGTCTGGTCTCATGCCACTCTTGCTGATGATCTCTGGGTGACTCTTCCATTCTGGGAGGTCTGCAGTGCACTCCCAGTCATCTGCCCCGTCCAGCAGACTCTGCCTGCATGTTTCGAGTGGCACTGTTGTTCTTGGCCATGATTTGCTGCCTCCTGCCGTGAAGAATGTTGCGGGTGCTTTTGGAGTCCTGATTTTCCCTTTTGTGGTGTTGGTACTAGCCCAGACTACTTGTACAATTTCTTTGAGCACTTGGTTGTGCCTCCATGTGTACCTTCCTTGAGCTCTGTGAGTTATTGGTCCCAGAGACATCCAAACTGACACAAAACACACTAGAGTATAGCTCTGTGAGTTATTGGTCCCAGAGACATCAAAACTGACACAAAGTTTTTGAAACACATTAGAGTATAGCTCTGTGAGTTTATTGGTCCCAGAGACATCAAAACTGACACATGGTTTTTGAAACACATTAGAGTATAGCTCTGTGAGTTATTGGTCCTAGAGACATCAAGACTGACACAAAGTTTTTGAAACACATTAGAGTATAGCGCTGTGGGTTATTGGTCCTAGAGACATCAAAACTGACACAAAGTTTTTGAAACACACTGGAGTATACCTCTGTGAGTTATTGGTCCTAGAGACATCAAAACTGACACACACACACAAAGTTTTGGCACACACTCGCGTATTCCTCTATGGTTTTTTTCACAATTACTGCAGCCTTGGTCTTCCACCCTCCCCTTCCCCTTGTAATGAAGGTTATATTACTATTTCTACATCATCATCACAACCTGTTCATGGGATTAACAAATGGCATAACGTAATCACACCAATACCGATGACTAATTACACATAGAACATACCTAAAACACTTTTTCATACATGATCAATAAAATGATGGTACAGCGCAGTAGTTACAGACGCAAACAAAAGAGAACCGAAACAAGGTGCACAAACAAGCAGGACGGGCTTACCAGTTTCAGACAGGTCAGCTTAAACAACCTATCTCTTAACTAAAGATATAGAGAACTGTTCTCTCGAAGAAAAAATCCAAACGTGGGCCCTAATCACTTTCACACATTGTGGTTATCGAAGCATCCCTTTGTACCCACGTCTCTTTGTGCCCACGTCTCTTTGTGCCCACGTCTCTATATGCCCCAAAAAGTGGTATTTTGTGCCCACGTCTCTTTGTGCCCACATCTCTATATGCCCAAACCTATGCCAGTGGGAGTTGTGGGTAGGTACCCTTTATATCAACAACCAAACTGACCAGTGGTCAAGCAATGGTCAAAGTGACCAGTAGTCAAGCAATGGTCCCAGACTGACCAGTGGTCAAGCGATGGTAAAACTAACCAGTGGTCAAGTGATGGTCAAACTGACCAGTGGTCAAGCGATAGCTAAACTGACCAGTGGTCAAGCAACAACCAAACTGACCAGTGGTCAAGCTGACCAGAGGTCAAACGTTGGTCAAACCGACCAATGATCAAGCTATGGTCAAATTGACCCCTAACCCCCCTCTCTCTCAGTTCCTACCATTCTATGTTGATTTGAACTATGCCATTGGGCAACAATAACTCGCTGTTATGTTTACATGTATATGAGGGATGAAGACGAGATTGTTGCTTAACAGTTCAGGCGTTCGCCACCTGTCCTAGTTGCATGGGTTCGAATCCTGCCAGGGCCGGGGATTTTTTCCGGAGTGAAAATGTGTGCTAACTCAAACTGTTGGTCGACCCTGTGTCAGGATAATGTGACCGGGGATGACATATGGGAAAATATTCCATCCGTTCTTTCGAATCAGAGACTAAACTGAGATCCAGTCCGTGTTCGCAACCACTTACCATTCATCATGCACGGACTTAAAATATCCTAACGCTGACTCCAACAGTGGGTCAGTGCCAGCTACATAAATACAGCCAGCACGCACACGATCTCTTATCCCTCAGATGCATGGCCATTACGGCTGGGACCATGAACTGATTTACCTACCTACCTATGTGGGATAATATTCTTGTGTGACCCATCGGTTTGAAGTTCTGGGGGCATTTTGTGGGTCCAGTGCCTTGGATGGACTGGATGTAGGGTCGGGATACTTCCAGTTCAGTACTTGAGCTGGTGACTGTCATTCTATTGGTTCCTTGTGAGATGTCCATAGCTGTTTCGCCTCCATAATTAGCAATTTTCAATTTTCGGCTTGAGATAATCAAAGCAGTTGACAAGGCGTCAAGCAACCAATGATCTCTCTCTCTCTCTCTCTCTCTCCTCTCTCTCTCTCTCTCTCTCTCTCTCTCTCTCTCAAAATGCATTTTAAAACGTAAACAGAAATAGTGTGTTCTCATATGTTACGAACATCATAAATGAACATAACCACAGCGGAAATCAGAAGTATTGTTTTCAATACAAAAACAAGAAAATCTATATTCTGCCATTTGACGTTTAAGACTCTGGAAAAGACAGAAGAAGAAAGTAGGAGTTCGTTTGCCTGTGAACAAACACAATCACAATGGAAATCTTATCTTGAGGTGCAACGAAGTTATCATTTGAGATCATGACAATATCCTGTCATATTGCTATTAATATGGAAGGAGCACAATCGCAACTGAAATCAAATCTTTTGTTATGTAAAACTAAACAATTCACATCCCGAATCTTGACGTCACGTCTATAGATTTTTCAAAGAAAAATAGACATAAGAAGGAGTAAACACAAAAAAGAAGAAAGGGAGAAGTCGCTTCTCTTTAAAAACAAAAGTGCTTTATCTCGTTGTCAAAGTTTGTATGCGATATCATGCATGAAATGCTTGTCTCACCCAAGGATAAGAAGCATTCAAACAGAAAACTGACACACGGCGAATCGTTTTTACACCACATGTGCCACGGCGTTCCAATATGACTGCAAGTTGCGTACCCCTGCCTCATACTGATCCCGAAGTCTTTGCAGGCGCTCTTCGAGATTTCTCCACTTGAGACGTCTTCTGGGCGGCGCAGCTCCCCGTTCTGCTGCGGTGAGTTGGTTCTCAGCGACTTGTTGGAGGTCCTTAAGGTGGCGTAAAAAGGTCCACAGGGATGGATGGCGTGCCCGAACGATGTCATTCAGCATTCGATGGTACCCTGATTAGAAACAAATAAGTTCAAAAGCAGATTTTTAGCAAATCATACAAATAAAGAAAGACAATACCCCCAACGGAAACAATTGAACACACACTGAAAATCTGACGGACTTTTTTTTGCCCCCCCCCCCCCCCCCCTCCACACACACACACACACACACTTTTTCTACTGTTTTCCTCCACTTTCAAGCTGATTTATAGCATATTACTGGTTTCTGTCAGGTTTTTAGCGTTCATGCATGCATCCGTTTGGGACGTTACGTCTGTTTATGTATTTCATTTAAACAAACATGACATAATCTGAATCGCCATAAACACATGTCCTCTCTCTCTCTCTCTCTCTCCTCTCTCTCTCTCTCTCTCTCTCTCTCTCCCTCTCTGTATGTGTCTGTCTGTCACACACACACACACACACACACACACACACACACACACACGAGAGAGAGAGAGAGAGAGAGAGAGAGAGAGAGGGGGGGGGGACACAATATATATCCATTGATTTTGACTTTCACAAGAACATTTACTTTAGCATTGATAAGTTATTTAGAAAGAACCCGTTTAGACTAATTTACTAAATTACCAAAACATCGATCGGTGTCTCATTTTATCAGTAAAATTGAAAGAAAAACAACTTACTTTCCGCATTGTTGTTAGTGCGCTGCTCCATCCTCCTTCCGTAGACATTCCACACAGCCGGCGGGAAGCTGCCCTGTGGATTCATGTACGTGTTACGGACGTAGTTGATGAGGTCATGGAGGCCGGGGAAGTCGTTGACCAGCTGCCTGGTGGCTTGGGCATTGCACAGGATGTTGAAGTTGATCCGCACGAGGGCCAACGGCAGATGCCCCAAGGACATGAGTTTCCTCACCAGGCGTTTTACCATGGGGTTGTCTCTAAAGGGCACCGTCAAACCATACTCCTGCACCCTCTTCCACAAGTTTTGCTTAAAATGAAAATAGCACCCTGCTATTCTGCACGCTGGAAGTTCTGTCTGAATAGCACTTCTCAGTGCCTGCTCAAAATCGCAAACCACCACACGTGGTGACCAACGGTGATGGGTGAGTTGGCGTACTTTTGCTTTCACGCGCTGAAAGACTTGCCGGTAACTGCCGACTCCTCGGGTGTCCATGAGGGCATGCACAAGTGGCACTACATGCCCATGGACGTCTCCAAGAATGGTCAAAACCTGGCTATACGGTCTTGGGCACGATCTAAATGTTCCGTCGATGTACACAGTTCTGCATGTGCGCAGAGTCTGAATGCATTCGTCCGTGGTAAAAATGGCATAACCCCAATCATTATCGGCGCCTAGAAGGAATCTTTCATTGTTCCAGGTCGAATCCCATGGTTCCATGATCTCGACATCCTCAACCTCCTGGGGTAAAGGTGGCAATGCAGATCGCCTTCTTCTTTCGATGACCGCTCTGACTGATCGGAAGGACGGTAGTTCAGGTCGATCTCCTCCTCCCTGCATCGCCAGTCGATGTGCGCGACCGATGGCAGCGTTGTAGAGCAGACGGCTGGGGCGAGTTGGATCCTGCGACGCCTCATCCTCCATCTCTTGCCTGAACACGGCTCTGTCCACTCTGTCCGTGTCAGGGGGGTGACCATGCTCGTCAGCGTGAACAACTCGGATGTCAGGGTTTTCTATCTGACGGTCAAACCCGTTGGTTATCAACTTTGCTTGGCACGCTCCACGCCTCCAACACCTCCACACATGGCGGCCTCCTTGATCACGGTACCAAGTGTACCGATATCCATCCGACACTAAAACCTTTCCTCCTCTGTCACCTCTCATTAAAGTCGCCATGTTTGAGCACTGACAGTTACAGCTTGGACTGCTTTGTGAACGACTCACGTGACCGCGCTCTGCCAAACCAAAGACTGTAAAACACTAAGATAGGGAACTTGGGCCTAAAAGCGTGCCCAGCACAAAACCACCATTTAGCACTCCCTACTCAAGAGCAGGTAATTTTCAAAAGCTAGGCAAGTGTTGTATAATCTTTGGCCAAACTAACGCGACTGCTGCTTTTAAGCCTAGATCTATTTTTGGATCAAAGAACTCTTTGTGCCCCCGCTCTTCTCGCTCTGTCTCATAGTTTAGATCTAACCTTTTAACAAAACTACACTCCTTAAGCCACCTTTCTGTTGTAAGGCAGGATATTTTTTCCAGACATTTTAGTCCATTTTAATAGCATAACGTATTTAGAAGCAAAACGTATCTCTGTAACTTGTAGACGACCTCTATGGTCTAAAAAAATACCCCCCCCCCCCCCCCCCCCCCCCCGCAAACACACACACACATGATCATTTGACCAATATGTGATGTACTGATTTCAGTTCATGTATAGCAATTTTCTCTCCAATTTTAAGCGTTGGTCAGCCCCTTGACCACTGTTTGACTATCACTTGACCACTGGTTAGATTGACCATTGCTGACCAATGGTCAGTTTTACCATCGCTTGACCTCTAGTCAGTTTGACTATCGCTTGACCACTGGTCAGTTTGACCATTGCTTGACCACTGGCCAGTTTGGCCATCGCTTGACCACTAATCAGTTTGGCTATCGCTTGACCACTGGTTAGTTTGACTATTGCATGACCACTCGTCAGTTTGACCATTGCATAACCACTGGTCAGTTTGAGCGTTGCTTGACCACTGGCCAGTGTTCCCATCGCTTGATCAGTAGTAAGTTTTACCACTGCTTGACACTGGTCAGTTTGACTACTGCTTGACCACTGGTCATTTTTTACATTGCTTGACCACATCGGCATTTTGAACACTGCTTGACCACTGGTCAGTTTGCCCACTGCTTTACCACGGGTCAGTTTGACCACTGCTTGACCATTGGTCAGTTTGACAACTGACCACTGGTCAGTTTGACCATTGCTTGGCCACTGGTAAGTTTGGCTATGACATAGAGGATGCCTACCCGAAACTCCCACTGGCATACGTTTTGGGCATGTAGAGACGTGGGCACAAAGAGACGTGGGCAAAAAGAGACGTGGGCACAAAAGACCACTTTTTGGGGCATATAGAGACGTGGGCACAAAGATACGTTAATGCAACAATGACATTTCCAACAATAAGGACTTTGCCTGGAAACAGTCTCTCTCTCTCTCTCTCTCTCTCTCAGAGAGAGAGAGAGCGTTAATTGTTTTGTCTATTATGGCTTCAACCCACCAGGCACTGAAAAATCGCCATACTCGTGGGAGGGCAGGAAATGAAATGAGAGCGGAAACTCATCAAGAACACGTCCCCACGACCTCCACGTGAAAACACTCCCTGAGGTGACTGATCACAAGTGCTTTAAACGGCTCGCCCACTGGTGGATTCAAATGTACTGTTTTAAACGGCTCGCTCATCGGTGAATTCAAATGTAATGTTTGCATTCTTCGGTTGGGTTGCTGTCGTGTTGTGCGATTGTGCGCTCACCCCTCTCAGCTTGCCCTCTGATGTTTATTATCGTACCTCAGGGCTAGGTGTTTGTTGAGTCGATGGTTTACTTTAGATTAAGGAAGGATTAACTAAAATGAAGCACTGTGTTGCAATACCATCATCGCTCTGATTCACCATCTGCATCAGTTGTTTTTGTTCACTGTCAGTAACGGGTGCACCCCGCAGTGGGAAAGGTCCAAGCAATACCTAGCATTCGTGCACATTTTATGTCATTTGATTTGAGTAATCATTGATAGGATAATAAAGCAAGAAAAAAGGGAGTAGATCAGATTGAAGGAATCAGAAGTTTTCTTTACTGGGTGTTTGAAAAATACAGGAATTAGTTGTTGAATTTTGTTGCAAGAAAGAATGTGTTAAGTACTTTTTTTTTTTCTTTTTTTTTTTTTTTTTTTTTTTTGTCATCAAATGCATGAAACACTTGGTGTACTTAGCTTGGAAGTCGTCGATTTTTCATTCACACCTGACAAGTATAATTTTCATTTTGATTTTTTTTTCCTATTTTTTTTTATTTCACTTCTTCTTCAGTTTCAATAATAAATCATATTTTGTCGGGTACCATTTTTTGTCGAGGTGTTATGGAATTGAAGCTAAGCGTATAACTGTATTAAATTATGATTTTCTCAATCAGGTGTTTGAAAGAAAATTGGTCTGTGTGAAGGATCTTCGCGTGCGTGCGTGCGTGCGTGTGTGTGTGTGTGTGTGTGTGTTACAAGGGACCACAGACACAATCAGCCGTGTCTCCCTGACGCGTCCGAATCAGCAGATGAAAGGCCTCGGAGCAGGCGACATGGATGGTTTTGTAATCACGATGGATTACAATGGTCGCCATATGCTGCTGGTGACGGATGTCATATTCTTACAATATTTTCCTGATTTTTCATTTTTTTTTTCCCCCCCCCCCCCCCCCCCCCCCCCCCCTCGCTATTTTCCCCGTTTCTTTTTTAATATTTGCCAAGCCATTAGTGTAATGAATTGTTAGCCTGAACTTGTATTACCCCCACTACTAAATGGTTCAACATATTCGTATTTGGTCAATCAGTGGGGACTGTGGCAAAAGATCCAGTGTGTGGTGTGTGTGGTGTGTGTGTGTGTGTGTGTGTGTGTGTGTGTGCTGTGTGTTGGGTCGTTTCTTCAATTTTGACTACCCAGCGTATTTAGGGTTATATTATGGTACGGCATAGGGCAAAAATATATCTTGTATTAATGTTCTGATTAATAGCTAGTTTTATGCGCATATGATAAAGTCAGAGTACGGCATCTTCTGTTTCGCATACACAGTTTGAAGCAACGGATGGGTATATCATTGTGAGATCTGTTACTGAGGGTTTATGAATTGGTATGTCAGAGACACTCGTGACCTTTGCGGTGCAAATCACATATAGAGTAGAGTCAATATTATTGTCAGGTGTAAATTACATATAACGTTGAGTCAATATTATTGTCAATCAGTCTATCGCTAGTCATGTGTGAGCAACAAACAAAGTTCGGGAATTTGAGAGGGAAGTAATCTATGTTACAGGCATCATTCAGGAGAGTGACCCCGCTGTTTTCATGGACAAATGGCACTGGTGAGTACGCCCAAAGCACTGTAGCTCCATCAGGTAGCTTGACAGTTCAATCAGAGAGAGAAAGTACCAGAACAGGGGTGTGAAATGATGCGCCTGTGATGCAGACAGTCGGTATCCCGATCGGTATTCTGGCGATAGCTTCCAATTAATGTTTGACTCTAGAGCTTGGCACGTTAACCAAGAACAAGTAACTGCATTTGCAGTAGAAAGCCATGCGTAATCTTCCCCTGATATTTTGTTTCTTCCAATACTGATCAATTAAGCTCCATCATTCAGATTAACGTTCATTTAGCGAGAGAAAATGCCAAGACATGGGAGTGAAACGGTGCGCCTGTAATACAGACAGTGTGTCACAAACAGTTCGATTTCATGTATGATCATCGATTGATTCAGATTTGCATGGCTCAGGTTTGACGAGACACACACACACACACACACACACACACACACACACACACACACACACACACACACACACACACACACACACACACACACACACACACACACACACACACACACACACACACACACACACACACACACACACACACACACACACACACACACACACACACACACACACACACGATTACACACAAATCATTCAAGGGAATGGGACATTATTGACAGAGAGAGAGAGAGAGAGGAGAGAGAGAGAGAGAGAGAGAGAGAGAGAGAACAAGAAAAAAATTCTGCGTTATTTCTTGATGTCTTCCTAGTGGAGGCTGCAATCAAAATGGTGCATTAAATAATTCAATAGCGCAGCAGTACAGCTGCTCCATGTCTTTGATTTGGCTGCCCTCGTCTCCCAACCACCCACCTCCCTTTTCTGAGCTTAAGGAAAATCACACACACACACACACACACACACACACACACACACCACACACCGCCGCGCGCGCGCGCGCGCGCGGCACGCAGGCACACTCACAACACACACACACACACACACACACACACACACACACACACACACACACACACACACAAGATAGAAGGGGAAAAAAAAAAAAACGAGGTGGTAGAGGAGGACGAAAAAGGAAATCATACAACAAACTCCGCTCTCAGTGTTTTTAGTGCAGTATGTTTCTCAGGTAAACAGACCACGGCTTGGGGAATCTGATACTTCCAAATTTTGTTTCTTGGGCAGCAGAACCCTCAGCTGACCTGAGTTAGGCAGTAATGTTAACATTACCTGAATTTCTTGATTTTATTTCTGCATTAAAAAAAAATCCTGCTTCTCCCTCACACACACACACACCTCCCTCACACACACACCCATCCCCACGCCCACACACAACATCCCTCCTACCTCCTCCCCTCCCCTTGACTTTCGTTTCTCCTTTACTCCGCGCTGATCCAAGGGGGCGAAGGAACGCGAAAGGATGGGGGATGGGGTGGGGTAAGAGGTTGGGGGATGTGGTATGGGGGGTCAAGGGAGCAGCTGGGGTGGGGTGGGAGGTTGGGGGATGTGGTATGGGGGTCAAGGGAGCAGCTGCCTCCATTCATTAATACGTTCTCCTCTCTGGCAGAGTCCAGAGCGCTTCCAGCAGTGTACATCCCTTCACCTTTCCAGTGCGTTCACCAGAGTCATCAGAGTGAAGGAAACGTGGTACCCTCATTCCCCTTCTTCGCTACGAGGTGGACAGTTCTAACAGCCACGCTAACATGTCCACCACCACCACCACCACCACCATCACCACCACCACCACCACCACCACCCTTCCATACCCCAGCCCACACTCTTACCCCTCTTGACAGTTCTTTTCTTTTGTGTTCTTTCCGATAGCTGCATTAAAGTAACCCATCTTTTCCACACGGCAAAATTCTTCGATTCCATTTTATACGTCCATGAAAATGGCTCTGACTGGCAGAAATGCATAATAAGCAAAGAGAGGCAATTCACCTTCTTGACTCGCGTGTAAATGAATACACACTTCGCGAAATTACAGAAATGGAAAATGAAGAGTGAAGGGCAGTGGGGCAAATGAGGAGTTGACGGAGGAATGGAAAACAGCACGATTTGTTGTTGATGTCGTTGTTGTTGTTGTTGTTGTTGTTGTTGTTGTTCTTCTTCTTCTTCTTCTTCTTCTTCTTTCTTCTTCTTCTTCTTCTTCTTCTTCTCTTCTTCTTCTTCTTCTTCTTCTTCTCGTCGTCCTCTTCCTCCTCCTCGTCCTTCTCCTGTA
>CM065727.1:58968807-58986307 GCA_033310375.1 Conus canariensis
CATCGATCCTCCAGAACGACAACAGAGTGATCTGGTTAGACGGACGGAAGGAGACACACAGACAGAGACAAAGAAACTGACGGGAGAGAGAGAGAGAGAGACGTTTTAACTAAAGGGAGGGGAAGAGGAAAAAGGGGAGGAAATTGAGGCTGAAAATCGGTGAGGCAGACCTTAGAGCGTGAGAAGATCCACACACAAAAATCGATGACATCGGAAACTTGATTCCAGGAGACAAATGCATGAGTTGCACGTCTCTGTACGGCTACACGGGCTGATGGTGCTTTCAAGTCAATCTCACAAACAGATTCTGTCACCCTTTACAAAGGACAGTCGTCAGGCACATCATTTATGCTGGAAACATGTCTCGAACTAGAAAAAAAAAGTAAGCAGAGCAACAAATATGTGGGTTTTTTTTTTCCCAAGCCATGTGTCTGGTACTACAGTTTTGCCTTTTCTCTCTCTCTCTCCTCTCCCTCCTCTCTCTCTCTCTCTCTCTCTCTCTCTCTCTCTCTCTCTCTCTCTCTCTCTTTTACTTCCTTTTTTCTTTGCCATAAGCGGCATTGCACTCACCCCGCTTATTCGGACCCCCCGTCCACAGCCTGGCCTGTCTTGTTGCTGCCCCAGTACCGGCAATCCACAGAAAGCAGGAAGTGTCAAGTCGTCAAGAGGCAACCCACCGGAAGAGACACCGCACTGCTGCCGAGTCACTTCGGTGGTGTTCTGATCCAACACACGCAGGACACCACCCACTAAGCCCCCTACTGACGACAATAATTGCTTGGTCGCGGAGCCGGCGTGAGTGAGCTCTCCCTCCGGAAGGCGCCTCCACGTCCGTCTAACGACAGCCCCCATGACTTTACCAATACCATTGACCCCGACGGAATCAAACCAATGTCACAGAAGCGGAGAGGACATTGAAACTGAGGCCACCATGACAGCAGGGGATGAAGGGTGACAGAATTTGAGGCTTTTTTGTAAAATGCTGATCGATGAGAATGAGGATGATGGAGATGATGCTACGGATTTCCATTCTGGTCTGAGACACACACACACACACACACACACACACACACACACACACACACACACACCCCACACTTTACACTTACTTTCATTATACATCATAGCTTCAACCAGGCCCGAGAGATACAGACACCTGCAGTGTTGGTCAGGAAATGTGAGCAGCACTCTCAGAGACGCATCCATTTAGTGGATGAAACCCGACTGTGTGATCCTAGTCTTCCCAACTGAGCCCATAGCTATTTCAACTCTGGGTAGGAGCCGGTCGGACTAAAAAGACACCATACTGCTCTGATGGGAATGGAAACCACGACCTCCTAGCCGGGGTCCCCGACGCTAACCACTTCATCACAGCGGCTTTCTGTCTGTCTGTCTTTCTTTTCTGCTTTATCTACTGTGCCACTTCGGTAGCGTTGTACCCACACCACTCATTCCTGTCCCTCGTCCACAGTCACAGCCTGGCCCGTTCCTCCACACCCGCAGCATTGCTAATCCACAGAGAGAAGTCAGTCTCAAGTCGTCATGAGGCAACCCACCAGAAGAGACACTGCACTGCTGCCGAATCACTTTGGTGGTGTTCAGTGGTGCATGTTCAGATTCAACGTGCGCAGGGCAGCACTGACTACATCCCTGCTGACGGTAATAACTGCTTGGTCGGGAAGCCAGCATGAATGAAATTTCCTCATGGAAGGCACCACCACGTTCATCCAACGACAATCCACATAAATATGCCGGTACTAGTGATCCAGACAGAACCAAACAAAGGCGTAGACGTGAAGAGGTAATTGAAGCTGGGGTCATCCTGAAAGCAGGCATGAAGGGCCACGATATATAATACGAGACCTATTTATGCTGATCAATGAGGACGAGGATGATGATGATGATGCTACGATTTCCGGTCTGGTCTGAGTCTGCGTGACAGTCTCATTGACGAGGGTGTAGTCAACGCTGACTTCCATGTTATATCTTGGCGTCAATCAGGCGTGAAGATACTGGCATCTGTAGCGTTGGTCAGGAAATTTGAGCAACACTCTCAGAAGTGCATCCATTAAATGGAGAAAATGCACTGTGTGGTCTTTGTCTTCCCGGCTCAGCCCAGAGAAAAACTCAACTCTGGGTTGGAGAGGTCCGTGCAGAAAACTCTCAAAAATAAAAAGGATTAAACGGAAATTGAACCAACGACCTCCCAGCTGAAAATCTAGATCTAGACGCAAACCACTTCGCCACGGCAGCTAGTACAATGCGAATTTGACCTACCGCATGCTGTCACCACAGTGTGATAATCGGAGGGGTTTCTGAATACAGACACAATGGTTGGGGAACTTTGCACATTCATTGAACCAACCCACACATGATGAATTATGCTGATTGAAATATTTTCCTCCCCCTCCCCCCATCTTTTCTAAGACCATCAAACTGACTGACATACCGTTGTTTTGATTATCGATGGTTTTATATGAATGTCTGTTTTGTATTTAATTTGTAAAGAAATAACAGAGTTCCATTCTGACTATTTGAAGTGTAAAATCATTTGTAATTAGCTGGACTTTGAACCGAGGATAACTAGCATGTCTCTCTGTGGTTTGTCAGTGGATATCTTGATGCGGACACAGTATAAAGCACTCAGGGTCCAGAACGCCTGCGGAGAAGGAGAACCAACCAACACTGTACAACATATCCCCACAACTCTGTGAGTTTGCCGGGTCCCTTGTGTAGGTCCCCAGGCTACTGTCATAGAGGGGAATGAGGCCAGGTGCAGCAATTTTCACAGATGACCTCACCACGGTCAGCATCCATACTCAATCAGACAGAAAAATGGAATGAACAAGAAACGGGGTCAATAAGGAATGTCAGATTCCATTCCACTAAACCAACACATAGACAGACATCCCGCCGGGGTTTATCTTGGCACTCGGGGCCAGCGTCCTGCAAGCGATGGCCCATTTACCTCACATCCATCAATGCAAGTGGATTTTGCACACTGTACCCAGTGCGACTGCCTTCCAAAGTCTTCCCCTTTGCTTGGCTCAAATTCAAGTGGCGTGCACATGCCGTCCCCTGTCTGGTCCGCTGTACATGGTTCTCAATCAAACGTCGCGCCGTTGTCTTCCTCCGTCAGTTGCTCTGTGCCTGGCTCTAACTTCAGTATCATGCCTGTGCGTTCCCCAGTCTGTACCCCACTGCATAGCTCCAGGTCTCGTGCCCCGGAGCTGCACAGGCCAGGTTTGGACACGAAACGGCTGTGGATGGTCGATGATAGAGAAGGGATATAAGTAAACCTGATGCGTGCAAGGGAAAGGGTGAGGACATTTTCTGTTTTCGAGGATATGCGAAAATATGACATCTGGAGAACAGTTAAAACCCTTACATCTTAAGCAGAATTATAGTTATAGTTCTATGATATTCTTAACAATACGGGGAGAAATCACAATCCAGCCAATTTTCGAAAAGGCCAGCAAGAGGCAGAAAGGAAAATGAAAGAAAGTGCATGAAGACATGCTACCGAAACAAATGTAATAATCATCAAATAAAACAAAATGCTTGAAATCGTACATGACGATGGGGAAAATATACATGGGGAATTACTGAGCACATAAAGCAGAATAAAGGGTGACCGTTTGCGCAGCGAGAAAGTTTCAAATCATGATCAATGGAGACAGAAGGTAGAACTGGAAAATAGATTATTAGATACCGAGACACGAAATAAACGCAGCAAACACCCACGTCAAGCGCCTCGACCTTTTGACCTTCGTTAAACAGGACCAAGAAAAACAAACAAAAACAAATGAGAACTGTAAACAAATAATCCAATCGGAATAAAGACAATAGACAGTTAAACAACTCCTCGGTCATATTGAAAATAACTAACGAGGATTTCAAAAGGTTGCAGAAGAAATGTGTAAAGAAGGTAAAGAATGGAGGAAAATATGAATTTTCCACAAGGAGACCTTTAGACTTCCTGCATCTCTCTCGGTCTCTCTTTTGTAAACGTTGTGAAAGATTAAACCTAAGAAGATGTCCTCTTTTCACGTGTCGTTTTTTTTAAATTAAAAAATAATGCACATAATAATTCCGACCTC
Organism: Conus canariensis; assembly: GCA_033310375.1. Classification (NCBI taxonomy): domain Eukaryota; kingdom Metazoa; phylum Mollusca; class Gastropoda; order Neogastropoda; family Conidae; genus Conus; species Conus canariensis. Next base: position 58,972,908 of record CM065727.1, read on the forward strand.
AGTAAAAAGAAACCCAGCTTCCCCCAAACGAAACAATTTTTCCTACTCTAAAATGGAAATAACGAAAAGTGTTTTAATCTTGTATCTGTTCAACAAAGATCGTGTTTTAAAAATATTCTAAGCGTGTACAATATCTGTCAAGGTAAATCTTCACCACAATCGCGCACAGATTTGGTTAAGTACTGGCAATATTGAAAAGATTTCCTTTTGCGTCCCGCTTCCGAACAAAGACTTTGTCAAAGGAGCGAAACCTGTCTTAGTGGCTTTGAAGCGCTCCAAATGTCAAGAATTTAGAGAATGGTAGAAAAAGGGGTAATTGGCCAATTACCATCAGGGCTCTCAACTAGTACAGTCGAGCTGAAGGAACGAGGTCAAAGTTGACGGGTAAATATTGACAAGTGACAGTAATCATGGAGGGCGGGGAGAACTACCGAGTTCGAACTTTTAATGGTAAAAAAAAAAAGGGGGGGGGGGGGGGTGCTGACTATCCAATCAGACTTTGGAGTATCAAGTGTGGTGCTTGGGACTCAGTTTGCTGAAGTTTGTTCAGTTAAAGTGAACAGACTGAGCCTAGGAGTCTCCTGCTTGTTCAGCTGGTGTTGCTGTGAGACACTGTGCTGGTCTTACTGTCAGGCTTCTTTGATTGAGTGTGGACGACATGCTTTCCAGATGACGATTATACTGTGTGAACGTGACCTCACAAGTCTCTGAGAGTGTTCGATGTCCATTTGGGGAGCCGTGGCTGTTTGTTAGGTAACTCTACAGAAAATGTGTGTGAATGTATGGATGAACGCTATGACAATCATTGTGGATGTAAACGTAACAGTAGAGAGGCCTAAAGTGGATAAGTGCATGGCCTGAGGCAGACTGTATGTTTAATGTAGACGTTCTGGAGAAGAGAGAGAAAGAGAGGTAAGGTAAGGTAATGTTACATATAGCCCAGCCGACCGCAAAGGGCCATATCAGGGCTGTCACCACGTTAAAATCAACTCACAAGGAGAGAAAGAGAAGGAATGGGGGAGGGGTCAGGGGATGAACAACAACAACACACGAGAGAAAGAGAAGAGTAAGCAGGACAGACTGAGGTTCGAGAAAACGGTATCTGGGCGACTGAAGTGGAAGCAAGATCTTTAACACGGGGAAAGGCGTCAAAGACAGACTGATAATCAAAGACTGAATCCAAAACCCACAGGGAAAGGCGTCAAAGACAGACTGAGAATCAAAGACTGAATCCAAAACCCACAGGTGGTGGAAGAAGAAAAGAAAAAAAAAATGCAGATTTCTACGTCGAGGAAGAGCCCCGGGAGACGACCATAGAAACCCAGTCCTAAAACTGGTGCCAGACAACGCAGGACCTCACCATCACCTCGTACTAAGGCATTTTGCAGTGACCTGCTTGAGAACTGGGGTGTGGAGTGCAAATGTGTTGTGTGTGTGTGTGTGTGTGTGTGTGTGTGTGTGTGTGTGTGTGTGTGTGCGTGCGTGCGTGCGTGCGTGCATGCGTGTGTGTGTGTGTGTGTGTGTGTGTGTGTGTGTGTGTGTGTGTGTGAGCGTGCGTGCGTGCGTGCGTGCGTGTGTGTGTGTGTGTGTGTGTGTGTGTGTGTGTGTGTGTGTGTGTAAAAAGCTGCCTAAGGCTAGGAAGCATTAATCTCTTATGTTTAGTTTATATTCCTTGTGCTTTTCAAATTTATATGCATATATTGTAAGCAGATTATACACAATACTGTTTTCTCAGTCATGTCAAACGAGAACCAAATGCGCGACAACCTACTGCCAGAGAGAGCGAAACGTTTGATGGGTGCCCCCCCCCCCCTCTCTCTCTCTCTCTCTCTCTCTCTCTCAAGCTTTCCATCAACCATCAACTCAGACTGTGTGTAATCAACATTCCCCCTCAACACTCCCATCCCTTCCCCCTTTTCCTCTGCGATCCCTGTTGCCAAACCTGTCGTTCGCCACGTCATGCGCCGTCACTCTCCGTTGTTCCCTGTTGATCCAGACTGGCTCAGGAGGATCGATTGCTTCATCTTTTTCTTCTGTCCAGTCCTCTCACGAGTGGTTTGATTTTTTTCATTCTCTTCTCACATCTCCAGGGCGTTAAGGTTCCTATGACAATCACCACACCTCCTCTTCCCCATTTCTGACACGACCACCGCCACCCTCACCCCCAGCCACCGTCTACCCTGTGAAAACTAGTTACTCGCTTAGTGTTATGACTGAGACGAATCAAGCTCCTCCGTTTCGAAACATCAGAAAGTTGACCGAATGTAGGTGACAAGAGTTTTGGTTCTGATCCGCATAAAAATAAGGGTGACTTGCTAACAAGTCCAAAGTCTTTAATTACAGTAGAAGATTCACAAATCAATACTCGCTAATTATTGTAACATTAGCAAATCAAGAATGTGTCATTCACATTAAGCTTTCAATTTCAGTGTTCTCTCTTTATCTAACCTTTTCATTCTCCCATATCTCTCTCTCTCTCTCTCTCTCTCTCTCTCTCTCTCTGAACCCATTGCATGTAGATTTGCACTGACTGATGATAGTCGTAAGAGAAACTGAACTGCTGGTAACTTACACATTCACAACAGGTGTTTCTATCCTTACCCACTCTATTATCCTCTTACCCCTATGTCCTTCCCCCTCCCCTCTCTCCCCTTTCTTGCTCCTTCTCCTGCCCTTCCACCTCACACTTTCCACCCGCCATCCCTCCCTCCCAGTCCTCCTATCTCTCAAGACGCGCCTGATCTGCCTCACCTTCATAAATATTGGACAGAAGCTTATTCAAAACCCGATGGGGATTTGCGCTGGGCGTCATTTGCGGTCAGCGTTATTTCTAGCAACTAATGTGTCTTGGGATTTTAAAAGTATCACACTCAGTGCGTACGGTGCTTGTCTACTGCTCAAGGGGTAGGTCTAGTCAGAGGAAGGAGGGAGCTGGAAGGGAGTGGGTGTTTAGTAGGGGGCGGGGGGGGGGGGGGGGGGGGGGGTAGGGCATTCACCCATACCTGGCGTACGTCCCCAGCGAAAACACTTTACTGACGGCCTATTTGTCAGCTAGCAAAATTAATTCACATTGAATTTGTGGAGACCTATTTCTTTCTTTTTTTTTTATAATACCCTCTCTTTCCCATCCATGTGCTCTTTATCCCTTTCAGACGAATGTATATGTATGCACACACACACACACACACACACACACACACACACACACACACACACACAGAGGTTCGAGCGCGCACGCTTTCAATCGAGTCCTATACGAGTAAAGGATCTAATTACATGAAATAATCTAACTGCTTTTCTTGATTTTAAGAGGTACATTGATATCCCTCCGCTAAACTTCTCATTGTGAAATCCATTTTAATGACAGGTTTAACGACAGACTGAGGAAACAAGGAGCTAGGCATGATACTTGTTTCGACCAAAAAAGCATGCCACACACATTTCAGTAATAAAAAAAAAAAGAGCCAGGCTTTGGGTGCTCCATAATTATGTACTCACCCAGCCCAGTTAATAAATACGGATTTACTTAATATCTTTCATCGCTACAGTTTGCCGAATTCCAGGATTTTCATTTCCTTGATTTATAAGTTTATACTGATTTCTTCTAACTGCATGTGTAGCGATAGTATTAAAAGGGCTGACACACTTTTTTTTAATATTAAACCATTAAAGTCTCTCTCTCTCTCTCTCTCTCTCTCTCTCTCTCTCTCTCTCCATAGGTTTTTGCAAACTCATCCCTTATGAGGAATACCACAATTTCAGTAATTCATGGTTCCATTATTTTTTCTTGTAATCCGAACATTGTTCTTAGAGTTAAGTTTACAGTTCTCTGTCAAACTACTATTCGCTCTATTATTGCTACAGATATCTATGATTGTTTTACAACCTTGTCTATAGTCACTTGCTGTGGACACACGTTAAATGATTGATTTTCCATGTCGGAGACAGGACACTTGGGGAGATACCGAGAAATTAGGTTTGAGTTTTCTCCCTTTGGCTGAAAATGATAAACCTAACAACGAAGAAGAAAAGACGTAATTGAGCATAAGTAATTGCTATTTGGACGTGTTCTTTAAGAGGATGATTTATTTGATTGATTTATTTATCTATCTGCTATTTGTCTATATATCTATCCATCTATCCCTCTATCTATCTGTCTATTCATTCATCCATCTATCTGTCTATCTATCTATCTGCCTATTGAATTGGACTGATCTATTTATTTGTGCTTTTCTTTCTGTTTGTTGCTAGCATTTGTCATCCAACTGTTTCCTGCTGTGGGATTACATGCTTTAAAATGTCTGATTTAAACGTTAACACAACTACTTGTTTTCATTTTTGTAACATGTTCAGGTTATTGCTCACATAATCATATACATGATCGTTGCCAACTGGTTTTGTTCTCTTTCTCTCTGTCTGTGTCTGTGTGTCTCTCTATATATATCTCTGTCTGTCTGTCTGTCTGTCTGTCTGTCGTCTCTCTCTCTCTCTCTCTCTCTCTCTCTCTCTCTCGCTCTCGCACACACACAATCATACACACAAACACAAATGCACAGAGAGAGAGAGAGAGAGAGAGAAGAGAGAGAGAGAGAGAGAGAGAGAGAGGAGAGAGAGAGAGAGAGCAGACATCAAGATCGATTCAAATAACTTGGCTGTGTCCATGCAAACAAACAAACGGAATACAGTCTTGGAGTTTTGATGGAGAAAATGTCAGTCCACTTGCTTGAGAACTGAACCTATGACCTTCATGTGCCTCAATCATGTGCTCTGTAAGACAGACAGACAGACAGACAGACAGACAGAAGAGAGGAGAGAGAGAGAGAGAGAGAGAGAGAGAGTGTGTGTGTGTGTGTGTGTGTGTGTGTGTGTGTTGCGTGTGCGTGTGTAAGTGAGTGGATGTGTGTGTCTGTGTGTGTGCACGCGCGCGTATGCGTGCGCCCATAAGTAAATACATAAATATTTCAACAACGCCACCCCACCCGCCCACCTCCACCCCCGCCTTTATTTTTCTTCAAAGCTGCTGTTTAATCCCTCTTGCCAGACCTGCCACTCGCCACGTCATGCGCCGTCATTCTCTTTTGTTGCCTGTTGATCCTGGTATGGTAAGGAGGATCGACTGCTTCATCTTCTTTCTGTCCAATCCTCCAAAGTGTGCTTTAATTCCCCCCCCCCCCCCCCCCTCCTTCTCCTCTGTGGATATTGATCCACGGCTTTCACACATTTATCCCAAGGGCGTTAGTGCCCCTGTGACCTCCACCTCCACCTCCATCTCCCACCTCCACCCGCCTCCCCTGGGGAAAAAAAAACCCGTTACAGGCTCAGACACATTCACAAAGACAGTCTTTCCCTTTAGAGTCTACTAGTAGTTTCTGACTCCCACCTTCTCCCCTCCCCCTCTTCTGTCCCGCCTACTTTGCTTTTCATCTCATCCCTTCCCTCTTCCCCCCTTCCCCCATTCCCTTTAACACCCCCCTCCCCCCTCTATCATCCAAGGGATCTGCATTTGCTGAAAAATCTTGCATAGAATCTTATTCAAAACAGCATGGGGATTCATGTCAGTCAGCTGTCATTTACGTTCAGCGTTATTTATATCAAGGGATTGTGTCTTGGGAACTTATATAGTGTTGCACTGACTATATAGCTTGCTTGTATCTTACGCAAGGAATTCGTGGTCTTAAAGTAATATAAAGGGGAAGGCAAGGGGTAAGTTGGAGGTGGGGTAGGAGTAAAAGTAGGGACACTCGCCAGCACCCTGCACATCTCTCCAGAGAAAACACTGTGCCGACAGCCTATATGTAAGCTAAGGGATTTACATTGATGTTGTTTTGTTCACTGTCTCCCCACCCCCACCCCTCCACCCCCACCCGCACCCCATATCTTGTTTATTTCTGTCAGACATGAGAACAGAGCCACACTTAGAAGAAGAATAATCTAATATTTCATTATGAATAAAGTATGCAATCAAAGGGCACACGCCATACATATATATTTGTTTTTGCTTCATTTTTTACGAGGAAAAAAAAAACACGCACGCGCAGGCGGGAGACAGGTTTAAAGCATACAAGCCAATACGTTCACGTGGTGTTGCTCACAGGATAAGTAACCCTCTCTCTCTACACAAGTGGTATTAACAACTCATGGATAGGGGCTCCGACAAGTTTATAATGATGAACTACTGCGCGCCCGACGTATGACTTAAGTAAAAAGCAGCCTGAAGCAAACTGAGAGTAAGTCGCTGGTATACGAATGATTGAACACCCTTAGTTCGTTAAGCCGTGTACTCAGGTTTGAATCTACCTAGCAAACTGTTTTTAACAAGGTTCAGCAGCTGATGACTGGACAAGGAAAGCTCTCTGTCCATAGAGAAAGGGGACAATCTAAGCGTCTTCAGCTCAGCTGGTGGGAGAAGGGGCTGGACTGACAGTAAAAGAGGGGCAGGATGACTGCGAAACCAGAGTGGGTTTACGAAAACATAACCACTTACCGTTATCTTTTCTCAGTTTAAATAGACCCACTCTACAGATAAGCCTATTAGCCCCCCCCCTCTCTCTCTCTCTCTCTCTCTCTCTGCCTCTCTCTCTCTCTCTCACACACACACACACACACACACACACACACGCACACACACACACACACACACACACACACACACACACACACACACACACACACACCAATTTTGCAAAATAAGATCTTTAGCAGCACACGAATTTAACCAGGACCACTACCACCATCATCACGATGACCATCACCATTAGAACTGTCACCACTACCTCCACCACCAACCACTTCAAACCCACCATCACTGTCCGATCCTTGACGTGGATCGATAGGCCAACAACGATTGACTGGTGGACGAGGGGATGTAATTAAGGTCAATGAATAGGACCCCCAGGAGACGGTGAGGCGTAGACTGCAGGGAAACCTCTGCTAGTTTACTAACATCACTGATGAGAGGCGTCTGCTCAAAGAGAGAGAGAGAGAGAGAGAGAGAGAGAGGGGGGGGGGAGAGAGAGAGAGAGGCAGACAGACAGACAGACAGACAGACAGACAGACAGACAGAGACATAGACAGAGAGAGACAGGCAGACAGACAGACAGAGACGACGTGGTGGGGAAGAGAGAGAGAGAGAGAGAGAGAGAGAGAGAGAGAGAGAGAGACAGACAGACAGACAGACAGACAGACAAGCAGACAGGCAGGCAAGAGACAGACAGACTCCGAGAGAGAAAAAGAGAGTGAGAGACAGAGAGAGAGAGAGGGGGTAGAGAAGAAGAAGAACAACAACAAAAACAAGAAGGAGAGAGAGAGAGAGAGGGGGGGGGAGGAGGGGGAGTGAAACCTCAAAGTGCATGATACACATTTTGTTAAGTATCCATGTACAGCGTTTGTTAATATTCAATATGGTCATTTTCTTAGTGGAGGCAAAATGATGTCAGTCGGATGAGAGAGAGAGAGAGAGAGAGAGAGAGAGAGAGAGAGAGAGAGAGAGAGAGAGAGGAGAGAGAGAGAGAGAAAATGTTCTCCGGCCGCCATGGTGCAGTGTTAAGTTTCACCGTCTTGTGGTCTGGGAGGTCGTGAACTCGATTCCTGTCAAATTGATTTGTGGGATTTTTAGGATCTGACCGGCTCTTACCTAGAGTTGATTGTGCTGAGTGCTGAAATGGGAAGACTTGGAAAAAAAACCCAGTAAAGTTTCATCGATTTAACAAATTCCTCTCTAAGAATGTTGAAATTCTGATGCTGACGGCGAATAGGAGAGTATTGTTTGTGCATTTTTATGTGTATTGTTTGTAACATCTTAAATGGACACCTGTGTCGAACATTCGCTCGACTTTTTCATATGGTGTACTAAGCAAGCGTTACTTTCATTTCCGGCTTTGGTTTGTATTTTGCCCGGATTTCAGACAAGCCAAGGCAAGACTTCCATTTCATCTGAAGCATATTTTGCTCTGTGGTGTACGCATAAGAACATACTGAAGTAACATTTGGAACAGATGGTACATACATGTCAACTGCACACACGGACAGAATGGCTGACTCACGCAAATCTGGGTGCCACGATATGCTACCCTTACACTTGACCACCTACAACCGCATGGGACTGCCCTGTGTATGTGCTGCCATCACTCCACGCCCGAAATCACTTCCCAGCGGATGAGAAATGCCATGAGCCCAACCTCATCTCCTGGAGAGTATACCAAGACCAACATCCCCCTTTGTTCTAAAATCTTTGCTCTTCTTACAGAATTCCCAGTTTCCTACACGACAAAGCATATCATGCAAAGAACATTGTGCCTGAATTTAAGAGTGAGGGTGGGGTGAGGTGAAGGTATCAGGCACCTGAACTGGAAGTGGGCTTACTTCCCAACACGTTCCAGATCGATTACTCAGTAAGTACTTTGGGACATAGTGCAGACGCATCCCATGGAGGTGAGAAGATTGGTCCATGATTGATAATGTCATTAGCGACCTTTCATTGACCGTTCACTTACGTTTGCTTATTTTTTTTCTATTATTTTCTAGCATTCTTTCTTTCTGCTTGTTTGTTTTGTTCGTTATTTGTTTGTCTAAACATTCAACACAATATACACGTTATTCATGAAGCTTTTTTCAAATTTCTTTTTTCAGAAATGGGAACGTAAAGTTACGCTGCACCTGCTCTCTCTCTCTCTCTCTCTCTCTCTCTCTCTCTCTCTCTCTCTCTCTCTCTCTCTCTCTCATCATTATTCAGTTCGTCTCATTATATTTATTTACCTGGTTAGTTATTTCTCTGTTTTTTGCTCATCTGCGTATTCACTGATTGAGATTTTTTTTCATTCATTCATCTATTTATCGATCAATTACCCTCAGACTTTTACTTAAACTAGCGTAAACTGCGAGGGGGGGGGGGGGGGGGGGGCACCAATGCGGGAAACAAAGTAAGTCATTCGGACTCTAGCAAAACGAGGATCATTCATCAACTTTGCTTTCCGAATTTCTGGAACCAAACAGCAATAGCCGTTCCCTGCTCCCTTTAACAGCATCTTATTCTCTCCTTACGTCAGGAACCGGCCAGGTGATTTTTTTTCTTGGTGATGAATCTCCTTTCCGGAGAAAAATGTAATTTCAGCTTTTTTTTTTCGTTTTTCTTTTTTCGGGGGGCCGGGGGGGGGGGGGGGTGAGGAAGGAGGGTAGGGAGAAAAAGGGGGAGGGGAGAGCTGAGACGGGGTTGTCTGCAAGTGGGTCGGTGTTTGTCTGAATTTAAATTGAATTGTGGAGATTGATGACCTGCTTTGAGAAAAGTGTAATTTAGCTTTTGTTTTTATCTAATATAGAACCTCAATGGAATTTAGGGGAGGTCTCTTTTTTTCTGTTTTTTGTATTGGGGAGGTCTTTTTTTCTATCTTTTGTATGTTGATTGATTCACCGATTGACCGATTGATTCACTTTGGTGCTTTCTGTATTGCTTTTGGGGGTTATGTGTCATTCTTTTCTTATATTAAGCCATCTCTCCATATCTCATCTCTCTCTCTCTCTCTCTCTCTCTCTCTCTCTCTCTCTCTCTCTCTCTCTCTTCACTTCTTTTTTTCCCGTTCACGTCTCTTTTTTTCTAATTTTGCCTCTTTTTTTTTAAGCCATATCCTGGCAGGCTGAATGTGTAAGCTTCAGTTTCGGCACATCATTCAGACAACGGCGGCCATGATTTCACTAAATATACTTATATCCTTTCTCCAGTTATAAGGTTTATTCCTGAAGGAGATAATCTTTACAACACTCTTCAGAAACCATCCCGAAAGAACGGACACACACTTACCTGTTTAGTGAGAACAACTTTTTCCACAGCATTGTTCCGGGATTTTAACATCCGATCTCAGATATGCTCAAGTGGAGCTGTCTCAACTCAGAAGCGACGGGGCCGCATTAGGTTATGAGTAAAGTCAAAGGTGGGACAGAATTTTACCACGATCAAGACAAATGATGGGTAAAATAGGTCTTATCTAACGATGGTATTGATGACAAAGACAAAGGGTCTTGCATATCAAAAATGAGAGAAAGAGAGAGAGAGAGAGAGAGAGAGAGAGAGAGAGAGAGAGAGAGAGAGAGAGAGAGAGAGACTTTTATACCTATGCGAGAGTGCCTACCTAAACTATTCATCGATTCTCCAGGACGACATCAGACCGATTTGGTAAAACAGACAGAGGGAGACAAATAAACTGAGACAAAGAAACAGACGGGAGAGAGAGATACGAAACGAAAATAGTTGTTTTAACTAAAAGAAGGGGAGGAGGAGAAGAAGAAAAAGGAATTTGAGGATAAAAATCGGTTAAACAGCCCTACGAGCGCGAGAAGGTCCGCACACAAAAAACAACAACAACATAATACGTGGGAAACGAGACACCAGGGGAAAAAACGCATAACCTGCATGTCTCTGTACGGCATTATGAGCTGAAGGTGATTTTCGCGTCAGTATAATGAACATGTTGTGTCGTCCATTACAAAGGATAGTCGTCACGCAAATCATCGCGCTGAAAAAGTAACTAAGAAAAACAAAAACAAAAACGGAGCTTCTTTCTTATTTCCCTCTTTCTTCCTTTTATTAATTAATTCATTCGTTCATTGATTCGTTCATTCATTCATTCGTTCGTTCATTCATTTATTCTTTCTTTCTTTGTTTTTCTTTCATTCATTTATTCACTCATTCATTATTTTCTTTCTTTCTCTTTCTTTTCCTTTCTTTTTCTTTCTTTTTTCTTTTCTGTCTGATTTACTTTGCCTCTTAAGTAGCATTGTGCCCATACCCCTCATTCTGGTCCCTTGTCCGCAGCCACAGTCTGGCTCGTCCGGCCACAGCCACAGTTACCGGCAATCCACAGAGAGCAGTCAATGACAAGTTGCCTTGAGGCACCCCATTAGAGGAGAGGCTGCACTGCTGCCCAATCACCTCAGTGATACTCAGTGGCGTATGTTCCAATTCGACATACATATGAGACTATCTGCTCAACCGCCCTGCTGTCGACAATATTTGCTTGGTTGCGGAGTCACCATCATGTTCGTTTAATGACAGTCAACTCGTACATAGATATCTAAAGTATAACAATAGTTGTAAATCTATGGTATTCTCAACAATACAGGGAGAAAATCGCAATCAAATCAATTTCATACAGGCCCAACAAAGGACAGAAAGGAATTTCGATGTAAGCGTTATGACGAAAAAACAAAAAATCGAAAAAAAAATAGTTATCATCAAAATAAAAGGCTGGAGACCGTGTATGTAGATGCCAAAAATAAAAACGGAGAAAACCTGGATACGTGACATAGAAAAAAAGGTAACTGTTTCAGTAAAGGTTAGATTCACATCAAAATGACCTGAGGAAGAAGTTAAAACTTGACAGTAAATGATTAGAGACTGGGACACCACGCGAATGCAACAAACACTCAAGTGACGAACTTCGACCTATTGACCTTGGACCTGAAAAAAAGTAAAACAAAGAACTATAAACAATAACGGAAACGTAAGAAAAATAAAACAACTCCTTGGTCACCATAAAAAGAACGAGGATTTCAAATTGATCGAGAGGAAAAGATGTTGAGAGGGTAAAGGAAGAAGTAGAATATGAATTTTCCTTCAGCAGATCCATTAGACTTTATAGACCTCTCTTCTCTCTCTCTCTCTCTCTCTCTCTCTCTCTCTCTCTCTCTCTCTCTCTCTCTCTCTCTCTCTCGTGGAAGTTGTGAAGTTGTTGATTTTCATTCAAAGCCACGAGCAATTTTCAAAGTTCTAAGCAGACGCACTCTTTCATGTGTCTTTTTTAAAACTGAAATGTTCCACTCTAAATTGGGAATAACGGAAAGTATTTGAATGTTGTGCCTTTTCAATAAGAGTCGCGTTCAAAGTTTTCCAAGCGACTACAAAAATATCTGTCAATGTGAATCTTTACCACAACAAGTGCAAATTTGTTCCAGAATTGGTATTATTGAAAGGACTTCCTTCTGTATCCTCGTTCTGATTAAAGACTGCTCTTCATGATAAATCAAGGACTGTTTTATGGTAGAGAATATAGTGAATGCTCTACCAGGTCAAAGGAACACAATGTAGTTAATAATCAGTTTATCAGCTTTATTGTTTTGTGAGAGAGATGTTCTTGTACGTGAAGGGGATACGAACGGACTCCTCCCCCCCCCCCCACCCCCCACCCCAATTCTTCCAAATTAGTTTAATAGCAATAATTTGCATAATACAGTAGGTAAGCGTTCACGTACACACACACACACACACACACACACACACACACACACACACACACACACACACACACACACACACGATATGTTTTGAACCTGCAACTGAACTTACTTTGTTTGTTTTTCGTGATTATTATTATACCATGTGTGTGCGTTGCAATAATTTTGTGTTTAAATCACTGAGATTTTTCACCGCTGCATTTTGCACGCAATCAATTCTCTCTTTCCTTTTCCTCCCCCTTCCATTACACTTCCATCATTACGGTTGGCTTACACCCAAATGATAAACTGTTATGATCTACTTATTTCTGCATTGTTGTGTTTCGAGCACATGTTATGAGAGAGAGAGAGCGCACGCACGCACGCACGCACACACACACACACACACACACACACACACACACACACACACACACACACACACACACACACAGAGGCTCTCTCTCTCTCTCCTCTCTCTCTCTCTCTCTCTCTCTCTCTCTCTCTCTCTCTTCTCTCTCGCAAACGATTTCCACTTAACTCAAATCGCCTGTGAAATCAACATTTCCCCTTCCTTCCCTACCCCTGCTGTCGTCACTTTTCCCCAGCGAAAAAATCGTTTGATCACTCCTGCCAAACCTGTCGTCACTCTCTCGTTGTTCACTGTTTCACCAGGCTTGGTAAGGAAGAGTGATTATTTCATCTATTTCCCATTCAATCCTCTCAAGAGCGGTTTAACTCTTTTCCTTCTTCTGTGTGAACATTGATCTATTCCTTTCCTACTCTTATCCCTCGGTCGTTGAAGTTCCTATGGCCCCCACCCAATCTATTTCTCTCTGACGTCTTGACACCAGCACCCCCGCTACTGCCTCTAACCTTCTTGAGGAAAACAAAAAGGTACGGGCTTAGTGTTAGGACTAAGAAGCATCAAACCCCTGTTCTCTGATTCTTCAGTGAACTGGACACCGAATGAAAGGTGACGAGAGTTTTGTTTCTGCTGTCTCGTTGAGCCGATCCGGACAGAAATGAGGTCGAACCTGGTGGTAACAAGTTGAAAGTCATAAATAACAGCAGGAGACTCAGAAATTAATGCTGAGTGACCACCATAACGGTCCCCAAATAAGAACGGATTTGATAGTCTCTTTTTATGTCCCTCTTTCACGTCCCCCACTGCACACACACACACACACACACACACA
>CM065727.1:58993807-59018807 GCA_033310375.1 Conus canariensis
TGATTTGCCTTCAAGTATTAAAAGGTACCAAAATGTTTTGCAATACGCAAGATCGAAAGTAGACTTTGCTGTCGGCACTGGTTTATACATGCTGCCTTCTGACCTCAGACTTCAGATAGGAACAATAATAAACTATAATAATGAAATCCTTGTGGCTGGCAATGAAGAGAAGGTCGGAAAAAACGACATAAATTCTAAGCCAGCAATAGCAATAAAAAAAGAAGTCCCCTCAAAACCCCATCCAATCCCCAAGGTCCAAAGCCCAAAGGCCATTGAAGACGCGGACTTTGTTCGTGATGACCATGAATATGAAAAGACGGCACTTGTTATTGGATTAACTGCCCTAGGATTACTTGGTCTTTATCTTACTATAAAGTAACCCAACTATTAAGACAACTAATGCCCATAAGTGCTCAGCCATAAAGCCAACTACTTTACTTGCGGCAGACAAAAGCCAGCTAACGATCCCTCCTATTATACCAGGCAAAGAATCTATTGCCTTACTGGCTAATTTTTTTAATCAACTTGCAAGATGATCAAGTTGTTTTTTTTACCCATGATTTATCTGATGGTGGTGGCGGAGGCACTGCCCCCCCACCACCGCCGCCTGTAATAGCCATCACCAGTGTACTTATTGCAAATCCTAAGGCTGTTATAACACTTGCTAATGTGACGCCTTGCTCTCTAAACAGTGTTCTTATTCGTTCTGCTAACGTTGTGTCTTCATATAAAATTTTTTGGATAGTTTCTCTTATTCTGCTCACTTGAGTTCGTAATTGTTCTCGGTTAGTAGACAGCACTTCTAGTCTTGCTGATCTCTCTTGTTCAAGATCTTTTAGTCTTTGTGTTATTCTTTCTTTAACACCAGGTCCTAAGTTGTGGTCATCAGCCTCAACTAGTTTTTCTTTTTCTCTTTTTATATGCTCATCTAGTTCACCCAGTTTTGCTAAATTGTTTGTTAACTCACCCCTGATGCTTCTCAAAGCATGATCAAGGGCCGTTATTTCTCTCATAGGTAGCGGCGGATCGTGCATAGTTTTTAATACTGTTTCTTCTGAAAAACTGGTTTCTGCTTCTATTATTTCGTCTGCTGTTGGGCTTAAATCTTTAAGGGGTATGTTTTGAATTTGGTTATCTGTTGGGAGTTTCTGTAGTGTGTTTTGAAGTTTAGCAACTGCTTCCCTATCTAATTTTGGTTTAGTAATGCCAAGGCGATTTTGATCGCGCACACTGAGTCTTTGTCTAATTGTACTCTTAGCTAAAAACTTTAATGGGTCTGGTTTAGTTGTAAGCTGAACAAGTTGCCCTTGCTCGTTTCTCACAGACAAATGGCCATCTTTTAATTCAAAATCATTAGGGTCTATAAATTCGGGAGGTTCTAGGCCTAAACTTTTGTAAAATGCTTCAGCCCTTTCTTCTGTTAATTCACGCTGCACTGAGCGCAATGGATGTGTCAAAGGAGTCATTTCACTCATGTCGTCTCCAGGATCAAAAACATCATAATCTTCTTCACCTTCAATGTCTGCCATGTTTTTAAATAATTAACTTTTTATTTTGTTTTATAAAAAAATGTCACAAGCATATGGCTCGATTCTTGACCCGCATAGAAGACTGAAAGAGCCCTTTGGCGTGAAGGGAAATAAACAGAATATTATTGTTCCAAATAATCCATCTACTATTGATTCAGATCAAATTCTTACTGTTAAATTTCCAGACCTAGGAGCAGATGAAGTGATTGTGCCGGGATCTGCACGGCTTACTTTTAAAATAGAACTTGATTCAGCAACAGACGTAAACAGGACAGTTGTACAGAATCTGGGACGGGCAATCGTTAAGAAAATTTCTATAAAACTTGAGGGGCAAGAAATATTTTCTTTACACAATGCAGACATGTTTCTAATCTATTCTGATCTATGGCTAACCGATAATGAAAGGGCCGATCTTGCGTTTCAAGGAATCGAAAATAACGAAGCACTAAAACACAGAATAGACGCCGAAGACGCTAAAGCCGGCAACAAGTATGAAGCTGTAAGTTTTGCTTATGGAAATCGCTTTTCTATACCCTTGGATTTTGAGTTGTTAAAAGCGCATGCACCATACTTTCAAGGAGCATTAAAAGACAGATTGTCATATGAACTAACTTTTAATGAATACAAACGTGTCATTAAATCTACAGACACTGATTCCAAGTACAGCATTTTCGACATCTCGTTAGAGTTTGACATTGTTAGCAACCCTAACTTAGCAAGGCTGATTGAGCAACAATATCAGTCAAAATTAGCAATATATTACGAAAGAGTGATTCATCATTCAAAATATCCTAAAAGCAGGGCAGACACTATATGGAATTTTAGTTTTAGCGCCGCAGCAAGATCACTTAAAGGTATTTTATTGCTGTGTGAAGATGATAAAGAACCATACCAAAGACAAAGTGAAAAGTTTATCAATCCTAAAATAACGAAAGTACAATGTTCAATTGAGGGTAGTCCTAACCAAGTCTACGGTAGCGGGCTTAAACCTTATCATCATTTTGATGAAATAAGAAAATTGTTCGGAGGCGGGAGGTCTAGAAGTCCAACAGTAGACCTTGTGTCTAAAGATCTACACCTTCACAGTGTTAGACTTGATGAATATTTAACAACGAAATACGGTTTATGGATTGACCTAAGGTCAACAGAGGATAATCAGTTGCATGGGAGTGGGAGAACAGTTAAAGACGTAATAAACATTCAAATTGATAAAGAAAAAGAGAGTGATAAACCACTTAATGTACATTTGTTTTTAATATATGATGCGCAGCTGAATATTCAAGATAACAGATTAAAAGATATCCAATACTAAATTATTTTTATTTTAAAAAAGCATGTCTGTTACGACTTATCCAAAAGTGCCCAAAGAAGAGATAGTAGGCAATTCTGCTGCTGTAGACATAAAAACTTTCAGATTAACCAACATTACACAAATGCAACAAAAACTAGAGCAGGACCTTTCAAAATACAGCAAAACCAAACGAAGGTATTCTGCTGTCTTTAATGCTGTTACATATGTTAATACTGGAGCATCGGCGGTTAGTGCTTTAACAGCAGGAACAAGTGTAGGTCTCTTAGCAACAGGCGTAGGTGCACCGGTAGCTATACCTCTAGGTGGTGTGTCTTTAACTCTTGGCCTGTGTTCATTGGCTGTAAGTGCTGTCAGCAAAAAAATAAAAGCTAAACTCCAAAAGCACACAGCTATGGTTCAACTAATAACAGCTAAACTTAGTTCCTTCAAACTGACAATAAATAAAGCACTTGCCGACTCGAACATCACGGATGAAGAATTTAGTCGCCTACAGGCTGATTTTGAGGACTACAAAAGACAAAAGTTTGATCTTCAAAGAAAGGCAAGGGCAACTTTTTCTCTAACAACCAGACACCGACCAGATAAAAAAGGAATGTTTAAAAAAAGTAAACGAAACATTAAACTCTGTTCTAAACAGCTCACATTAACAACCCCAAAGGGCGTTTATACTTTAGTTTACGAGTCCAAGCACAAAAAGACCGTTGATATTGATTTTGATTAAGTATTTTTTTTTAATTTAAATAAATATTTTGAGTTAGAAAAGAAACTCAGCATGGATAAGATATATGAAGGTTCAGATGAATTGTTTGAAGCAATGCTCGAGGAAGAGCGTTTGTCAAAAGCTTTAAATGAGGTCGTTTTAGAAGTTATTGATCCAACAAACGTACAGGCAAGCGTTGTACATGCTATTTCTCAAGTTCCAAGTAAACTAACAATAAACCCTCCAGTTAAAGTAAGGTTAGTTGTTTTAATCGATTATATAACAATAAATGAAGAAAATCTAGAAGTCTGGGTCTCAACTAAACAGCAGACTATTCTTTCCTCTAATGACTTAACACCTGGTTGGGCAGATCAACTTCTTACACAGTTTAATGAAGCCTCTGAAGCAGCTAAAATGAGAGGCTCTGGTTGGTCAGAGGGTGAAGTCTTAGAGATCAGATTAAAACAGGCTAAGTATGAGCCGATTGTTGGCAAGGCTTACATTCCACTACCTCCAACATTAGTTGCAAAGAGAGCAGTTCTGAACATAAAGAATTCAGACGACAAATGTTTTATGTGGTGCGTTCTTGCGAAGCTGCATCGCGTTGCTAAAAATGCAGAGAGAGTATCTAACTATCAATCTTGGGTCAATGATCTTAACTTTGATGGACTCACCTTTCCTATAGGTGTAGACAAAATTGATCAGTTTGAAGAACAGAATCCCCCAATAACTGTTAACGTATACACATGGTCTGAAGAAACCAACCTTCTGCCCATTAGAGTGTCTAAGAACAGCCCATCAATAGGCGAACCAACCAAACATCATGTAGACTTACTCCTGATGTCCAGCCATTCAGGATTGCATTACACGCTGATACGCACAATGAGTAGACTGTTAGCATATACTACAAAAACTTATGGCAAACAAGAATTCTGTAGATAATGTTTAACAAGAATTCCATCCGTTCAAGCTGCGAGTGAACATGTAAAACATTGTATCAGCCCAGTTGACTGTGATACAGAACTAATTACGCCCGGAGAAGGCAGTAAAGTTAGTTTTAAGAACTGGAAACGGTTGCAAACTAGTCCATATGTTGTTTATGCAGACTTCGAATCACTCATTGTTCCTTATGAAGGACCAACCCTACAGAAACTTCCTAAAACAGTCTTAATGAGTAATCATCAGATTTGCTCATTTGCCTTCATCATTGTTAGGTCGGATGGCGCCCATTCAAAGCCAGAATTATACAGAGGACCAAATGCTGCAAAATACTTCTTAAAACGCATGCAGCAAGTGCGTAATGCCTGTTCTAATAATCTAAACTTATCTGAAATCATAATGACGCCTGAAGACCAACAACAGTATGACTCAGCCACTCACTGTTGGATTTGTGGTTTAGAGCTAACACCTAAAAGTTTAAACCCAACAGTAAGAGATCATGATCACATCAGCGGAAAGTTCAGAGGAGCAGCACACAGTAAATGCAATCTTCAACTAAAGTTTGAACCAAAGACATGGAAGCTGCCTATATTCTTTCACAACTTGCGAGGTTACGACTCTCACCTTATAATGCAAGCAGTAACCAGCGACTTCAGGGTGTCATGCATTGCACAGTCATCAGAAAAGTACATGTGTTTCACTTTAAATAACATGTCTTTCTACGACTCTATGCAACACATGATGGGTTCATTAGAGTCACTGGCTATGTCCTTAAAGTCCTGCCCAATAACAGAAGAATATTTTGACCCAACGCTCGTTAGAAAGGGCGTTTATCCTTATGAGTACATGAACAGCTGGGAAAGGTTTGAGGAGACAGCCCTTCCGCCTAAAGGCGCGTTCTTTAGTAGTCTTAGAGGAAAGGACATCAGTGATTCTGATTATTCTTATGCTCAAGATGCGTGGCAGAAGTTAGAGTGTAAAACGATGGGAGACTATCATGATTCCTATTTAATGGCGGATACCTGTTTGTTGGCGGACGTCTTTGAAAATTATAGGAAGACCTGCATGAAACATTATAGTCTAGATCCTGCGCATTATATTTCTGCGCCTGGAATGAGTTGGGATGCTTTCTTAAAATTTACTGGAGTACAAATTGATTTATTGTCTGACCTGCCAATGCTTCAGATGATTGAAAACGGATTGCGTGGAGGAATTAGTATGGCGTCGCACCATTACTGTAAAGCAAACAACAAATACTTGGACGACTATGATCCAAGTAAAAGGTCTAACTATCTCATGTATTTAGATGCAAACAATCTGTATGGATGGGCAATGGCGCAATCACTTCCATTACGCAACTTTAAAATGTACACAGATACGAATAATATTCAAAAAGCATTAAAGTGGTTGGGCAGTTTGACGCCAGATCAACAGTGTGGATACATTCTAGAAGTTGACTTAGAATATCCTCAGGAACTCCATGATTACCATAATGACTATCCATTAGCAGCAGAAAGTCTAAAGATGGCAAAAACAGAACCACCTAAACTTGTGCCTAATCTTCGAGGCAAAAAAAATTATGTCTGCCATTACAGGCTTCTACAATTTTATTTAAGACATGGTTTGAAGTTGACAGCTGTTCATCGTATAATTGCTTTTGATCAAGAACAGTTCATGAAACCATACATAATGAAGAACACTGATCTCAGAACTAAATCCACAGATGCTTCAGAAAAAGACTTTTTCAAGTTGATGAACAACAGCTGTTTTGGAAAGACTATGGAGAATCCGCACAAGCGTAAAGATGTTAGATTGGTCACCAGAGAGAACGATGCAATTAAGTTGACATCAAAACCTAATTATCAGGACTTCATCAGATTTCATGATCAGCTTTTTGGTATAATGATGAAAAAAAAGAAAGTCAAATTGGATAAGCCCGTTTTTATTGGGTTTACTGTTTTAGAATTATCAAAGCTTTTGATGTTAGAATTTCTTTATGACTACTTTAAGCCCTTGTATCCTGAGTCCAGAGTTCTGTACACAGATACAGATTCCTTTGTAATCGACATCCCTACTGAAGATATCTATAAAGACATGGAATTAGAAGTGGCTAAAGGGCATGCTGGATGGTACGACACATCTGATTACCCTAAAGATTCACCTTTGCATTCAGATATTAATAAGAAGGTTTTAGGTAAGATGAAGGATGAATTATCTGGAGGTGTGATCAAGGAGTTTATTGGTTTAAGATAAAAAATGTACAGTCTTTCAAGTCAAAAAAAAGTTGTTAAAAAAGCAAAGGGAATATCTCGCAGCGCTGTGCAGTCAAGCATATCCCATGACAACTATAAAGAAGCATTGTTTGACAATAAGACTTTTCATCATGACAACGTAAAACTACGATCTAATCTACATGAGATCAACACAACTGTTGTAACAAAGAAGTCATTAGATAGAACAAACACAAAACGTGTGTTTGTTAATCCAGAGTTTTCATATGCAATCGGGCATTGGAAAACAGCATAATTACATACCTTCTTCATCCGCGGGTTTATATTTTTCCTCAAATGTATCTAGAAGCTCAATCATATCAATTTCCAATTCAGACAAATTTTTTCTCATGTTTGCTTGATGTGCACGAATTTTTTTTATTTTTTCAAGATATTCTTTATCCGTTATTCTGATAATCAAAATTTGGGATCGTAGGCGATCAGGATGCGTTGCCATGTACCGATGAATCCACTTAATTGTTTCCTTAATAGCTGAACACGTATCATATGATTCTTGTATTAATTCTAAGGTCTCTTTTTTATCATCTTTTTAGTTTCATGTAAGATTTCTTCCTTTTGAGCTTCCATTTTAAACTCAAATATATTTACGTAAATTAATTAAGCGGAACTGTGTCTGGCGGGATTATTTGCAGTTCTTCTTTCACAAAAGATCTTTGAGGGGCTGGTCGTTTTGTTGTGTCAGTTTCTCGTAAATAATACACGGGCGGATTCATCTTTACAATTTTTTTATCTCATATGGATCAACACTCCAAACTGGATCTGTTGCCCTGATGCGAGTGTCCCCTTCCGCTTCTCCCGGTGAATAAAGGTATCTCACTTTCAAACCAAATGGTAATAGTTTGCTTGATGAACTGGCGTCTCCTTCAACAACATTTATTGTTTGTTTTCTGATTGCTTGTACTGGTTTTAGTCCTTTAAATTCTTCATTATTCATTGCACGTAGAACTGAGGGCAGTCTTCTAACCCATTCTGTGTTGCGAGAATTGTCAATCAGCTCTCTGTGATACTGGTAGGAGAAAAGTCTTTCAGATAACTGTTTGTTAAAGTTTTCAACCAAACCCTGTGATCTGTGAACACCCGGAATGCCTCTTTTAATGGTAACTCTATGTTTTAACAATAATTGATTTACTTGACCTTTAAATTCTTTTCCATCATCGACTTGAATCATGCGAGGATAAGTTAAGGGTCCTCGTTGATATATCAGTTGTATAGCGACAGCAACAGCAGAAGCACTCTTTTGTGTTAATGGTTCAGCATCTTTGTATCTTGAAGCTATGTCAATGACTGTAAGTGCGTACTTAAATCTTTTTCGTCTAATCGTATCATGGGGTAAATATAGAAGGTCCATTTGATGGGTGTCGTTCGGTATTGTGTTGACAAAGTGTGGTCTCTGTATTCGTTTAGGCGCTGGTAGATAAATTTGCCAAATCGCTTGTTTAGATAACCATTCCTTTGCTGTTTGTTCACTGACACCCGCTGCTTGGCTTAGCTTTTTAATTGCCGTGATTCCCTTCCAATATCCTTTTGGTGAATAATAGATTTTGTTCATTTTTTATTCAGCCAATACTTTGTGCAACAAAATACACAGCAGACATGCCAACAACAATAAACAATATTTCTTGCATCTTTTGTTTTTCTGATGGTTGATAAAAGTCGCTGAATTTTGGTGGTGGCAATGTTTCAACTTGTTTGCCTGTTACTAGAAAATATTCTTTTATTGCCTGGTCAACATCTTTAAATGTGTAAGCTGCATGTCCCTGTTGTTTAAGTCTGTCGTTAATAAAATCTAACTGCTCCATTCTTTGCTTTTCATAGGTGTCTTGTGCAGCGGCTAGTTGCTCCATAGCTCTGTTATGTCTTTTTCTCTCATCGTTATTTTGTAGTTTACTAAACGCGTAATTACTTCCGCTAAAAGCAAGCGCATTAACCACTGCGCCGCCTATCATCATTACGAGTGAAGCCATTTTTATAAATGTATTTTTTAAATTTTACATATTGATACTGTCTGGAATTATTCCTTGCTTAACTAGAAAATCTTTCGTAGCAAGTGAAGCTGTAATGACAGCAAACCACTTTGCTGAGTCTTCAAAATCTAGTTTGCCAAGATCTGCTGGTTTCATTTTTAACAGGCTTTTACTAAGCATTGTGTATCCTACACTTAGGCCTCCAATAACAGCAGAATGGTATACAAGGTTAGTAATAGTTTTTTCGGTGCTCATTTTTAAAAAATAAAATAATTATAATTATTAATAAAACATGAACTGCGATGATCTACTACAGCTTCAGGGCAGCCTAAACGTTCCTGAACTTATGATTACAAATGATCAAGTTGATGACCAAGCTATTATGCGCCAAAAGGAAAGGCTGTATTCTTTGGCGGCGTGTGGAAAAACAAAACAGTACCTCGGAAATGAATTCAGCATAGAACAGATTCAACAGATGTCGCCGCAAGACATTGTAAAGTATCACAACAGGTATGAAGCGCAACTGGGGTCAAGAATGGTAAAAAGTGTTGGGCAAACGGTTCTTAGTTTGTACACTAAAGTAGTTAGTAGATTTGCTCCCATTGATTCTGAACAAGATTTTATGTATGATTTAACACAGGATCCAGTTTTAACAAAGACATTAGAGTCTCTAGGATGTGATCTATATTACAGATTTGGAACATTGTTATCGCCATTAATCATGGGATTAATTACTTTTAATCATATAGATTTTGTTTCCCTTCAAAATGACCGAGCCAGAAAATCAGCAGAATCAGAAAACATTGATGGAGAAAGTGACCAGTAAAAAGCCTCCTCATCCTGGGCGCGTTGCAGCAGGAAAAAAATTAGCAGAGTGGAACAAACAAAGAAAATTAATGTTACAATCACAGAATGTAACTCATAATGAAAACATAACACCGCCAACGCCAACAGTTGTTTCAATGCCAGCTGTAAATACACAAGTTGATTCAAGACCTACAACAACAGGGTTGTCTACAACACCAAAGTCGTCATGGAATATTGAATTTAAAACAGTTGTCATTTTTGGCGTCATTGCTGCTGGGGGTGGTTATTACGGTTATAAAATATATAAACAACGCCAGCAAAAACCAAAGCAGTCCAAAAAATCTCAGCCACTAAATACAGAAGCCGAACAAAAAAGCATGCCAGAACTGCCAACAACAAAACCTCATTTTGATCCATTTGATATGCAATAATATGTTAAGAACTTAATAAATAATTATAAGTGACTTGAATAAGAACTTGATAACGACTTGATGACGACTTGATGAAAACTTAAATAAGAACTTGATAAGAACTTGATGACGACTTGATAAGAACTTAATGACGACTTGTTAAGAACTTGAATAAGTACTTGAATAAGTACTTGAATAAGAACTTGTTAAGAACTTGATGATGACTTGTTAAGAACTTGATGTTGACTTGTTAAGAACTTAAATAAGAACTTGAATAAAAACTTGTTAAGAACTTAAATAAGAACTTGAATAAGAACGTGATGCCGACTTGAATAAGAACCTAGAACGACTTAATGACGATTTTTTTTTACAATTAATTGTTACATTCTTTTCCAGGGAGACAACTCCTCTTCACTTCTGCCTTTATGTAGTATCTAGGTCAGACATGTCTAGCCACGGCTTACTCAACTGCACAATAGCCGAGTCGAAGCGCCGCACTGTTTCCGGGTTCGTGTCAAGTTACACATAACGGATGTAAGGGCGTCGTTTACTGCAGGCCGCCACGCGGCATTGTATAAATTTAGACGGCTAAATTCCCCACCGGCGTCGTTTAGTGCAGGCGTTAGACGTCATTGTATAAATTTAGGCGGCTAAATTCCCCACCCCAAAATAATCTTTTCCCAATTTTATGTATTAAAAGCCGCATTTTTATATTCAATCTAATAAAGTATTTAAAATAAATTTGATTAAAAAGTAGTGACTAAAAAGTAAGGTAAGATGCACTTTGTTAATTAGCTTTTGGTGTTGTTTTAACAAAATAAAAACAACTTTACTCTAGGCAAGTAGACACCATGTAATTGTAAGCGTTTGTTTGTGTACAGTATATATATAAATCTTGAAGATAACAACATTGGGGATATGCCTGCAGTAGTTTTAAATACTTGGTTGTCATGGTATTGCAAAAGTCTAAATTTGCCCTCTTCCCTGCCCTCTAGTGACTCTTCCCATTTCGTGTTTCGTTTGTCTGGGTCACTGGCGCGGCTATAAACGCCCGTAAACCACATGTGTTGTGTTGTCTGGGTCACTGGCGCGGCTATAAACGCCCGTAAACCCAAATCTGGAAGAGTCACTAAAAAGGGGGTGAGGGGATTGCCCAAATTAGACAAATAGAAAGCAGGCAAACAAGTATAAAAGTATACTACTGTTGGAGGCATATTCTCAAAACCCTTCACATCTGGCCGTGTTATATGTGACCCTCTGGGTCTGGCTTGGGGCCCTAGGGCGCCATAGGGTCTCAAGTGAGATCCAGAGGTGATCAGTAATGCGGCCAGATGTGAAGAGTTTTGCAGAAATTTTATTTCACATTTGATGAATGTATGCGTGAAAATGATGTTTATTGATCAAGAAAACGAAGCAAAAAACTTAAAGTCTCAAAAGTTTAACAGATAATCCTACACATTATGTATGTTTGTAAATGTTTTTTTAAGTCTTACTTAGCAGAGAACTATAAAATGTATGTTCTGGGTAAGCCGGCGGAGCAACAGCGAAACCGGCTTCAGCTGGTTGGAGCTGGCGGAGGTGGGTGAGCCAGAACATACATTTTATAGTTCTCTAATGGAAATTGTGTGTGTGTGTGTGTGTGTGTCTCTCTCTTTGTGTTTGTGTGTGTGAATGTGTGTGTGTGTGTGTGTGTGTGTGTGTGTGTGTGTGAGGGAAACAGACAGACAGAGATTTGAATTAAAAGTCTGGTCTTTCTGGGGTGAGGGGGTGCTAGGATAATTGAGTCCATCGAAAATGGATTAATTCTAATACTTGTTTTAGCATCTAAGGCTCCGTTGCAACACTACCAACAGCACACGATCCGTCAATTTCCAATCAGCCAATTTCAAAGTGCTGGACTTCTTAATGGGGATGGACAGATGAATAGGAAAAGGAAACATGTGAACTGATGATTTACTGCTCCGTAAAATCGCCCTGGAATGAGACCCCTGATCCCTTGCTTTGAGTATTGCACTGGGCAATGTGTATTTTTCTCCCCCTTCCTAATTCAACTAAAAAAGTTATGTCAAACTGTAATGATAAGCAAGTACTTTTAACAACACGCACATTCCTCACGTGAAATAGACACGGAACAAGAAAGTACTATCCGTGGTAAATTAATGTAGAAAAAAGAAACTGACTTTGGCTTGTAGACAAAAAAATGTATGAAATAGAAAGTTATTGTTAAATGGCACTTTCTAACTGGGACAACAGCTCGAAGTTTACACCAAGAAAAGCATTGCAATGAGAAATGAGTATATTCAATACAATGCATCACAGTACAAACATACAACACAACACAATAGCTAAAGCTCGAATCTCCGTCACAGTCAAATGATTCCCATAACAGAGTTTTTCATTTCTCGCACACTATTCCATAAATCTGTGCCAGAATTTCATGTGCATGTCCTTGATCCTTGATGCAAACTTTTGATTTTCCACGAATTTTTGTTTAAAACGAATCTATGGATTTTGCATACACACACACACACACACACACACACACACACACACACACACACACACACAATGTATATATATATATATATATATATATATATATATAAGAGAGAGAGAGAGAGAGAGAGAGAGAGAGAGAGAGGGAGAGATGTGTGTGTGTGTGTGTGTGTGTGTGTGTGTGTGTGTGTGGTGTGTGTGTGTGTGTGTGTGTGTGTGTGTGTGTGTGTGTGTGTGTGTGTGTGTGGAATGTAAAAAGTTAAAAATCCAGAGCACCACTCTCTCACTGCTGAGGTCCGTGTTTCTGGCGTCATTAGACGATGATAGAAAAAGAAGAAGGACAAAATGGACCGCAGAACCACTTTGAAGACTCCTATTATTTCGTCCCTCCACCCGGTTCCTGCTACTTTTCCCTTACAACCCTCTTTTCCACCCCTCCTTCCCCTTCCCCGCCCCTTCCGCCCACCCCTCTTCTCCTCCACCCCTCTCCCCCGCTTTCCCAACCCTCACTTCCTTACCTGTCCCCTAACACTCTCATTTTCTACCTCCACTTCTCTTATGTTACAACCGCTCCTTCCCCCTCCTCCCCACCCCCCTTTGCGTTCTATTCTGTCCACCTACCCCCCCCCCCTCTCTCTCTCCTCACTCTCTCTCTCTCTTTGCCGCCGCCCCTTCCCCCCTCCCCTACGATCTGATTACCTTGCCCTCACAAATGACTGGTGACTGGATATTCCCTTCCTTTATTATATATAATATATTATATATATATATATATATATATATATAATATATAATGCAGGTTGAGTGATGTTCATGCAGTGGATATTCCTGGTACGAGACAAGACAGTTAAACAAACCATGCTTATGCGGGAAGAAAACGTAACTCGAGAAGGCAATACTTATGGTAAGGTATTCAGATTAGTCCTTTTACCATTCTTTGTATCCGCGCTCGCGTTACCCGCTGGACCACGTCTTTCTTTTCGCCCATGAAACGGGAATTTGTCAAAGTTGAAAATCAATGGGATTCAGTTGGTTGAGTGTTAGAAGAATTATTTGCTGCGGATTCGTATACGCTAACAAGGTGATGTAAATTCATTAACCCAATGTATTGCAGCAAGAGAGGAGAGAGAGAGAGAGAGAGAGAGAGAGAGAGAGAGAGAGAGAGAAGAGGAAGACCAAATGTATTGGTTCTGGGGATCACACAGTGCTCAGATGATTGATCTGTTGGAAATGGTTGGACTCATAAATCAAGCCCTCTTCCCAAGAGAAGATGGCCTGTAAAATTTCGAAACGTTTGGCTCCCCGGTGTGAAGGAAGATGGCGCGCGCGCGCGCGCGCGCACACACACACACACACACACACACACACACACACACACACACACACACACACACACACAGACCTACACACACACACACACACACACACACACACACACACACACACACCACGCACACACACACACACACACACACACACACACACACACACACACACACACACACACACATACACACATACATTCAGACATATACACGTGCGCGCGCGCGAAGACACACGCACGCATGCACACACACACACCACACACACACACACACACACACACCACACACACACAACGCACGCACACACACACACACACACACACACACACACACACACACACACACACACACACACACACACACAGGGCGACAGATAGACAGACAGACAGACAGACAGAGAGAAAGAAACAGACAGCCAGACAGACAGACGAACAGATAGACAGACAGAGAGACGGAGGACAGACGGGCAGGCATGCAGACAGACAGACAGATAGACTGACAGACACACACGTATAGACACAGAGAGACAGAAACAGAAAAATAAACAGGACTTCTATGTGAGAATAAAGATGGTATTGCAAAACCGCGCGCGCAGCTACCCTCCACCCCCCCCCCCACCCCCCCCCCCACACACAGGGAGAGCAGACTCCCCCCCCCCCCCCCCCTCATCTCTTTTACTTATCTTTCTTTTAAAAATCTTTCCAAGAAGTTTTCGCACTGACACATACTCAAGCCTTTTATTTGTGTTCTCTCTCTCTCTCTCTCTTCTCTCTCTCTCTCTCTCTCTCTCTACTCTCTCTCTCTCTCTTCTCTCTCTCTCTCTCTCTCTCTCTCTCTCCTCTCTTATTAAAGGATTGAAGTCTGGAAGCAGATGCCATTATCGACAAACAACAACAAACAGTAACATAGAATGAGTTCCTAGTGTTGACAGTAGAGGGCGATAGTCGTTTCTCTCTCTCTCTCTCTCTCTTCTCTCTCTCTCTCTCTCTCTCTCTCTTCTCTCTCTCTCTCTCTCTCTCTCTCTCTCTCTCTCTCTCTCTCTCTCTCTCTCTCTCTGGAAGATCATATGGTATTGTTTTCCAGATAGTGTCTCAGATTTCATTAATTTTCTCTCTTTTTTGAAGTCAGTTGTCTTTTGAAATCTCGTTGTTACTCCTCCTATCTCTCTCTCTCTCACATCTGCTCAATCTCTCTCTTCTCTCATCTCTCTCTTCGACCAAAAAGTCACAGATCCTATCTCTGTCTGAACATACTTGCTTTAAAAGGTCACAAACGATGTTTAGGGTGTTCAGTAATCGACTCACAAATCTATGTTTCCTGGTCACACAAGACCAAGACGTTGAATTATATTGATGTTTTGAAAACGAATTTCCGTCTCTCCAGAGCACGTTTTGGAACTCCTTCTTTTCATGTCATAACCAATAGACTTGGAATTTGTCCAAATTCTTGGTTCTGCTGCGTCCATTACCTGAACTCGAACAGCATTATTTGTAGCTATTGTGTCATATGCACATGCACGCAAATTTCGCTTTCTTCTGTGCATGTGCATGCGCATGTGCATGTGTGTGTGTGTGCGTTGTGTGTGTGTGTGTGTGTGTGTGGTGTGTGTGTGTGTGTGTGTGTGTGTGGGAGGAGGAGAGAGAGGAGAGGAGAGAGAGAGAGAGAGAGAGAGAGAGAGAGAATCTTTCGTTCCAAGTGTAACAAATACGCCAATGACTGCTTTTTTTCATCCGGCCCTTGCTCCGCTAACGGACTTTGCGTGACTGGTAACTAACTTAGCATGACTAGCAACTTTAAAAATACACACAAACGCGGATAAATTGTTTCTCTATCAACGTTGAACATGATCACACTTTAAAACCCTGAAAAAAAGCAAACAAGAATAAACGATTAATTCGAAAAGAGAAGAAACACACACACACACACACACACACACACACACACACACACACACACACACACACCACACACCCAGCACGCACGCACCACCACACACACACACACACACACACACCACGCACGCACACATACAAACACACACGCACGCACGCACAGCGCACACACAACACACACGCAGCACGACACACACAGAGAGAAGCAATCAGCATTCAGCTATCAAAGAGAGAGAGAAAAAAAGAGAGAGAGAAGAGAGAGAGAAAAGAGAGAGAGAGAGAGAGAGAGAGAGAGAGAGAGAGAGAGAGAGAGAGAGATACAAAAACGGTGCAGGACAGCAAGAATGGGAGAGCAAACCCGCAAAAGAAAAACAGACTAAAGCGAACTGGCCATTCAGCAAGATAGAATGAAAAAGGATTTGATACACTGTCTGCTTAGCCCCGTCCATCTAACGAAGAATCCGCTCAACGCCCGTTCGATTGATAAGATCGTCCTAGAGCATCCCTGGCGAAATTTTGAGAGAAAGAAAAAAAATCCTGTTGATTTGTTCGTTTTATAAATCTTTCGTCTTCATCAGATTGTCGGAGCCAGGAATGGAATCCTGGGCCTCAATGTGTTCTCTTTTCCTTCCTTTTCTTCTTCTTCCTTTAAACGAAGACATCGATTTGGAGGCGGCCTGTCGTTTTATTCTGTCAATCAACTCAGTTCCAGGAATGGCGTTGACACAATTGCAACGAAGGATTTTCAAAGCCCTTCTTTCAGGGGAAGGCATATATACGCTTCAGCACCTATTTACGATCTTGCTAATTCTGTTACTAAAAGAAAATAAAAAGGTTTGTGTTTTTATACTCAGAACAGGGATTTGCATTGTTTTTAAACTGCGGCAAATAATTCTTTTCTGTTTTGTAACAACATATATGACAGAAGTAGATGCAGTTGGGGAGTTATGACCCATGTGTTTGTTCTGAAGACATTGTTGTGTGATGGTCAAACGCAAGGCTACTGGTCGCAAGAAGATAACAGGTAACTAGAAAGAAAAGGGAATGAAAATAATTATAAATGTAACCTAGTATATCTCACAGAAGCTGAAGGAACACGATTAATGTCAATTTCTGATACATTGTTTAATGAACTAATGGGGTGTCAAGATCACATCGCAATCCACAAAGACAATGACACACGAGCATTATATTTATTGTGTATTAATAGTCTTTCATTTATCACCTATACTGATGTATTCAATGCAACGTGCGTACCCTTCTCTTCCCGATCGCATAACCCTGGAGCAGGGTAGCTGAATTTCCACCGATGACTTCTTGGCCATGCCTCTTCATCTGTTGGGGTTCTCTGTGGTCTTCTGAAAAGCCGTTGAAGAAAGAACAGGCCTGTCCACAACCCGGCGTTGTCCTCCCACCTTTTCGTAATTCTACATCCCCCCCCCCCCCCCCCCACCTTCGCCACCCGACAATGCGTCCTGCAAGATGCTTTCTGTAAGGATATTGGAGACAATCAGTACTGTGTCATCTGCAGACAGCTGACGATGGTATTCAGGTCATCCTAGGGTGCCATAGCTAGCCTGTCTCATACATATCACGTCTGCCAAGGTTAGGCTTGCACCTGCTTCCTTAAATGTGTGTGTGTGTGTGTGTGTGTGTGTGTGTGTGTTGTGTGTGTGTGTGTGTGTGTGTGTGTGAGAGAGAGAGAGAGAGAGAGAGAGAGAGAGAGAGAGAGAGAGAGAATGAATGAATGTTTATTCATATAGGCCTCAGCCCCTCATGAAGGGGTAAACGTACAGATATACGATTTTCATCATGCAATACAAAAGGCTACGGTTATGGCAGGCACATCATGCGAAACTATGAAGTAGCTATTTCTCTATATTTAAAAGCCTTATACAAAAACAACGATAAATTTCGTACAACATCAGGTTTAGTGCATGCCATTAGTAGACTTAGTTTAAATAAACAAGGTTGTCGATAATATTTAGGCTCCAAAAACTTTTCTCTTATTTCTTTCAACCTATGACAACAAAGAACGAAGTGTATCTCATCTTCTTTAGACATCTGGCATAATGGACACATCAGATCGCAATCATTACAACATTTATATCTAAAACGATGCACATTCAAGTCAGATATACCTAGTCTAAATCTAGTCATTATATGCTTCAGTTTTCGGTCCATATTTGCTTTCAAATATTGCTTCAAGTCATGGGTATTACAAAACGTTCTATACAAATGAAATCTTTCACTAGTGTAAATGTGGTTATTCCAGTTTTGCCATCTACAGTCAATCAAACGCTGACGAAACATTGCTATAAAGTGATTTTCATTTCCCACACCTTGATTTAACCACACGTCACCAAAACCATTACTATATAAGCAAACACGCACATTTGAAACCCAGTTCTTCTTTCCCCTAGCATCTAAATCATACAGCATGTTATACGCTATATTAGGTAACCTATGTTCATCCATGTGTAATAGCTTAAACCAATATCGAAGGCAGTTAACAGCAGCATTAACATACGTGGGAAATCTGTTTGTTTCACCATATACTAAATCGTTGGGAGTACGCAGATCTACGCCTAAATACTTTTTAAGAGCAAATAAATGAACTGACTCACAATGAACAGCGGCTTGGTCTAACCCAATATTTCTGATCCATATAGCAGTACTGGCTGGACACGCGTATCAAAAAGTTTTATAAACAGTTCAAAGGAATTGTTATTTAGAGCATATAGCTTCTGAACTATACACAACAGTGCATTTTTCGCTCGACTGGCAAGATCTTTACAAGCAGCAGTGAAAATCAGACGAGTGGAGATAAATATTCCCAAATACTTGTAAACATTAACTACAGGCATTACCACGCCATCGTATAGCCATCGTTCTCTTACGCTTAGATAACCTCCCTTCCGAAATACAATTATGTTACTTTTGTTCATGTTGACTTTCAATTGAAGCGAAGAAGCAGCATGCTGCAAGTTATTTAGCTGTGTCTGCAGCCCTATAACCGTCTCTGACAATAAAACAACATCATCTGCCAATAGAAGAATAAACAACTCAAATGCAGTACGTGAGAGCACAGCGCCATGTTTTCTGTTATTAATCACATGTAATGCTAACTCATTAATAAATACAGAAAATAGTACAGGGCTACACGAGTCTCCCTGTTTCACTCCTGCTGTACATCGAATGTAATCAGAAAGTTTAGATCCACATCTTACTCTACATTTTACATTTTCATACATAACTTTGATACACTTAAATAACTTACCAGTTATGCCATTTTGTAATAAAATAGGCCATAGCAGATTTCTATTAATGGAATCAAATGCTTTTTCAAAGTCTATGAATGCTACATAAAGTTTACGGTTATATGAAAACTGCTTTTGCACAAGCGCTAACAACGTAAATATGTGATCAACTGTCGAATATCCTTTTTTAAAGCCTGCTTGAAACTCACCTGTAATATTGTTCTCGTCTATCCATTCTTGTAATCTGTTGTTAATAATAGAACTATAAAGTTTGCTGCTTATATCAGTAATAGAAATACCTCTATAATTATTGGGATTATTAACATCTCCTTTTCTAAACAATGGTAAAATAATGGATTCTGTCCAATTTTCCGGAAATCCCCCATTGTCAAAAAGTGTATTGAATAATTTAGTGAGAAAATTTACGACTTGATCATTTGAATACTTCAGTAACTCGCTAACAATACCATCTGGACCTGCTGCTTTCCGAACTTTCAGTTTTCTTATGGCCAACAATACTTCCTCTTTAGAAATAGGACGATTCATGTAACTATCACTGTCGCTATCAGCCGGATCTTCATAATTTGAAGTATTTACATCTATTTCTAATAACGACTTAAAGTGCTGGAACCACTTGTCAACTGTAATCTCGTTTCTTGGCTGTTTTCTATTAAAGGAAGCTTTATGGACAATATCCCAGAATTCTCTCTGGTTTTTTACTGACGTCACAAGCTTGTTCAATAATGTATTGTTAAACTCTTTACTCTTCCTTACCAGCAAATGCTTATATTCACGCCGAGCAACGGTATACGTTTGCCGATCCTCCCTATCTAATGTCCTACAACTAGTCCTGAGAAGGCTTCTTACTTTTTTCTTAGTGGTTTCACATTCCTGGTCGAACCAGTCACGTGGTACCTTCTCTTTATTGACATTTATATGCTTCTTCATACAATCCGCACAGTCTTTTATACACTCATTAAACACACTTAATGCTTCATTGACATCAACATCAATTAAAATCATAGCATTGTTCAACTTACTGTTCATGTCATTTTTACAAAGCGAGTCATAAAAAACATCAGCATATTCACTGTTCCAAACAATTTTTTCAATAGTTTCCTTACGACCTTCCCTTTTATTAGCAATGACTTCATTTTCCTGTGGAAACACTACTCGAACTGCAACAGGCATGTGATCAGACTCAATCCTTTCCACAACGTGTAGTTCACATGATTCACACACCAGTGATAATAATTCGTTTGAAAAAATGAAATAGTCGGCGACGCTGCATCCAGAGTCTGATATATATGTATAGTGACTCTGGAGGTCACCCTTACATAAACCATTTAATATACTTAAATCTAAGGCAGTGCACATGTTAAGAAGTAATTTTCCATAATTATTCAAATATTGGTCTTGAGAACATCTCATTGAAGTGATAGACTCGCTCTTATATTGCAGTTCAATAACGCTGTTTGCCAAAAAATCCCTAGAAATATTTGAAGTTCTGCTGTTTAAGTCTTTCCTGGTGCTGCAAATATACTGTTCAAAAAAGGTTAGGGACCAACATTTCACTGACTTATAAAAAAGAAAATTGGGAAGTGATCAATCTCCAAGTGTAACATTAATTTATTGAATATGTGAAAAGTGTGTAAAGATAATGACAAGTCCGAGGAATCAACAAACAGGAATCGAGCGCAGTACAAACACCCCCACCCCCAAATTTGAAAGTCACAGGAGGAGTGTTTGTTCAATGTCATGGTTAATAACGTGTGTGTCCCCCGTTATTGGCAAGGCATTCAAGGCAGCGTTGTCGCATGGAGTTCACCAGTGTTCGCAGAAAGGCCTGGGGGACAGCAGCCCACTCCTGCTGAAGTGACTCAAACAGCTGACCCAGGTTAGCAGGAGGAGGACGACGCTGCTGCAGTCTCCGGCCCAGCTCATCCCAAAGATGTTTGATGGGGTTCAGGTCTGGGCTGTTCGCGGGCCACGGCATTCTGTTGACACCAGCAGCGTGGAGAAACGTGTTTACTGCTCTGGTGCGATGGGGCCGTGCATTGTCGTCTTGAAAGACTGCCTGAGGTCCAAGCTGTTGAAGGGCTGGCAGCACCAGGGGTTGCAAAATCTCTGTTTGGTAGCGAACACCATTCAAGTTCCCTGCCACATTGTAGAGAACCGTTCTGTAGCGTGTGCTTATGCCGCCCCAAATCATAACGGATCCCCCACCATAGCGGTTCCTTTCCAGGACAGCTTCTTCTGCAAAACGCTCCCCAGGGCGTCTCCAGACCCTGTTCCGTCTATCGGTGGGATCCAGACAGAACCGCGACTCGTCTGTAAACATCACGTTAGCCCACTGTTCATGTGTCCATCTCACGTACTGCGTACACCATACTCGACGTGCTGCCCTGTGGGCATCAGTCAAACGAGGTCTTATGGCTGGTCGTCGAGCACGGAGGTTAGTGGCGTGTAGGCGGTTTCGTATGGTCTGATCACTGACAACAGCGTTGGTGGCATCTCTAAGGCGACGTCTGATGTTTGCACTTGCTGTTCTTTCTTGTGTGGCCTGCCTTTCAATGTATCGGTCCTCTCGTGGTGTTGTTATTCTGGGTCGACCAGAGCGTGGTCGTTCTTGCACTCTTCCTGTGTCTTGAACGCGTTGTCTGAGTCTGATAACAACAGAGTGTGATACCCCAAGTCTCCGTGCCACTTCATGGACTGCAACTCCTTCTTGGAGCCATCCTATTGCTCTTCCTCGATCCAGCTCGTTCAGTCTTCGACGTGGAGGCATGCTGTTGCATTGCATTTTTCCGCCAGTACCGTGGCTTTCAAAGACATTTGCTTGAGCATACTGTATGACCTACAGCCTGATTTAGCTCGTGCTTCACATGATTTTGATTCAGCACATGCTCCTCGGATCCCAAGCACATCAGAAATTCACCCCAATTTGTTCCAAAAATGACAAGTCGCGAGTTTCAAGGCGCGTGAGAAATGTGTGCCACAAAATTGCAGTTGCCGCATTCACTATCAATTTGTGCGTGTGGTTCAATTTGTTTGGACCACAAAGGCGGTACAATTGAATTTTTGTGAATTTTTAAAAGTTTTTGTGCATTCTCAGTGTTGGTCCTTAACTTTTTTTTAACAGTATATGATTTTGTTCCCTCTTGACTCAGAGGCTATACAGGTCAATGTCAATAAAAATATGTCTGAAGTGTCTGAAGCTGAAGCGTTACTCTCTCTCTCTCTCTCTCTCTCTCTCTCTCTCCTCTCTCTCTCTCTCTCTCTCTCTCTGGCGTCTCCATACTTGTCTTTTTCCTACTTGTTTTGATGGGTACACATGAACTACCACCAACGTTTTCTTTCCTTTTGTTTTATTTCATTTTACTTTTCAAAAATGTCTTGGTGACAACTTTTTGATCCCTTTTTGCCTCTCGCCATGTCATACGCAATGACTATTCTTTGCTACCGGTCGATCCAGATATGGATCAACACCGACTGCTTCATCTTTTTTGCTTTCAGTCCTCCAATGAATGGTTTAATTCCTCCCCCTCCCCTCACCTCTATGGATATTGATCCATTTCTTTCATACACTTATCCCTAGGGTATTAGTGCTCTTATGACTCTCATCCCACGTCCTCCTCCCTCTCTCCGACTCCTTCACACACATTCACTGCCACCCGCCTCCCATGGGGAAAAGAAAAACCGCTACCGGACCAGCCGCTGTGGCGAAGTGGTTAGCGTCGTGGACTCCCGGCTGGGAGGTCGTGGGTTCGAATCCCATCAGAGTCATGTGCTTTTTTTCTGCCCCGACCGGCTCCTACCCAGAGCTGAGTTTGCTGCGGACTCAGTTGGGGAGACTGGGACCACACAGTCGAGTTTCATCCACTTAATGGATGCGTTTCTGAGAGTGTTGCTCAAATTTCCTGACCAACACTGCAGGTGCCTGTATCTCTCGGGCCTGGTTGACGCCGGATACATTATGAAAGGAAGCGTCATGTAGTCTCAGACCAAAATGGAAATCCGTAGCATCATCTTAATCATCCTCATTCTCATCGATCAGCATAAAAAGAAATGTCTCAAGTTCTGTGGCCCTTCATGCCCTGCTCTCATGGTGACCCCAATTTCGATGTCCTCTCCACGTCTGTGGCCTTGGTTTGGTTCCGTCGGGGTCACCGGTATCGGCGAGTCCATGGGGCTGTCGTTGGACGGACGTGGTGGCGCCCTCCAGAGGGAGAGCTCACTCACGCCGGCTCCGCGACTAAGCAATTATTGTCAGTAGGGGGCTGAGTAGGTGGTGTCCTGCGTATGTTAGATCAGAACAGGCGCCACTGAACACCACCGAAGCGACTCGGCAGCAGTGCAGTGTCTCCTCCGGTGGGTTGCCTCTTGACGACTTGACGTTGACTGCTCCCTGTGGATTGCCGGTGCCGGGGCTGCGGCGGGGCCGACCGGGCTGTGGCTGTGGACAGGGTGTCAGAATGAGCGGCGTGAGTGCACTGCCTCTGAGGTGGCGCAGAGGTTGGGACAACAAAAAAAACAAACAAACAAACAAACAAACAAACAAAACCCGCTACAGGCTCAGACACATTCACAAAAGGAGTCTCTCTCCTCTGACCCACTCTACTTGTCTCTGACTCCTTCCTTTTCCTCCCCCTTCATCTCATCCCTTTCCGCCCCTGACTCCCTCCCTGTCAGCCTTCCTTCTATCTCCCAAGTGATCTGATCTGCCGCTGCTGTATAAATATTGCATAGAAGCTTATACAAAACACGACGGGGATTTTTGTCGGCCGTCATCTATGTTAAGCCTTATTTATATCGACTGATGTATCTTGTGAACCTTTAAGTATTACACTCAGTGTATAGCGTACATGTATCCCATGCAAAGGGTGAGTGTTGTAAGAAGAAAGGGCAGGGAGGGTATGGCGGGGAGAGGGAAGGGGAGGGTAGGAGCATTCGCCTGGACCCCGCATGTCTCCCCTGAGGAAACACTCTAGTGACAGCCTATATGCCAGCTAAGGGATTTACATTGATGCTGTGTGTGTTTAGTTGTTTTTTTTTCCATCCCACATCTTGTTTAAATCTTTCACACGAGCGTATATGCATACAAACGGTCACACACAGACACGCATACACACACACACACACAAACACACACACACACACACACACACACACACACACACACACACACACACACACACACAACACAGAGTCTTTCCCTCCCTCCCTCCCTCTCTCTCTCCTCTCTCTCTGGTTCTCTCTCACTCTCTCTCCCTGGCTCTCTCTTTCTCTTTCTGTCTGTCTGTCTGCCTGTCCGTCTGTCTGTCTGTCTCTCTTTCTCGCTAACACACACACACACACACACACACACACACACACACACACACGCACGCACGCACGCACGCACGCACGCACGCACGCACACACACTTCACACACACACACACACACACACACACACACACACACACACACACACACACACACACACACACACACAAGCGGACATCAAGCTCGATTCAAACTTTGTTGCATTCAGACAAACA
The DNA here is from genome assembly GCA_033310375.1 of Conus canariensis. NCBI lineage: Eukaryota > Metazoa > Mollusca > Gastropoda > Neogastropoda > Conidae > Conus > Conus canariensis. The sequence goes on from CM065727.1 coordinate 59,018,275, forward strand.
AAAATAACATGGATCAAAATATTGGAATTTCGACAAATATCAGTTAACTTGTTTGTAAACTGAAGTTTTGAAGTGTGTGCGTGAATCATGTATTCTTTATTAGAGAGAGAGAGAGAGAGAGAGAGAGAGAGAGAGAGAGAGAGAGAGAGAGAGAGGAGAGAGAGAGAGAGTTCACTGGGTACAATATTATCCATTAACCTTCTAGCACATGGATTGTCACTTGTGCTCTCAGAGAAGTTTGAAGGAGATTTTAGACCGACCAAAACCTCCCGATTCGAACATGTGAGCGGATTCAGTTTTACTTATGTATAAATTGACTCAGACGCATTGATTTTCACACACACACACACACACACACACACACACACACACACACACACACACACACACACACACACACACACACACAGCTTGTTGTTTTGGACTGGAAGACCAGGGATCTTCTGCTCTTTCCAGCTCTCACGGTGCACCCCCACCCCTCCCCTGTCCCCAAACCCCAATCACCACCGCCCCCGCTCCCCCCCCCCCCCCCC
>CM065727.1:59026307-59071307 GCA_033310375.1 Conus canariensis
CCTCCCTGTACCCTCTCCTTTCCCTGCTAGACACTCTTTCTCTTCCCATTTCGACCACATTACCTTGGGGAGAACACCTTTGATCGTGTGATGACCTATAGGAAGATGGCCGCCTTGGGGATTGTGTCGGAAGGAGGAGTAGGTGGATGCGGGAGGAATGGGCAAAAGTTGAAGGTGGAGGGGAAGTAGTGGATGGTGATGGTGGTGGGAGAGTAGGAGTGGAAGAAGTTGAGATAAGTAGTGCATGGACTGCTTTTTCTCAGCTTGTTTCGCTTTATTTTGGTTCCTTTTTCAGTGCTTTGTCACCTGGGGGGATAGAAGTGTGTGTGTGTGTGTGTGTGTGTGTGTGTGGTGTGTGTGTGTGGTGTGTGTGTGTGTGTGTGCGTGCGTGCGTGTGTGTGCGTGCGTGCGTGTGCGTGTGTGTGTGTGAAAGAGAGACAGACAGAGACAAAGAGTGTTGAATAAAAAAGGAGAGAGAGAGAGAGAGAGAGAGAGAGAGAGAGAGAGAGAGAGAGAGAATTAAATAAAAAGTCCAATCTTTCTGAAGGTGAAGGAGTGTTAGGATAATTGAGTCCGTTGAAAATGGATCAGTTCAAATACTCGTTGGTGGCCTCACCCGCAACACCGACAACAACACACAATCCGTCAATTTCAAATCAGCCAATTCCAAAGCGCTTGACTTCTTAATGGGGGATGGACAGAAGAATAGGAAAAGGAAACACGTGAACTGCTGATTGACTGCTTCATGGGATCACCCCGAAGTGAGAGTCTTGATCCCTGCTTTGAGTGTCGCGATGGGCAATGGTTGCCTTCCCTTTCCTGTTTAACTTTAAAATGATAGCAAGAGGTTGTCTTCATGGTAAAACCATGCTATTTTCTTGTGGGTCCTCTTACCTCCAATTTGTTCCCACATATGTTTCTTTTTTCTTTTTATTTTATTATGACAATAACATCCATCCTCCTAATGTTTCCCACTCTCATTCACGTTTCTTTCTCTCTATGAGGAAGGACTCTTTCACACTACGCATAGTCTGTGCATGTCATTATCGATGGACATTCGCATGCTTGTTTTAATGGGTTTTTTTTTACATGTGATAAAACTGTCTGGGCTTATTTGTGTTTTAATGTGTGGTGTGTTGACACTCTCATTCTGTAATATATAACGCATTCAACAAAGCAAAACGATAAACACAACTAGCAAAATCTGCAGTTCTAAGATAATGATTTATCCAGTCTGTGCTATTGAATAAGGATGAGCGCGCACGCGCGCGCGTGTGTGTATGTGTCTGTGTGTGCGTGCGTGCGTGTGTACGAGAAGAGAGAGAGAAGAGAGAGAGAGAGAGAGAGAGAGAGAGAGAGAGAGAGAGGCGAGGTAAGTCCATACTAATAAGCGAACGTTGTCCACGGCGTGCACTTTACAAAACAACAAAACGGCTAGGGAACAAGTCATCTATGGTAGTGTAAGAAAAATTTGAGTTCGCTTTAGAGAAATATATATATTTGTGTATCTATTTCTCTATCTATCTACCTGAAGAGAATCCATGTCACCGGAAAGAACGGTTCAAATTTCATACACACATATGTGTTGTGATAAGAAGTGTAGACACTCAATACAATACATCCGCAATATTTAAAATGAAAACATGATACACAAAGCACATAGCTCCGCCACGGTCAAACGGTAGCTACATCCGATTTCTTTCTTTTCCCCCAGTCTACATCACAAGTCCGCACCAATATTTAACGAGCATTTCCTTGGTGCCACATTCCATTCTTCCACCAGCTTTCCTGAAAGGCTAATCTGTGGTTTTTGTTCAGTGCTAGTAAAAGACACAGACAAATTAACAAACCCACATACAGCCGGGGCCGGAATAGCTCAGTGGTAGAGCGCCGGACTCGTAATCTTGGTGATCCAGGGGTTGCGGGTTCGAATCTGTGACGGGCCGTTTCGGTACAGGAGGATTTTTCCCTCGGAGTTAACATTGGTTCTGACTACCGAAGTTCCGTGTGTGAACGCACGCATGACATCATGCATACACGTAAAATCCTATCACCAACTTTCGGAAGAGAAGACCAGTTTGTCCGTTGGTATATGGATGACACGTTACACATAGCATGCACCCTGCGTGAGAAATGGAAAGCATAAAGAAACTGAGTAACAATATTGACTGCATGACATGTGAAACGGCTGAAAGAAGCACCAGCTGGCAGCTCTTCAGTCGGTACTATCCAGGTAGGCAGCCCGTTGTGTAAGCGAGTGTGGATTGTAAAGATACTAATTTCGATGTTTGTTTTTTTTAGATTGGTTCCCTCAGCTTTGTTTGTGCCTTTCCTCGCGTTGCCAGTTGGAAGGCATCATCCTTTCAGCCCGTTAAAACAGCTGAACATTAACGGGATTCAGTTGATCGAGTATCAAAGGAATTATGACTGCTGGATAAATATACGTTTGAACGTATTCAAGCAAGCGCTTGCATGTCTACAGCCACAATAGAGAGAGAAAGAGAAGACAGAGAGAGAGAGAGAGAGAGAGAGAGAGAGAGAGAGAGAGAGAGAGAGAGAGAGAGAGGACCAGAGACAGAGAGAGAGAGAATGAGTTTAAAAGGAGACAGTTTAACAAAGAGGAGAGAGAGACAGAGAGAGTTTAACAAAAAGGGGAGAGAGAGAGAGAGAGAGAGAGAGAGAGAGGAGAGAGAGAGAGAGAGAGAGAGAGAGAATTAAGGGACCCCAAACAACGGTTCTAGAGGTGAGGTGGTGCTCAGATGATTGAGCTTTTAGAAATGGACTCATAAACCATGGCCTCTTTCCAAGAGAGGTGGTCTTTAAACTTCGAAACAGTTGGGTGTCCAATGCGAAGGAAGATAGACACACATACGCGCGCACACACACACACACGCGAGCGCGCACACATGCACACAAACGCGCGCGCGCGCCAGCAGGCACACACACGCGCGCGCGCGCGCGCGCACAGACTAATACACGCGCGAGGGAGAGAGAGAGAGAGAGAGAGAGAGAGAGAGAGAGAGAGAGGAGAGGAGAGAGGCAGACCGACGCCCCTCTTTAGTCATCGTTTTTCTCTTTTTCAGGCGTTTGCAAGTAATTATACTCACAGAAAGAGTTCATGTACTCACACCTTTACTCGTTTCATCTGTCTTTGTCTCTCTCTCTCTCTTATCTCCGTTTCCTAATGAGAATCACAAATCCCATCTCTGTCTGAACATGTGTGCTTTAACAAGTTGATAACGTTTTAGATGTTGAATAATCAACTCCCCACATACCTATCTGAACTATTCACCAGTAGTTGGTGTTTCCGAGATCTAGAATTATCATTATTTTCAAACCAAGCTTAATATTTGCAAGAGCTTGTTTGTTGAACTATAATGCTGTCCATGTCATAACAGCAAATACACTTACGAAAACCTATTCAGACATGATTTTGTCAACTTCTATTACCTAAATATAAATGGCATTATGTGCAGCTATTTGTTCATATACATCTGTAATTTTGCCTCCCTCTGTGCATGTGTATGCGTGTGCGTGTGCGTGTGTGTGTGCGCGTGTGTGTTGGAGAGAGAGAGAGAGAGAGAGAGAGAGAGAGAGAGAGAGAGAGAGAGAGAGAGAGAGAGAGCAAACCCGCAAAAGAAAAACAAGCGAACGCAAACCGGCCATTCAGCAAAATAAGATGAACAGGGATTTAATACACTATCCGTTTAGCCCCGTGCGTCCGACAAAGAATCCGTCCAAAGCTCTTCCGACTGATAAGATCTTCCTTAGCATCCCTGGCGTAATTTTGAGAGAAAGGGAAAAAAAATCCTGTTGACTTGTTCGTTTTTATAAATCATTCGTCTTCAGCAGACTCGTAGAGCGAAGTGGAAATCTGGAACTGAATGTGTTTTCTTTCTTCCTCCACTTCTATCTCCTCTAAACGAAGACGTCGATTTGGAGACAAAAGGGGGATGGGGTGGGGTGGGGATGGAGAGGGCTCTTTTTATTCTACCGATCAACGTGAATTCCGCGAATGGCGTTGGTACAATCGCAACGATCAGTTTCTAAAGATCGTCATTCTGGGGAAAAAATGCATACGCTTCAGCACCTATTTCCGATATTCCTGATTTTATATGTAAAAAGAGGTCTTCAAAAATGTTTTAAAACTCAAAACCGTGATATGCATTTTAACAAGAAATATGACTTTTTGTTTTGCTTCGTGACAACATAATGAAACAGAAGAATATAACGTTAAGAATTATGACCTATGTGTTTGCTCTGAAGGCATTGTTGTGTGTCATGGTCAGATGCATTTGGAACGACGCCACAGGTCGCAACCAGATTACATATACAAGGTCACTATGATATTGTTCAGAAGCGGAGGGTACATAACGTGGATTTCCGACACGTTCAGAGAACAAATGGTATCACGATCTTATCATTATTATCATTAATACTTACATAGCGTCTATACTAGGCTACAGACCAAGCTCTAAGCGCTTTACAATCCACACTCGTTTGCACAACGGTCTCCCTACCTTGGTAGTGCCGACTAAAGAGCTGCCAGCTGGCGCTTCATTCAATCGTTTCCCGTGTCATCCAGTCAGTATCGTTCACTTATTTTCCTTATTTCCTTCATCTCACGCAGGGTGCATGCTATGTGTAACGTGTCATCCATATGTGCAAGATGTTATGCGTTCGTTTACACACGGAACCTCGGTTTATAGTCTCATTCGAAGGACTGTATGGGGAATGGAGTCCGAACCAATGCTAACTCCGAGGGAAAAATCCCCCTGTACCGAAACGGCCCGGTGGAAATGCAGTCCGAACCAATGCTAACTCCGAGGGAAAAATCCCCCTGTACCGAAACGGCCCGGTGGAAATGCAGTCCGAACCAATGCTAACTCCGAGGGAAAAATCCCCCTGTACCGAAACGGCCCGGTGGAAATGCAGTCCGAACCAATGCTAACTCCGAGGGAAAAATCCCCCTGTACCGAAACGGCCCGGTGGAAATGCAGTCCGAACCAATGCTAACTCCGAGGGAAAAATCCCCCTGTACCGAACCGGCCCGGTGGAAATGCAGTCCGAACAATGCTAACTCCGATGGGAAAAATCCCCCTGTACCGAAACGGCCCGGTGGAAATGCAGTCCGAACCAATGCTAACTCCGAGGGAAAAATCCCCTGTACCGAAACGGCCCGGTGGAAATGCAGTCCGAACCAATGCTAACTCCGAGGGAAAAATCCCCTGTACCGAAACGGCCCGGTGGAAATGCAGTCCGAACCAATGCTAACTCCGAGGGAAAAATCCCCTGTACCGAAACGGCCCGGTGGAAATGCAGTCCGAACCAATGCTAACTCCGAGGGAAAAATCCCCTGTACCGAAACGGCCCGGTGGAAATGCAGTCCGAACCAATGCTAACTCCGAGGGAAAAATCCCCCTGTACCGAAACGGCCCGGTGGAAATGCAGTCCGAACCAATGCTAACTCCGAGGGAAAAATCCCCCTGTACCGAAACGGCCCGGTGGAAATGCAGTCGAACCAATGCTAACTCCGAGGGAAAAATCCCCCTGTACCCAAACGGCCCGGTGGAAATGCAGTCCGAACCAATGCTAACTCCGAGGGAAAAATCCCCCTGTACCCAAACGGCCCGGTGGAGATTCCAACCCTCAACCCCAGGATCATGAAGATGACGATTTCGGCGCTCTACACGGAGCCATTCCGGTCCCCACGACCTGACCACAGTCCACCAAGATTATAGTTATCACGTATGAATATTGCTTCAATTTATCTCCGGTATTAATGCAGCCAGTATATCGTGCATCGCCTTCCTATGCCGATCGTATAACCGCGGATCAGGGTAGTTGAAATTCCACCGAGGACTTCTTGGCGATGTCTCTTCATCTGTTGGGGCTGTTTAAGGTGGTTTGAAGCAGCTGTCGAGGACAGGCATGTCCACTCCCCGATGTTGCTTTCCAGCTTTTTCTTAGATCTGCCTCTTCCCCCTTTCGCACCCCCCTCCCTCCCTGCAAGATGCGTTCTCTAAGAATGTTGGAATGAATGAGTAATATTCCATCTTTTGGCTGTAGAGAAGGGTGAGCAGCTCGTCTCCTAGGTTCCTATAACTCATCTGTTTCTTCCCCATCACCTCTGTCGTCTGTGCGTCATCTTTTGTTTGAATGCTCAGGGTTGACCTCGCTCTATCAGGAGAAAGGCATCGAGATGAATAACTTTGATAATGTCAATACTGGCTTATATGGTTCATGTGTTGCTGAAATTGCCATGGTTATTTCGCAGTCACAGGTTGCAAAATTTCTGTGAAGATCACAACTTTGTGTACCACTAGGGTATTTCACTTATGTAAATATGCACATATCAGATACGGCTTTACAAGAACTAGATGAGATGAGTGTGAAGATTGTTTTAAACAAGTGTCTAATATCATCTGGCGATGAAAAGATATTAAATAAACTACTGAACTAAACTGAACTGATCTGTCAAGGTTTGGTTTGTACCCGTGTCCTACGATTCGTTTGGTGGTGGTGGCGGTGGCGTGTGTTCGTGCGTGTATGTGTGCACGTGCGCGTGTGCGTGCGCGCGCGCTGTGTGTGTGTGTGTGTGTGTGTGTGTGTGTGTGTGTGTGTGTGTGTGTGTGGTGTGTGTGTGGCTGCTTGTCTATAACAAAAATAACGCAAAAAATAAACGGATGCAGGCATTCTTAATAGGAAAAATATAAGTAGCCTAAGGATAAATCCTTTAACTGTTGCTCCGGATCCACAGTGGGAGTCCGGATAAAAATGCGAATGTTAGATCGTTCTGCAAGAGTATTTCAAATGTTCCTCCGAAAATGAAACCTGCGAAGTTCCAGCATTTGAATTGATAAAGCAGCATGTATTATGGAGTATTACATTAATCTATAGCGATATACGCATCGTCAAATTGTGTTTTCCATGTTTGACCCAAAGACAAGTACGTGGGAAGTAACTTTCTGTGTGTACCCGTTATTACTTCCCTCGGTGAAAAAAAAAGCCATTCATAAATTGACTTTTATAAAAGATGAAGAAGAACAACAACAGCAGCAACAAGAATTTATAATTACAATAAGAACTACGATGACCCAAAGACAAGTACGTGGGAAGTAACTCTTTCTGTGTGTACCCGTTATTACTTCCCTCGGTGAAAAAAAAAGTCATTCATAGATCGACTTATAAAAGAAGATGAAGAACAACAGCAACAACAACAACAGCAACAAGAATTTATAATTACAATAAGAACTACGATGATAACTTCAACACCAATAATAATGACAACAATAATAATAACACGAAGCTAAACAAAGGACTGTCGGTACTTCAGTTCAGTCTGTCATTTCGAAGCCGATAACAATGGCGGGCACCTTCGGTCGTACTTCCAGGTGGTCTGTTCAAAATTACGGTCAGGATAAAAAAAAAAAATCGAGCAGGTGAGCGAGTCTGGGGGAGAGGGGTGGGTGTAAAGGGGGATGGGGGCGGGAAGGAGGAGATGAAACTGGTTACTAATGATTCTATGATTAAATAATGATCGCTTTTGATAGGCCGATGTCGGAGGATCTTGCATAAATGAACTTGTTAACGCTGTCCTCTTCATTCTTATCGCCCTTGCTTATATATATATATATATATATATATATAATATATTATATATATATTTATATGTGTGTGTGTGTGTGTATGTATTAGAAGAAAAAAACTGGATCACAAAACCGCTTGTTTAACTCTCTTCCTTCTCATTTCAGTCCAATATTTTGGCCCCCAAAAAAGGGACCTTCTTCTGGGACAAGAGTGGTGCAGACACATATGCGCCAAGTCATCCTACTAACGCGTAAAATTAAAGTTTATACTATCGAATGAAATTTAATCTTACTTAAAACTGGGCAGGGGAGGAGTGGGGCGTGAGGACAGTGGGGGGGGGGGGGGGTTCAAAGGGAAGGGAATATCCAAATTAAAGGGAGTGACAGTCGCTGGTCATTTGTGACGGGCAAGATACTGAGATCGTAAAGTGAAGGAAGAGAGAGAGAGAGAGAGAGAGAGAGAGAGAGAGAGAGAGAGAGAGAGAGTTAGGACAGTAGAGCACATGGGGAGGGAGTAGGGTTGAGATGGGAGTATAGATGGGGGGTTAAGTAGGGAGGGAGGTGGGGAAGGGGGGAGTTGGGGTGGGGTGGAGCCGGTGGTGGGAGACGGTATATACGGAACGGTGAAGGGGGGGGGGGGGGGGGGCGGGGCAGGACAAGGGAAATATAGGAAGAGTTAGCATATTCAAGCATTCACACACACACACACATAAAATAGAGACAGAGAGACAGACAGACAGAGAGAGAGATAGAGAGAGAGAGAGAAAGAGAGAGAGAGAAAGAGAAAGAGAGAGTGGGAGACAGTGAGAGTCGGAGAGTAGCAGATGGAATTGAGTTGAGGATGGAGGGGGAGGAGTGGGAATACATGTAACCAATGCGGTGAAGGAGCAGACCAGGAGCAGAAGGGGTTGGGGTTGGTGGTGGGGGATTGTTATTAAGAGTTCAATTCCACAAGACTGAGTTTTTCTTGTGTAAGAAGGTATAGACGTATAAAAAAAGGTATTTCAAACGAGCTTTTTTCCTCACATCTGAGCTAGAATTCTACCATTTCAGATGTCAAATTCAGCGTATTAAAATACAGAAAAGAACATGGATATTGGTGGTGGACGGGGGAGGAGGAGGAAGGGAGGGGGGAGAAGGAAGGGGGAGGAGGAGGAGGAGGAGGGGGTAAAGAACGTAAAATGAATGCAATGTCAAACGGCCAGGCAGAGGGGGGGGGGGGGGGGTCATTTTGAAATAAGATAATGAGGAGTGTCAAAAGCTGACATATGATGGAGGGGTCTGGGGCAGCGAGCTGGGAGAGTTTTTATGCAGATACGACTTACGGAGGGGGGGGGGGGGGGCTGGAATAGCGAGAATAGGTGGCTTTGGGGAATAAGAATTGGGATGGGGTGAGGATAGATGGGGCAGGATGATAATGCTAGAGAAATATGAAAACCTAGAGACTGGTGTTGGAAGAAGCGGGGAGGGGGGGGGGGGGGGGAAATGGAGTAGATCAATGAGAAGGAAAGCAGCGGTATAGATAATGAAATTTACGATGATTCAAACCACGGCGATGCACGCTACAAAGGGAGTGAAGTGAGGAGGGGCTGAACTGACGGGAGAGGCGTACAAAGTGGTGAGGGAATGAGCGGCGGGGGAGGGAGGAAGTTTATTTCCCATCTCAATATCTTTAACACTATAAATAGGTATATTGACTCCCGTTTCCTGGTTAACTAATTGCTGATTGACTAAATCACTGAAAGGAGGAAAGGGAGAGAAGAAGCGGAGGGTAGGAGGTGGAATCAAAGGGAGGTGAGGAGGGGACCAGTATGATTTAGGTGCAAAAGATGGTCCAAGGAAAAGAAGAAAGGGTATGCTGTAGAGGAGGGGAGAGTCGTCCAGGTTGAATACTGGGAGAATGTGATGGAAGGGGGAGGGGGATAGTGCAGGGATGAACAAGGGAAGGGGGTGTCCTGGGTTTCTGAAGCACGCACCCCTATCCCCGGCTAGCAAAAATGGCGTTTTTGGCCAATTTGCCTTCTATATCCCCACTGAAGGATGACTCCTTGACCGCCCTTTTGAACATTCACCATCCCACCTCTCTGTCTCTCTCTCTTTCAACTAAGCTGCCTTTGCGACAACTACACACCAAACACCTTTCTATAACTATTTTTTCAACTTGCAGTGTTTCTGGCGCTGGCAGATCACGTCTTGTTTTTGTTACAATAGAATCCGGATGGTTTGGTGGGATGGTATTTTTTCAAATGCTTGTGTTTATATAACTACCTCAGCCTGTACTTCCGCTATCTTCTACCACCCCCTTTCCCCATGCATTCAACCAGGACCTACCTTTACTCCCCCCCCCCATCCCTTCTATCCCTTAACCTATTTTAGCATTGTGCTCTCCTAGATTAGTTCCCACGGAAATGTCTTTGACTGAAATGTCTTTGACTTGTCATAGTACTGACCGACATTTTTGCAATATCCACTTACACAGAAAGTGAGCTCTCGTTTTCATGCGTCACTGTAAAGCTTTCACTGATGCAAGATGGCAACGTCTAAATCAGTACCTACGTTAATACAAACGTTACACACTCGCGCACACACACATACACGCGCGCGCGTGCGTGCGCGCATGCATACACACACACACACACACACACTACACGTGCACATAAAATGCTGATAAAAGCATGAATGTTTTGGCTTTTCCAAGCTCAGAGTTTTCTGAGCAAGGCTCCTTGTCTTCTCTTGTCCCTTGTGGTTGTCGGTTGCGAATGCATCCTGAAGTCCTTGCAGTGGGATGGTCCAGCAGAAGTCACATTTCTTCCTGCATTCCCGGGGAACGGATTCTCCGGAAGCCTGTAGCAACACTGTGAACTCGATGACGATGTAGGCAAAATCCTGTTCCTGGAGTCGGTTGCCCTTAGCGAGAATGCAGGTGGTTGTGTAAGATGAAGTGCGGAAGCTCGTGGTTGACTAGTAGTGATTCTTGTCGACAGCCCATGCCTCATGACCTGCCACAAACAAAGCCGCAGATTAAATTCTGACCAAGAAGTCGCCACTGAACAACCACAAAGAATACACTAAAGCATGAACTGTAGAGACTAATGCATAAAAACGACGTTCATACACACTGAGAATAAAGAAAACGGTCAAGTGTTTGAAAAAAAAGATGATACTAAACCTGGGAAAGAGAGGAGTGTTAATAAGGCCTAAGCATTAAAAAAGGCAAATCAACCTACGAAACAAAGACTCACATTTTGAAAGACGATTACACTACACAATATGAAACGGCAACATTTAGCTCCATAAAAGGTGACATTAATCCTTCTGACAAACGAAAGGTTTATCATCCCTATGGTAAGGTAAGGTAATGTCTATAGCCCAGCCGACCGAATAGGGCATATCAGGGCCGTCACCGCGTTAGTCAACTCGAGTCATTAAAAAAAACCCATCTCATTCACACAACTATTTGAAATACACCTTCTGAAAACGCACTGGACATTTTGTTAATCTGTAAAATCTTAGATCAGATCACTGTGAGTGGTGTATGACATGGAATGCACCACGAAGCTTCTCCATCTATTAAAAGATAACGGGTGTAAAAGGAGTGGCTAGTATGCAAACGGCACAAGACTACTTCTTCACGGCCGCCTCGGGAACATGGTAAAAACTCAGGTTTGGATGGATTTCAAATAGTTTATCCTTCTGCAAGTTCCATTCCTCTTGCTCGAGGTCTTTGGCGTACGTCTGGGCTTTCGGTTTCAGATCAGTGTGAGGGAAAGACAATCTGATCAATTCTTTCTTTGTGGCACTCTTGGTAATTTGATAAACTCGTTGCTTCGAATGCCCAACTGGCTGGGAACCTAAGCAAAAACCATGTTGTATCCATCTGATTTCAGTGAGGTATACAGTTCGAATAATTTCAGCAGTGTTTGAGATTATGGCTGGCAATGGACTCCAAAGCAGAAAGGGAGTCCGACAAAATGTGGAAATCGTTATGTTTTGATTTAGAGACCATTTCAAGAGCCAGGACCAAGGCTGTCAACTCAGCAGTGTATATGGCGCTGTCTGTGGGAATGTGTTCAGAACATCTCTGAGAAGGACCTGTTGCACAATACACTGCAGAGGCAATCCCCTCCTCACATATGGAACCATCAGTGAAAATTCTTCCGAAGGATGGAAACTTCGAACACAGGTCGGCAAAAAAGGACTTGTACGTCATGGAGCTAGTGGTGTCTTAACGGTACGAAGCTAAATCAAACCGGATCCCTAGAGTGAAGAAAGTCCATAGTGGGTCATCAGGAAACTTGGATAAATTACACACGACCCCAAGGTCTATATCTGCATTGTTCAAGTAAGGAAGCATACGAATTCCCGAGGGTGGAATGGAACTAGGGTGGTCATCAAATTTCTTCTGGAACTTGGGGTAAAACAACAGTTACATACAGAGTTTTTGGGTTTCTGAAAAGAGATTAAAACTCAGAGGGTAAGCTTCAGTCGCAACTCTCAGAATGTTCCGTGCTTTCCAACAAGCGGTTTTTAAGTGTTGGATGTGACTTTTAAAGTTCAGTTTTTGATTTTAAAAAAATCAACAAAATAACAGCCAGGAAAAAAACATCCAGATGAAAAATAACACTTAGAAATTTGGCTTCTTTCACAACTAGAATGGTGAATTTATCCAGACGAATTTCGCAAAGAACTGACGAAAATTGTGAAAATGGATGCACTGTGTTTAGGTGCTTGAAAAAGTAAACCGATTTTCCTCGGCCCACTGTCGAATCTTATCCACACAAAGTTGGAGTCGACGCCGTATGCCGGCATAAGAAGATCCAACTGCGTTGAGTGCCAAGTCGTCAACAAAGAGAGAGGACTCGTAACCCCGGTTTACTGAATTGACAATGTCGTTTATTCTGATACTGAACAGAGCAGGAGAAAGAATGCTCCCTTGAGGTACAGCCAACTCCAGACCATGGATATCAGACAGCGTGATGCCAATACGGACTTGGAACTGCCAATCAGCCAGAAAGTTTTGACTATAAAGGCAGAAGACCACAAAAACCAAGTGTATGAAGATCCATAACAATTCCAGATTTCCAAGTAGTATCATACGCTTTTCCCAGATAAAAGAAGATAGCAACCACATGTTTATCAATGATCGCGTTGCGGATGGTGGTTTCCAGACCGGCTAAATGGTCAACGGTCGTGTGGTACTTCCGAAACCTGCACTGTTCATTGGCCAAAAGGCCATCGGTTTCCAGCTTCCACATCAGACAGGAGTTGACGATCTTTTCCATTAGCTTGCAGATGCAGCTGGTCACAGCTATTCAAACGTTGGCACGGTCTTTTCCAGGATTAGGTATCGGAATGATCAGGGCTTTTCACCAAGAAGGCAGAAAGCACCCTGTGGTCCAGATATGTCTGTAGACTTCTTGATGATGTTCCAGACTTTTTTCTTGGATGTTTCTGGAGCAGAAGTTTCTCAAAGATTGACGTTTAGTGATTTTAAAAGTGTGACTGTTTTGGCTCGGAGGTTTTGATGAGCTCGAGCATTGGGAGCTGAAGGTTTTGGGAATACCCGACGCTGAGCCCGTGTGCGTTCTTTTGAGATTGTTGTTGGCAGTCAGAATTGAGCCAAGGTGTTTTAGGAGAATTTATTGTAAGACATCGGAATACAGGTTTCTGGACACTTAATGAAAGTATTGGTTAGAGATTCTGCTGGGTCTTGACTTTGAAGAATATCCATTTCCTGGAGCTCTTTGAAATGTCTGAAGCTAAAAGACTCCAGTTGGCGTTTTTATGACTAAGGTGTTCCGACACAAAGGCGGTTTTAGTTGTTACGGATTTTAACATAACGGGAAAATAGTCCGATCCTTGCAGATGATCATGGACAAACCACTCATAGTCCAGAACCAATGAGGGGTCACATGCTGACAAATCTAAACATGAAAGTGTACCTGTGGAAGAATGGAGGTAACTTGGAGACCCATCATTCAGACAACACAAGTCCAACTCTGAAAAGACATCTTCAAGAATCAGAACTCTGGATAAAGACACACTACCCCAAAGAGGATTTTGGCCATTAAAGTCAACTAACAGCAAACAAGGGCAAGGAAATTCTTCAGTCAGACCAACAAGGTCCTGATGACAAACCAAGACAGAAGATGGTAGATACAGCGAGCAAACTAGCCGTTCTATGGACAGCGACTCTCGCAGCTACTGCCTGAAGAGGGGAAGTAAGAACAGGGCCACACAGCAAAGCTTCGTGGATATAAACGGCAATGCCGCCTGTTAAATCTCAACGTGGACGGCTGTGCAGCTTTTGAAAAACTATTAAAGCCAGAAAGAGTGAAGTTCTTCTGGCTTTGAATTTTTGTTTCCTACAGAACTACTACCACCCGAGAGGTTTCAGTTCATGACACAAAAGCTGCAGCTCCTCAAAGTTAAGAGTTTAAACCACGGATATTCCAATGGATTAATGTCCTATTCATGACAAACAAGAGGAACCAGTTCATCTCTCGAGTCGCCCGCGTCTAATGGAGCAAATTTGTTCTGATGAAGGACAGGTTTGTTTGATTCTCCAGACACGCTGGCAGACTTGTCCGCAAGGGGAGACGGCTTAGATTTTGAGACGTTGGAGGTCGCCTGTTTAAATCCCCACACTTGGTTGCACTCCCTTGCCTGCAGGGGTACTGCACGAGAGCTGGTTCTTTTAGTCTGCCCAGCAGCAGATGGATTAGACTGTGATCCAATGCACGTCAGTTAGATCTTGGGACGCGAGTTCAGTTTTGATCTCAGTCTCTGGGACGCCTCCAAGATTCGAGTATCTAATGACTCGCTTGGACGTGCTCAACTGTTTATGGGGAGTCACACAGATCTCTACGTATACTAGTTTTGTGGCACTCAGCAGCTGTTCCGACAAACGCTATAGGAGTAAAGCACTAAAACCTATTTTAAACAAGACAATAAACCGATAACAGAAGTCATAACTGTAAGAAAGGAGAACACCAAAACCTTTGAAAGGAAGATGCTATATCTGTGGAGTGAAAACACTACAACTTTTAAAAATGGGAAACCACCACCTAGAACTACTACACAAGCCACTTAAAAAGGGCACGAAACCCTCTGAAAGTACACAAAAGGAGAGGATACCAAATGCTTTGACGGGAGGTCAAAAACACTTGCACCATTTGAAAGGTGACCACCAGCTCACATAAGAGTAGAATATTAAAACCTATTAAAGGAATTACGTGTTGACTGTTTACCATGTCAGGCTTTCTGTGGATAAAGGACACTCAAATCGGGAGTACCAGGTGCGCACTAGGGAATATTTCAGAAAGAGGATTAAAGACTTCCCCAAGAGCTCTGCAGCTCAAACCAAAATGATCTGAAAGCATGCGTCCACGTTCCAGACCCTTTGATTCACGAGACCTGCTCCAGAGCTCGAGTCGGCCTTTCATGCCTTTCCAGAAACTATTCCCTCTGGTACTCCCCGTTTTGTATCCTTGTTCCACAGAACACCGACGTTGGGGACTGTCTTATCTTCTTGGCCATATGAGAGAGAGACACCGAATCCTAAAAAAAGAGGACTCCAACCCCCAGAAGGGAAGCCAAATAAATCTGTGAATGAAGGAAACAGTAAAGCAAGGAAGACCTAACCCTGTGAATGATGAAAACATGATACCTGGACAAAGATGACATTAAACCCTTTGTATGGAGGCACCGAACCCTGAAAAAGGACTGTGAACCTGTGAACGAAGAGACTCCGAGTTCTCAGGAAAATACAAAACAAACAAAAAAACCAAACCATTTGAAAGATAAGGTAATGCTGCTTATAGCCCAGCAAAGGGCCATATCAGGACTGTCACCGTGCTGAAGTCATTCACACAACTCTTTGAAATACACCCTCTAAAAACATACCGGAAATTTTGTGTGTGTGTATATATAATATATATATATTATATATATATATATATATATATATATATATATATTCTGTAAAAATCTTAGATTAGATTGAAAATGTTGATCATTTTCAAAAATTCATAGATCGCATCAGGTGGAACTTCTCTGAACAAGGTTTTCTCAGAGTCTGCCGTAAAATGCTTATGTCTGGCATCATGAAATCCCAACACACTAAAACACTGTGACCCCCCTAATCACATACACTAAATGTCACATCCCTAGTGATATAAATTGACTGACAACATTGTCACCTCCCTGGTGACACAAACTGACTGACAACATTGTCAACTCCCTGGTGACATACACTGAATAACATAACATTGTCACCTTCCTGGTGACATACACTTAGTGACAAAATTGTCACCTACCTGATTTCATACACTGAATGACATGACATCATTGTCACCTCCCTGGCGACATACACTGAATGACAACATTGTCACTTCCCTGGTAACACACACTAATCGACGTGACTATGTTAGCACGTCCATGGTGAGATACATTGAATGACAACATTCTCACCTTCCTGGTGACACATAATAAACAATATAACATTGCCACCTCCCACCTCCCGGGTGGCACACACTGAATGACGTGGCAAAATTGTCACCTCCTTGGTGACATACACTGAAAAAATAAATATTGTCAACTGCCTGGTGACAAAAAACTAAATGACATGACATCACTGTCACCTCTCTGGTGACATGCACAGAACAACAATACTGTCACCTCCCTTATGACATACTCTGAATGATAACTTTGTCACCTCCCTGGTGACATACACCGAATGACATCACATTCATTGTCACCTCCCTGATGACAAAAAATGAATGACATAGTATTGCCACCTTTCTTGTTGCATACACACAAACAACACTGTCACTTCCCTGGCGACATACACTGAATGACAATTGTCACCTGCCTGGTGGCATACACTGAATTATATAACATTGTCACCTGCCTTGTGACATACACTGAATGACATGACGTAATTGTCACCTCCCTGGCGACATAAACTGGATAACATTGTCACCTCCCTGGTGACACACTGAATGACATGACAAACGTGTCACCTCCCTGGTGACATACACTAGATAATATATTCATTGTCAACTCCCTGATGACATACACTAAATGATATGACAACATTGTCACCTTTCTCATGACACACATTAAAAGACACTGTCAACTCGCTTGTGACGTACACTAAATTAAGGACAATATTGTCACCTCCCTGGTGACATACACAGAATCACATCCTTGTCACCTCTCTGGTGACATACACTGAAATGACAGCATTGTCACCTCCCTGGTGACACACAGAATGACAATACTGTCACCTGCCTTGTGACATGCACTGAATAACATTGTCATCTCCCTTGTGACGTACAGTGAATGACATCATTCTCACCTCCCTGGTGACATACACTGAATGACGTGACAACATAGTCACCTCTCTGGTGACATAAACTGAATGACAACACTGTCACCTCCCTGGTGACATACACTAAATGACAACATTGTCACCTCCCTGGTGACATACACTTAATGAAGCAACATTATTGGCATCTCCCTGATGACAAATTTAATGACAATACTGTCACCTCCCTGGTGACATACACTTAATGATAATATTGGCACCTCCCAGGTGACATACACTGAATGAAATGACATTATTGTCATCTCTCTGGTGACAAAATGAACAACGATGTCACCTCCCTGGTGACATATACTAAACAATGTATAACATTGTCACTTCCCTGGTGACATACACTGAATGACATGGCAACACTGTCACCTCCCTAGTGACATATTGTCAACTGCCTGGTGACAAAAGCGAAATGAGAGGACATCACTTTTACCTCTCTGATGTCATAAACTGAACAACAACAGTGTTACCTCCCTGGCAACATGCACTGAATGATAACTTTGTCACCTCCCTGGTGACATAACACTAATGACATGACAAAATTGTCACCTCCCTGATAACATACAATGAATAACATCACATTTATGTCACCTCCTTGGGGACATACACTGAATGATATAACATTGTCACCTTTCTTGTTACATACACAGAAAGACAACACTGTCACTTCCCTGG
The DNA here is from genome assembly GCA_033310375.1 of Conus canariensis. Lineage (NCBI taxonomy): Eukaryota > Metazoa > Mollusca > Gastropoda > Neogastropoda > Conidae > Conus > Conus canariensis. The sequence goes on from CM065727.1 coordinate 59,043,951, forward strand.
TCACATTCACTGAATGACAACATTGTCACCTGCCTGGTGACATACACTGAATGATATGACAACATAGTCACCTCCCTTGTGACATACTGAATGAAAATATTGTCCCCTCCCTGGTGACACAAACTAAATGACATAACTGTCACCTCCCTGGTGACATACACTGAATGATATTGTCACCTCCTTCGTGACATGAACTGAATGACAACATTCTCATCTCCCTGATGACAGACAATGGCATGACAAAATTGTCACCTCCCTTGTGACATTCACTGCATGACATCACATTCATTGCCATCTCCCTGGTGACATACACTGAATGACATGACAACATTGTCACCTTCCTCTTGACACACACTAAAAGACAACATTGTCAACTCCCTTGTGACATACACTAAATTACATGACAATATTGTCACCTCATTGGTAACATACACTGATCACATCATTGTCACCTCCCTGGTGACAAGCATTGAAATAACATTGTCACCTCCCTGGTGGCACACACAGAATGACAATACTGTCATCTGCTTGGTGACATACACTGAATGACAACACTGTCACCTCCTGGTAACATACACTGAATGACAACATTGTCACCTCCCTGGTGACATGCACTGAAATAACACTGTCACCTCCCTGGTGACATACACTGAATTACAACATTGTCACCTCCCTGGTGATATACACTGAAAGACATGACAATATTGTCACCTCTCTGGTGACAAATGAATGACAACATTGTCATCTCCTGGTGCATACAGATACATATTGTCAACTCCCTGGTGACATACACTGAAAGAAATGACATGATTGTCATCTTTCTGGTAACAAACTGAATGACAACATTGTCACCCCCTGGTGATGTATACTAAACATACACTGAATGACATGGCTACATTGTCACCTCCTTGCTGACTTATACTGAACGAAAAGATTGTCGACTACCTGGTGACAAAAAACTAAATGACATGACATCATTGTCACCTCTCTCGTGACAAACTGAATAACAATACTGTCACCTCCCTGGCAACATAAACTGAATGACAGCTTTGTCACCTCCCTGGCGACATACACTGAATGACATAACATTGTCACCTTTCTTGTTATATACACAGAAAGACAACACTGTCATTTCCGGGTGACATACACTGAATAACACATTGTCACCTACAGTGTGACATAACCTGAATGACATGACAACCTGCAGTGTGACAAACTGAATGACATGACAATATTGTCACCTCCCTTGTGACATACAATGAATGAAAATATTATCCCCTCCCGGTTGACACAAACTAAATGACATGACAATTGTCACCTCACTGGTGACAAACTGAATGACAATATTGTCACCTCCCTGGTGACATATCCTGAATGACACGACAAAATTTTCACCTCCCTGGTGACATACACTGAATGACATCACATTCATTGTCACCTCCCTGGTGACACACCCAATGACAACATTGTCACCTCCCTGGTGACATATACTGAACAATATAACATTGTCACCTCCCTGGTGACATATACTAAACAATATAACATTATCACCTCCCTGGTGACATATACTAAACAATATAACATTATCACCTCCCTGGTGACATATACTTAACAATATAACATTGTCACCTCCCTGGTGACATATAAACAATACACACATTGTCACCTCCCTGGTGACATACTCTGAATGAAAATATTGTCAACGGCCTGTTGACAAAAATTAAATGACATGACATCATAGTCATCTCTCTAGGTGACAAACTGAATAACAATACTGTCACCTGCCTGGTGACATACACTGAACGACAACATTGTCAACTCCCTGTTAACATACACTGAATGACAACCTTGTCACCTCCCTAGTGACATGCACTGAATTACAACATTGTCACCTCCCTTGTGACATACACTGACTCACATGACAATATTGTCACCTCTTGTGACCTGAACTGAATGACAGCATTGTCACCTCCCTGGTGACACACTGAATGACAACACTGTCACCTCCCTGGTGACATATACTAAACAATATAACATTGTCACGTCCCTGGTGACATATACTAAACGATAAACATTGTCACCTCCCTGGTGACAAACTGAATGACATGGCAACATTGGCACCTCCCTGGTGACATACTCTGAATGAAAATATTGTCAACTGCCTGTTGACAAAAACTAAATGATATGACATCATTGTCACCTCTCTGGTGACTTAAACTCAATAACAATACTGTCACCTCCTTGGCGACATAAACTGAACGACAACATTGTCACCTCCCTGTTACATACACTGAATGACATGACAAAATTGTCACCTCCCTGGTGACATACACTGAATGACATCACATTCATTGTCACCTCCCTGGTGACATATACTGAATGACATAACATTGTCATCTCCCTGGTGACATACACTGAATGACATAAGATTCTCACCTTTCTCGTGACACACACTAAAAGACAACATTGTCAACTCCCTTGTAACATACACTAAATTACGTAACATTGTCACCTCACTGGTGACATACACTGAATCACATTGTCACGTCCCTGGTGACATACACTGAAATGACAACAGCGTTACCTCCCTGGTGAAATAAACTGAATGACAATACTGTCATCTGCCTGGGGACATACACTGAATGACAACATTGTCACCCTCCTGGTGACATACACTCAATGACAACCTTGTCACCTTCCTGGTGACATACACTGAATGACATTGTCACCCTCCTGGTGACATACACTGAATGACAGCACCGTCACCTCCCTGGTGACATACACTGAAAGACATGACAATACTGTCACCTCTCTGGTGACATAAACTGAATGACAGCATTGTCACCTCCCTGGTGACACAATAACATTGTCATCTCCCTGGTGACATATACTAAACAATATAACATTGTCACCTCCTGGTGACATATACTAAACAATATAACATTGTCACCTCCCTGGTGAGATATAATCAACAATAGAACATTATCACCTCCCTGGTGACATATATTAAACAGTATAACATTGTCACCTCCCTGGTGACGTATACTAAACAATATAACATTATCACCTCCCTGGTGACATACTAAACAATGTAACATTGTCACCTCCCTGGTGACATATACTAAACAATACAACATTGTCACCTCCCTAGTGACAAACCGAATGACAAGGCAACATTGGCACCTCCCTGGTGACATACTCTGAATGAAAATATTGTCAACGACCTGTTGAAAAAATTAAATGACATGACATCTTAGTCATCTCTCTGGTGACAAACTGAATAACAATACTGTCACCTGCCTGGTGACATACACTGAACGACAACATTGTCACCTCCCTGTTAACATACACTGAATGACAACCTTGTCACCTCCCTAGTGACATACACTGAATTACAACATTGTCACCTCCCTTGTGACATACACTGACTCACATGACAATATTGTCACCTCTCTTGTGAACTGAACTGAATGACAGCATTGTCACCTGCCTGGTGACACACTGAATGACAACACTGTCACTTCCCTGGTGACATATACTAAACAATATAACATTGTCACGTCCCTGGTGACATATACTAAACGATAAAACATTGTCACCTCCCTGGCGACAAACTGAATGACATGGCAACATTGGCACCTCCCTGGTGACATACTCTGAATGAAAATATTGTCAACTGCCTGTTGACAAAAACTAAATGACATGACATCATTGTCACCTCTCTGGTGACAAACTGAGTAACAATACTGTCACCTCCGTGGCGACATACATAAACTGAATGACAACATTGTCACCTCCCTGTTACATACACTGAATGACATGACAAAATTGTCACCTCCCTGGTGACATACACTGAATGACATCATATTCATTGTCACCTCCCTGGTGACATACATTGAATGACATGACAAAATTGCCACCTCCCTGGTGACATACACTGAATGACATCACATTCATTGTCACCTCCCTGGTGATATACACTGAATGACAAACCACTGTCACCTTTCTTCTTACATACACAGAAAGACAACACTGTCACTTCGCGGGCGACATACACTGAAGGACAACACTGTCACCTGCCTGGTGACATACACTGAATGATATGACAACATTGTCACCTCCCTTACGACCTAACACTGAATGAAAATATTGTCCCCTCCCTGGTGACACAAACTCAATGATATGACATAATTGTCACCTCCTTGATGACATAACCTTAATGACAATATTGTCACCTCCCTGGTGACATTTACTGAATGACACAAAATTTTCACCTCCCTAGTGTTTTACACTGAATGACATCACATTCATTGTCACCTCCCTGGTAACATACACTGAATGACATAAGATTCTCACCTTTCTCGAGACACACACTAAAAAACATTGTCAACTCCCTTGTGACATACACTGAATTACATGACAACGTTGTCACCTCACTGGTGACATACACTGAATCACATCATTGTCACCTCCCTGGTGACATACACTGAAATCACAACATTGTTACCTCCCTGGTGAAATAAACAATGACAATACTGTCACCTGCCTGGGGACATACACTAAATGACAACATTGTCACACTCCTGGTGACATACACTCAATGACAACCTTGTCACCTTCCTGGTGACATACCTTGAATGACATTGTCACCCTCCTGGTGACATACACTGAATGACAACCTTGTCACCTCCCTGGTGACATACACTGAAAGACATGACAATATTAGCACCTCTCTGCAGACATAAACTGAATGACCTCCCTGGTGACACAATGAATGACAACACTGTCACCTCCTGGTGACATATACTAAACAATATAACACTATCACCTCCCTGGTGACATATAACTAAACATAACAGCATCACCTCCCTGGTGACATGTACTAAACAATATAACATTGTCACCTCCCTGGTGACATACTAAAACAATATATCATTATCACCTCCCTGGTGACATATACTAAACAATAAAACATTGTCACCTCCCTGGTGACAAACTGAATGACATGGCAACATTGGCACCTCCCTGGTGACATACTCTGAATGAAAATATTGTCAACTGCCTGTTGACGAAAACTAAATGACATCACTGTCATCTCTGGTAACAAACTGAATAACGATACCGTCACCTCTGGCGACATAAACCGAATGACAAATTTGTCACCTCCCTGGTGACATACACTGAATGACATGACAAAATTGTCACCTCCCTGTTGACATACACTGACATGGCAAAATTGCCACCTCCCTGGTGACATACACTAAATGTCATCACATTCGTTATCACCTCTCTGGTAATATACACTGAATGACACAACATTGTCACCTTTCTTGTTATATACGCAGAAAGACAACACTGTCACTTCCCTGGTGACATGCACTGAACGACATTGCCAACTGCCTGGTGACATATACTGAATGAAAATATTGTCCCCTCCCTGGTGACACAAACTAAATGACATGACACTGTCACCTCCATGGTGACAAACTGAATGACAATATTGTCACCTCCTGGTGACAAACTGAATGACAATATTGTCACCTCCGTGGTGACATACACTGAATGACATAATTGTCACCTCCCTGGTGACATAAACTGAATGACAATATTGTCACGTCCCTGGTGACAAACTGAATGACAAAATTTCACCTCCCTGGTGACATACAGTGAATGACATCACATTCAGTGTCACCTTCCTGGCGACATACACGGAATGACATAAGATTGTCACCTTTCTCGTGACACACACCAAGAGACATTGTCAACTCCATTGTGACATACACTTAATTACATGACAACATTGTCACCTCCCTGGTGACATACACTGAATGACATAACATTGTCACCTTTCTCGTGACACACGCTAAAAAAACACTGTCAACTCCCTTGTGACATACACTAAATTACATGACATTGTCACCTCACTGGTGACATACACTGAATCACATTGTCACCTCCCTGGTGACATACACTGAAATGACAACATTGTCACCTCCCTGGTGAAATAAACGGAATGAAAATACTGTCACCTCCCTGGTGACATACACTGAATGACAACATTCACCCTCCTGGTGACATACACTGAATGACAACATTTTCACCTCCCTGGTGACAAAACTAAATGACAACACGGTCACCACCCTGGTGACATACACTGAAAGACATGACAATATTGTCACCTATCTGGCGACATAAACTGAATGACAGCATTGTCACCTCCCTGGTGACACACTGAAAGACAATATTGTCACCTCCCTGGTGACATATACTAAACAATATAACATTATCTCACCTCCCTCGTGACATATACTAAACAATATAGCAAAGTCACCACCCTGGTGACAAAATGAAGACATGGCAACATTGGCACCTCCCTGTTGACATACTCTGAAAAAAAGTCAACTGCCAGGTGACAAACACTAAATGACATGACATCACTGTCTCCTCTCTGGTGACAAACTGAATAACAATGCTGTCACCTCCTTGGCAACATAAACTGAATGACAACTTTGTCATCTCCCTGGTGACATACGCTGAATGACATGACAAAATTGTCATCTCTGGTGACATACACTGAATGACATGACAAAATTGCCACCTCCCTGGTGACATACACTGAATGACATCACATTCATTGCCATCTCCCTGGTGATATACACTGAATGACACAACTTGTCACCTTTCTTGTTACATACACAGAACGACAACACTGTCACTTCCCGGGTGACATACAGTGAATGATAACATTGTCACCTGCTGGTGACATACACTAAATGATATGACAACTTTGCCACCTCCCTTGTGACGTACACTGAATCAAAATATTGTCCCCTCCCTGGTGACACAAACTAAATGATATGACATAATTGTCATTTCCCTGGCGACATAAACTGAAGACAATATTGTCACCTCCATGGTGACATGAACTGAATGACAACATTGTCATCTCCCTGGTACCATACACTGAATGACATCACATTCATTGTCACCTCCCTGGTGACATACCCTGAATGACCTGACATTATCACCTTTCTCGTGACACACTAATAAACATTGTCGACTCCCTTTTGACATACACTAAATTACATGACAACACTGTCACCTCCCTGGTGACATACACTGAATGATATGACAACATTGTCACCTTTCTCGTGACACACACTAAAAAGCATTGTCAACTCCCTTGTGACATACGCTAAATTACATAATATTTCACCTCACTGGTGACATACACGGAATGACAATACTGTCACCTGCCTGGTGCCATACACTGAATGACAACATTGTTACCTCCCTGGTGACATACACTGAATGACAACATTGTCACCTCCCTGGTGACATGCACTGAATCACATGACAATATTGTCACCTCCCTGGTGACATACACTGAATCATTTGACAATATTGTCACCTCTCTTGTGACAGACTGAATGACATCATTGTCACCTCCCTGGTGACATACACTAAACAATATAAATTGTCACCTCCCTGGTGACATATACTAAACAATAAAACATTGTCACCTTTCTGGTGACAAACTGAATGACATGGCAACACTGGCATCTCCCTGGTGAAATACTCTGAATGAAAATATAGTCAACAGCCTGTTGACAAAAACTAAATGACATGACATCATTGTCACCTCTTTAGTGACAAAAACTGAAAACAATACTGTCACCTCCTTGACGACATAAACTGAATGACAACTTTGTCACCTCCCTGGTGACATACACTGAATGACATAACATTGTCACCTTTCTTGTTACATAGAAAGACAGCACTGTCACTTCCCTGGTGACATACACTGAAGGACAACGTTGAATTATGACAATATTATTATTATTATATTGGGTATTTATATTGTCATCTCCCTTGTGACATACACTGAATGAAAATATTGTCCCCTCCCTGGTGACACAAACTAAATGATATGACATAATTGTCACCTTGGTGACAAACTGAACAATATTGTCACCTCCCTGGTGACATGAACTGAATGACAACAGTCATCTCGCTGGTGACATACACTGAATGACATGACAAAACTGTCACCTCCCTGACGACATACACTGAATGACATCACATTCATTGTCGCCTCCCTGGTAACATACAAAGAATGACTTAACACCGTCACCTTTAACACACACACACACACTAATAGACAACATTGTCAACTCCAAACTAAATTACATTACAACATTGTCACATCCCTGATGACATACACTGAACCATATCATTGTCAACTTCCTGGTGACATACACTGAAATAACTCACCTCCTGGTGACATACACGGAATGAAAACTGTCACCTCCTGGTGACATACACTGAATGACAACATTGTCACCTTCCTTGGTGACATACACTGAATGACAAAATTGTCACCTCCCTGGTGACATACATTGAATGACATGACAATAATGTCAACTTCCCGGTGACAAACTGAATGACAACATTGTCACCTACCTGGTGACACACTGACAATATTGTCACCTTGGTGACATACACTGGATGACATGACATTGTCATCTCCCTGGTGCCAAACTGAATAACAGTGTCACCTCCCTAGTGACATACACAGAATGACAGCATTGTCACCTTGGTGACTCAAACTAAAAGACTTGACATTACTGTCACCTCCCTGGTGACACACTGAATGACAAGACAAAATTGTCACCTCCGTGGTGAGATACACTGAGTGACATGACAGCATAGTGATCTTTATTGCGTTATACACTGAAAGACAACACTGTCACTTCCCTGACAACATACTCTGAATGAAATGACAACATTGTGACCTCCATGGAGACATTCACTGAATGATATGACAAACGTGTCGCATCCATTTTGACATACACTGAATGACAACATTCACTTCTATGGTGACGCAGTACATGGAACGAGAAAACAACACTTTTGCCTACCTCGAGACATACACACTAAATGACACCATTGTAACCTCCACAGTGACATACACTGACTGACAACACTGTCACCTCCCTGGTGACATACACTGAATGACAACATTACCTCCCTCGCGACACACACTGAATGACAATATCGTCACCTCCCTGGTGACATACACTGAATGAAAATACTGTTCCCTTCCTGGCGACAACACTAAATGACATGACATGACATCATTGTCACCTTCCTGGTGACATGACATGAATGACAATATTATCACCTCCCTGGTGACATACGCTGAACGAGAACATTGTCACCTCCCTGGTGACATACACTGAATATCGCATTCATTGTCACCTCCCTGGCAAGATACACCGAGTGACTTAACACAGTGATGTTTCTTGTCTCATACACTGAACGACAAGTGTCACGTCCCTGGTGACATTCACTGAATGATATGACATGTCACCTCCCTGGTGACATACACTGAATGACAATATTGTCACCTCCCTGGTGACATACACTGCATGACAACACTGTCATTTCCTGGTGACACAAACTAAATGACATGACATCACTGTCACCTCCCTGGTGAAAAACTGAATGACAATACTGTCACTCCCCTGATGACATACACTGAATGACATGTCAACACTGTCACCTCCCTGGTGACATACACTGAATGACATGTTCATTGTCACCTCCCTGATGACATACACTAAATGACATAACATTGTCAGCGTTCTCGTTACATACACTGAAAAACATAGTTGCTCCCCTGGTGATATACACTGAATGACATGACAACATTGTCACCTGTCTCATGACATACATTGAAAGACAACATTGTTGCTTCCCTGACGACATACACGGAATGACATGACAACAGTCACCTCGCTGGTGACACAGTGAACGATCACATTGTCATCTCTCTGGTCATATACACTTATGGACAACATTGTCACCTTCCTGGTCATCAACTGAATGACATGACAACACTGTCACCTCCCTGAAGACATGCACAGAATGACATGACAACACTGTCACCTTCATGGTGACATACATTGAATGATACACTTTCACCTAGGTAAGGCAAGATAATGATGCTAAAAGCCCAGCCCACTGCAAAGGGCCATATCAGGGCTGTCACCACGTTAAAATCAACTCACAATTAAACAATTGAAAAAACACCATTCACACATCTCTTTACAATACACCTCAACGCACCAGGAACTTCGTTAAAACCTTTCTTTTGTAAAATCTTAGATCAGATGAAAAGTGTTAATCTCTCTCAGAAATTCAAAGATAACGTAAGGTGGGACATCTCTGAACAAAGTTTTCCTGGAGTCTGCTGTAAAGTGTTTATGTCTCACATCGTGCAAGTCCCAACACTCGAAAAGAATATGTTTCACTGCGAGTGGTACATGACATGGAATGCGCCACGGAGCTTCTCCACCTTTTAAAAGATAAGAATGGGTAGAAAACGAGTGGCCTGTGTGCAAACGGCACAAGACTGTTTCGTTTTTACGACCACCTCTGGAACATGGTAAAAGCTTCAGGTTTGGACGGATTTTAAATACTTTGTTATCCATCTGCGAGTTCCATTTCTCTTACCAGAGGTCTGTGACGTAAGCCTGTGTTCTGGGTTTGAGATTAGCGTGAGGGATAGGTAACCTGCTCAACTTTTCCTTTATGGCACTCTTGGCAAGTTGATCTTCCACCTCGTTGCATCGAATGCCCACATGGCTGGGAACCCAAACAAAAACCATGTTGTATCCATCTGATTTCAGAGTGGTGTACTGTTCAAAAACTTTCAGTAGCTAAGGGTGCTTGAGATCACGGCCGGCAATGGCCGCTAAAGCAGAAAGCGAGTGTGGTAACATGAGGAAATCTTTATGTTTGGATTTACAGACCATTCTAAGAGCCAGGACCAAGGCTGTCAGTTCAGCAGTGTAGACTTAGCTGTCAGTTGGAATATGTTCAGAACATCTCTGAGGGGGATCTGTTGCACAAAACACAGCAGAAGCAACTCCCTCCACAGATTTGGAACCGCCGGTGAAAATTCTTTTGTAGGATGGATACTTAGAACACAGTTCGCCAAAAAGGGACGTGTATGCCAAGGAACTAGTGGAATATTTATGGTAGGAGGCCAAATCAAACCGGATCTCTGGAGTGAAGAAAGTCAATGGCGGGTTAGCAGGAAACTTGGAAAAATTACAAACTACTTCCAGGTTATATCTACTTTGTTCAAATGGGGAAAAGTACGAATTCCCAAGGGTGGAATGGAACTGGGGTGGTCATCGAATTTCGTTTGGAACTTGGGGTCGAAAACACAGTCATATGCAGGGTTTGGGGGTTCAGAAAAGAGATTCAAACAGTTGTTCAAGGCAAGTTTTAGTCGACGGTTTGAGAGGGATAGTTCAACCTCAGCGTACAGGTTATAAACAGGGGTGGTGCGGAATGCACCCACACACAATCGAAGTCCTTGATGTTGCATAGGATCTATAATTTTCAGGTAGAAAGGTCTGGCTGAACTGTACACTTCACACCCATGGCCCAGTTTGGAGCGGATCAGAGCACTGTAGAGACGGAGGAGAGTTTTCTTGTCAGCGCCCCAATCTGTGTGTACCACAACTCGCAGAATGTTAACTGCTTTCCGACATGCAGTTTTTAAGTGATGGATGTGACTTTTAAGGTTCATTTTTTCATCAAAAGTAACACACAGAAATTTGGCTTGTTTCACAGCTGGAATGTTGGACTTGTCCAGACGAATTTCAAGATCAGCAACAACAAAAAAACAAACAAAAAAAAAACCCTGACAAAAATTGTGAAAATGGATTGACAAGTTTTGGTACTTGAAAGATAAACCCGATTTCCTCGGCCCAGTGTTTAATCTTACTAACACTGGATGACGTGACAACATTGTCACCTTGTTGGTGATATACACTGAGGGACACTGTCAATGGTACATGGCATGGAATTCACCACGGAGCTTCTTCACTCTTTGAAAGAAACGAATGAGTTAAAAACGAATGGCCAAGGGTGCAGCCAGCATGAAACTTTTTTCTTTGCGACCACCAGAGGTAGATGAGAGAAACTCTAGGTTTGGACGGATCTGGAAAAGTTTAATAACCGTCTGTGTATTCCAGTCCTGCAAGGTCTCTGATAAACCCCATTAACCTTCGGTTTCAAATCTGAGTTGGGGATAGATATGTTACACAGCTTCTTCGTAGTGGCATTCCTGGCCAAACGATCAGCCATTTTAGTTTCCCGAATGCCCACACGACTGGGAACCCGAACTAGGACAATGGTGTGACCTTCCGCTTTCAAAGAGGTAAAACGTTTTTTTTTTTTTAGTTTTTAAGTTCAGGATGATGGAGGTTATGGCCAGCTATTGACTGCAAAGCTGACAGTGAATCAGACAAAATCATAAAGTCCTCTTATGTAGACTGAGAAATAATCTTCAGTGCCAAGTATCTGACGGAATATGCTTTGATAACATTTGAGAAAGAACACTTGGGCAACAGGCTGCCTAAGCCGCTCCATTGTTCGAACAATGAACCATTAGTAAATATTTTCTGAAAGGATGGAAATATTGTACAGAGATCGGCAAACAATGCCTTGTATGCCCGAGGACTGGTGGATTCTTTGCAAAAAGCAGCAAGATCAAAGCGGATTTCTGGTGTGAAAAAGGTCCATGGAGACCTATCTGGAAATTTGGCGAGGTCAGACAATACCTAGATCAAGACCTGCATTTTGCGCATGCGGCTGCATACAAAGTCAAAATGGAGGAATACCGATGAGATTTCTTCAAATTTACTTTGAAACCCAGGATCAAAACACAGTCATAAGCAGGGTTTCCCATTCCACAAACCAGTATAATTTTAAGGATAGTTTCAGCCTTTGGTTGGATAATGAGGATTCACCTGCCTCTGCATAAAGGCTGTACACAGGGGTGGTGCGCAATGCTCCAAGACAGACTTAAAGCCCTTGATGATAAATAGGATACATGAGTTTCAGAAAAGAGTGTCTTGCAGAGTCATACATAACACATTCATGATACAGTTTAGAACGGCCTAAGGCTCTGTACAGGTGCAGCAAAGTTTTATCAGCGCCCCAGTCAGTGTGTGCTACGACCCGCAGAATGTTTAAAGCTTTTTGGCAAGAAGATTTTAAATGTTAAATGTAACTAAGGAAGTTGAGCTTTTGGTCGAAAATAACTCTTACAATATGGCCTCCTTTAAAGCTGTAAAGCTTTACAGATTTCCCTACTTGGATTTCAGGATCAGCAAAGCGCTGTCGAAAATTGTGAACGTGAATGCACTGGGTCTTCGTTGCAGAAAAGGCAACGCCATTTTCTTCTGCCCACAGATGTATCTTATCAACACAGAGCTGGAGCCTGCGCTGAACACTTGGGTACAAGCTTCCAGTTTCATATAGGGCAAAATCATCTACAAACAATGAGCTGTCGGAACCCTGTTGAACCGAATTAATCATGTTGATTTTTATGCAAGCCATCCGAAAGAACACGTCCAAGTCGTCCGAAGAACCACGATCAAAATCTATGCAAGAAGATTTTAACCCTGCACAACACCCTAAGTGTTGGTAAAAGAAGAAAGAAGAAGAAATGAAAAACCACCACTCTCCTGGTATTTGTGTTGCCTTCCCCGAGTTGATTCCTACTGGTCCCCGTTTTCCACGGTCGTTGATGTACGAGTGCCTTACCCCTGTTGACAAAAACATCGACATTTTCTGTGAACATTGAATATTCTGCGCAAATGATTCCGACTCACTGAAATATAGCGAAATGATTTTGCTTTTGCAAAAGTATCTGCGCGTTCTGTTATCTTGCAATCTAACGATATGTAGGTCTATATGATACGTTACGTGAAAATAAAAGGTTTCAACAATCTTCTAGTAGAAAACATAGTGCAGTATCCTTCTACACTCATTTTCATTTTACATAGCTTAAGACAGCGATTATTACAAACGAACTGGTCGACTGGATATTCGGTGGAGGAACATTTAGCAGCGCATGGTATGCCAGTAACTTCATTAAAATAACAAGATTAACGTTTCTCAGTGCGTGCGTGCGTGCGTGCGTGCGTGCGTGTGGGGTGTGTGCGCGCGCGCGCGTGCGTGCACAAACGTGTGTACAATGCGAACGTGTATAGAACCCTTTTGTTTATAAGTAGACGTTTTTCACTTGAAATATTTATTTGCGTGGCCGTATGAATGCAAAAACTCTGCATTTGTGAAGTGTGTGTGTGTGTGTGTGTGTGTGTGTGTGTGTGTGTGTGTGTGTGTGTGTGTGTGTGTGTGTGCGTTTGTGTTTGGGCGGGGGATGAGAGTGAGAGCGAGAGAGAGAGAGAGATAACTGACCGTGTTCAACATTATCTTCCCTATCTCGCTTCCAAGTGTGACGGTTGCCCAGACAACCAACAAACACCAAGGAACCAGACTCCAGGTCGATTGATGCAACAGAGTCGAAATGCTGCACGAATCCTTCACCGACATTTTTGGAGTATGTGCCACTGTTCAAGCAGTCCTGAAACATACAATACTTCTGTCAAATCTGCAGAGGCAAAGACACACAAATTCCTTCTTTTTAAGAATAAACCCCAGCCAAGACTACAGAATGGTCTGGGAAAAAAAGGTCTTTGATCCGAGTCAGAATGGACAACTGGGATGGACAATTTAAACGAGTTGTATGTTTTCGTTTGCTTACGGTTGGAGGTGTTGATTTGATTTTTAACAGAAAACTATGGTTTCAGACGTTTCATTTGACCCCATAGTACTCTCAACTATCCAACGTCGATAGTACTGTGGTTTCAAGCTGAATGTCTGAAATCGCAGTCACAGTTCATTTCTTTCGAAGAGAATGAAGTGTTTTTTAAATCAAACTTGCCGAATAATTTGTGCATGTAGTTCTACCTCCTCCGCTTGGTAGATGCTAGTAATTACTATGAAACATCCCCCTGTGTGTGTGTGTGTGTGTGTGTGTGTGTGTGTGTGTGGTGTATGTGTGTGTGCGTGCATGCGTGCGTGCGTGCGTGCAATCATACACATGTTGGCAGTGGGAGGAGATTCGAGGAGAGGGGGAAGGAAGGGGAGGATGGGGGGAAGGGAAATGGAGAGGAAACATGTTATCGGGGTTTTCTAGAAATTTGTCACCCATCTCAAAAGTTTGTTTTGTGAAATACAGAATGCCGACACTCAACAGAAAAAGATTAAAAGAAAAGCCTGTGGCCAGGCGAATTCCCATATCACAACTGTTAATATCTGTAAAACTTTTTTTTTTGCACCGCTCTTAAAACTAAACGATTTCAACTTTGCGAGCTCTTCCGCCCCTCATAACTTGGTCCCATTGAAAATGTAAACTGTTCTCAAATGAACTGAGTTTACCGTTGGAAAGGGTATTGTCACCTTGTGCAGTCTGGTTTGAAGCCCTGGACGATTCTTCGCGGTCGCCGTCTCACTGGCAGACCCGTCAGAGGAATTAGGGCGTCCTTTGGACAACCCCAAGGCACCACAGAGCCACCGGCACATCGCTGCCCCTATGGCCAGGTACTGTCTCTCAGGTCAGCATGGCTTGGGCATTCCTGTGGGGCATGCTGTGCTGTCTACTCCACTCGCCCGCGCTGGTGAAGGGCCGAGGACAATCTTCAATTTTCGGCCCAACGTCCTGTTCAAGGCCTGAAAACGGTGGTTTGTGAAGTTCTAAGAAGATAACTTAGGGCATCCCTGGCCTCCTGCATCCCATGGGGAAAGAGTCTGTAAAAGTTTATAACACTGCTGCGTTGAACGCAGTGACAGTCTTAGCAATACCCAGACCCTAGATTTGCATGCCCTTGCTGGGGATGGGAATTCTCCTGGAAGACGTGGTGCTATGGTCCTCAGGTAGACTGGTTCCGATTCCCGGAGAGTGATCGCCCTTTATGGTTTAGCTAAAACAAATCTGACGAAGGAGAAATCGCTCAACTGTGAGAATGAAGACAATCCTAAGAAGATACTAAAGCCTACGGAAAACGTTCATCAACACTGAACGTGGAAAAAAAGACAATGCCTATGATACGAGCAACTAAAACATGGGAAAACAGCAATAAGCCCTGTGAATGAAGCATATGCCCTAAAAGAAAAAAAAAAGCTTCGGAAAAAGGACTCCGTCATTCTGAAAGCTTACACTAAACTTTATGAGAGGCGAAAGAGGAACCAAGTGTCAAGTCAAGAAAGAATGTAAACCCAATGGAGGAAAGATGCTAAAACTTATTGAAAGAGGGAAAAATCATAAACTGTGACCATTAAAAACCTAAAAAATAGACTCTGAACCACATAAGAGGACCCTAACCCCTGTGAAAAGAGGAAACAAAGCCCTAAGAAAATGCCATATGAAAGGGCGTCTAACCCTCTGGGAAAGATGACGTTAAACCCCACAAAAATATGCAACTACACTGCAAAAAAGTAACTAATTGCTTTGAAAGGACGAGACTAAACCCTTGTGTGAAGAGAACAGTAAAGTCTGTGAAGAGAGGAAAGCAGGCCGTCTAGAAGGACAGCACTCGCTACTTGAAAGGGATACTCAACCATTTGAAAGAACATTAAACAACATACTAATGCCCATAAAAGGAAGCAGTCAATGCTACTTGAAAGATGACACCAAATCGTTCTAAAGAAGGGACATAATAAAGACCGAGAAGTCGCAGCTAAACTCAAGAAAGAATGCACCAAGGCATAAAAAGTAGAAACTAACGCTAAGAATGGCGTTGATACACGCTGAGAATAACGGAGACTGAAAAGTCTATGAACAAAGATAATAAACCTGGGAAAAAGACTGAATGAGGCTTAAGCCTTTGAAAAGACAAATAAACCTACAGAACACAGATTAGCAATTCGAAAGACGTTTACACTAAATATGAAAGGGTAACATTTTTCTCCATAAAAGAAGCTGACGCTAACTCCTGACAAAAAAGGATTATAAGACTTGCGGGAGGGAAACACTAAAACCTATCAATAAGTGATGGAATAAATCCCCCGCTGTAAGAAAGGGGAACACTAAAACCTCGGATAGTAAGGTGCTGTATCTATGGTGTAAAAATACTACAAGGATCCACATATTCACGCTGATTACCATGCCATCGACAGATGTTCTGTGTATTAAAGGACGCTCAGAGCAGGAGGCACCAGGTGCGCACTAGGGAATATTTCAGGAAAAGCTCTGAAGACTTCAACATCTCTGCAGCTCAGTCCCTGGTGATCTGAAAACATGCGTCCATGTTCCAGATCACTGGGTAAGTAAGAGACTGCTACGTAGCGGAGTCAACATTACTATTCATGCTCTTCCAGAAAATATTTCCTCTGGCACCCCCTGTTTTGTGTCCTTGTACCACAGAACATTGACTTAAGGAACCTGAGCGACTATACTAAGCATATGAACGACTGACACTAACGTTACAAAGACGCACAAAACCCGGGAACAGAAAACTGTATTGTATGAATCAAGAAGATACTAAACCCTGATTAAGATGACACTAAGCCACTTTAATGAAGGAGACGAAACACCTGAAAAAATACAAGAAACATTGTGAATGAGGAAGACACTGAATCCTCAGGAAAAGAAGACAAACCATCTGAAAGCACACGGTGAACCTCTCCTACGAACCAGATACTGAACTCATGTTTAAGAACAAGATCCAGGTCTACAAAACACTACTAAAGTATGAAAGAACTGGGGGTGGAGGCTGTACTGGAAAAGTGCAGGTGAAGGAATGAGAAAACAAGAGTCAAAGATTTCAGTAAAAGATCACCGCGCCTACTCTCCTAGCAGTAATAAGCAGGATTCCCCAAGTTCACTCGTCCTGGTCTCCGTTTTCCACAGCCGTTGATGCTTGATGTTGGAGTTCTTTGCCCCTGTTGATGTAAACAAATATTTTGTAACTAAAGAATTCTTGTGCAAATACTTCCCAATAAAAAAATCACAAAAGTAATTTGATCTTTAAAGTTTGCGCGGTTCCTTCCTTCTCACAAAAAATATTGTTTACCTATCCGTATGCACACAAAATCTCTATGCTTGTCAAAAAAAGATTCGAGTGCTACATGTGTCTGCAGAGTGGAGGGGGTGTTATTGTTTGTGGGCCTATTGTGTGCGTGTGTATGTACGCGTGTACATGTGCGTGTGCGCGCTCGCTCGCGCTAAGTGTGTGTGTGTGTAGCGCGCGCGCGGTGTGTGTGTGTGTGTGTGTGTGTGTGTGTGTGTGTGTGTGTGTGTGTGTGTGTGTGTGAGCGTGCGAGTAATTGGATTAAGAATGTTTATACGCTCTCTTCTTTCATCAGGTTTAGCATCCCCCTTTCGCATGGTTCAGCGTAATCTTCCTTCACGGCTCATCTCTGCATCTCTCACCCCCAATGAAAATCTAATTTCTGCACTGTTGCTGAAATCAGCATCAGAATTTCCTCCCAAATTTTGTCCCCTTTTCTCTGTTCCTGTAGTTCCAGGATACGCGTTTGAGGTCAATTAAATTCTGTGGGTTGAAAAAAAGTAAGAATATTTTACTCGGCACTAAGTTACTGTGACAGCCGAGTTCCCTGTAGCAGATCAGTCGGTAAAATCGGTAAAGATAGAGCAGCAAAAAAGGCGGTAAGGCACGGAGAGATGGTGTAAGGAGAATGGAGGGATGAAGGAGGGAGGGAGCGGATAGTTGGAGATCCACTCCACAGCGCATGAAAAAGGGACAGATGGGGCTACAAGAATCCATTTGAAAAAAAAGCAAAAAACCTACAAGTCTTGAAATCAAATTACTGTCACTACACCTACCTACCTGTCTATTATCTGCCTTGCAAACACGAAACTTGCCAGTTAAATACCAGCTTAAGAATGGTTTCAAAATACAGAATCTGCACTTACATCATCAGCAGCTGTCTTTATAGCACAGTGTTGTCTTGTGAATCCTTTCCCAACACTTGAATGGTCTTGGTGCGGATGGTAATTGTCCCGGATGACGTAGCACAATGGATATCTGGTAGACTGATGCTAATTGTCGAACAGCGGTCACCCTTGAATGGCCTGCCGAAAAGAAAAGCCTTAGATTACATTCTGAAGAAGAAGTCACTAAACCACGAAAAAGAAAAAAATATTTATGCAAAAAACACACCAAGGCCTTTAGTTCACAAACAGCAACACTAAAGAGGATACTAAAAGCCAGTGAAAGACATTTAATCTGAAGAAAGAATACTCTGAATACTGTGAATAAAGACTAAGACTTAAACCCCTTGATAAGTTAGATTAACCCTACGAAAAAGGTCTCTAACACTCTTGAAGAAGATAACGCTAAACTATGCGAACGGGGGATGCTGAACCTGATGGAGAAGAGAGAAGTAAAGCTTATGGCAGAAGTGGCTGTAAGCTCTATGGATTGAACACAAAAGCATAAAACAGTACAGTCCTATAAAAGAAGACCAGAAATCCTTAAAGAAAGGGACCACCAACCAATATGAGAAGAGAGCCTTATACCTTATGACACTCGATGAGATGGCATCCGTTTGTCTCGAGAGACAATAGTTTTGCGCCGTGGATCAGACAGCTGTGGAGTTGCAGCGCCTGCTGTGGCTGAAGAGCCCAATCCTCGAACGGCAGACACTCTGTAGCTGCTGCGTGCAATGTCTCGGTCATGAGTGTCGTGTGGGTGCTGACGCAATTCTTTGCCGTCTGCGACGCCTCCGTTCTTCCCACTGGGCCTCTCTGCTCTGCTCTGCTTGTTTGATGCCGGCTTCGATGGTGGACTGCCTGCTGACCCGGTCTGAAGGTGTTGTCTCCAGGTCTACTAGGTCGAGGCAGTCTGCCCTGAAGTCGCGCTTGCATACATCCTTGTAGCGTAGGGCTGGCCGTCCTGTGGGTCTGGAGCCCGTAGCTAGCTCGCCACACAGCGAGTCCTTTGGGATGCGACCATCGTCCATGCAGCTGACATGGCCAAGCCAGCGCAGGCATCTCTATCAGAATGGCGAGTATGCTAGGCATCCTTGCATGGGCCAGGACGTCCTTTTATGACGCGTCCTGCCAAGTAATGCCCAGGAGTCTTCTGAGGCAGTGCAGGTGGAAGGCGTTCAGTCTGCGTTCTTGTCGAGTATACGTATAGAGTCCATGCTTCGCTCCCACAGAGAAGAGTGTTCAGCACGCAGGCTTGGTATACTGTTATCTTGGTGTCTGACATCAGCATGGTGTTGTCCCAGACTCTCTTCGCTAGACGGGCCATTGCTGTTGCCACCTTGCCGATCCGCATGTTCAACTAGGCGTCCAGAGACAGGTTGCTGGAAATGGCGCGACCCAGGTAAGTGAAGTCGTCGACCACTTCGAGGGTGTGATCACCGATGGAGATGCGGGGAGTGCTGCTGGCGTCTTGGCCAATGATGTTCGTTTTCTTCAAGCTGATAGTAAGACTCAACTCGGTGCAGGCATCAGCGAAGCATGTGATGAGCCGTTGTAGTGCTTCCTCGGTGTGGGCAATGAGGGCGGCGGCGTCTGCGAAGAGCATTTCCCAGCAGTCTGTCTTTTCGATGCGGTGTCCGGTTTTCATATGGTTTACTGTCCTTTCATTGCGTTTAATGTCCTTAATACAGTATAGTATCCCGTTTTCTAACTGTTAGTGTAATCTTCAGGGAGATGCTCTTCGTCTTTGCTCGGAAGCGTGCTAAGTTGAGGCTTCCGCAACTCCTAGTGTGGAGGAAGATGCCGCCTTCAGATTGTTGGAAGGCGTAGCGCAGCACAAGGGAAAAGATGACGCCCAAGAGTGTCGGAGCGAGGACACACCCTTGCTTGACACCGCTCTTGATTGGGAAGGGGTCCGAAGATGAACCACCGTACTAGACAGTGCCTTTCATGTTGTCCTGGAATGACGCGATTGTCTTCAGGAGCTTGGGGGACCATTCACAATCCGGTGTAATAGGATAAGAGGCCTGACCTACTGACCAAGTCGAACGCCTTGGTCATGTCACTGAAGGCGATGAACACAGGTCGTCTCTGCTAGCGTCACTTCACTTGTAGCTGGCTCAGGGAGAAAATAATTTCGACAGTCGACCTCGCAGCTCGGAAGCAACACTGTGCCTCTGAGCACACTCGTTCGGCGAGTAGCTGCAGACTACTGAAGATGACTCGGGCGAAGGCTTTGCCAACAATGCCGAGGAGGAATATTCCGCGATAGTCATTGCAATCGCTGCGATTTCCTTTGTTTTTGTATAGCCTGATGATGCTTGCGCCGCACATGTTCTGGGGTACGGTCACTTCCAACACTGCATTAGAAGCTCTAGGAGGTGACTGAAGAGAAAACTCTCCCCGTCGGCTTTGACGCCTTCTGGCGGAATGCCGTCACTACATGGAGCTTTACCACAGACTAGCGAGTCGATGCCTTGCCGAGTTCCTCAATGGCGAGTGAGGCGTCGAGCATCTCCATGGCAGGCAGGGGGCTGGAGTTCTCGAAGGCTGTGTGGGTGACCAAGCTCTGCCTGGAGTACAGCTCCTGGTAGTGCTCCGCTCATCTCTCCATCCGTTTGCTGCAGTCGATGATGACATCCCCCGGAGTAGATTTCAGAGGAACGATCTTAATGGCACCAGGGCCGAACGCGTTCTTCATGCCCTCGCACGTGGCGCGGATGCAGCCGCTGTCAGCGGAGATCTGAATGCCCTGGCACAAGTTCAGCCAGTACTCATTGATGCTTTTCGGAGGGCAGCCAGCGTCTTCCTCGGGGTCTCTCTCTTGTGATCTAGGAGTGCGGCTCGCTTAGCAGCAACAGCAGGCTCCATCTTGATTCCTACTTTGAACCAGTCCTCATTCTTCCTGTCTTCCCGTAGGTGTCCGTGGCGGATTGGTAGGAGGCATCATGGATGTGGTTCGCGAAGTTCTGGCACTGACGTCATGGCTGTGTGGATTCGAGGACGGCCCTTCTGCGTGGAGCTTACCACACTTAAGTCCTGTAAAAAGACAACACATATGAATGGGTACTAAATCCGAGAGAAAGAAGACACTTGATCCTTCAGAAGATTACACTAACCCCTAGAAAAACAGAACGCTATACTGTATAAAGGACACTGAACTTTATTAACAGCCTACGGAAACAGAACACCGCGTCGATCAGAAAGAGAATGCTAACGCCCGTGAAATGAGGACGCAAAAGCATATGTAAAAATGACACTAATCCCTCAATAAACACCATGAAAGACCACTAAACTAGATGATACTTTATCCTATGAACGGAGAACACTGCTTAGTTCTTGACAGACGATACCCTATGAAAGAAAGTCATTAATACCTATGGAAGGATCCACATGTTGACTCGTGATTATCATGTCGGACTTTCTGTGGAATTATGGATACTCAGACCAGGAGGTACCAGGTGCGCACAAGGAAAACATTTCGGGAAGACCAAAACATTCCTCAACAGCACTGCAGCTAGAACCAGTTTATCTGAAAACATGCGTCCATGTTCCAGATCACCGAATCATATTACACGCTGCAAAGCTTGGAGTCTATCTTTCACGCATTTCCAGAAAATGCTCCCTCTGGTACCCTGCATGATGTATCCTTGTTCCACAGAAGACCGACATAAAAACCCCGTAGTACACATGCCGGCCATTTGAAAGAAAGACTGTCGAAATGAGACATGCATTTGTGAATGAAGGGGGCAGCTACCTTGGGAAAGATTACACAAAAACCTGTAAAATTAGAGAAAAAAAGAATGAACATTTTGAATGAAGGGAACACTAATTATGTAAACTAAGCAACTGAATCCTGTGACTGAAATAGGCACGGAGACCTTGGGGGGGGGGGGGGGGCGATTAAAACATATAAAAAGACAACCCTCTCCAATGAGCCAGGTGCTATGAAAACCGCTTCGGAAGATACGCTGGTGAAGCTTGTGATCCTCTATGTTCACGAGTCCTGGTCACCCTCTCCGCAGCCAATGAAGCAGGAGTTCTTGGTCCTGTTGACAGAAACGTTAGCATTTCCTTTTAACACCTGACTTTCTGTATAAATGAATGTTATCTACTAACTCACTTGAGCAAAACTGTTCCGATTTTAGTAAGATTTTCTTTTCTTGTTCTCTGGCCATAAGACAATACTTTGGCTAACAAGATGTAAGATGTTAACATTAAACGTATTTCACCAACTTCCATACCAAAACGTACACGTTTTCCATTTTAAACACCAAAAGAAAAGGGTCCCGTGACCCACCGAGTAGTTGAACAAAACTGGTCCGATTTTATTAAGATTGTCTTTTCCTGTTCTCTGGCCATAAGACAATACTTTGGTTAAGACGATAAACCATGTGAACAATATTAAAAGTATTTCACCAACTTCCATATCAAAACGTACACGTTTTCCATTTTAAACACCAAAAGAAAATGGTCGCTGTGAACAAAACGGACCAGGATAGAGCTGCAGAAGATCATCATCTGTATCATCACGAACAAAAACGTGAAATTATGAGACCTTTCGTGCCCTGCTCCCAGAATGGCCTGAATTCCAGTTCCCTCTCCATGTGCCCAGTTTGAGCTCAAGATGTCAGTGCCGGCAAGTACCTGAGGACTGTAGCACTATGACTACCATGACACTCTCCTGGGAGAAGATGTCAGTGTCGGCAAGTGCCTGGGGACTGTAACACTGTGACTGCCATGACTCTCCAGGGGAGAATGCTCGTGCAGGATTGCTCCATCACAAAATACTGCGTGCGTGCGTGCGTGTGCGTGTGTGTGTGTGCATATGTGACAGCGAGTGTGTGAGTATGTGTGTGTGTGTGTATGTGTGTGTGTGTGTGCGAGAGAGAGAGAGAGAGAGAGAGAGAGAAAGAGGGTGGAGAGAGAGAGAGAGAGAGAGAGAGAGAGTTGTGCATGCATGTGCCGTGCACGTGAACATGTCTTTAAATGTGTATTGGAGGAAGGCGTGCTATGGGAAGGTGGGGGAGAGGAAAGCATAGCATCACTGTCCATTACAACTTTGTCACACTCTTTACCAAAATAAAAGGTTCATTTCATGAAACACAGGATGGCAAAAGCCTGTACAAAAAAAAAACAAAGCAAAAAAAAACAACAACAGAGGAAAGCAAATGCTCAGGGTCAATCAAAATTCCCATTCTATTGATCCATGCTTTTCTATACAGTATTTCGTCTGTGTTCGTCAAACTGACGTGATTTCGACATTGAGATATTACCCCAATCCAGGCTTCTTTCGGAAATCCCTCCTCAGTCACAACCAGTGTCAGCACTATCTCCGCACAGCTGTCCGGTTCTTCTCTCTGCAGCAGATGGGAAGCACACACACACACACACGCACGCACGCACGCACGCACACACACGCACGCGCGCACGCACATACACTCATAGACACACACACACACACACACGCGCGCGCGCGCGCCCACACACACACACACCACACTTCTTAACACTAAAACCTATTAAAAACAAAGCATTAAACAGTGGGAAAGAATAACACTACTTCCCATGAATTGAACCCATGAACCCACACAGAACAGCCATTTGAAAACGAGAACCGATAGATTTAAAAGAACATTGCACTAGACCGTATTCAAGTAGGACACTAGCCTTACGAAAAAGACACGGCGTGTGATGACAGAAACTGTGCACCCTGAGAGAGAAAAACGTTAAAACTTAGTGAGAGAGAACGACATACTGTAACGATGGAGACTCTAAACTCTTAAAAAAAGAAGATATTTAGCCACACGAAAGGAGGATCCAGAGCCCTATGAAAATAAGACACTAAACAATACAAAGAACACTAAACACTACGGGAAGAAGACACTAAACTGCATGCAACAAAGACAATACCCTTGGAAGAAGAACACAAACTGTACGAGAAAAAAAAACATACATTCAACAAAAAGAAAACACTAAACCATATGAACGTAGGACAATAAATCGCAGAGAAGACAAAAAACCCACACAAGGAAGACACGAATCCGTGCAAATGGTAAACGGCAATTTCTATGAAAAGAGGACACCCAACTCTTATGAAAGGACACAAGACCCTCTGAAAGGAGATGCTAAGCCACATGGAAGGGCGATACTAAAGCCAAGGAAAAAAGTAAACCTAAAGGCCGGGACGACACTATTCAAATGACAGTAAATCCAGCTAGAAAACTCTGAACTAGTGAAAACAAACTGACCATGTAAAGGGAGAATACGAAACTACGGACGAGGGTAGGGGGAGGGGGAGGACATTAAATAGAACACGAAACTACTTGGAGCAGGGTGGGGGTATGGAAGACATTGCACATCATATGAAGAGGACACAAATCCCCGTCAGAGGAAAGAGGTTGCGAACCCTCTAGAAAGAGGACAATCAACTCTGAGAGGGGGTGGAGAAGACCGCGAACCTTGTAAAAAGTTGACACGAAGCCAAGAAGGGGAGGGGGAAGTAGGTGGGATTGAGCTACGACGACTTGAAGAAACAGGACTTGAAAGAAATGCAGGGGCGGGAGGCGAGATCACGAATCTTAAAGACAGAGGAAAAGAGAAAGGAATCGAAATATACACAACTTTGTACAAAAACCCGAAGGGAGGGGGGGGGGGGTGCGATGGTGGTGGAGGGGGAGACACCGAGCCTCGCAGAAAGAGAACACGAAACCCGGGCTTGGTAGGGCCGGGGGGGGGGGGGGGGATAACCAAACCTATCATAAGAACAGGGAATCCCAGCGGGAAGGTGGGGGAGGGTTGTGTGTGTGTGTGTTGGTGTGTGTGTGTGTGTGTGTGTGTGCGCGCGCGCGCGCGTTTGGGGTGGGGTGGGGGGCTAGGCACAACGAACCTCGTAGTAAAAGGAAACTCCGAACGGCGGAGAGGTGGGGGGTGGGTGGAAGGGCAGACATCGAATCTTTGCTGAAAGAGTACTCAAAACACGAGAGGGGGGGGGGGAGCAAAGGGGGGGGGGGTGAGGGCAGACATCTAACCTTATATGGAAAAAAACGAAACCCGAACCAAGCGGAAAGAGAATATAAAACCCAGTGGGGTGGAGCATAGAAACTCTTTTCGATACAAGACATGAAATCCACGGGCAAGGGGGCGGGAACAGAGGGTGGTGAGGCACACAGAAACTCGTAGACAGAAGACACGAAATCCTGGTGGGGTGTAGGGAAGAGATAAACTGTAATTATAAAATGAGGACACGAAATCCGTTGGGGGTTATGGAACACCAAACCATAAAGAAAGGTCACTAAACCCTGGGCGGGGCGGGGGAGGGGGCTTTGGAGAGGTACACCGAACTTTTGTAGAAATAGATCTTAAAACCCAAGAGGAGGAGGGGGGCGTACAGAAAAGATACGGAACCTGGTGTATGGAAGAGACGCACCAAATCTTTTAGAAAGACACTAAACCCCTGGAGTTCGGGGGCGGTGGGGCTGGGGAACCTCAGGAGAAAAAAAAAGACACAGAAGGCTATGGTGGTAAAACAGACACCGACCATTGTAGGACACGAAATTCTTGAGTGGAGAGACGCCGAACCTTTTGTAGAAAGAGGTCTTGCATCCTGGGGGTTGGGTGGGAAGACTCCAAGCCTCATAGGATATAGACATAGGTAGAGACACCAATTCTTATAGAACAAATCTACACAACACCAAATCTTAAACGTCAAGAAGTTCTGAGAGAGAGAGAGCGGGGGGGGGGGGGGGGGAGGATAGACACCGAACCTTACGGGAAGAGGACACAATACTCTGTGAGAGGGATGGTGGTTGTGGTGAAGGGCAAGATACACCGAACATTATAAGCAGACGACACGGAGCGGAGAGGGGGTGGGGGTGGAAGAAACATCGAACGTTATAGAAAGAGGACACCATACCCTGGGGCATGGGACACCGAATCTTAAGGAAAGACGACACGAAAATCTGTGGGGATGCTGTACTGGGTGTAAGAGACACTGAACTTCATAGAAAGGACACAGGTCCGCGGGGGGGGGGAGGGGGGGGGGTCAGGAGGGCGTGGGGCAAGACACCCCGAACATTGTAGGAGGAGGAGGTAAGGGGGAGACACCGAGCCTTACAGGAAGAGGACAGGAAACCCTGGAGGTGGGGAGGAAGGGGGGAAGACGTCAAGCTTGGTAATCAGACACCACACCTTATAGAAATAAGGCACGAAGCCCTGTGGGACGGGAAAGAGACACCTAACTTTGTAGTGTTATAACATGAAGCCCTTTGAAAGGCGAGAGAGGCGCCGAACCTTACAGTGTTAGAACAGAACACGAAGCCCGGGGGCAGGGGGAAGAGGGCAAAGGTGACACTGAACTTTACAGAAATAGGACACGAAGCCCTGTTGGAGTGGTGAAAGACGCAGAACCTATCAGACACAAAACCTTTGGGGGGGGGGGGGGAGGAGGCTTAAAGACACGAAGCCAAATGGAAGGGGGCGAGGGGGAAAGGGGATACTGAACGTTATATAAGAACACGAAAGCCTGGGGAGGG
>CM065727.1:59078807-59103807 GCA_033310375.1 Conus canariensis
GCGTTTGTGTTTGGGCGGGGGATGAGAGTGAGAGCGAGATAAGATAAGATAATGTTGCTTATAGCCCAGCCGACCGCAAGGGGCCACATCAGGGCTGTCACCACGTTAAAATCAACTCACAAGTCATTAAAAAAAAAAAAAAAAAAAAAAAACCTTTCACACATCTCTTTAAATGACATCTTCTAGAAACGCACCAGAAACTTCATTAAAAATCTTTCTTCCGTAAAATCTTAAATCAGATGAAAAATGTTAATCTCTCTCAAAAAGTCAAAGATCACGTCAGGCGGGACATCCCTGAACAGGATCTTCATGGACTCCGCTGTAAAATGTTTGTGTCTCACATCGTGCAAGTCCCAACACTCTAAAAGAATATGTTTCATTGTGAGTGGCACATGACATGGAATGCACCACGGAGCTTCTTCACTCTTTAAAAGGTAGGAATGAGTAAAATACGAATGGCCGGTGTGCAGCCGGCACAGAACCGTTTCCTCTTTACGACCACCAGACGTAGATGGGAGGAACTCCTTAAGGTTTGGACGGATCCGAAAGAGTTTGTTATCCGTCTGGGTATTCCAATCCTCCTGCCAGAGGTCTTTCACATAATCATTAATTTTGGGTTTCAGATCTGAGCAGGGGATATATATGTTGGACAATTTCTCTCTTGTAGCATTCTTGGCTAAACGATCAACCATTTCGTTACCTCCGATGCCAACATGACCAGGAACCCAAGCCAGAATAATGTTGTAACCATCCACTTTCAACTTGCTAAAAAGTTCAAAGAAATGTAAAAGTTCTGGGTGCTGAAGGTTGCGGCCAGCTATGGCCTCCAAAGCTGACAGCGAATCCGACAGAACCAGAAAGTCCCTCTTGGTAGATTGTGAAATTATTTTCAATGCCAGAACCAGAGCAGTAAGTTCAGCAGAATAGACAGAGGCATCTGGAGGTATATGTTTTAACAGTATCTGAGAAGGAGCACCAGGGCAATAGGCTGCACAGGCCACTCCATCCTCAGACTTGGAACCGTCAGTGAAAATTTTCTGACAGGATGGAAATTTTGAACAGAGGTCAGCATACAATGCCTTGTATGCCTGACAGCTGGTGGACTCTTTACGAAAAGCTGCGAGATCAAAACGAATCTCTGGTGTGAAAAAGGTCCACGGAGGCTGATCCGGAAACTTGGAAAAATCAGACACAACTCCTAGGTCTAGACCTGCATTCCGCGCGTGAGGCTGCATACGAACACCAAACGGCGGAATACAGTTAGGGTTGTTTTCGAATTTGTTTTGAAACTGGGGGTCAAAGACACAGTCATAGGCAGGATTCTGAGGTTCTGAGAACAGTCTGATATAGTAATTTAGGGACATTTTCAGCCTGCGGTTGGACAGTGAGGGTTCACCTGCCTCTGCGTACAGGCTGTACACAGGGGTGGTGCGGAATGCTCCAAGACAGAGACGAAGCCCTTGATGGTGGATAGGGTCCAAGAGTTTCAGATAAGAGGGTCTTGCAGACCCGTACACAGCACAACCATAGTCCAGTTTGGAGTGGACCAGGGCTCTGTAGAGATGCAGCAAAGTTTTCTTATCAGCGCCCCAGTCAGTGTGTGCTACGACCCGCGGAATATTCAGAGCTTTCTGGCAAGAGGTTTTGAGATTTTTAATGTGGCTGAGAAAGTTGAGTTTTTGATCAAAAATAACTCCAAGGAATTTGGCTTCTTTTACAGCTGGAATGGTGGACTTGTCCAGACGAATTTCAGGATCACCAAAAAATTGACGAAAATTGTGAAAATGGATTGACTGAGTTTTGGTACGTGAGAAGGTAAACCCGTTTTCCTCGGCCCACTGCTGGATCTTGTTGACACAAAGTTGGAGTCGACGCTGTACGCTGGGTAAGAAGCTCCCACTGCGTACAGCGCAAAGTCGTCAACGAACAGAGAGGACTCAGAGCCCTGGCTTACCGATTTCACAATGTCGTTGATTTTAATGCTGAAAAGGGCAGGAGAAAGGATGCTCCCTTGAGGGACACCCAACTCCTGCCCATGGATGTCAGAAAGTGTGGTGCCAACACGCACCTGGAACTGTCGATCAGCCAAAAAGTTCTGTATGAACAGAGGCAGGTGACCACGGAAACCAAGTCTGTGCAGGTCCAGAAGAATTCCTGATTTCCACGTGGTATCATATGCTTTTTCGAGGTCGAAAAAGATAGCGACCACATGCTGTTTATTGACAAAGGCATTGCGGATGGTGGTTTCCAGACGGATTAGATGGTCGACTGTCGAGTGGTATTTCCGGAAACCGCACTGTTGACTGGCCAAAAGGCCATCGGTTTCCAGCTTCCACATCAGACGGGAGTTGACCATCTTCTCCATCAACTTACAGAGGCAGCTAGTTAGAGCTATTGGACGATAGTTCGAAGGGTTGGTAAGGTCCTTTCCAGGCTTTGGAATTGGAATGATCAGGGCTTTCCGCCAGGAGGGCGGAAAGCACCCTGTGGTCCAGATATGGTTGTATACTTTAAGAAGGGTCTGGAGACAGTTTTCTGGAAAATGTTTCAAAATCTGATAATGAATATCATCCAGACCAGGGGCAGAATCAGTGCAGGTTTGTAAAGCTGTTTTTAGTTCATTGATTGAAAAAGGGAGATTGTAGGCTTCAGAGTTGTCTGATGTGAAATTGTATAAAGATTTCTCTCCGAGTTGTTTGTTTTTTAAAAAGGCTGCAGATTTATTTGAAGATGAGGAGTTCTGTTGGATGGTGGAAGCCAACAGATTGGCAACAGCTTGTTTGTCAGTGACCAGAGCATCGGCAAGTTTCAAGTGATGAATGGAGGGGTTGGTGTTCTTCCCTTTGATTTTTCTGATGATGTTCCAGACTTTTTTCTTTGAAGTTTTTGATGTCAGCCCGGAGCAGAAGTTTCTCCAAGACTGACGTTTACTGATTTTGAAAGTGTGTCTCGATTTGGCGCGGAGTTTCTGATGGGCTCGAGCGTTGGGACCTGAAGGTCGTTGGTATACCCGACGCTGAGCCCGTTTGCGAACTTTTGAAATTTGTTGGCAGTCTAAATTAAACCAGGGTGTTTTGGGCATTTGGAGTTTATTGGAAGACATTGGAATACAGGTTTTAGCACACTTTATCACAGTGTTAGTCAGAGATTCAGCTGGGTCTGGACTCTGAAGAAAATCAGTGTCCTGGAATTCTTTCAAAATATTGGTGGCAAAAAGATTCCAGTTGGCCTTCTTATAATTAAGATGTTGTGAGACAGAGATGTTTTCAGTTAATAAGGGTTTTAAAAGAACAGGGAAATGGTCACTTCCGTGCAGATCGTCATGGACAGACCACTCATAGTCCAGGACCAGCGAGGGGTCACAAATCGACAAATCTAAACACGAAAGTGAACCTGTGGAAGAGTGGAGGTAAGTTGGAGCTCCATCGTTCAGACAACACAAATCAAAGTCTGAAAGGACATCCTCAA
Source organism: Conus canariensis (assembly GCA_033310375.1). Taxonomy (NCBI): domain Eukaryota; kingdom Metazoa; phylum Mollusca; class Gastropoda; order Neogastropoda; family Conidae; genus Conus; species Conus canariensis. The sequence continues at coordinate 59,082,276 of CM065727.1, forward strand.
GAAGCAGACCTCTGGATGACGAACTGACACTACCCCAAAGTGGATTGTGACCATTAAAGTCACCCAACAGCAAAAAAGGTCGAGGAAGTTCTTCGATCAGACTGACAAGGTCCTGACGACAAACCGGGACAGAAGGTGGCAGATACAGTGAGCAGATTGTAACAGTCTTGTGGAGAGTGACTCTCGCAGCTACAGCCTGAAGGGAGGTAGTCAGAGCGACAGGACTAAACAGCAAAGTTTTGTGTAAAAGAAGGGCAACACCGCCTGACAGTCCCAATGTGGATGGTTGTGCAGGTTTAGAAAGAATATTAAAGCCAGAAAGACTGAAGGTCTTCTGGCTTTGAATTTTAGTTTCCTGAAGAGCCACGACGGAAGGTTTTACAGTTTGACACAGAAGTTGCAGCTCCTCAAAATTTGAATTTAGGCCACGGATATTCCAATGGATTAGTTTACTACTATCCATGGTGCAGAGGATGAACAGGAGAGAAGTCAGGTCATCTCCTCGTCATCGTCTGCGTTCAGTGGAGCAAATTTATTGCTTAGTTTCACTGGACTGTTTGGGTCTTCAGACCTGCTGGCAGACTTGCCCACAGGTGAAGAAGGTCTGGATTTTGGGGATGGTGGAGGTTTCTTCCTCATCTCCACCATCTCCACACTTGGTTGAACTCCCTTGCCCGCACGGGCACTGCTCGAGGAAGTTCGAGGCGGGAGGCCTGGCTTTTTCATCTGCCCAGCAGCAGATGGAGTAGACTGCTGGGCAGTCTGAGGGGTGGCGGATTTTTTGCCTCCACCAGGGGCACCCACTTTGGGTTGGGAGGCGGTGGACTTGCTTCCACCAAAGCTTAACGGTCTTTCTTGCAATGTCTTGGTGAAAGTAAAATTGTCAGTCTGGCAGCAGACTGAACGGGTGGAAACTTTCTTTGTAACGGAAGCATAAGAAGACACTGTTGACGTCTGACTGCCAACAACCTGTTTGCGGGCCTCAAAAAACGAAATTTTCTTTTCAGTCTTCACTCTTTGGATGGTGGACTCCTGAACCCAAACAGGGCAGTTGCGTGAAGAGGAGGGGTGGTCGCCACCGCAGTTCGCACAATGAGCCGGGTCTTTACACGGCCCATCATGGGTTGCCTTGCAACAAACACCACACACCTCCTGCCCAGAACAGTGGTCTCTGACATGTCCAAACTTCTGGCATTTGAAACACCTCAACGGGGATGGGACATACAGTTGGACACGTACATTTAAGTATCCAACTTTAATGACCGGAGGCAGCACAGGGTTGCAGAATGTCAGAAAGAGGGTGTTGGTGGACACTCTTTCTGCACCTTTTTTGACCGTCACCCTATGTACCTCTGTCACACCTTGGGACGCAAGTTCTGTCTTGATCTCCGCTTCCGAGACACCTTTCAAATCCGGGCATCGAATAACCCCTTTGGTCGAATTTAACTGCTTATGGGGGGTCACCCGGATCTCTCTGTCCACAAGTTTTGTTGCCCTCAGCAGCTGCTCCGATTGCCTCTTTGATCTGCACTGGACGAGGAAAGTGCCATTCCGTAGCCTTTTCACCGACTGAGGGTCACCTGCTAGACCCTGAAAGCCCTTCTGAATAGCAAAAGGACTCAGAGCAGAAATAGGCTTTTCCTGCTCTGTCCCTTCAACCACAAGCCAGGAAGCCCAAAAACCTGTCCTCTGTCTCGTCTCCATATCCGAGTCACTGTCGGAATCGTTATGACCAGAAATGGGGTCCACTGCCTTCCTCTTTTTTATGGGGGGTGTGATTTTGGATAAAGCCATGATTTATGTTTAGAAATTTCGTCTCTCCCTTACCCACCCACCATGGAGTCCAACTAAGGGGCCAGGGCCAAGAACTCATTGTCTTGACCCCTTCCAGGCTTCAGGAGAGATATACGACAAACAGAAGCCTACTGACCCTATCCCCCCTGATCATGCCCAACTCCCGGGAACAGAGAGCTGAGCACTGCAGGGGTTACCTTGGCCAGTCGGAGAACTGCCTGTCTTGACCCAGCCCCACGAAGGGGAAGCCGATTGATACACCCAGGCCAGAGTGTACCTCCTGTCTAGGAGAGGTCCGAGCCAAAGTGATGTGTTGAGGGCGTTGGCCCTCTCAATCACCAGGATCTCATCCCCCTCCGTCACAGGTCGCACCGCACGGCAAACGCGGCGGATCTTAAGAAGACCACAGAGAGAAAAAGAGTGTGCAAAAGAAGGCTTGAAAGGGAGACGAAGAAAGAAAAGAACTGTTAAGAAAGGCAGAAGACAGAATAGGAAAAAGGTGGGTTACTATTTGTCTGGGCCCTCACTCCTAACCTTTCTGACATGGGAGACCCTACCAGGGGCATCAATTCCTACCACGTAATGCTTGGCCAGTCAGCAGCTTGGCTATACAGGCCTAGAAGCATTGACAACAACTAACCATCTAGTCGAGTATTGATGCCCCCGTCAGCAAAGCCTAAAAGATCACTGGACCACGCAAGCCCTCCGACCACGGCAAGGTTGCAACCCCCGGAGGGGAGTGAGAGCGAGAGAGAGAGAGAGATAACTGACCGTGTTCAACATTATCTTCCCTATCTCGCTTCCAAGTGTGACGGTTGCCCAGACAACCAACAAACACCAAGGAACCAGACTCCAGGTCGATTGATGCAACAGAGTCGAAATGCTGCACGAATCCTTCACCGACATTTTTGGAGTATGTGCCACTGTTCAAGCAGTCCTGAAACATACAATACTTCTGTCAAATCTGCAGAGGCAAAGACACACAAATTCCTTCTTTTTAAGAATAAACCCCAGCCAAGACTACAGAATGGTCTGGGAAAAAAAGGTCTTTGATCCGAGTCAGAATGGACAACTGGGATGGACAATTTAAACGAGTTGTATGTTTTCGTTTGCTTACGGTTGGAGGTGTTGATTTGATTTTTAACAGAAAACTATGGTTTCAGACGTTTCATTTGACCCCATAGTACTCTCAACTATCCAACGTCGATAGTACTGTGGTTTCAAGCTGAATGTCTGAAATCGCAGTCACAGTTCATTTCTTTCGAAGAGAATGAAGTGTTTTTTTAAATCAAACTTGCCGAATAATTTGTGCATGTAGTTCTTCCTCCTCCGCTTGGTAGATGCTAGTAATTACTATGAAACATCCCCCTGTGTGTGTGTGTGTGTGTGTGTGTGTGTGTGTGTGTGTGTGTGTGTGTGTGTGTGTGTGTGTGCGTGCATGCGTGCGTGCGTGCGTGCAATCATACACATGTTGGCAGTGGGAGGAGATTCGAGGAGAGGGGGAAGGAAGGGGAGGATGGGGGGAAGGGAAATGGAGAGGAAACATGTTATCGGGGTTTTCTAGAAATTTGTCACCCATCTCAAAAGTTTGTTTTGTGAAATACAGAATGCCGACACTCAACAGAAAAAGATTAAAAGAAAAGCCTGTGGCCAGGCGAATTCCCATATCACAACTGTTAATATCTGTAAAACTTTTTTTTTGCACCGCTCTTAAAACTAAACGATTTCAACTTTGCGAGCTCTTCCGCCCCTCATAACTTGGTCCCATTGAAAATGTAAACTGTTCTCAAATGAACCGAGTTTACCGTTGGAAAGGGTATTGTCACCTTGTGCAGTCTGGTTTGAAGCCCTGGACGATTCTTCGCGGTCGCCGTCTCACTGGCAGACCCGTCAGAGGAATTAGGGCGTCCTTTGGACAACCCCAAGGCACCACAGAGCCACCGGCACATCGCTGCCCCTATGGCCAGGTACTGTCTCTCAGGTCAGCATGGCTTGGGCATTCCTGTGGGGCATGCTGTGCTGTCTACTCCACTCGCCCGCGCTGGCTGAAGGGCCGAGGACAATCTTCAATTTTCGGCCCAACGTCCTGTTCAAGGCCTGAAAACGGTGGTTTGTGAAGTTCTAAGAAGATAACTTAGGGCATCCCTGGCCTCCTGCATCCCATGGGGAAAGAGTCTGTAAAAGTTTATAACACTGCTGCGTTGAACGCAGTGACAGTCTTAGCAATACCCAGACCCTAGATTTGCATGCCCTTGCCGGGGATGGGAATTCTCCTGGAAGACGTGGTGCTATGGTCCTCAGGTAGACTGGTTCCGATTCCCGGAGAGTGATCGCCCTTTATGGTTTAGCTAAAACAAATCTGACGAAGGAGAAATCGCTCAACTGTGAGAATGAAGACAATCCTAAGAAGATACTAAAGCCTACGGAAAACGTTCATCAACACTGAACGTGGAAAAAAAGACAATGCCTATGATACGAGCAACTAAAACATGGGAAAACAGCAATAAGCCCTGTGAATGAAGCATATGCCCTAAAAGAAAAAAAAAGCTTCGGAAAAAGGACTCCGTCATTCTGAAAGCTTACACTAAACTTTATGAGAGGCGAAAGAGGAACCAAGTGTCAAGTCAAGAAAGAATGTAAACCCAATGGAGGAAAGATGCTAAAACTTATTGAAAGAGGGAAAAATCATAAACTGTGACCATTAAAAACCTAAAAAATAGACTCTGAACCACATAAGAGGACCCTAACCCCTGTGAAAAGAGGAAACAAAGCCCTAAGAAAATGCCATATGAAAGGGCGTCTAACCCTCTGGGAAAGATGACGTTAAACCCCACAAAAATATGCAACTACACTGCAAAAAATGTAACTAATTGCTTTGAAAGGACGAGACTAAACCCTTGTGTGAAGAGAACAGTAAAGTCTGTGAAGAGAGGAAAGCAGGCCGTCTAGAAGGACAGCACTCGCTACTTGAAAGGGATACTCAACCATTTGAAAGAACATTAAACAAGAACATACTAATGCCCATAAAAGGAAGCAGTCAATGCTACTTGAAAGATGACACCAAATCGTTCTAAAGAAGGGACATAATAAAGACCGAGAAGTCGCAGCTAAACTCAAGAAAGAATGCGCCAAGGCATAAAAAGTAGAAACTAACGCTAAGAATGGCGTTGATACACGCTGAGAATAACGGAGACTGAAAAGTCTATGAACAAAGATAATAAACCTGGGAAAAAGACTGAATGAGGCTTAAGCCTTTGAAAAGACAAATAAACCTACAGAACACAGATTAGCAATTCGAAAGACGTTTACACTAAATATGAAAGGGTAACATTTTTCTCCATAAAAGAAGCTGACGCTAACTCCTAACAAAAAAGGATTATAAGACTTACGGGAGGGAAACACTAAAACCTATCAATAAGTGATGGAATAAATCCCCCGCTGTAAGAAAGGGGAACACTAAAACCTCGGATAGTAAGGTGCTGTATCTATGGTGTAAAAATACTACAAGGATCCACATATTCACGCTGATTACCATGCCATTGACAGATGTTCTGTGTATTAAAGGACGCTCAGAGCAGGAGGCACCAGGTGCGCACTAGGGAATATTTCAGGAAAAGCTCTTAAGACTTCAACATCTCTGCAGCTCAGTCCCTGGTGATCTGAAAACATGCGTCCATGTTCCAGATCACTGGGTAAGTAAGAGACTGCTACGTAGCGGAGTCAACATTACTATTCATGCTCTTCCAGAAAATATTTCCTCTGGCACCCCCTGTTTTGTGTCCTTGTACCACAGAACATTGACTTAAGGAACCTGAGCGACTATACTAAGCATATGAACGACTGACACTAACGTTACAAAGACGCACAAAACCCGGGAACAGAAAACACTGTATTGTATGAATCAAGAAGATACTAAACCCTGATTAAGATGACACTAAGCCACTTTAATGAAGCAATCAAGCCCCAGCTGAAGACAGGCAGAAAATGGAAAGTTCAAGAGGCGATGGATTCTGCAAAAGAAAGTCTCAAGATCAGAGAAATAACAGGACACACACAGACCAACAGACAAGGACTGGGGGTGACCAAAACTGAATGGTAAGATAAGATAATGTTGCTTATAGCCCAGCCGACCGCAAGGGGCCACATCAGGGCTGTCACCACGTTAAAATCAACTCACAAGTCATTAAAAAAAAAAAAAAAACACCTTTTACACATCTCTTTAAATGACATCGTCTAGAAACGCACCAGAAACTTCGTTAAAAATCTTTCATCCGTAAAAACTTAAATCAGATGAAAAATGTTAATCTCTCTCAAAAACTCAAAGATCACGTCAGGCGGAACATCCCTGAACAGGATTTTCATGGACTCTGCTGTAAAATGTTTGTGTCTCACATCGTGCAAGTCCCAACACTCTAAAAGAATATGTTTCATTGTGAGTGGCACATGACATGGAATGCACCACGGAGCTTCCTCATTCTTTAAAAGGTAGGAATGAGTAAAATACGAATGGCCGGTGTGCAGCCGGCACAGAACCGTTTCCTCTTTACGACCACCAGACGTAGATGGGAGGAACTCCTTAAGGTTTGGACGGATCCGAAAGAGTTTGTTATCCGTCTGGGTATTCCAATCCTCCTGCCAGAGGTCTCTCACATAATCATTAATTTTGGGTTTCAGATCTGAGCAGGGGATATATATGTTGGACAATTTCTCTCTTGTGGCATTCTTGGCTAAACGATCAACCATTTCGTTACCTCCGATGCCAACATGACCAGGAACCCAAGCCAGAATAATGTTGTAACCATCCACTTTCAACTTGCTAAAAAGTTCAAAGAAATGTAAAAGTTCTGGATGCTGAAGGTTGCGGCCAGCTATGGCCTCCAAAGCTGACAGCGAATCCGACAGAACCAGAAAGTCCCTCTTGGTAGATTGTGAAATTATTTTCAATGCCAGAACCAGAGCAGTAAGTTCAGCAGAATAGACAGAGGCATCTGGAGGTATATGTTTTAACAGTATCTGAGAAGGAGCACCAGGGCAATAGGCTGCACAGGCCACTCCATCCTCAGACTTGGAACCGTCAGTGAAAATTTTCTGACAGGATGGAAATTTTGAACAGAGGTCAGCATACAATGCCTTGTATGCCTGAGAGCTGGTGGACTCTTTACGAAAAGCTGCGAGATCAAAACGAATCTCTGCTGTGAAAAAGGTCCACGGAGGCTGATCCGGAAACTTGGAAAAATCAGACACAACTCCTAGGTCTAGACCTGCATTCCGCGCGTGAGGCTGCATACGAACACCAAACGGCGGAATACAGTTAGGGTTGTTTTCGAATTTGTTTTGAAACTGGGGGTCAAAGACACAGTCATAGGCAGGATTCTGTGGTTCTGAGAACAGTCTGATGTAGTAATTTAGAGACATTTTCAGCCTGCGGTTGGACAGTGAGGGTTCACCTGCCTCTGCGTACAGGCTGTACACAGGGGTGGTGCGGAATGCTCCAAGACAGAGACGAAGCCCTTGATGGTGGATAGGGTCCAAGAGTTTCAGATAAGAGGGTCTTGCAGAGCCGTACACAGCACAACCATAGTCCAGTTTGGAGCGGACCAGGGCTCTGTAGAGATGCAGCAAAGTTTTCTTATCAGCGCCCCAGTCAGTGTGCGCTACGACCCGCAGAATATTCAGAGCTTTCTGGCAAGAGGTTTTGAGATTTTTAATGTGGCTGAGAAAGTTGAGTTTTTGATCAAAAATAACTCCAAGGAATTTGGCTTCTTTTACAGCTGGAATGGTGGACTTGTCCAGACGAATTTCAGGATCACCAAAAAATTGACGAAAATTGTGAAAATGGATTGACTGAGTTTTGGTACGGGAGAAGGTAAACCCGTTTTCCTCGGCCCACTGCTGGATCTTGTTGACACAAAGTTGGAGTCGACGCTGTACGCTGGGGTAAGAAGCTCCCACTGCGTACAGCGCAAAGTCGTCAACGAACAGAGAGGACTCAGAGCCCTGGCTTACCGATTTCACAATGTCGTTGATTTTAATGCTGAAAAGAGCAGGAGAAAGGATGCTCCCTTGAGGGACACCCAACTCCTGCCCATGGATGTCAGAGAGTGTGGTGCCAACACGCACCTGGAACTGTCGATCAGCCAAAAAGTTCTGTATGAACAGAGGCAGGTGACCACGAAACCAAGTCTGTGCAGGTCCAGAAGAATTCCTGATTTCCATGTGGTGTCATACGCTTTTTCGAGGTCGAAAAAGATAGCGACCACATGCTGTTTATTGACAAAGGCATTGCGGATGGTGGTTTCCAGACGGATTAGATGGTCGACTGTCGAGTGGTATTTCCGGAAACCGCACTGTTGACTGGCCAAAAGGCCATCGGTTTCCAGCTTCCACATCAGACGGGAGTTGACCATCTTTTCCATCAACTTACAGAGGCAGCTAGTCAGAGCTATCGGACGATAGTTGGAAGGGTTGGTAAGGTCCTTTGCAGGCTTTGGAATTGGAATGATCAGGGCTTTCCGCCAGGAGGGCGGAAAGTACCCTGTGGTCCAGATATGGTTGTATACTTTAAGAAGAGTCTGGAGACAGCTTTCTGGAAAATGCTTCAAAACCTGATAATGAATATCATCCAGACCAGGGGCAGAATCAGTGCAGGTTTGTAAAGCCGTTTTCAGTTCATTGATTGAAAAAGGGAGATTGTAGGCTTCAGAGTTGTCTGATGTGAAATTGTATAAAGATTTCTCTCTGAGCTGTTTGTTTTTTAAAAAGGCTGCAGATTTATTTGAAGATGAGGAGTTCTGTTGGATGGTGGAAGCCAACAGATTGGCAACAGCTTGTTTGTCAGTGACCAGAGCATCGGCAAGTTTCAGTGATGAATGGAGGGGTTGGTGTTTTTCCCTTTGATTTTTCTGATGATGTTCCAGACTTTTTTCTTTGAAGTTTTTGATGTCAGCCCGGAGCAAAAGTTTCTCCAAGACTGACGTTTACTGATTTTGAAAGTGTGTCTCGATTTGGCGCGGAGTTTCTGATGGGCTCGAGCGTTGGACCTGAAGGTCGTTGGTATACCCGACGCTGAGCCCGTTTGCGAACTTTTGAAATTTGTTGGCAGTCTGAATTAAACCAGGGTGTTTTGGGCATTTGGAGTTTATTGGAAGACATTGGAATACAGGTTTTAGCACAGTTTATCACAGTATTGTCAGAGATTCTGCTGGGTCTGGACTCTGAAGAAAATCAAATTCCTGGAATTCTTTTGAAATATTGGTGGCAAAAAGATTCCAGTTGGCCTTCTTATAATTAAGATGTTGTGAGACAGAGATGTTTTCAGTTAATAAGGGTTTTAAAAGAACAGGGAAATGGTCACTTCCGTGCAGATCGTCATGGACAGACCACTCATAGTCCAGGACCAGCGAGGGGTCACAAATCGACAAATCTAAACACGAAAGTGAACCTGTGGAAGAGTGGAGGTAAGTTGGAGCTCCATCGTTCAGACAACACAAATCAAAGTCTGAAAGGACATCCTCAAGAAGCAGACCTCTGGATGACGAACTGACACTACCCCAAAGAGGATTGTGACCATTAAAGTCACCCAACAGCAAAAAAGGTCGAGGAAGTTCTCCGATCAGACTGACAAGGTCCTGACGACAAACCGGGACAGAAGGTGGCAGATACAGTGAGCAGATTGTAACAGTCTTGTGGAGAGTGACTCTCGCAGCTACAGCCTGAAGGGAGGTAGTCAGAGCGACAGGACTAAACAGCAAAGTTTTGTGTAAAAGAAGGGCAACACCGCCTGACAGTCCCAATGTGGATGGTTGTGCAGGTTTAGAAAGAATATTAAAGCCAGAAAGAGTGAAGGTCTTCTGGCTTTGAATTTTAGTTTCTTGAAGAGCCACGACGGAAGGTTTTACAGTTTGACACAGAAGCTGCAGCTCCTCAAAATCTGAATTTAGGCCACGGATATTCCAATGGATTAGTTTACTACTATCCATGGTGCAGAGGATGAACAGGAGAGAAGTCAGGTCATCTCCTCGTCATCGTCTGCGTTCAGTGGAGCAAATTTATTGCTTAGTTTCACTGGACTGTTTGGGTCTTCAGACCTGCTGGCAGACTTGCCCACAGGTGAAGAAGGTCTGGATTTTGGAGATGGTGGAGGTTTCTTCCTCATCTCCACCATCTCCACACTTGGTTGAACTCCCTTGCCCGCACGGGCACTGCTCGAGGAAGTTCGAGGCGGGAGGCCTGGCTTTTTCATCTGCCCAGCAGCAGATGGAGTAGACTGCTGGGCAGTCTGAGGGGTGGCGGATTTTTTGCCTCCACCAGGGGCACCCACTTTGGGTTGGGAGGCGGTGGACTTGCTTCCACCAAAGCTTAACGGTCTTTCTTGCAATGTCTTGGTGAAAGTAAAATTGTCAGTCTGGCAGCAGACTGAACGGGTGGAAACTTTCTTTGTAACGGAAGCATAAGAAGACACTGTTGACGTCTGACTGCCAACAACCTGTTTGCGGGCCTCAAAAAACGAAATTTTCTTTTCAGTCTTCACTCTTTGGATGGTGGACTCCTGAACCCAAACAGGGCAGTTGCGTGAAGAGGAGGGGTGGTCGCCACCGCAGTTCGCACAATGAGCCGGGTCTTTACAGGCCCATCATGGGTTGCCTTGCAACAAACACCACACACCTCCTGCCCAGAACAGCGGTCTCTGACATGTCCAAACTTCTGGCATTTGAAACACCTCAACGGGGATGGGACATACAGTTGGACACGTACATTTAAGTATCCGACTTTAATGACCGGAGGCAGCACAGGGTTGCAGAATGTCAGAAAGAGGGTGTTGGTGGGCACTCTTTCTGCACCTTTTTTGACTGTCACCCTATGTACCTCTGTCACACCTTGGGACGCAAGTTCTGTCTTGATCTCCGCTTCCGAGACACCTTTCAAATCCGGGCACCGAATAACCCCTTTGGTCGAATTTAACTGCTTATGGGGGGTCACCCGGATCTCTCTGTCCACAAGTTTTGTTGCCCTCAGCAGCTGCTCCGATTGCCTCTTTGATCTGCACTGGACGAGGAAAGTGCCATTCCGTAGCCTTTTCACTGACTGAGGGTCACCTGCTAGACCCTGAAAGCCCTTCTGAATAGCAAAAGGACTCAGAGCAGAAATAGGCTTTTCCTGCTCTGTCCCTTCAACCACAAGCCAGGAAGCCCAAAAACCTGTCCTCTGTCTCGTCTCCATATCCGAGTCACTGTCGGAATCGTTATGACCAGAAATGGGGTCCACTGCCTTCCTCTTTTTTATGGGGGGTGTGATTTTGGATAAAGCCATGATTTATGTTTAGAAATTTCGTCTCTCCCTTACCCACCCACCATGGAGTCCAACTAAGGGGCCAGGGCCAAGAACTCATTGTCTTGACCCCTTCCAGGCTTCAGGAGAGATATACGACAAACAGAAGCCTACTGACCCTATCCCCCCTGATCATGCCCAATTCCCGGGAACAGAGAGCTGAGCACTGCAGGGGTTACCTTGGCCAGTCGGAGAACTGCCTGTCTTGACCCAGCCCCACGAAGGGGAAGCCGATTGATACACCCGGGCCAGAGTGTACCTCCTGTCTAGGAGAGGTCCGAGCCAAAGTGATGTGTTGAGGGCGTTGGCCCTCTCAATCACCAGGATCTCATCCCCCTCCGTCACAGGTCGCACCGCACGGCAACGCGGCGGATCTTAAGAAGACCACAGAGAGAAAAAGAGTGTGCAAAAGAAGGCTTGAAAGGGAGACGAAGAAAGAAAAGAACCGTTAAGAAAGGCAGAAGACAGAATAGGAAAAAGGTGGGTTACTATTTGTCTGGGCCCTCACTCCTAACCTTTCTGACATGGGAGACCCTACAGGGGCATCAATTCCTACCACGTAATGCTTGGCCAGTCAGCAGCTTGGCTATACAGGCCTAGAAGCATTGACAACAACTAACCATCTAGTCGAGTATTGATGCCCCCGTCAGCAAAGCCTAAAAGATCACTGGACCACGCAAGCCCTCCGACCACGGCAAGGTTGCAACCCCCGGAGGAACTGATGGTGTCAAAGGCCAAAGGAAAAGCCAAAAGAGACATGATGATTCAGGAGATGAGAAAAGAAGAAGACCAAAAAAGACTCCAAAAAGCAGTCCAGCAGAGCCAGCAAGGGCAATGGACAACGTGGGAGAATGCACTCCAAAGAAGTCTCACTTGGAATGACATTTGGCACATGGCCCCTCTCAGGATCAGCTTCATTCTCAGATCTGCATATGACCTTCTGCCCTCAAATGCAAACTTGGTGAAGTGGGGGAAAACAGACGATCCTGCATGCCCCCTCTGCCATGAAAAACAAACAGTGGAGCATGTCCTAAGCTCATGTAAAGTAGCCCTGGCTCAAGGAAGGTACACATGGAGGCACAACCAAGTGCTCAAAGAGATTGTACAAGTAGTCTGGGCTAGTACCACACACCACAAAAGGGAAAATCAGGACTCAAAGCACCCGCAACATTCTTCACGGCAGGAGGCAGCAAATCATGGCCAAGAACAACAGTGCCACTCGAAACATGCAGGCAGAATCTGCTGGACGGGGCAGATGACTGGGAGTGCACTGCAGACCTCCCAGAATGGAAGAGTCACCCAGAGATCATCAGCAAGAGTGGCATGAGACCAGACATAGTAGTCCACTCTAAGTCAACCAAGCAGCTGATCATGATCGAGCTCACGGTGCCATATGAGAACAGAATGGAGGCAGCTCAAATCTACAAGACTGAAAAGTATGCTGATCTGGCAAACAGCCTGAGGAGAGAAGGCTATCAGGTCAAAGTCCTCACTGCAGAAATTGGAGCTAGGGGGTTTGTAGGAACGTCTGCATACAGCCTCATGAAACAGCTCTCGGTTGCAGGGAGGGAAAAAACCAGAGCCCTGAAAGCAATGGCAGAAGCGGCAGAGAGGTGTTCAAGCTGGATCTGGTCAAGGAGGAACAAAAGTGAACTTCATAAGGCTTAATTTCCCTTCAAATATCAGGTGTCCCTGTGGCTCAGTGGTTAAAGCGCGAGTCATTAAGTGGAAAATGAGCATGTCCAGAAGGTCATGGGTTCGAATCCCAGCCATGGCTCGTCCCAAGATGGGAAAAAAAGGGGCAGCAGAGGGACATCCGGAGTCATGAACCGGGTGTGGCCCAACCCCCCTAGAGTGTCAGGAGATAAGGGCCGAAACACTTGCTTGAAGGGGGCTTCTCTTCTGAGGACTCTCTGCTGCCACGCTCTCCACGAGTTTCTTTCTACTGATGCATGGGTAAACCATTGACTTCCGGGAATAGGACGGAGGACGTCCGGGAAAGACCGGAGGACACTGGGAAAGACCAGAACCAAGGGCTCTGTGGGCTGGCTCCCCACTTTGCCTTAAACATATGGCTACTAAGATTAAAAGGAAAAGATGCTCCCAGGATTCACCGAAAGGGGGAGAGAATGATGAATCCATCGGTGCTCAACCAATCATGACTGCAAATCCCAAACGGACTATGAACATGGACCAAATGGAATATCCATGTGTCTGTGGAAAGCGTTTCGCTACCACCCGTGGCATGAAGATCCACAGAACAAAGATGGGATGTGTGAAGACTCATCTGAATGAGCAGCAGCGCACTGCATCAGCAGATAAGACGTCGGAAGACCAAGGCCAGGATTTAAACCACAGTGCCAAGGACATCCACGCTGTTGGTTCGGATGAGGAATTTGCACAGGCCCTCGATGCCAGGCGCCTGAAACTCAACCTGCCACGAGCAAACGAAACTGAAGATTGGGAGAAACTGGATGCAAAAATCGTCCAAAGACTCGATGCACTGATAGGGAAAAGCACCCTGGAACACAAACTAGCCACATATGGGGACATTGTGTATGCCACATGTAGAGACGCCTATGGAGCAAAACTACCCAAAGAGAAAACACCTCCAAAGAAATCCAGACGCCAAGAAAAGATGGACAAGATCAGGGTCCAAAAGAAAAACCTCAAGATGCAAATGAAGACCGCACTGCCAGCTGAAAAACAAGGCTTGGAAAAACTGTGGAAAGACCTGAAAGAAAAACACAGCGCCCTCAGCAAAGCGGAATCTGCGAGGAAGAGGAAGAGCAAAAAGAAGAAGACACAAGAGCGCTTCTTCAGAGACCCCTTCCAGTTTGCCAGAACACTGTTTGAGCAGCCAAAATCTGGGACCCTAAGTGTGGACAAAGGAGTTCTTGAGCAGCATCTGAGGAAAACATACTCTGACCCACAGAGCAAAGCACCACTCGACATTCAAGGTCTGGTGTGGCCAACCAACCCTGAGGAACAGTTCAATGGCAAGCCTCCAACGTTGGCGGAAATCAAGAAGGTGGTCGACAAAGCCAGAGCCAAATCATCACCAGGGCCAAACGGAATACCTTACCAACTTTACAAGAAATGTCCCAAGGTGCTGGAGTGGCTCCACAGGCTGCTGCGATCGGCTTGGAGAAACCAGAAGATCAGCGGCCAGTGGATGACGGCAGATGGTGTGTACATCCCCAAAGAGCAAAACTCAAGTGACATCAGCCAGTTCAGGCCAATATCACTACTGAACGTCGAAGGGAAAATCTTCTTCTCTGTCATGGCAGCAAGGCTGACCAAGTACCTGATGGAAAACAAGTACTTGGATGTGTCAGTCCAGAAAGGTGGCATCCCAGGCGTGGCTGGCTGTGTAGAACACGCCACAATGATCTGGGATGCAATCCAAAAAGCAAAAACAAAAAAGAGAGACCTGGACGTAGTGTGGCTTGATCTGGCAAACGCATATGGATCTGTGCCCCATGAGATGATACAGTTGGCTCTTGAGATGTACCATGTGCCAAAGAACATCCGCGACATGCTCAAGAAGTACTTCAATGGCTTCTCAATGCGGTTCTCTACCAAGGAGTACACAACAGACTGGATCAACTTGGAAGTGGGTATTGCAATGGGCTGTGCAATTTCCCCAATACTGTTCGTGCTGGCAATGGAACTCATCTTGAAAGCAGCAACAAACAACGCGAGACAAACAGACCTTGGCGAGGGATACAAGATGCCTCCTCTCAAGGCCTTCATGGATGACACTACAGTGATTTCATCCAGAGAAGACGAGACACGTCATGTGCTGGAGAGGCTGGACGACATAGTTGCCTCATCCAGAATGAAGTTCAAGCCAAAGAAATCACGGAGTCTCTCACTGAGGAAAGGAAAAGTGGCCGGATCTGTGGTCTTCAGTGTTGCCAACCAGGCCATTCCAACAGTCACAGAAGAACCAGTCAAGAGCCTTGGAAGATGGTATGATGATACGTTGAAAGACACACAAAGAGCAAAAGAAACCAAGCAGATGGCGGAGGAAGGCTTGGAGACCATTGACCAGTGTGGGCTCCCTGGCAAATACAAGGTCTGGTGTCTGCAGTTCATGCTGATACCAAAGCTCCTATGGCCTCTGATGATATACGACATCTGCACCAGCATAGTGGAGGCAATGGAAGCCAAAATCAACAAGTTCACAAGGAAATGGCTTGGTGTCCCACCCTGTCTGACTGACATAGCGCTGTACTGTCGCCAAGCAAAGCTGAAACTACCACTGAAATCCATCCTGGAGGAATACAAAGCAGGGAAGATCAGACTTCAAAGCATGCTGGAGGACTCAGGAGACAAGGTGGTAGAAGCAATCAAGCCCCAGCTGAAGACAGGCAGAAAATGGAAAGTTCAAGAGGCGATGGATTCTGCAAAAGAAAGTCTCAAGATCAGAGAAATAACAGGACACACACAGACCAACAGACAAGGACTGGGGGTGACCAAAACTGAATGGTGGTCAAAGGCCAAAGGAAAAGCCAAAAGAGACATGATGATTCAGGAGATGAGAAAAGAAGAAGACCAAAAAAGACTCCAAAAAGCAGTCCAGCAGAGCCAGCAAGGGCAATGGACAACGTGGGAGAATGCACTCCAAAGAAGTCTCACTTGGAATGACATTTGGCACATGGCCCCTCTCAGGATCAGCTTCATTCTCAGATCTGCATATGACCTTCTGCCCTCAAATGCAAACTTGGTGAAGTGGGGGAAAACAGACGATCCTGCATGCCCCCTCTGCCATGAAAAACAAACAGTGGAGCATGTCCTAAGCTCATGTAAAGTAGCCCTGGCTCAAGGAAGGTACACATGGAGGCACAACCAAGTGCTCAAAGAGATTGTACAAGTAGTCTGGGCTAGTACCAACACCACAAAAGGGAAAATCAGGACTCCAAAAGCACCCGCAACATTCTTCACGGCAGGAGGCAGCAAATCATGGCCAAGAACAACAGTGCCACTCGAAACATGCAGGCAGAATCTGCTGGACGGGGCAGATGACTGGGAGTGCACTGCAGACCTCCCAGAATGGAAGAGTCACCCAGAGATCATCAGCAAGAGTGGCATGAGACCAGACATAGTAGTCCACTCTAAGTCAACCAAGCAGCTGATCATGATCGAGCTCACGGTGCCATATGAGAACAGAATGGAGGCAGCTCAAATCTACAAGACTGAAAAGTATGCTGATCTGGCAAACAGCCTGAGGAGAGAAGGCTATCAGGTCAAAGTCCTCACTGCAGAAATTGGAGCTAGGGGGTTTGTAGGAACGTCTGCATACAGCCTCATGAAACAGCTCTCGGTTGCAGGGAGGGAAAAAACCAGAGCCCTGAAAGCAATGGCAGAAGCGGCAGAGAGGTGTTCAAGCTGGATCTGGTCAAGGAGGAACAAAAGTGAACTTCATAAGGCTTAATTTCCCTTCAAATATCAGGTGTCCCTGTGGCTCAGTGGTTAAAGCGCGAGTCATTAAGTGGAAAATGAGCATGTCCAGAAGGTCATGGGTTCGAATCCCAGCCATGGCTCGTCCCAAGATGGGAAAAAAAGGGGCAGCAGAGGGACATCCGGAGTCATGAACCGGGTGTGGCCCAACCCCCCTAGAGTGTCAGGAGATAAGGGCCGAAACACTTGCTTGAAGGGGGCTTCTCTTCTGAGGACTCTCTGCTGCCACGCTCTCCACGAGTTTCTTTCTACCAAGGAGACGAAACACCTGAAAAAATACAAGAAACATTGTGAATGAGGAAGACACTGAATCCTCAGGAAAAGAAGACAAACCATCTGAAAGCACACGGTGAACCTCTCCTACGAACCAGATACTGAACTCATGTTTAAGAACAAGATCCAGGTCTACAAAACACTACTAAAGTATGAAAGAACTGGGGGTGGAGGCTGTACTGGAAAAGTGCAGGTGAAGGAATGAGAAAACAAGAGTCAAAGATTTCAGTAAAAGATCACCGCGCCTACTCTCCTAGCAGTAATAAGCAGGATTCCCCAAGTTCACTCGTCCTGGTCTCCGTTTTCCACAGCCGTTGATGCTTGATGTTGGAGTTCTTTGCCCCTGTTGATGTAAACAAATATTTTGTAACGAAAGAATTCTTGTGCAAATACTTCCCAATAAAAAAATCACAAAAGTAATTTGATCTTTAAAGTTTGCGCGGTTCCTTCCTTCTCACAAAAAATGTTTACCTATCCGTATGCACACAATCTCTATGCTTGTCAAAAAAAGATTAGAGTGCACATGTGTCTGCAGAGTGGAGGGGGTGTTATTGTTTGTGGGCCTATTGTGTGCGTGTGTATGTACGCGTGTACATGTGCGTGTGCGCGCTCGCTCGCGCTAAGTGTGTGTGTGTGTGCACGCGCGTGTGTGTGTGTGTGTGTGTGTGCGTGTGTGTGAGCGTGCGAGTAATTGGATTAAGAATGTTTATACGCTCTCTTCTTTCATCAGGTTTAGCATCCCCCTTTCGCATGGTTCAGCGTAATCTTCCTTCACGGCTCATCTCTGCATCTCTCACCCCCAATGAAAATCTAATTTCTGCACTGTTGCTGAAATCAGCATCAGAATTTCCTCCCAAATTTTGTCCCCTTTTCTCTGTTCCTGTAGTTCCAGGATACGCGTTTGAGGTCAATTAAATTCTGTGGGTTGAAAAAAAGTAAGAATATTTTACTCGGCACTAAGTTACTGTGACAGCCGAGTTCCCTGTAGCAGATCAGTCGGTAAAATCGGTAAAGATAGAGCAGCAAAAAAGGCGGTAAGGCACGGAGAGATGGTGTAAGGAGAATGGAGGGATGAAGGAGGGAGGGAGCGGATAGTTGGAGATCCACTCCACAGCGCATGAAAAAGGGACAGATGGGGCTACAAGAATCCATTTGAAAAAAAAGCAAAAAACCTACAAGTCTTGAAATCAAATTACTGTCACTACACCTACCTACCTGTCTGTCTATTATCTGCCTTGCAAACACGAAACTTGCCAGTTAAATACCAGCTTAAGAATGGTTTCAAAATACAGAATCTGCACTTACATCATCAGCAGCTGTCTTTATAGCACAGTGTCGTCTTGTGAATCCTTTCCCAACACTTGAATGGTCTTGGTGCGGATGGTAATTGTCCCGGATGACGTAGCACAATGGATATCTGGTAGACTGATGCTAATTGTCGAACAGCGGTCACCCTTGAATGGCCTGCCGAAAAGAAAAGCCTTAGATTACATTCTGAAGAAGTCACTAAACCACGAAAAAGAAAAAAATATATTATGCAAAAAACACACCAAGGCCTTTAGTTCACAAACAGCAACACTAAAGAGGATACTAAAAGCCAGTGAAAGACATTTAATCTGAAGAAAGAATACTCTGAATACTGTGAATAAAGACTAAGACTTAAACCCCTTGATAAGTTAGATTAACCCTACGAAAAAGGTCTCTAACACTCTTGAAGAAGATAACGCTAAACTATGCGAACGGGGGATGCTGAACCTGATGGAAGAAGAGAGAAGTAAAGCTCATGGCAGAAGTGGCTGTAAGCTCTATGGATTGAACACATTAAAGCATAAAACAGTACAGTCCTATAAAAGAAGACCAGAAATCCTTAAAGAAAGGGACCACCAACCAATATGAGAAGAGAGCCTTATACCTTATGACACTCGATGATGGCATCCGTTTGTCTCGAGAGACAATAGTTTTTGCGCCGTGGATCAGACAGCTGTGGAGTTGCAGCGCCTGCTGTGGCTGAAGAGCCCAATCCTCGAACGGCAGACACTCTGTAGCTGCTGCGTGCAATGTCTCGGTCATGAGTGTCGTGTGGGTGCTGACGCAATTCTTTGCCGTCTGCGACGCCTCCGTTCTTCCCACTGGGCCTCTCTGCTCTGCTCTGCTTGTTTGATGCCGGCTTCGATGGTGGACTGCCTGCTGACCCGGTCTGAAGGTGTTGTCTCCAGATCTACTAGGTCGAGGCAGTCTGCCCTTTAGTCGCGCTTGCATACATCCTTGTAGCGTAGGGCTGGCCGTCCTGTGGGTCTGGAGCCCGTAGCTAGCTCGCCACACAGCGAGTCCTTTGGGATGCGACCATCGTCCATGCAGCTGACATGGCCAAGCCAGCGCAGGCATCTCTATCAGAATGGCGAGTATGCTAGGCATCCTTGCATGGGCCAGGACGTCCTTTTATGACGCGTCCTGCCAAGTAATGCCCAGGAGTCTTCTGAGGCAGTGCAGGTGGAAGGCGTTCAGTCTGCGTTCTTGTCGAGTATACGTATAGAGTCCATGCTTCGCTCCCACAGAGAAGAGTGTTCAGCACACAGGCTTGGTATACTGTTATCTTGGTGTCTGACATCAGCATGGTGTTGTCCCAGACTCTCTTCGCTAGACGGGCCATTGCTGTTGCCACCTTGCCGATCCGCATGTTCAACTAGGCGTCCAGAGACAGGTTGCTGGAAATGGCGCGACCCAGGTAAGTGAAGTCGTCGACCACTTCGAGGGTGTGATCACCGATGGAGATGCGGGGAGTGCTGCTGGCGTCTTGGCCAATGATGTTCGTTTTCTTCAAGCTGATAGTAAGACTCAACTCGGTATAGGCATCAGCGAAGCATGTGATGAGCCGTTGTAGTGCTTCCTCGGTGTGGGCAATGAGGGCGGCGGCGTCTGCGAAGAGCATTTCCCAGCAGTCTGTCTTTTCGATGCGGTGTCCGGTTTTCATATGGTTTACTGTCCTTTCATTGCGTTTAATGTCCTTAATACAGTATAGTATCCCGTTTTCTAACTGTTAGTGTAATCTTCAGGGAGATGCTCTTCGTCTTTGCTCGGAAGCGTGCTAAGTTGAAGAGGCTTCCGCAACTCCTAGTGTGGAGGAAGATGCCGCCTTCAGATTGTTGGAAGGCGTAGCGCAGCACAAGGGAAAAGATGACGCCCAAGAGTGTCGGAGCGAGGACACACCCTTGCTTGACACCGCTCTTGATTGGGAAGGGGTCCGAAGATGAACCACCGTACTAGACGTGCCTTTCATGTTGTCCTGGAATGACGCGATTGTCTTCAGGAGCTTGGGGGACCATTCACAATCCGGTGTAATAGGCCTGACCTACTGACCAAGTCGAACGCCTTGGTCATGTCACTGAAGGCGATGAACACAGGTCGTCTCTGCTAGCGTCACTTCACTTGTAGCTGGCTCAGGGAGAAAATAATTTCGACAGTCGACCTCGCAGCTCGGAAGCAACACTGTGCCTCTGAGCACACTCGTTCGGCGAGTAGCTGCAGACTACTGAAGATGACTCGGGCGAAGGCTTTGCCAACAATGCCGAGGAGGAATATTCCGCGATAGTCATTGCAATCGCTGCGATTTCCTTTGTTTTTGTATAGCCTGGTGATGCTTGCGCCGCACATGTTCTGGGGTACGGTCACTTCCAACACTGCATTAGAAGCTCTAGGAGGTGACTGAAGAGAAAACTCTCCCCGTCGGCTTTGACGCCTTCTGGCGGAATGCCGTCACTACATGGAGCTTTACCACAGACTAGCGAGTCGATGCCTTGCTGAGTTCCTCAATGGCGAGTGAGGCGTCGAGCATCTCCATGGCAGGCAGGGGGCTGGAGTTCTCGAAGGCTGTGTGGGTGACCAAGCTCTGCCTGGAGTACAGCTCCTGGTAGTGCTCCGCTCATCTCTCCATCCGTTTGCTGCAGTCGATGATGACATCCCCCGGAGTAGATTTCAGAGGAACGATCTTAATGGCACCAGGCCGAACGCGTTCTTCATGCCCTCGCACGTGGCGCGGATGCAGCCGCTGTCAGCGGAGATCTGAATGCCCTGGCACAAGTTCAGCCAGTACTCATTGATGCTTTTCGGAGTGCAGCCAGCGTCTTCCTCGGGGTCTCTCTCTTGTGATCTAGGAGTGCGGCTCGCTTAGCAGCAACAGCAGGCTCCATCTCCTTGATTCCTACTTTGAACCAGTCCTCATTCTTCCTGTCTTCCCGTAGGTGTCCGTGGCGGATTGGTAGGAGGCATCATGGATGTGGTTCGCGAAGTTCTGGCACTGACGTCATGGCTGTGTGGATTCGAGGACGGCCCTTCTGCGTGGAGCTTACCACACTTAAGTCCTGTAAAAAGACAACACATATGAATGGGTACTAAATCCGAGGGAAAGAAGACACTTGATCCTTCAGAAGATTACACTAACCCCTAGAAAAACAGAACGCTATACTGTATAAAGGACACTGAACTTTATTAACAGCCTACGGAAACAGGACACCGCGTCGATCAGAAAGAGAATGCTAACGCCCGTGAAATGAGGACGCAAAAGCATATGCAAAAATGACACTAATCCCTCAATAAACACCATGAAAGACCACTAAACTAGATGATACTTTATCCTATGAACGGAGAACACTTAGTTCTTGACAGACGATACCCT
>CM065727.1:59116307-59126307 GCA_033310375.1 Conus canariensis
CATAGAGAATGCGAAACCTGGAACGGGGCCAAGGAGGAAGAGACACCGAACCTCACAGGAAGACGAATCCACATGGGAAAGGAGGAGGAGGGGGGTAGGGGAGCGTGAAAACACAAAAGCTTACAGTAAGTTGACTCGAAACTTTTTTTGTGTGTATGTAGAAATACGAACCTAAACGTCGGTGAGGCGGTTTTGAGGAGGGGGGAATCAGATAACGAAGCTTATTCTATGAGGACATAAAAACCAAGGATGGGGGTGGGAGACACCGAACCTTACAAAAGGAGACAACAAACCCTGTGGCTGGGAACAGACACCAAATCTTAAGGACAGGGGACACGAAACTGCCTGGGATAAAAACAGACATCGATTCCGACAGAAAACGGACACAAAGTACGGGAAAAGAAGGGGACACAAAGCTTTCATAGGACACAAAACCCTGTGGAGGGTAAGAGACACCGAACCGTGTGGAAAGAGAACACGAAACCCTATTGGAGAGGAAGGGGGTGAGGTGAGACACACAAAAAGGTTTTAGAAAGTGAACACGAAATCCTCAGTGTGTGCGTGGAGATGGGGGGGGGGGGGGGGATATCGAACCTTGTGTATAGAGGACCCAAAACTTTTTTGGGGTGAAGGGCAAGAGGGGGAAGGGGGAAGAAACACCAGACCTTGCAAGTAGAGGGCACGAAACGCTGTGGAGGTAAAACAGACACTGAACCTTACAGAAGGAGATCATGAAAGCCCTTGTGTGGAGAGGAAACGATAAGGCAGAGAAGGGAGGGGGGAGGGGGGCAGGCATCGAATCTTGCACACAAAATGGGAAAGGAAGACAAACCATGGGGGTGAGGAGGGGCGAAGAGATATCGAACCTTACACCAAGAGAACACAGAATTCAGAGGGAGCGCGGTGCAGGGGGGTAGGGGACACCAAATCTTTGAGAGGACAGGAAACCCTGTGAGAAGGAAAGAGACATTGAAAGACATACGAAGAGTACAAGAAACCTGGGGGCGGGGAGGGGGGCAGGCGGAGAGGGGGCGGGCGGAGGGAGAAGAAACACTGAACATTATAGAAAATGAAACGTGTTGGGTGATGGAGGTGGGGAGACATCGAGCCTTACAGAAATAAAGACATCAAACTTTGGAAAAGGGAGGAAGAGACACCGAACCTTACAAAAAGAGGACATAAAAGCGGGGGGGGGGGGGGGGGGGAGGGGGGGGGGGGGGCACCAAACGCATTGAAAGAGGACATATTACCCTGTTGGATGTGAAGTTACACCGAAATCACTGAAAAGAGGACAGGAAACGTGAGGATGTGGAAGGTGGAAAAGACGCAGAAACTTATAGAAAGCGAGCATGCAGGGAGGGAGAGGGGGGAGGGGTAGACACGAAAACCGAGACACTGAACTATAGAAGGACACAAAACCCTGGGGGTGGGGGGAAGACGCATCGGACCATAAAAGAGGAACCCTGTCGGGAGAAAAGCGAGAGAGAGAGGGGAGAGAATTACACCGAATTTTATAGAAAGAGGATATGAAGCACTGGGGGGGGGGGGGGGTGGAAGAGACGCGAACCTTACAGAAAGAGAACACGAAATGCGTGAGAGGGGAGGGGGGAGCCATCGAACCTTATAGAGGACATTTAATTGTGCTGGGTGTAAAGGTACATCAACTTTATTGAAAGAGTGTACAAAACCCTGGAAGAAGGTGGGGTGGAAGAAACACTGAACCTTATAGCAGGATGACACGAAACCCTCTGGAGGAGAGAAAGACACTTAGCCTAATGGAAGGACACGAAAGCGTGTTGGGGAAAAAACACTAACCGTTCCAGGACAGGAATGCGTTGGCCGGGGGGCGGGGCTGGGTGGGGGGGGGGGTGAGAAAACATTACACCTGATAGGACACAAAGGCCCGAGAGGCGGAGATGTAAGCCCTACAGAGAGCAGGCGCTAAAGCATTGAGGATAGAGTGGGGATACACTAGGCCTTATAGGAGGACACCAAAGCCATGGAGGAGTGGGGGGAACTAAACCTTTTATGAGGACACGAAACAAAGCTGGGCGCGGGGCGGAGGGAGAGGGGGGGGGGGCGAACAAGACACTAACCCTTCTAAAATAAAAAGGGGGGGGGGGCATCAAAAGTTAGGGGACACAAAGCCCAAGGGGAGGGGTGTGCAAGGAAAGACCAGGCACTGAACCTAAAAGCAGGACACGAAACCCTGTCATTGACAAAGAGAACCCGGAACCCTGTATGCGTGTATTGGGGGTGGGGGGTGGGAGGATGTGATGGGAAGAAACACGGTATCTTATAGAAAGACGAGAAACCCTGTACAGGCAGGAGTGAAACCAAACCTTTTAGAAAGACTACACAAAACCATATGGGAGAGGAAAGACACTGATCCTTGCAGAAAGAGGACACAAAACCCTTTTCTGGGTGGGGGTGGGGTAAGTGAAGGCGATGCTGAACCTTAAAGATACAAAACCCTTTTGGGGGACAAAGAGACGCTGAACCTTATACAAAGAAAACACAAAACCCTGGGGGGAGAAAACTTTACAGAAGCAGGGCATGAAAACCTGTGACGGGCAATAGAGACACTGAACCTTGTAGAAAGAGGATCCAAAACCACATGTAGGGAAAAAAAAGACAGTCTAAAAAGAGGACAGGAAACCCCTGGAGGTCTGGAGGAGAGGGGGGGGGGGGGCAGGAGGCACAAAATATATAAAGGTAACATGAAACTTTGAAATAGAAAAGACACACCGAAAGAGAACACAAAACCATGTGACAGAAGAAGAGGCACCAAACGGTACAGAAAAACAGTAATCCGATGGAAAACACAAACACCTGTCTTTTTTTTGGGGGGGGGGGGGGGGGAGGGAAAGGGGGTGGAGGGCCTCGAAAGAGGACGCGAAAGAGACACCGAACCTTATAGATAAGAGGTCACGAGACACTGGGAGTGGGGTGGGAAAAAGAGACAGCGAACGTCAGAGAAAGAGGACAGGAAGTCCGGAATAAGGGGATATGCCGATCCTTACAGGAAAAAGAAAGCCAGAGTGGGGGCGAGAGAGACGCGCGGCTAAACCAAACATTATGGAAAGACAAGCAACCCTGTCGAGGCGAAGAGGAAAATATATCGTGCTTTATAACTAGAAAAAAACGAAACCAAGTCGCAGGGACAAAGAGAAACCGAAACTTGTACAAAAAGGACATACAATCATGTGGAAGTGGGGTAGGGTGTGGGACGAGACACCGAACCTTGTAGAAAGAACACGAAACCCTGAATGGGCGAAAATAAACAAAACCGAACCCTAATGGAGAACGCAAAACCATGTGGCGAAGAAAAGATGCACCAAACCTTATATAAATGGGTGTCGCAACCACCTGGGGGAAAACAGACCTTGATTCTTATAGAAAGATGACATGAAACCGAGGGAGGGTAGGGGAGAGGTGGAGAAATAAGACACTGAACCTTATGGAAAGAGGACACGAACCCCTGTAAAGGGGAGGCAGAGACACGGAGTACTGTAGAAAGAAGACAAGAAGTCTGGTGGAGGGGAAAAGAGAAACGGAACCCTGTAGGTATAGGACAAGAAACCGGTGGAGCTGGAAGAAAAACTGTACCTTACTGGAAGAGGACACGAAACGCTGGGGTAAAGAGACGCCGAACCTTACAAGAGAGACGGCATGAAACTCGCAGGTGGAGGGGGGGGGGGGGGTGCGGGGGACGGGCTCACCAAGTCTCTGAAAAAGACACAAAACTCGGGAGTGGGGGTAGGGAGTGAACAAAAACACTTATAAAAAGACGGCAGGAAACCCAGAAGTGGAAAAGAGTCGCTAAGTCTTATAGACAGAGGACACGAAGCCCCGTGGAGGGGTAGGGGAGGGCAGACACCAAGACTCACAGAAAGTGGACATAAAACTCTGTGGGATAAGAAGACACTCAGTCCAGTAAGAACGTCCGGGTGACCGACGTTCACCTAAATGACGGGAAAACGAATGATCTGCATCAGCAGGTGGCTCTTCTATTCTGCTCCATCCAGGTAGGAAGCTCCTGGTGTAAATGCGAGTGTGAACTGTGAAGCGCGAAGAACTTGATTTCTAGTCGATGATAGGCATTATATAATGACAATAATATTAAAAGAATCTGAAAACACACCGATACCAGGTACTAAACTTTATTCAAGAACAATATAAGCCCACGACAGTCCACTCGACTATGAAAACAATCACACACTCTACTGGAAGAAATAAAGGAGAATGAAGAATGAGAAGAAGAGTAGACTACTTAGCTGCATTCCCCGAGTTCAGTGGTCCTGGTCTCCGATTTTCGCGGCCATTGATGCAGGAGTTCTTCAGTCCTGTTGATGTAAACCATATTTTGTTTTACCATCTGATCTTTACAACTAAGCAACGTTTTAGTCGTTTAAGGCAAGGTGAAGAAAAAAAAACGCACTTAAAACGTGAAGAAACCTACGTTTGATATATAATAGCAAACGGACCATTAGATTTTTTTTTTACCAGGGTTTTCTTCACACGTATTCAACATCAGACAATGCACAAAAATTCCTATCCAGGCAATATTGTTTTATGCATTATTCTAGATAAATCTGATGACGCATTGTGGAGTATTTTGCTCTGCATGTTTTAGTTCTGTTGTTTGTAACATCTGCGTTATACTTCTGTCAAAACTTCACCCTGTTCCACCGAGCTTGGACCTACAGTCCGTTTCAGAATAATAGAAGTCTTCACCTGTATGCGAGTGCGCCCCTTGGTTCAAGACCTCGAAACTGGATGTGCGTCATCGTCCATCCTTGGTGAACACCACAGAAAGGAAGTGTAGACTGTCACTGCAGGCACTGCAACACGACGAGACACTGTGTCAGTGTATGAGGTAGCTGGCAGGAGCAGCGTGGGACTAGCCCCGAGAGATGTAGGGTAGATGAGACATCAAACAGTGGAAATGGAAACATAAAACACAGACATAGAAAGAAAAGAAAAAGAGGGAAGTATGGAAACAGACATAATGAGGAATTACGGTGGTGTATCAAATACAAACTGTGGCAAGTCATGCTTTGAAATCGGACGTTTAACTGTATATAGGGCTCGAAAACGTAAAAAGTCGAAAAGAATGCGGAAAAAAATCTGAACAGCAAGTTGTCTATGTACACGGAATGGTTTTAGTCCGAGGTAGACCAAACATCACACAAAACTGGAAATTGCCGACGATTTTCGATTTAGATGGTTGTACACGAGAGATTAATCGATGCATTCTCTTACATTTCTTTGTTTCTCATGCGCAGAGAATGATGCAACCGCATTACTAGTCACCTGGGAACGTACGTCCAAATCGTCCGAGGTAGAATACTGCTTAAGGACCACCAGTTGACGCACATTGCGAATGAAACGCCTTTTTCAGTACTTTTTCAAGAAAGTGATTTAATTCGGGGGGGGGGGGGGGAGGGGGGGGGGGGGAGGGAGGGAATAGATTCGAGTGAAGCTGGGGGTACGGGTGGCGTCTGGTTAAGGGGGTTTGGTGCGTGTTGGACTGGGAAGGATTGCCTTTCTAACCCTCCTGGTCAGCTAGACATTTCATTCTGACAGTTTGGAGAGTTTTCGTGTGTGTGTGTGTGTGTGAGTGTGTGTGTGTGTGTGCGCGCGCGCGCGCGCGCGCGCGGTTTTTTGTTTCTCTTTCCTTGAATAAAGTAAACTTAAAATAATCACAATCGATAATCAGCGCTTACCATTTTCAGACATTAAATGAGGGGAGAGAAAGGAAATACCGCAAGCCAGAGTTTGTGGCTGTATCCTCACACACCTCCCGAGTTGAAAACATTTCACTTATATGGAAAGTAACGCTTTCAGAATACATCGTTCAGCTTCTTTCCTTCAACAAATTAGCTAGTGGGCAGAACTGCTGCGACTGGGATACGTATGGATATAAACTCTGATAGCAATTAGTTTAAATCGGCATACCCGGTCAACTGACCGGGTCAACACAAAATCAGGTTACAGTCAATATTATGGATGAGCTATTAGATTCTTAAGTAAACTACAAACTATGAAGATAAACCGTTTCTCATGTTCAGTTCAGTATCGAGGTTTGATACCTCTATATCTAAATTTGAAGGCGGAAAAAGGAAATATCAGCCTAACATTACAACTGACTAGACCAACATCAGTAAAGAATGGACTGGGGCCGATAATGAGGGATAACCCTTCCAACCGCTCTCCTAGTTCGTAGGAGAATTTGGACAATAACAAGATAAAGTTGTTTATACACATATTTATTGTTTATATATTCATGTTTGAGATTATACACCACAAAAACAGAAATGACCACTCCTCAATCTCAATATCAAAATTTGAACATTCCTACCGCTAAATGGCGAGGTGTGTGCGGTAAAGCACAAAAAAGGGAGGGGGGGGGGGCGAGGAGGAGGGGCAGGATTAATTCTGCCAGTCTGCGATGACCAGACTCAAACGAGCAAGTATGTTAAGCATTTGACCTGGTTTTCTAGGACTCTAAGAGGTCACATTCACTTACGAGTCACCCCCTTTCTTCCTTCCTCCCGCGAACATGACGTTTAGTGGCCCCTTACTTCCGACACTAATTCGCCTTCAAATATTTCTTTCCGTCGCGTTCCTTTTCTTCAAAAATCAGACTGAAATTGATCAGAGACAGATTTCTCTCCCCCCCCCCCCCCCCCCCCCCTTCTTTCCGGCCCAACATCTTGGAACAGTTGGGACCCCACACCACTTTTAGGTGACAAGAGCACGTTCAGTGGCATCAGCTTTAAACAAACAGCCTCAAATACTTGCAGTAAAGAAGCCCTTGAGTTGGAGAAAGAGAGGCATACACAAGGACATCATACCCCCGACTAGAAACACTGAAAAGTCAAGTGAACTGACAAGTCCCACCTTTCATTTTCGGGGGTGGAAAAAGTTGGGTTTTTTTCAAAGGACGGTTATTTGAAAATGGTTTGAATAGGGTCGGTGGGTGGCTAAAAGGTTTAGAAAAACAATGAACAGGTGGATTATGTACTATCTCCCTCAAAAGGCACGGTAAATAAAACAAATCGCGCACTCACTCACCGTTCCACACCTTGCCTGCATGCATTGCAAAATGGCGCCGTCCGATGATTTGAATTGAAAAGATTTTGTCGTGAGTTCATAAAAGCAAGCGCTGATTGGACGACGAAAAATCACGCGACACGACAAACACCCACACGCACTTATTTCACGTGCATTTCAGGCACAGATTTCGCTTGACCAGTTCATGGACTCTGTCTTGAAGTCTGTCCCTTTGTCTGCCCGGCGCGCGCGCCCGTGTGTGTGCGTTGTGTGTGTGTGTGTGTGTGTGTGTGTGTGGCGCGCGCGCGCGCGCGCGCGCGTGTGTGTGTGTGTGTGTGTGCTTAATGTAAACCATGTTAAACACTGTCAGAATCGAAATAGAAACTCTTCAAAAGAATAGAGATGGTTCAAATTGAGAAATCGACTTTATTACTTTGCTGAGTATCAATCCACCCAGATTCTCACCCATTGGGCCAATCTAATTTTTTACTTTTGTTTAATGCTCAAGGAAGAACAGATCTATGAAAGAAAGAAAGAAAAAAAAAGGGGAAAAAAGAAAGACAGCGGGAAAGGGAGATGTGTGTGTGTGTGTGTGTGGGGGGGGGGGGGGGGTGGGAGGGGGGGAGGGGAGGGGGGGCAGTTGTAAAACCGACTCTGGAGACAGGAAGAAAACAGGCTGTGGCCGTCATAAGGTGCTGCTATGTAATGGAACAAGGAGCGGAAAAGACGATCGTTTCACACGAGCCTCTTCGGTCCATGATCATTGCAAAGTGTTATTATTGTGTGCATTTTATACGTCCTCCAACATCACATCGCAAATCCAATATGGTCCAATGAGAAGAGAAGAACAACTAAATGGTTGAACAGTTACATATTTTAGCGCGAAAGGGGAGCTGGGGTGGGGGGTGGGGCTCGTGACGGTGGCAAACCCAAGGCAGAGAAAAAAAAATCGACTTCGATGAAAGGCAAATAAATACAAACTGTACAAGAAAAAAAAAACTGAGCGTGCTGAAATCTGCACGAGATGGCTGAAGATCGGCAGCAATGAGAAATAGGGAAGCAGCCCCGCTTTTCGTCCCCTAAGCCCCCAGGTGACTGCCAAATTTCAGCATGAAAGAGCTATCACAGAAAAATGTTTACTTCCGTGTAGCCTGACTTCTGATCCTGATGATCTCTATGATCACTAATTGAATTGATTACCTCAAACGATTGGAAAAAAAAAACGCGAAGAATATGGAAAGCAGACTGGAAAAAAAAATAACTGAAACCGCTGTTCAAACTACCCAAACCCCAAAACAAAGGGAGACAAAAAGTAGTCGTCAGGCCAATGTTGAAATTCATGTTTAGTTGGGCTGCTTATGGCAAGATCCCACGGCTGACGCACCCAGCATGGCTTGACTTTATGTCCTAATGTGCCAGTCGTCCAGCTTCTAAAACGAGAATGAATTTACATGACTATACATACGTATGCCATTTTCCCCTCCCCTGTGTGTGTGTGTGTGTGTGTGTGTGTGTGTGTGTGTGTGTGTGTGTGTGTGTGTGTGTGTGTTTTCCTCAAGCTGCTCAGTGCCCTCCAGCATGTCAATAGTTGCCGAATACTCGGCAGGTGGACACTATTGGAAGAAGTAGTGTGTGTGTGTGTGTGTGTGTGTGTGTGTGTGTGTGTGTGTGTGTGTGCGTGTGCGTGTGTGTGCGTCTGCGTGCGCGCGCACGTATGTGTGTGTGTGTGTGTGTGTGTGTGTGTGCATTTTCGTTTGTGTGCGTGCATGCGTGTGTGCGTGCGCACGCGTGCCTGCGCGCGCGCGTGCGCGCGCGTGTTGTGTTGTGTGTGTGTGTGTGTGTGTGTGTGTGTGTGTGTGTGTGTGTGTGTGTGTGTGTGTACCGACAGAACTTTGTCGTTTGCGTGGTGACAGCTCTGAAATGGCTCCTGTTGGTCGACTGGACTAGAACAGAAATAATGACTGACTGATTCAACATTACAGACAGCGGATGTGGGGTTCCTTTCTCAAGGTATTCCAAGGTTCTAACCTGACGGAGAAAACAGATGCTGTCACGTTTTGGTTGCCTACAACTTTAGAGAGGACATGTTGCTGGTGCCAGGTGCGCAAATATATTGTACACCCTTCAGAGCAAATGACATGTGCGCATCGGCTTGCTTATTCTGCACTTCACGGCGAAAGGAATATAACGCCAGGCGAGCACCGGGTATTCTACACTTTACGGCGAAATTAACAATGTCAGGCGTGCACCGTGTATTCTATACGCTACGGCGAAAGTAACATAGTGACAGGCGTGTTTGGGTATTCAACATCTCACAGAGAGAGTAGCAATGCCAGGCGTGTTTTACCGTGTATCCTACACTTTACGAAGAATGTAACAATGCCTGGGGTGGACTGGGTATCGTACATCTTACGACGAAAGTAACATGGTGCCACGTACGCACGGATATCGTACATATCACCATTAAATAACATGATGCAAGAAGTGCACGGATATCCTTCATCTCACGGCAAAGTACCATGGATACCAGTACACACTTTAGCACGAAAGTAACATGGTGCTAGGTGTCCATGGATAGCCTACATGTTACGCAGAAAGTAACATGGTGACAGGTGTGCACGGACAGCTTACACCTTATGGAGAAAGTAACATGGTGTCAAATGTGAGTGGTTATCCTATACCGAAAAATAACTTTATGCCAGATATAAACGGATATTTTACACTGATGATAACATGGTGCCAGATATGAACGGATATCCTACACCAAAAATTACAAAAGTTGCCAGTTATGAACGGATATCCTGCACCGAAAACAACGTGGTGCGAGATATGAACAAATATCCTACACCGAAGACATGTACGCATCAAGGTTTTGAAAGAAAGAGAGAGAGAGAGAGAGAGAGAGAGAGAGAGAGAGAGAGAGAGAGAGAGCGTTGTGCGT
>CM065727.1:59136307-59146307 GCA_033310375.1 Conus canariensis
CTCTTGTGTATGTGTGTGTGTGTGTGTGTGTGTGTGTGTGTGTGTGTGTGTGTGTGTGTGTGCGCGCGCGCGCGCGTGCGTGCTACGTCATCACACCTAATCAGGACATAAGATCGTATTTAATCTACGTCACAGGTTTTGGAGACTTAAAAAAGAAAGAGAGAAAGAAAACTCCAATTCTGACTTACTGTCATCGTTTTTTAATCTTCCTTTTTGTTAGAACGTTCGGATATCGCGATACATAATGAAAGATTGAATAATAGGTTTCCAAGAGAGAGAGAGAGAGAGAGAGAGAGAGAGAGAGAGAGAGAGAGAGAGAGTCCTTCCATTACGGGCAAAACAGGTCAACGTATTGTCACCCAATCTGACATGGTTTGTTTTTTTTTCGTTAACCCTTCTTTAAAAAAAAATATAAAAAAAAAAAAAAAAATCAGGATTTTTTGTGTGTCATCACAGTTTCCATCGGTTTTGTTCCTTTCTTTGTTTGCTTTTTTCGTTTTTGTGTTTGATGTATTTTTTTTAAATTAAAAACCCAAAGCCAAGACTTTACACGTCAATTTCGAACAAAATATATATTTATAAAAGATTGGGGAAAAAAACCACCAAAAACCTTTTGCATTGCGCTCTATTTTTGCTTAATTCCGGGGTTTTAGTTTTAAATGCGATATATATATATATATATATATTATATATATATGTGTGTGTGTGTGTGTGTGTGTGTGTGTGTGTGTGTGTGTGTGTGGTGATGAATAATAAGTCGTCAACACCGCCCACGGGATTCAATTTTATATTATTCAGGCTTTCGCCTGCCACACACACACACCACACACACACACACACACACACACACACACACACACATATATATATATATATATATTTTTTTTTTAAAGTTAACATGAGTATGTTTGTTGGATATATGGGGAGAGAGAAAGTGAGGGTGGTGAGCGGTTTGGTGCGTTGGTGGAGATGGTGGGGTTTGGGGGAGGGAGAGAGAGTGGGGAGGGTGGTGAGTGGGAGTGAGAGAAGGTATACGCCGGTGTTTACGTGAGGTGGAAGATGAAGATGAACGGAAATCCTGATACATGTGGACAAGAGAGTGAGTGTGAACGTGGATACATGAATGCACGAGAAAAAAGGGTTTGTTTGATTTGTACAGAAAAAGGTTTCTTGAACTGTTTTCTCGTTTAATGTACCTTGTACATGTTACAGTAAATTTATCAAATCAGGAAATTTATAAATTTCCTAAACATTTCAGTAAATTTCTAAAGTTATTGTTTCACTCAGGAATTTCACAAATTTCCTAAAAAGTCTAGGAAATTTATAAATTTCCTGATTTTAAAGGCCAGGAAATTTATAAATTTACTGAAACCTTGCACACCACAGACGAGGCTTCCATGACATCGATAATTACACATGAGTTTTGCTTTGAAGCATTTGCACTTGTTTTGGCACTTTCTCGCTCCACCCCCACAGTTGCACTTAGTGTAGCCTTGACCCCCTGATGCTGATTCTGGAACAACAGCTGATCGCAGAGATACCTGTTTTTCAAGATTGACATCAGTCATCGAAAGCAGTCTTTGAGGGCATAGTTCAAACTGGTTTCGTGAATACCCTCCCCTCAAAACCCCGGCCTTCACTGCAATGGTATAAATGTCAGTTTTGAAGTCCCTGTTTACAATAACACCTCAAATGTTTCTGGCATCGCCTCTGCCACGATCGACCATGGGCACTGGCACTGCCACATTGTCGCCTACTTCTCCACATTTGAAATCCACCCTGCTTCTTTTTACCATTCGTTCTGCTTGACACAGCTGACCAGTGAAAGCCCTTTTTCGAGCATGTTTAACTCTTTCACAGCGGTCAGTTAACTGCAATGCTATGTCAGGGGTAGCAGGCTCCGCTGTTGTAGCAGAGGTAGCTGTGGTGATTGCTGCATCAGTTATGATGATGGCCACGTCAGCTGATAAAGTAGCAGGTTCAGCAGATGTAGTAGCAGAGTCAGTTGTGATGATGGCTGCATCAATTGATGAGGAAACAGGTTCAGCTGAAGTGAAGGCAGATTGAGGCAAATCCAGTCTTGCAATATCTTCCTCTGTCTCTAAATTATTCAGGATTTCATGTGGCAATGTTGATGTTGTCAACCCAACAGGAGCCTCGTTTCCGAACAAGGCTGAATACGGTGATTGTTTTATTCCAGAATGGAGGGAGGAGTTTTTTTGGAACTGAACAACCTTGATTCCTGTTACCCAGTCTTGGATGTCGTTGTCTGCGAGCCAAGCTACCAGCATGTCTTTGATGTCACCATTTGCACGTTCAACTGATCCCTGGCTTTGGGGGTGTGGGGGCTTTCCGTGAACCATTCTTAAAGCAGGCCAGAACTCCTTCAGTTCTGAAATGACGTTAGCTGTAAACTCTGTGCCATTATCACTTTGAAGTATCACTGGAGCACCCAGCAAAAGAAAAATGTCCAGAAGCTGGCTTGCAACCTCAACAGGTTGTGCAAGTAATGAAGATTATTTTATTTATAAAACTTGTAGTGAAAAGCACACACGATGATATGAGAGAGAGACAGAGAGAGAAAGACACAGAGAGAGAGGAGAGAGAGAGAGAGAGAGAGAGAGAGAGAGAGAGAAAGAGACAGAGAGAGAGAGAGAGAGAGAGGACAGACAGACAGACAGACAGACAGACAGACAGACCGACAGACAGACCGACAGACAGACAGACAGAAAGAGTGAAGTATAAACCTTACGTTCCCCCCACCCTCTCTTTATCTCTCTCTGAGAGCCCAAGCCAGCCCAGAAATGTGAACAGTGCTTAGACAAGAGAGATCGCATGTTTCACGTCCGAGGTGTC
The DNA here is from genome assembly GCA_033310375.1 of Conus canariensis. Lineage (NCBI taxonomy): Eukaryota > Metazoa > Mollusca > Gastropoda > Neogastropoda > Conidae > Conus > Conus canariensis. Next base: position 59,139,164 of record CM065727.1, read on the forward strand.
AGTCAACCCCATGCAGTATTTCCCAGTGCCCAACAAAACCACACAAACCACAAACGGAAGTTGCTTACCACGTCCACGAAGTTTGAGAGAGTGCCGTTATAAAAAAAAGAAGAAAACAGCAGTGTCAGATCGCTTGTCGCATTTATAATGACAAAGGCTCTAGATAGATAGATAAACAGACAGACAGACAGATAGATAGATAGACAGATAGATAGGTAGATAGATAAATAGATAGATAAAGATAGATAGATAGATAGATAGATAGATAGATAGATAGATAGATAGATAGAAGAGAGAGAGAGAGAGAGAGAGGAGAGAGAGAGAGAGAGAGAGAGAGAGAGATCTGTGGTGATTTACAGTGAAAAAGAGGATCAGATGCTTACTTTCTGAGAAGATGATATTCCCTTTGGCTTCTTGATGCATCCTTGCCAGCAGCACATTTAACATCGTGTAGAATCTTGCTGTACTCTGATTTCGGGAACAGACTGTAACTTTTGGCTTGATATTTTTTGAACAGTTGCTCTGTAAACTTTTTTTCACAATCACTTGCCATTGCGTTTGACCCAAACACCTCATAGCAAACTGAATTTCTTTGCCACGAAAAAGCCTTACACCCGAGTTGTCCTCTCACTGGTGAAGTGGGTTCACTTTTCAAGATAACACATATCAGTATTGCAGTAAGTGAAGTGGGTTCACTTTTCAAGATAACACATATCAGTATTGCAGTAAGTGAAGTGGGTTCACTTTTCAAGATAACACATATCAGCATTGCAGTAAGTGAAGTGGGTTCACTTTTCAAGATAACACATATCAGTGTTGCAGTAAGTGAAGTGGGTTCACTTTTCAAGATAACACATATCAGTGTTGCAGTAAGTGAAGTGGGTTCACTTTTCAAGATAACACATATCAGTATTGCAGTAAGTGAAGTGGGTTCACTTTTCAAGATAACACATATCAGTGTTGCAGTAAGTGAAGTGGGTTCACTTTTCAAGATAACACCTATCAGTATTGCAGTAAGTGAAGTGGGTTCACTTTTCAAGATAACACATATCAGTATTGCAGTAAGTTTGACAAATTTACTGAAAGTACTTTCAGTTTTCAGTAAATTCATTTTAAAAATGCCTTCAAAACTCAGGAAATTTATAAATTTCCTATTTTTTTAAGGAAATTTGTAAATTTCCTGAGTGAAACAGTAACTTTATAAATTTACTGAAATGTTTAGGAAATTTATGAATTTCCTGATTTGATAAATTTACTGTAACATACATACAGTGTGCTTCTTTAAACAGTTGCCAGTACAGAAGAAGCTATTAAGCGAAAATTTTATTGGAGATTATACAATTTAAAATGAAACTGTTTACTTCTGTGTTTTTCGTTTATGTTACTCCAAGTTTTTACCCCAGAAGTATATTTGGGAGGAGTGGTGACCAGCAAATCATTTGGACTGATCATATATATGTATATATATATATATATATATATATATATATATATTGATTGTGTGTGTGTGTGTGTGTGTGTGTGTGTGTGTGTGTGTGTGTGTACAAGAATGCATGCATGAGTGCATACTTATGCATGTGTGTGTGTTCGTGTGTGTGTGTGTGTGTGTGTGTGTGTGTGTGTGTGTGTGTGTGTGTGTGTGTGTGTGTGTGTGCGTGTGCGTCTGTATGTGCGTGAACCAGTGCGCGCTCGTGAGTGTTTTCAAGATGAGAGAGAGAGAGAGAGAGAGAGAAGAGAGAGAGAGAGAGAGAGAGAGGAGAGAGAGAGAGAGAGATTATTTAAAGCAGATTGCGGATAGAGTATGGCTAGAAATGAATACCACTGGCTCACATTCAGTTCTCTGAGCAATGCATGATAATAGTAATAATAATAACAATAACGAGAAGAAGAAGAAGAGAGAAGAATGATAATGATGATGATAATGATGGTGATGATAATGGTGATGATGATAATAGTAATAATAATGATAATAATAATACAATGCTAATGATAATGATGATAACAACAGCAACAACCATAATAATAAGAAGAAGAATAATGGTAATACTACTTATGATAATGATACCACAACTACTACTACTACTACTATTACTGTTCAGCTGTATGTCTCTGGGCCTCTCTCTGACCTTCCTCTCATGATCCAAAACACCCAGTCTTGTGTAGCCAACCTTAAGGACTGGATGACCCGAAACAAACTAAAACTAAATGAAGATAAGTCTGAACTGATCCTGATCACCCCACCAAAACTTCAAAACCACCCTTCTGTTCCGACTTCCATCAAACTTGTTGATTCACCTATCACTCTCTCTCATTCTGCCCGCAACCTCGGTGTAACTCTTGATCAAACCCTGTCCTTCCAACAGCATGTCAGCAATGTCTGTCGCACTTGCTTTCTTGAACTCCGCCGAATTGCTTCTATTCGCCATCTTCTCTCAGAAAACACAACAAAAGCTCTTGTCTGCGCATTTGTTCTATCCCGCCTGGATTACTGTAACGCTCTTTTGTCTGGCTCTCCCTCTCATCTCATCAACAAACTTCAAAGAGTTCAGAATCATGCTGCCCGTCTCATCTTCCGCACTTCTAAATATAACCATGTTACTCCATTGCTCCGCTCTCTCCACTGGCTCCCTGTTCAGCTAAGAATATCCTACAAGATTGCCTCTCTCTGCTTCAAATCTATCGAGTCTTCCTGTCCTGAGTATCTCACCACCTGTTACATCTTTACACCCCATCTCGAGCTTTACGTTCCTCATGTGACACTCGTATCTACAGTATCCCCACTGTTCGCACTAAAACCTTTGGTCAACGTTCCTTTGCCTATCAAGCTCCAACTACCTGGAATCAATTGCCTCGCTCTCTCAGATACTCACCCTCACTGCCCACATTCAAGCGCCTTCTCAAAACTCATCTGTTTCCTAGGTAACTTCGTCTTCCCTGTGACCCGACGTTTGCAATGTGTGATGCGAGTGTCTGCTTTGTGTGCGTTCGTGTCTGTGTGAGTGTGTGTTTGCGTGTATGCATGCTTGTGAGTTTGTGTCCTTGCTTTGGATTTTGATGCCTTTTTCTCATGTATGATTGTTATATATTGTGTGATTTGATGTCTGTTGTGATATTGTAAACGCCTAGGGCATTCAATTGATTAGGCGTCATAAATGTTCTACTACTACTACTACTACTACTACTACTACTACTACTACTACTACTACTACTACTAACGGCATCAACAACAACAAGAACAATAATAATGGGAAGAAGAAGAAGAAGGAGAAGAAGAAGAAGAGAAGAAGAAGAAGAAGAAGAACAAGAACAAGAACAAGAACAAGAAGAACAAGAAGAAAGAGTAATAGAGCAAATCCCGAAAGAAAACAAAGTACAAATGTACAATATGAATAACGAATGTATAAATATACCTCCACCAATGTTGTCCACAACAACCTACAACCCTCACCTATTATCTCTCCTCCCTCCATCTCTCACACATCTCTCGCCATCCCGTTTCTTCTCTTTACCCTCCCCCGAAATGAGAAGGAGAGAGAGAGAGAGAGAGAGAGAGGAGAGAGAGAGAGAGACAGAGAGACAGAAGAGAGAGAGAGAGAGAGAGAGAGGAGAGAGGAGAGAGAGAGAAGAGAGGGAGAGAGTCTCATATCTATTATCATAAGCACAACAAAAAATATTTTAACACATAACACAGTGAATGATAAACAAAATCGCATAGAACCTTCTAAAGACGGAGATGAGGAAAATGAGTGGGAAAGAAAGAATTCAAACGCAAAGCAGTAAAAAGGAAAACAAAAACTAGAACGAACGATATATTCAGGAAAATTAGATGAGTAGGGATTTAATACACTGCCTGTTTGGCCCCGTGGATCTTACAAAGAATCCGTGGACAGCCCTCGCGATTGATAAGATCGTACTGGAACATCCCCAGGGGACTTGTGAGAGAGCGGAAAGAGCCTCTGTTCACTGAAATCTTTCGTCTGCATCAGGCTTTCAGGGGAGAGAAGCGGAATTATGGTTTATGACGTGTTCTTTCTTTTTATTCTTCTTCCTTTTTTTAACGAAGACATCGCTGTGAAGGAAACCTCCGGATCTTTTTTTTTTTTTTTTCTACCGATCAGCACAAATTTCAGAAAATGAAGTTGGCACGCGATGCGCAATATTCAGAATCTCTGTCCAGGAAAAGGGCGTGTATGCTACACTTTAGAACATACTTGTGATATTGCCAATTTAGGAAAGTCTGTTGTGTGATTTTTTTTTTGTTTTTTGGTTTAATCAAAAGAGTTACTTTTAAAACAAATCATGTTATTTTAATCAAGCTGATTTCATGAAAACATGTGTGAGAACAGAAGAAAAGAAATGTAGGTATGATTATGCCCCTTGCTTTTGTGTTCGGGCTAGAGGCATTGCTGTTTTATTCTCTGACGCAGTTGGAACAAGACCAGTTGTCACCTGATAGGGACAAAATGAGAGAACTTTTTTTTTTTTATCTCAAGACTCTTTTTAAAGACCAAATGTACACAACCAATGTTGTGATTGCTTAACACATTTTTATTAGCCTAATAATGTCAAGGTTCCATCGCAATCCTAAAAGACAAGTAAAACAAACACCCGAAAATTACTGAGTGTTAATATTCCTTCACAGATCACCTTTACGCTTTCTTTTGCTATCTTGTAGAGTAGGATAGCTTCACCGATGACTCTGTGGCGGTGTGTCTTCATCTGATGTGGTTCCCCATGATCCTCTGAAAAGATGGCGACGGACAAGCCTGTCCACTCTCCAACGCCGTCCTCCCACCTCTCTTTTGTCTGCCTCGCCCTCGTTCTCCTATTTCTGTGCTCTACAGGATGATTTCTCGCTCGTCTGTCTTTGTTCCGGACTTCTTCATTATTTACGTCAAGGTTGGGTTCGCACCCGTATCATTTAATGTGTTTGATGAGTAGGAATGTGTGTGTGTGTGTGTGTGTGTGTGTGTGTGTGTGTGTGTGTGTGTGAGAGAGGGGTTGCTTGTTTGCATGTACCAAGATTCTACAAAAAGCTGCTGAACTGGAATATACCACTCTTGACGGAGAGATGGAATGTGACCCCAGGACAAGTGTATTAAAAGTCGGTCAAGGTCCATAGAACATGTCTTGTCAAAAGGCAGATCCAGGCTCTGCTCATCAAGATTATGACCAGTTATCTCTATAGGGTGCACTGTTCATCTGTTAAAATTTGATGACGACATATGAAGTGACAAATGTTCATTGGATGTTAACCGTTTCTAGCGATACACACGTTGACAATTCGAATTTTCATGTTCATTTAGAAATCTAATACACGGTAAGTAATTTTATTCAACCCGTGCCTACTTTTACTTCCCTTGCTGGACTTGTTTTTGAATTCATAAACTAGCATTTTCATCGAAGTTAGCAATATGAAAATGCAAATAAGCAGAAAACAAGTGTACTTTCCAACTTTATCTGCTTCTTTCTCATTGTTTTGAACATGCCATTTTTGTGGTGACTGTGGATAGTGTGTGGTGTGTGTGTGTGTGTGTGTGTGTGTGTGTGTGTGTGTGTGTGTGTGTGTGTTTTATTTATTTTGATAATGCACGTCTCGGATCCATTAGACCTTGGCAGAGGTTTGCACTCTCCTAATAGCTCTTTCAGTGTTGTACAAATTGTCTCCCTTTTTGTCACCTTTCACCATTCCCAAAGGAACCTTAGATTAGACAATCAGTCATGGTCCCGAGTGCAGTATGTGCCTAGCGCACGTAAAAGATACCGCAACAATAAAAGTGTCTCAAATGAAAGCATACATCATGTAGGAAGACTAATGTCAACTTTGATAGGTTTGGGAAAAAAACCAAACAGGATCTGCAGAAAGAGAAAAAATTACTACCCACTTATGGCGAGGGCGACATACACAACAACAGCAATAACAACACATGCATATGCCCGCAGTAAAAAAGAAGGAGTTCGTGTCTTACAATGGCGCCATACATTCCCCATAGAGAGCGGCTTGATTGTGAAACATAGGAATATGTTATTTCCATACTCTGCAATACAATATAAACAGGAAGATATTGCTGACAGACAATAAGGCTTGCGGGGAGTCAGAGAAAATCACTTGAAGCCATACCCCGACCCCACGAAACCATGCATAAAAACGTTCGAATTTCAGCAGTGAACTTCCAGGTCAAAGCACATGTGATCAGCCTGCTCGGAGAGGCTGTTCAAAGGGCGGTAAATCATTTGAGGATTTTGCTCTTCATTTCATCTGAGGTCCTCCCTCGGGTAAAGCAACGGCTCAATCAGTGCAAGAAAGGGAGAGGCTATTCCGGAGGTAATAGGATTGATGCAGTTTCTATTCGTGTGTGTTGGTTATAGCTAGACAGAGCGATGAGTTATTGAATATACTCTCTCTCTCTCTCTCTGTATATATGTCTGGCCCACATATATATACAGAGAGAGAGAGAGAGAGAGAGAGAGAGAGAGAAGAGAGAGAGTATGTGTGTGCGTGAGTGCGCGCACGCGCGCGCGCGTGTGTATGTTCGATTTATGTCTATCTACCTGAAAAGAATTTTAGATAAAATTGTAAACAGGAAATAAAGAAAAGAGATAAGTGAAATAAACATGTAAACAAACAGAAAGAACGCATTCAAAATGGCAAAAGCAGGAAGAGACCCAACGGAGAGTTGGACAGTAAAGTTTTCAGACCCCCCCCCCTTCTCCCCCATCTCCCCTCCCCATCCCCGCGAAAAGTGTTTTGTCCCTCTGCTCCTCATACTCTGAGAAGGCTGGTGTGCATGTAGATCATGACTCCTGGACGCTCTGTTGCTATCGCCTTTTCTTTCGGCGTGGCCGAGAATTGAACCTGTGTCTCCTGAATGATCAGATACTTGGAGGGCGAATCTATTCGAGGTGGATGCCTCAACCCCTTAGTTACCAGGCACCTGTTGTCAGTTGGGAAATGAAAACCTGTAAAGATCCCTTTCGTTTCTCCTCGACCAGATCCAACTGTAACGCTTTTCAGTGGCTTCTGCTATTGCCTCAAAGGCTCTGGTCCTCTTCCTCTTCCTCCCAGAAATAGACAGCTTGATCATGAGATCATTCGCAGCTGTGCTCCCCTTGCTCAACTTTTATAGCGATTTTCCTTTTACAT
>CM065727.1:59173807-59176307 GCA_033310375.1 Conus canariensis
GCCAGCGAAGAGTAGAAAAGTAAAACGAAAAGAAAGTGTGGTAAATAAATAAATTGCTGAAAAACTGAAATCACTTTATAAACTGTATAAAATGTAGGGAAAAACTTTAAACATGTGCTTGCCGATCCATTTAAGGATGCAAGAGAGGTCAAAAGGTGTCCTCTGCCGTTTAAGAACCCAAGCATAGCCAGCAGCTAGGAACTGCGCACAACAGCGTTTACTTGGATCTGTCTGTTTATCTATATACATATACATATACCTACCATTCCCATGAAGCTGTCAGTGATGTTTCCTTTGCTCACAGTTCAATGTGTCTGAATTGTACTGAATGGTTTCTTTTGGTTATTTTCATTAGATGCGATGCAGTAGATAAATAAAGGCTTTTGTTGTTCCAGGTTCGTTTTAAAGTTGTTCCACTCGTCAAGGTCATTTGATATCAAGTCGTCTCCTGGAGGATCCATTATTAAGCATTATTTTAGTTGTTTGAATGTCATGCATTTTTTTCACACTGACTTTTCTTTCTCATATTACATGTCATACAATAAACCAATGATGCATACGTAATGACCGTTTCTGAGTTTTATAATGCAATAAACATTGACGCTAAAGAAATCAAAGATTGACGTTTATTCTATATAACATTTTTTACACGTGGGACAGCCGGAGTGTTTTATAAACATATCTAAGTTTGCTTGATTTTTTTCTGACAACAATCATGACACCAAAGCAATTGCCAACATCAATGTTTACCTCACACACACACACACACACACACACACACACACACACACACACACACACACACACACACACACACACACCACACACACACACACACACACACACACACACACACACACACACAGTGCCTTCACACATGCAAATGCAAGCGAGTAAACATGAGACGAAAGGGAAGCCAATCACACAGTCCTTTATCCTCCCCCCACATCCGTCCTCATTCTCTCCCCATCCACCCCCTACTCCCTCCCTTCCTACACGCCAAATCACACATAAGGAAGTTTCGTTCTAGCAAAGAGCTTCCGGTCTGAACCACACGTGATCGACCCGTCGCTGAGAGTTTATCCAGGGGGAGGTGAATCATTTGAGGCCATCGCCCTTCGTTTAACTTCAAGTCCCCCCTCGGGTTCCTCGACTGCGCAATGGAGAGACAACCGCGACCTTTCCAGACCTAGCCCAGAGCCAATCAGATTTACGCCATTGTGACCATCCAACAGGAAATGAGTCTGACATCACCATCTTGTCATTTTTTCGATTTGTTGTTGTAGTTGCTGTTGTTCAATGTGAGTTCTTCAGCTTCTGAGTTTTGACATTTCTTCCTTTGGTGAGGTCTTCGAACTTCTTCTCTCTCTCTCTCTCTCTCTCTCTCTCTCTCTCTCTCTCTCTCTCTCTCTCTCTCTCTCTCTCTCGTTGACATATTGATTGGTGCATTACTCTGCATTATGCAGCTATCAAATTAGAAAACACATCTTTGAAACTATCTATGAAATTGTTTGACTCTCAATCACAGCTCATCGCTAAGTATGGAGCTAAACTTTGGAGTTTTTATGATTCTGCTGCTTATTGTGAAAGTGTTCGTTTATTTGCGCTGAATAAACTTTTACGAGTGAACATGCGAACACCTAACGATCTAATCTATGATGAAGTAAACAGAGATCCGATATATTTGAAGTTTTCACCAAGTGTATACATTATCGGATGAAATTACCACAAATAGAAATTTCAAGGTAGCCCAGGAAAGCATATAAAATGCTAAATGATTTGGATGCGAGAGGAAGAGTAAACTGGATTTCAAATGTGGGGGTTAAACTATATGAATTTGGTTTTGGTATCGTGTAGTTACAACAGGTTGTTGAACATATAAATGAATTCTTTCGGATATTTCGGAATAGACTGATCGTTTGCAGATGGCAAGAATGGCATGTCATGTTCAGAAAAGCAGCCATTTTGCTTTGTACAGACAGTTCATAAGTATACATTGTGTTCCAACATATCTATCAATTAAAATGGACAGTCATCTAAGGTATATCAAGACAAAGTTCAGATTAGGTCTTTCTGATACTTGTATTTGTTATCATCGTTATAGGAAGCATAGCAAATGTGATCTTATCTGTCCATGTATAAGTGCCGAAGAAAAAAAGGTTCACTTTGTGTTGTCTTGTCCTATTTTGAACGATCTGAGGAGTTAATTAATTGATCAAAAATATTCTAAGCGTCTTTCATTAATTTGACTTTTATTGCACATGGCATCCACAAACAAAACTATCATAAAACGTTTTGCTGTTTTCTTGTACAAGGCATTTAGGATTCCAAAAATAGTGTGCAGTTACAAACTGATTGTTTTGTACTGCTTCATGCTTAGCTTTTCGATTACCAATCGCATATCGATGGATATTTGATTGATTTGTTCTTGCTTCTTCTTTGAAAAAAAAAAATGTTCACATTACCTCTTTCACTAGTTGCCATGGCCTATATGAATAAA
>CM065727.1:59181307-59183807 GCA_033310375.1 Conus canariensis
GCGTCGTATTTCAGTTGCCAGAATTCTTCTTTGTAACTCTACTGTGAGTGTCCAAGTTTCTCATGCATACAGAAAAACTGAGAGTTCTGTATCTATTTCAATCAGTTTCCAGTTAGCTGAATGTCTTCATCCTATCCCTTGTCCATCATCCCTCTCCACCTCCTTCCCCACTTCATCCTAAGTCCACCACGCCCACACAGCCCGCCAAAAGGCCAGTGCAACTCCCTGAACTGAACGGAATCTGTGCTAGTCAAATTACATATGAACTCAACAAAGGCTGTTTACGTTGATATTATTACAAGTCTGTGATACGCTTTCCTTGCTAAAGATGTCACAAGACGCATGCGCACTGGAAACGAGTAGATCTTGAAAACTTCAAAATCTTTTGAACAATAAAAGAAATATCAAAACAAATTTGAACAGCGTCCGGCATGCTCCAAACGCCATTAGCTTCCCATCTGTTAAGGAGATACTACGTTTCGGCAGCGACGACGACGACAGCGACGACGACGACGACGACGACGACGACGACGACGACGACGACGACGACGACGACGACGAAGAAGAAGAAGAAGAAGAAGAAGAAGACTTGCACTTTCTTACTAGAGTGTGTAACAGACCATTAAAGGAGAGAAAATTAAGTTTCTGGAAATAGATGCATTCTCTTTTTGTTCTTCTGGCTAGAGAACCCTAAGTTTGTAAATACTTTTCCCAAGAAGAAGAAACAAGAAGAAAAGAAAAGGAAAGGTGGAAGTTGCTGTAAAGCTGCAGCGTACTTGTTGAATATTTCAAGACGATGGATAAGTGTAGGCCTTATAGTTAAGGGGTTTCCTTGTGAAATAATCAAGTTGCGTGAGTGTGTCTGCTGTGAACAGGATGGGCATTTTGTTTTACTGTTACTGTCGGTAAAAGCAAATGGGCACTGTGAAAATTTTTATCCCCTCTCCTCAGTTTAAGACAGCAGTTTCCATTGCTGCTAATACGTTGTTTGAACATGCCATAATCATTGCTCTGTGACCTGAGCATATGTTCTCCCCCATACGGTAAAATACAAAAGTTTTCAATGTCGCGTAGTCTCCTGTCTCGTTAATCAAACTCCGTTTTCTTATAAATCTCATTAAAATGTGTTCTTGGATTGTTCCCACGAATTTCGTGCATGTAACCAAAAGATGTTTGATATCATAGTACAAAATAGTAATCATTTTTTTTTTTCAGAATTGTGATATTATGCATATTCTTACAGAAATGAAAGGTTTACTTCGATATCACACCTTCATATTGAGGACGGCTGACATGCCTATCAGTGTGCCAAGTTTGGTTTTGAGAAAACTTTGAATGCAAACAAACAAACAAAACAAACAAACAAACAAACAGACAAGCAAACATTATAGTTCGTCTTTTCACTATCACACGGACATACACGCCAGCGTTAGCACACAAGCAAGAAAACGAATAAATAGGAGAACGGAGGACAGCCATATATACAGCATTCCCTCACCCTTCTTCCTCCATTTCTTAGCCCTACCGAACCACACGTACACATATCTTAACATTTTATCCCTGCAACTTAGTTCTGGTCAAATCCGTGCGCATGAAGGGTTATAACATTCATTTAAAAAAAAAGAAAAGAAGAACAGTAAAGGAGTGGGGGGGGGGGGGGGGGGAGAGAAAATGCTAGCTGTACCGTTCGAGGTAATCACTTTTTGAACAGGATTTTGCAACTTTCGCGCGCGCGCGCACACGTGTGTGTGTGTGTGTGTGTGTGTGTGTGTGTGTGTGTGTGTGTGTGTGTGTGTGTGTGTGTGTGTGTGTGTGTGTGTGTTGTGCGTTGCGTACGCGTGCGTGCGTGCGTGCGTGCGCGCGTGCGTGTTCTTAGAACACTTTTGTTATTTTGTTTTCAACACCACATACCGCTTTCAGATCAGACAAATAGAGTCAGGTTACTGTCTGTTAACGATCTGCTTTTCCCCAAAATGGCTGGTAAAAAGTTTCAGATGTCTTTGAAGTTTGCAGAGTTGCATGGACTCTCTCTCTCTCTCTCTCTCTCTCTCTCTCTCTCTCTCTCTCTCTCTCTCTCTCTCTCTGTGATGCTCAAATTGTGTATCGCTCTTAAAACTGATACTTTATAAAGGAAATGTGCATGTTTATAAATGTGCATCGTTGTCGTCATTATTGTTACTGATATTGCTATCATTCTTCTTCTTCTTCTTCTTGTTATTATTATCATCGTTATTATTCTTATCATCATCATCAAACATCATCATCATCATCATCATCATCATCATCATCATTATCATCATCATCATCATCGTCACCATCATCATTATTATCATTATCATTATTAAATCTGTTCATTTGTTTTTTACATACGTTCCTTTTTTATCGTTAAAATAAGTATCTAGGAGGCAATATACACAGAATGTTTTTTTTTTGTTTCAGACAATAAAATATATCGCTTTGTTTGTACATGTTTTCCTGTCCTTGATAGTTCAAGGACGAA
>CM065727.1:59186307-59201307 GCA_033310375.1 Conus canariensis
AGGGTCATTTCATGTTTTATTCCAATTCTTTGTATATCACTCTGTTATCATTATCTTGAATAAATGTTAGGAAAGAAAGAGAGAAAAAAAAACTCTTTCCCACTTCTTCCAACAGTTATCGTGAAATTGGTTTGGTGATTGCTCCTCTCCCTTATTCATAATATAGGCCCTTCCTCCCCCCTCTCTCTCTCTCTCTCTCTCTCTCTCTCTCTCTCTCTCTCTCTCTCTCTCTCTCTCTCTCTCCTCGGCAAGAAAAGAGTCATGTTTCGTAAAATGAAAACAAAAAGAAAATGAAGGAAATATTAGGGTAAAATCAACTCTTCTGCTGAATTCACGAGAGCTGTTGTGGTTTGCCTCATGCAGATCACATTCACTTCAGAAAGTTGAAGGGGATTCGGAGGTAGGTAGGGGTGGAGGGGGTGTTAGTGAGGAATTGGGGGGGGGGAGGGTTCGGGTGACTGAGGATGGGAGAGGAGAGGAGGTATTCGGTATCAATTTATTATTCTTTACAAAACGACCGAGGGTGTGTGCTTGGTGCAATCATGCTGAAAATGTGTCTGGAGAATTAAAACAAATGGCCTCACGGAAGAAACGAAGTGTCCTCTATATCAATACAAAAAAGAAATTTATCATCGTTACGTGTTGCTGCATATCCAAGTAGTTGTTACGCTCTGAGAAGTATTGATTTCGAATAAAGAGTGAAGCGTGCAAATGATCCATCTTTTGAACAACATTTCTGTACCGGTCAAATGCGTGCGTTCACCGTGCCAGATGGCTGTTTGCACTCAGTTTTGGTCGCTCATATGTGAGTTTCATGCTTTGTGTTTACTTCTTTTGTTTCTGATAAAGGTTGTGTACTGGGATTTCCTTTTATTATGCTGTTTTAAGGGTGTCCAGTTTGCTGTGCCCAATTTGAGAAGATAAGTGATCGCTCATTCTTCGTTTTCATTGTCCGGAATGTTGTATGTCTTGCCTGCAGAAGACAAAAGAGTTCATAACACATCGCGTTTTGTCTTATAATGTGTTTGTCACTTATGCCCGATGGAGTAATTGTGATTTGTCTTTGAAATTGGTTTTAGTTTCCGCCTCCAGTTACCTCCTATGAAACTAACTTATTGAAAACTGCTTAATCAACAAAGGAAAAGAGATCCTTCGGCCTGGCTTGACCAGCAAGACAAGAAAGCATGTGGAATGAAAGGAAACCCCGCTACGCAATCCCTGCCAGACCAAACCACGCGTACAGAAGCGCAAAATCCACCAATGAGCGCCCACATCTGAACGCACACATTGGACCGGTACAGAAATGGTGTTCAGGAGGTGGGTCATTTGGCCGCTTCACCCTTCGTTTGATCTGAATGCCTCTCCCTTGGGCCATGACAAGCACTTGGATATGCACCATGGCAAAACTGGGTGATGAGGTTATTTTTTACAGTATTGTGCCTTTCTTTTTTTTTGTATTTTTTTCTTTCTCCGAAAGGAAGAAAACACAATCATCAAATCAACAAACTATATTGTTGGCTAAGGGACCGAGCAATAAACTACCTCACGCATGGCCATTTTGTGTGTGTGTGTGTGTGTGTGTGTTGTGTGTGTGTGTGTGTGTGTGTGTGTGTGTGTGTGTGTGTGGTGTGTGGTGCGTGCGTGGTGCGTGTGGTGGTGTGTGTGTGTGTGTGTGTGTGTGTGTGTGGTGTGTGTGTGTGTGTGTGTGTGTGTGTGTGTGTGTGTGTGTGTGTGTGTGTGTGTGTGTGTGTGTGTGTGGGTGTGTGTGTGTGTGTGTGTGTGTTGTGTTGTGTTGGTTGTGTGTGTGTGTGTGTGTGTGTGTGTGTGTGTGGTGGGGTAGGAGAGAGAGGGAGAGAGAGAGAGAGAGAGAGAGAGGAATTATGCATATAAAGCAGTATGATACGAAATGACACACAATTTCTTTCTTTTTTCTAATATTTCTGGTCAACAAGGGTCATTTAGCCGCTTCCCGCTCAGCTCGATCTGAATGCCTCTCCCTTGGGATATGACAACCACTTTGATATGCACCATGGCGAAACTGGGTGACCAGATTTTTTTTTCAGTATTGTGCCTCAAAGAACCTTACTTTTTCTCTTCTTAATATTTCTGCTCAACATTTTACGATATGCGTACAGAAACGAGATTCCAAGGTACAATGTATGCTGATTTAAGGGTAATGACGACATCAACAGCCATCAACAGTTTTATAAGAAAACATCTAATGTATAATATCGCATTAAATGCATCATGAAATGTGAAGAAAACGAATTATACACCAAGGATTCAATGTTCGTATCAGTCCCAAAAGACTGCAGTTGTGGGAGTACACACAATGAAATTAAAAGTGCTTTTGTACTTTAGTGACAATCCTTCAGGTCAATTGAGATGGTTTCAGGAACCATTTCCTCTGGAAGATCGCATAAATCTTAAACTGTTGAATGTACCGCCATTTCTGTCAAAGAGCCAGCTCCGTACGTAACACATAGCTTGTGTTGTATTTTGATTCTGTGTTCATTGACAAAAGGTTTATCCTTTAACATAAATGTTACATACGATCTGCGTTTGTTTCATCATCAGTGGCAGATTACAAAATATCTATGTTGATAAAGCAACATATTCCACACTGTAAGCTCTTAATGTTCGAAATGCACATGTTCTTCCTGGAAGCAAATATAAATAAGAATATCACGATTTGTAATAAATCTTTTTTTACAGTATTATGCCACAAAGACATCTGTCGTGTTTCTTCTTCGAAAGAAAGAAAACACAAACATCATATCAACGGGGTATAGTGCTGACTAAGAATTTAATTGATAAGCTGCATTGTGCAGGGCCGCTTTCTGCCACAGTCACTGTCATTTAAGTGTTATGATTTTTAAATCGCTGTTGGAATCCTGTGGCACATTTTAAAAATTGAACCGTTTCAGTTTTCTTTCCTCAGTTTTTTTTTCCAATTTTGTATATCACTTCTATTAGATTTACTCTTACATAAAGCAAGTTTACATTTACAAAAAGACCATGCTACGTAAACTTCATGCGCTTTTCATCATAGTGTTGTAAAGGATACGTCCTTTCTATCATTGCGTCAAGATAGTCTAGTAGTCAGCATAGTAATCGCACTTGAAAATTTTATAAAGAAACGAAGAGGAAATCGCACTATCGATTTCAGTCTCTTTCATTTTACATATCTTCCTTCCTGCTTTGAATAGACTGCCAAAGACTGTAATAACAAGTATCAAGGTGTGACACAATTATTTGCATAGCAATGTACATTCCTGAAATTTCATTAGAACGTTAATGGTGCATCTAAACTTACAGAAATATATAGCATAAATACTTGGCAAGTTTCACTTACATCAATACATACAGACAACACACACACACACACACACACACACACACACACACACACACACACACACACACACACACACACACATACAGAGAGAGAGAGAGAGAGAGAGAGAGAGAGAGAGAGAGAGAAGATTCATCTTTGGTTTTTAAAGTGATAAAAAGCATTTGTTGCTGTTCTTTAATGAGGTAGTCCAACTACGAACTTGTATGTACTGAGGTTCTTGTCAAACATGATAGGTTTCTATTAGTGGTTGGTTTGTGATTCCCATACACGATTAAATCATGTGTTTAATATATATTTGTAAGATAGTTTATCAACAGGGAAAAAAGGAAGATCTTCTAAATACAGTTCGCACACAATCTTGTCTATTTCCGTATGCCTGGAGAATCTCAACATTTCTGAGCTCATCACGGTGCAATTGGATGAAGGTGTGTTTTACACAAATTGTGGAAGCCATACTGTCAACCTGATTACTTTATATATGCAATTGTGAAAGTTGTTATTGGGTATGGGTATTAATATGCGCCGAATTACGGACAATCCCTCCGACGCAGTGACGGAAACGCCGGGTTGTTTTATACATGTGTGTGTGTGTGTGTGTGTGTGTGTGTGTGTGTGTGTGTGTGTGTGTGTGTGTGTGTTGTGTCTGTGCGTGCGTGCGTGCGTGCGTGCGTGCGTGCGTGCGTGCGTGTGTGTGTGTGTGTGTGTGAGTTTTCATTTTTTGTCTTTTTCTTATCGGATTGTGATATACAATCCCCGTTGTCGACGTGGTAACTAGGGGCTGTGTTAATGATGATGTGTTGCCATTTATCTCTTGAATTTCAATGTAAGAGAGGGTCAGTAGTTGTCTTGCAGCCGCTCCAAGCAGTCCTGGTGAAGAGGCTGAACGCGACGCACGTGTCGGTAGTGTTTGTGGTTCGTCCAACGACAAGGACTGTGCTTGTTGGCTGGTGCCCTAGAATGGTCCTGGGTGTCAGCACTTTAATAGTTGTGCCGGCTACCTATCTTTGGACTGACCACATGGTCGTTGTGATATGTTTTGTTCAGGCATGTAACGTTGTGTTGCATTCAAAATCACCTAAGAAACCTGTCGCGATCTTTGAAATAGTTCACTGCGTTTGGATGCATTTTCCTGGCTTTTTTTTTTTTTTCTTAAAGAGTAGAGTTCATGTACATGTGTTATTCCGTTTACCTTGAAACTGCGGTTATAAACCTGCCACCAAAAGAGAATGGATTCCTGAGAACCTTTTATGGATGTAGATAAGGAGCGTGTACGACTGAAAGGAAATGTGTTAATGAGTGCACGATCACGGCTTGTTTATGTGCTACCTGTGTGTGTGTGTGTGTGTGTGTGTGTGTGTGTGTGTGTGTGTGTGTGTGTTGTGTGTGCGTGCGTGCGTGGTGTGTACGTGCGTGCGTGCGTGCGTGGTGTGTGTGTGTGTGTGTGTGTGTGTGTGTGTGAGTGAGTGAGCGTGTGTGTGTGTGTGTGTGTGTGTGTGTGTGTGTGTGTGTGTGTGTCGTGTGAGTGAGTGAGTGTGAGTGTGTGTGTGTGTGTGTGTGTGTGTGTGTGTGTGTGTGAGTGAGTGAGCGTGTGTGTGTGTGTGTGGTGTGTGTGTGTGTGTGTGTGTGTGTGTCTGTGATGGTGGTGAGTGAGTGAGTGAGTGAGTGTGTGTGTGTGTGTGTGTGTGTGTGTGTGGTGTGTGTGTGGGTGTGTTGGTGTGTGTTGTGTGTGTGTGTGTGGTGTGTGTGTGTGTGTGTGGTGTGTGAATTGACTGACTGCAGGCGTGGAGTGAAACAAGGAAAAACATATTAAACAGGCTGAAGATTGTAAGGTAAGGTAATGTTGCTTATAGCCCAGCCGACCGCAAAGGGTCATATCAGGGCTGTCACCACGTTAAAATCAACTCACAAATCATACATTCACACAACTCTTTAAAATACATCTTCTAAAAACCCAATCGAAATTTTGTTAGAAATCTTTTCACTGTAAAATCTCAGATCCGATGAAAAATATTAATCTCTTTCAAGAATTCAAAGATCGCATCAGGCGGAACATCTTTCAACAAGATTTTCATGGAATCTGCTATAAAATGTTTGTGTCTCACATCATACAGGTCCCAACACTCTAAAAGAATATGTTTCATTGTGAGTGGCGCATGACATGGAATGCACCTCGGAGCTTTAACAGACAAGATAACCTTAAGCGACATACACGAACAGTAGATGTTGGTGATCTGATGAAAACTTTTCATGTGTGTTTCCTGCAGAAAACTCAAAGTTTGAAACGCGCTGGCTTACATTGTAGTGTGCTTGTTCAACAGTTTGGCGATCTGGTCAACTATTTCCCCCTCTGATCACTTTAACCTATACAGTCTATCACTCCTCTCCTTCCGCCCTATTTTCTTCTGCTTGTTTCTGGTTTGTTTTTGTTTGTTTGTCTGTTTGTTTATTTTTTGTCTTTCAAGAGAGAAAGAAGAGAGAGAGAAGAGAGAGAAAAGAGACGAGAGAGAGAGAGAGAGAGAGAAGAGAGAGAGACAGACAGAGAGCGAAGACAGACAGGAGAGCGAAGACAGACAGACAGAGGGACGAGAGAGAGAGAGAGAGAGAGAGAGAGAGAGAGAGAGAGAGACAGACAGACAGACAGACAGACAGACAGACAGACAGACAGATGGACAGAATGCATTTACATTAGTCCCAGACTACTAGTCTGAAAGCAGAGCAACGAACGAAGTACGATGCAAATGCATAATGAGAGAAAGTAAAAAGAGAAAAGACAGGTTTGACGCCGACAGCACATTCAGAGAGAAAACAGTGAAGCAAACATAACACGTGACAAAATAAAAAAAATCTACGGTGATTTAATGAATTGCCCATTAACACCACCCTCTCTGGGGATGCAGTTGTGTTATAATAATAATAATAGTAGTAAGAAGAAGCACAAGGAGGAGGAGGAGGGGGAGGGAGAGGAGGAAGAGAAGGAGGAGGAGGAGGAAAAAGAGGAGGGGAAAACAGAAAGAAGAAATGATGATGAAGCTGACGCTGATGATGCTGATGATAACAAGAAGACCAACAGGAATAACTACAATAATAGTAATAATAATGATAACAATAATGGTAATAATAATGATAATAACAACAACAATAGTAGTAGTAGTGGCAGTTAGAAGAAAGAAGAAAAAAGAGAGAAGAAGAAGAAGAAGAAGAAGAAAAGAAGAAGGAAGAGAAAAAAAAATAAGGAGACATGCCCTTCCTGATTCAATCGTCGCAGAATTTTCCTCTCTGAATAAATTTCTATGCTTTTTGCACACAAGTCAATTTGGTTGCTGTTTTCCTATGGCGGAAGAGAAAGCAGGAGGAGGAAGAAGAGGAGGAGGAGGAGTGGAGAAGGAGGAGAAAGAGGAGAGGAAATCTTTCTCACGATGAGGATTACGAGTAGCTTCACTCTATAGAGGAAAATCTGATTACCTTGTCCAGTGGCATGCTCACAATTTGTTGACCAACGACCGAATGGGTAATCAACTTTGGACAGCAGGAAGCGCAGGTGGATATTACCCACAATGCTTTCCTTTGCTTATGATCTGTTTGAATGTGAATAATGACCTTTCTGATCATTCTTTTCGGTCAGTTCAGTTAATATCAAAACGTGCTCTTTTTCGATTTCCTTTACAGTTGTAACTTTCAGTAAATCAGTTTGAAGTCAAGTATCCTATAGAATCCGCAACAAAAGATTTTTTGTAGTTGTTTCACTAAATTTAATCTTGGCACCATTATTTTCCTCCTCATACCGTATCATACAACCGTAATCATACGTGATGAGTGCTTCTTATTTGTGTATACAGATACTGCTGGAAAAAAAAATCAGAGTCACGTTTACCACAACATGAAATCGTTGTGAACAGAACAGCTAGAGGTTAATAAATTTTAAACAAGGTGCCGGGTTTTGTTCAGACGTCACTCTTTCTTGCGAAGAAAGTATCAAGATGAATGTTTATCACATCCACACACCCACAGGAGAGCGCGACCACGTATGCAAAATAAATCGAATAAACATGGGACGGAAGGAAAGTCAATAAACCCCCTCCCTCTTTTCCCCGTCCTCCTTCCCTTCCTGGCCCTCCCGAACTCCACCAAACCACGCATACGGAAGTTATTTTTATTGTTATCATTGTTGTTGTTGCTGTTATTATCATTATTATTATTATTATTATGAATACTTATATAGCACCTATTCTCGGCTAGAGACCAAGCTCTAAGCGCTTTACAATCCACACTTGTTTACACAACAGGCTGCCTAACTGGGTAGTGCCAACTGACGAGCTGCCAGCTGGCGCTTCATTCAGTCGTTTCCAGTGTCATCCAGTCAATATCGTTCAATATTGTTCACTCAGTTTCCTTACTTCCTTCGTTCTTTCCATTTCTTACGCAGGGTGCATGCTATGTGTAATGTGTCATCCATACCAACGGCCAATCTGGCCCTCTCTTCCGAAAGTTGGTGATGGGATTTTACGTGTGTGCAAGATATGCGTGCGTTCACACACGGAACCTCGGTTTATAGCCTCATTCGAAGTTTCATTCTAGTAAAGAGTTTCCGGTCGAAACCACACAGGATAGCTCTTGCCTCAGAGAGTTTATATAGGAAGGAGGTAAATCATTTGAGCCCATCGCCCCTGGTTAAACTTCGAGTCCCCATCGGGCTTTTCAACTGAACAATGGAGAGACAGCTGCAGCCTTTTCATACATAGTCCAGAACCTGCAAGATTTACGCCATTGTTATCGTCTATCAGGAAATGGATCTGACACCATCATTTATTCATTTCCCCGTTCTATTATTATTATAATTATTGTCATTATTATTGTTGTTGTTATTATTATTATTGTTATTGTTATTATTATTATCATTGTTTTTTTTTTATTGATATTATTATTGTTGCTGTTATCATCATCATCATCTTCATTATCATCATCATCATCATCATCATCATCATCATCATCATCATCATCATTTTTTCTTCATCAACATTTCAGTTCTTTTACTTATTAATTCCCAGCCTTCTCTTTTGTCACGCAGGCCTTCTACACATTTTTTTCTATTTTTCTTTTTTTCTTTTTAACGAACAGTATGAATAACTTTTAGGCGAATATGTTTAGATTTGCTGCCTTTTTAAGACCATTTGTTTTGAAGAACCTGTCTTGAATTTCCTGATTTGGACAGACCTCTCTCTCTTCTCTCTCTCTCTCTCTCTCTCTCTCTCTCTCTGCTTATTTATATTTATGTATGAGTTTTGTTCTTCAGGCTAACGTCTTTTCATATGAAGTAATATTAAACAAATGAGTTTGTGCATAAGGGAAAAGTGAGTGAGTGAGTGAATCTGTATGTATGTGTGTGTATGTTGTGTGTGTGTATGTGTGTGTGTGTGTGTGTGTGTGTGTGTGTGTGGAGGAGAGAGAGAGAGAGAGAGAGAGAGAGGAGAGAGGCAGATAGACAGACAGACAGACAGACAGACAGAGGGTGGGGTGGAAACAATCATTTCAGAACAGAACTGCTGACGATTTCAGAAAACTAAAACAAACACTATAAACAGTGGCTCCAATAACTAATGCCTTTCATCAAGAAAATGACAAGAACGTGGTACATATAATGTATATCTTTAATATTGCAGGAGACTATCATAAAAAGGAAAACAAAAATTGTGTATGCATAGCTGGTTTGTGCGCTTTTATGCGCTTTAGTGTGCGTGTGTTAGTGCGTGCGTGTGTGCGTATGTGAGTGCGCGCGTGCGTGTGTGTGTGCGCGCGCGCGTTTGTGTGTGTGGTGTGTGTGTGTGTGTGTGTGTGTGTGTGTGTGTGTGTGAGTGAGAGAGAGACTCTCTGTGTGTGCATGTGCGTGTGTATGTGTGTGTGTGTGTGTGTTGTGTGTGTGTGGTGTGTGTGGCGTGCGTGCGTGCGTGCGTGCGTGCGTGGTGTGTGTGTGTGTGTGTGTGTGTGTGTGTGTGTGTGTGTGTGTGTGTGTGTGTGGTAGAACTGGTTGTCTATACTTTATTCATATAATACATACAGCGTGTTCTCTCTCTCTCTCTCTCTCTCTCTCTCTCTCTCTCTCTCTCTCTCTCTCCACACACACAAAACACACACACACACACACACACACACACACACACACACACACACACATACATACATACATACACATCACATCACATCACATCACATTGCATGTCCAAACATTCACAGAGCGGTTGGGGTCTAAAACTGTGTTAAAGGCATTATGTGTTTTCAAATCACAGGAGGCGAAAAGCAGAAGAAAATAAAACACGTTTAGATACAAGATGAGACGTCTATGGCTGGGAGTGCTGACTCCTTGTGATGATGTCAGCCTCCCAGACCCCATTCACTGTGCCCATTCAGTGGCCGTCATTTAGGGGACTTGCTGTCGTTTGACTTGCAAATGAATCAGGGAGTTGGCGAGTTGTGCTCTCCAAGAGGCTGCCTGTGCGGTCTATCTTAGGAACATAAACAGCCCAGTAATCCAACTGGTCAGAAAATGGGATCAAAATTCAGGGGGAGAGAGAGAGAGGAGAGAGAGAGAGAGAGAGAGAGAGAGAGAGAGAGGACAGACAGACAGACAGACAGACAGACGGGCAGAGAGAGAGACAGAGAGAGAGAGAGAGACAGACAGACAGACAGACAGACAGACGGGCAGAGAGAGAGACACAGAGAGAGAGAGAGACAGACAGACAGACAGACAGACAGACGGGCAGAGAGAGAGACAGAGAGAGAGAGAGAGAGAGACAGACAGACAGACAGACAGACAGACGGGCAGAGAGAGAGACAGAGAGAGAGAGAGAGAGACAGACAGACAGACAGACAGACAGACGGGCAGAGAGAGAGACAGAGAGAGAGAGAGAGACAGACAGACAGACAGACAGACAGACGGGCAGAGAGAGAGACAGAGAGAGAGAGAGAGAGACAGACAGACAGACAGACAGACGGGCAGAGAGAGAGACAAGAGAGAGAGACAGACAGACAGACAGACAGACAGACAGACGGGCAGAGAGAGAGACAGAGAGAGAGAGAGAGACAGACAGACAGACAGACAGACAGACGGGCAGAGAGAGAGACAGAGAGAGAGAGAGAGACCCATTCAGTGACCGCCATAGAGAGAGACATGACAGGTGAGTTAGACTGACAACAGAATCAGACAGACGGGCGAGGGAGAGACAGAGAGAGAGAGAGACAGACAGACAGACAGAATCAGACTGGCAGAAGAGAGGACAGAGAAGGAGAGAGAGAGAGCAGAGACAGACAGACAGAGGCAGAGAGAGAGAGAGAGAGAGAGAGAGAGACAGAGACAGACAGACAGACAGACAGACAGACGGGCAGACAGACAGGAGAGAGAGAGAGACAGACAGAAGAAGCAGACAGAGAGACGGAGAGAGAGAGAGAGAGAGGGGGGGGGCAGGTGCATGGCGATGGGACTTGGGAAGGGAACAGGGGGGGGGGGGGGGCAGGCAGGGACTCATCATTAGAATGGAATATCTTGCTCGGGGCAAAACGGCTCGAAACTGTGGTGACGAAACCCGCTCGTTGAGCTAAGGATATGATAAAAGCATAAAGGTACGGCCGTCATGGGCAACAATCAGAGAGGGCGTGTTTACAGGCTTCAGTTCAAAACCATGTCCTTCTGAGATAGAAATTTAATGTTCACATTGATTTTTGCTATCTTTAATACTCTTATATGATGCAAACAATTTCTCTCTCTCTCTCTCTCTCTCTCTCTCTCTCTCTCTCTCTCTCTCTCTCTCTCTCTCTCTGCAGACACACACACACGCACAACACACACACACACACACACACACACACACACACACACACACCACACACACACTAATAAACTAATAAACTCCAAGGATAAGTACCGAGCACCATTCCAGCAACTTATATTCACCCACTTAAGCACATGCTGCTAGTTAGGCAGAATTATCTACCACTGCAGATATGAATGCTTATCTCCCCCTATTTCTTCAATCTAAGACATAAGAGCAAGGTTTGTTTATAATTGAATATTAAAATATATATATATATATATTGTGTGGTGTGTGTGTGTGTGTGTGTGTGTGTGTGTGGAGAGAGAGGGGAAAAGAGAGAGAGAGAGAGAGAGAAGAGAGAGAGAGAGAGAGAGAGATGAAGTTCTGCGGCAGAGCCTGCACTGCACCACAACAAGACGATGCCAACATTATATTGCTGGGTAAAACAACGATTAGAAAAAAAAATGTCGGTAATCGTATACCACAGGAATAAATTGACTAAAATTCCTTTCATTTAGTACATTGTTATTTACTGAATATACACTATACGCCAGTAAGTCCAGTGGTAGATACGTCTTCATTTCTTCAGCTTTGCCATTTGCACCCTATCCTCTCTGTGCATTCAGCCACTGCTCTATCCTTTTTTGCCCAGTCCCAATACAGCCTTCCATCTAGCGCACACTGCCACCTCTCTCATGCCCGCTATTCACTCTGTCTATGCACGCTCCTGCTCCACTTCACCCCTGTCCCCTTTATCTAACTGATCATTTCTTCGTGGCATCTTTCACTGCATCACATCCCACATCCCACCTTAACACTCCAAACCCAGCCTACCCATCTCCTTTCTTTCTTTCCTCGCTGAACTTTTTGTTCCTTTTTTTTCCGCGTACAGCGGCTAGTACTCCTGCGGACACTCCCTGTATAGACAGACGAGAATTAATCCCATCTACCTAACAAAGGGAATGGAGTTTTGTGTGTGTGTGACCGTTTTTTTTTTTTTATCCTGCCATTACGGCAGCCATTCTCTAACTTCGGGGAAGGTGCATGCTATGTGTAACGTGTCATCCATTCCAACGACCAAACTAGCCTCTTCATAAAGTTGGTGATGGGATTTCACGTGTGTGCAAGATGTTATACGTGCGTTCACACACGAAACCTTGGTTTATAGTCTCATTCGAAGGACTGTATGGGAAATGGAGTCAGAACCAATGTTAACTCCGACGGTTAATTCCCCTGTACCGAAACGGCCCGGTGGAGATTCGAACCCGCAACCCCAGGATCACCAAGACTACGAGTCCGGCGCTCTACCACTGGGTTGTTCCAGCCCCCCTCATTGAACTGAATATGACCTATTCAAGTCAAACCAAGACGTCAAAAGAATAACAGACGAGGTGACTCTTAACTTTATGAAGTTAAGCTGCAGCACTCTTTCCTTGCAAATGATGTAACATGATATACAGCTACTGCAACACGTGATCATGAACAGTGCAAGCTATTCCAGAACAAAGAATTAGAATAGCGTAAAAAAAAAAAATGTAACACAATCCTAAGGTGCTCTAGTGCGATTGCCTGCACATTTTCAGATACAAAGGTGTTTGTTTTTTTGTTTTTTTGTTTTTTTTTTGTCCTGTCTAATTTTCGGCGTTACAGATCCGGCGACCTCGAAATTTGATTACTCTCAGTTATTGATCCCAGAAACAACTCCCATTTTGAGCCTCCCGTCTTGCTTGAAGCAGAGACAAAACAGAGCAAGAGATAATATGTTCACATTAAACTCTCTCTCTCTCTCTCTCTCTCTCTCTCTCTCTCTCTCTCTCTCTCTCTCTCTGTACTGTGTGTACTGTGTGCGTGTGTGTGTGTGTGTGTGTGTGTGTGTGTGTGTGTGTGTGTGTGTGTGTGTGTGTGTGTGTGTATGAGAGAGAGAGAGCGAGAGAGAGGTAGAGAGAATATAATACATCAGGGTGCAAGAGAGGAATAATGCAAATACGTAATGGGAAAAGATAGAACATGGTGGGACTGGGGCGTTCAGGGTGAAAGCAGAGAAATAGTCATAAATGAATTAACAGCGATATGATGAAGCGACAATAATACAAAACGAACGAGTGCACGTTGTTATCGATTTTTCCTTGCATAAGTTAAATCTAGCTCTAAAGATGCTATCGTCTTCAGACTTTGTTCAAAGGGTAGAACAACAAGATGACTATTATGACGACGACGACGACGACGAAGAAGAAGAAGGAGAAGAAGAAGAAGAAGAAGAAGAAGAAGAAGAAGAAGAAGAAGAAGAAGAAGAGAGAGGAGGAGGAGGAGGAGGAGGAGAGGAGGAGGAGGAGGAGGAGGAGGAGGAGAAGAAGAAGAAGAAGAAGAATTGCGCATTCTTATGCGATCATGTTATAAATCATTAAAAGAGAGAAACTTTATTTCATGGAAATAGCTGAATTCCATCATCACACTTCTGTTTAAGAACGTAAGAGTGTGAATACCTTTCTTTCTCACAGGACGAAAAAGATAGGAGCAGCAGTAAAACTGCAGAGGCATTTTCTTAATGCAAGGACAAGTATAGACCCCACTATTGCATACCTCACTTCTCAAACTGTCCATTTGTATGGGATTCCCCCCCCCCACTCCCTCTCTAATGTGTGTGTGTGTGTGTGTGTGTGTGTGTGTGTGTGTGTGTGCGTGCGTGATGCGCGCGCGGCGTGTGTGTGTGTGGTGTGTGTGTGTGTGTGTGTGTGTGTGTGTGTGTGTGTGTGTGTGTGCCTGCGTGCCTGCGCGCGCGCGCGCGGTGTGTTTGTGCGCTGCGTGGTGTGTGTGTGTGTGTGTGTGTGTGTGTGTGTGTGTGTGGTGTGTGTGTGTGTGGCGCGAGCGAATGTGTGTGTGAATATTCCTTTAAAAGAGGAAAAGCCCATCAAGAAGGATTGTTTTATCTGTTCCTGTAAATATGTGTGTTCGTGTCTTTGTGACGTAAAATGTGCAAAAGTCAGGAGAAGATATGTTTCATGTGATAGTATAAAGCAGCGATTATAACTGACCACTTTTTAGGTTAAAAAAAAAAATTGTTTTGCTCTATGACGAAGCATACATCCAAAAGTGCTAGTGGAACCAGAGAAATACTACCCTCATTTGCCAAACCAACCAGCCGGTAGCAATCCTGCACTAACCTGGGAGGCGTGTTCTATGTCCACATAAGGTGGAGGCACACACAGGGCATTCCATTAAGACATCAAGGATCATAACTGCTCCCTGGCAGATGCCATTGTGTGACCACCGGAATGCGACACAGCAGAACTTCCACAGAAGCGACGTTCTCATGGATGTGCCGCACGGCACGACTGCGGAGCCCACCTGCAAAGATTCCACCACGAAGCAAACTGCTGTGCGTATTCAGCAGCCCCAATCGTCGACGTTTCTTTGACAAATAAACACCGTAACCTACAGTTAACAGCCAAGTTTTTGCTACGAGGTATTACGTACCCTCTGAAGTGTGGTCCCGGGTAGCAGCAGACTTCTTCCATGTCAGCAGGACTTTCCCTGTGGTCAGTGGATTTTTTCTCACCGTTACAGGCTCTTTCCCCAGAGAGGATCAAAAGGCAGGAGAGAAAAAAAACAAAAACATTCACTCGAAGGCGCCATGGGACCAGAGAAGTACTGTCCTCAACTGCCGATACAATCAGCTAGGAGCTCTCCTGGACCACATTGGAAGCGTGCGCCTAGCATCTTCATGTGTCTGGTTTCCTTGTCCATTATTTTTGCTCAGCGAAATGAAGTGTTTAAAAAGTTTACCCCAGTATGATAACTTTATGGAGGGGATGACTGAAAGGCTTATAAATCTATATCAAT
>CM065727.1:59206307-59213807 GCA_033310375.1 Conus canariensis
GAATAGACGTGTTTAAACAAAGGATTTTATTTTCTAGTTTCTAATCTTCTCTCTCTCTCTCTCTCTCTCTCTCTTCTCTCTCTCTCTCTCTCTCTCTCTCTCTCTCTCTCTCTCCTCTTGGTTGAGTGGCCTCCCTTGTCCGGCAAGATGTATTTCAGCCGCTCCGGTAAATTTCTACTAGTATCAACTGTAAGTCGTCCAGTATGCCTGTTGAAGGCCTTCCATCCACTTTTGAAGCCACAAAATAGAGGGCAGAGGAAAACAAACTGTCGTCATTCTACGATTCACTGCAACTACCGAACAGCCCCCTGCCACGCAAACTCAAGGCCACAGCATTGCGTATTGTCTTAAGTGCCCGTCCGGCTGAACAGGGATAGGCACAGAGCAGAGATCTACAGAAACAATCAAAAGAAAAAGGCAAGTGAAAATGTATGTTCTCTTTTTTTTGTACATCAAATCACATTTTTGAACAAGAAAGGAGCTAAAAAAAAAGGTATCTTCGATTCAGTATAACAAAATGATTGAAGTAACTCATTAACAAGTTATAACGGTTGTGAACATTTATGAAGATAGTAACTAGCAAAAACAAATAAGACATATAAGATTTCTTTTCTGACCGAAAAACGAAAACCAAACCAAAACAAACAAACAAAACACCTAACTAGACACACACACACACACACACACACACACACACACACACACACACACACACACACACACACACACACAGAGTTGGGCATTGCCGTAGCCTTTGTATACAATGCACAACTTGCGTTTCACTGCAATAAAGGCAAATATGGACGCCATTGTGCTACAAAATTTCCATGGGGCATGTTCAGACGAACAGCATACTTTTCTATTTCATATCTGGCTTTCAACAACATAATAAATATTTGAACTGACGGTAGACTCTTTTCATACTTACACTTTTAAATATAATATTTGGCGAGTAGCAGGATTAAGTATAAAAAAATCTATATTCTCCGTCCGGTTTATTTTTGCCGACACCACCTAGTTTATTTCACAACGTAGACAGAACCAGCGACAGTCCTGATGCATGTGATGAGATTTTTAAGAGTGATAACCATCTCCCTCCGTCTGTAACTCAGCCTGCAGAAGAAACACGGCACAGCGACAAGCAGACAGCGATCGACTTGGAGCAGAGTGACAAAGATTCTGTGACAGTGGCACAAGATGAAGTGTCGATCAGTGAAGCCAAGTGCTGACTGTGTTGATGAATGTTGTGATGTGGTTTGTGATCTGGACAGGTCTCCGGCGAACAACAGAACGACCCTCCAAAGAACGTGACTGTCAG
Source organism: Conus canariensis (assembly GCA_033310375.1). NCBI lineage: Eukaryota > Metazoa > Mollusca > Gastropoda > Neogastropoda > Conidae > Conus > Conus canariensis. The sequence continues at coordinate 59,207,626 of CM065727.1, forward strand.
TCACATTATGGCATATCTACAGAGAATGATAAGAAACATGGACAGCGTTCATTTTACCAACAGAGAACATGTGCAACTGACTTCCAGCAGCAATTCAGCTGTGGAGAACGGAAATCGTGTTGACTTCTTGGAATTCACAATGACAATCACATCGGCATTCGATGTTTGTTAATTGCTTCCGTGATTTGGTTTCCTCATGGCGATGTTGTTTTCTGACATTCATTGTTCGTGTTTATTCTTTGATATTCATATTCGAACAGCCCCACCCCCACCGTAACCCCTGCATGAGAATGGGCTCTGTAAGTTTACCTCATTAAATCATTCATTCATTCACTCATTCTCTCCCCCTCTCTCCCTCTCGCTGATTGAGAGGTTATGTCTGAATAAGTGTATTATTTTTCGGGTTCTACTCTGTCTGTCTGTTTGTCGGAGTGTGTATCTGTCTGTCTGTCTGTCTCTTTGAGTCACATGCACGCGCGCGCGCGCGCACACAACACACACACACACACACACACACACACATACACACCACACACACGCACACACGCACGCACACGCACACATGCACACAAAGCATGTGTGGATTACTCCACTCACCCTGATATCTTCATGATTACACTTAAATTGAAGTTATGGGAAACACGTTTAATCCGTCTAAGAATAGAGATCCGTCATAAACACAAAGTCTAGGCATAGAGATATTTCATTATTTATGGCTCGACTAGCAAGACAAGAAGGCGTGAAATGAAAACAAATATCCATACACCATCTACACCCAAACAAACGGCGCATAACGAGAAGCGAAATCCACCAATGAACGCTTACTTGTCAGCACACACGACCGCCCGAGATGGAGAGTTTGTTCAAGAATTTGATCAACTGCACGCTTCACTGTTCATTTCTTCTGCGTAGGCTTGCCAGCTCCTTGGGGTATGGCAACCACTTGGACATGCACATGGCGAAATGGGGGGAAGGTTTTTATTTCATTCATTTTTTTCTGCCAAACATTGGGTCTCCAATACACTACTTCCCGGAGAGAGAGACAGAGAAAACGCAAACATGGTAAAATCATGTCAACAGGAGGTGTCTTTGCGGCTGTGTGTTTAAGCGAAAAATTGCCGTGTTTGGCTATGTATTCACGCGATAAACTGCCATGTACATGATTTACGCTATCAGTTTAGTACAAAATGGGCGTGGAACGCATCTCTTTTGACACAATACGAATTGCAGCTCTAGACGTATTTACCCAGGCGTTATTAGTTCCAGATTCAGGTCTATCTCCAGAGGCAGCAATTGCAAGGCAGTTTCGTTCTTTCTTTTATTTCATCGTTTATTTGTTTACATATTTATTTATTTAGTTCGTTATTCATTTATTCATTTTTCTGTCTTTTCCATGGTTATTTTGTGAGATAGGTGTTTCTTGTTTTATTTGGTTTGTAGTTATTGTTCTTGTTGTTTATTTTGTACGTTTTTGTTTGTTTGTTTGTTTATTAAACGAAATGCAGAGTAAAGTTAAGGAATGTGCGTGCATGCGTGACTACGTGTTCGGTTTTTTGCCTCTGTGTGTGTATGTGTGTGTGTGTGTGTGTGTGTGTGTGTGTGTGTGTGTGTGTGTGTGTGTGTGTGTGTGTATGCGCGCGTAGTTTTAAGAACAATTCTCCGAGCCTATCAATTTTAAGTACGGTAAACATTTTTTTCTTACAGTTTTCTGAAAGTTATCTCCATGCAATGCGTACAGATCACTGTTTATATCTGAAAGCCAGCTGTGTCAAAAACATACTGTGAAAGTACTCCAAGACAGTCAGAGCAAATTTACCACAGACTGATTTCAAACGTGAAGATTTCCCCGAAGATGGAGTATGGCTGCCTTAAAGGCGGGATAAAAAACGGTCATACACACAAAACTCCACTGCCTGTCTATACAGGCAGTGTCCGCAGGAGTATCAGCCTGCGCACGCAGAAAGAAAGAAAGAAAAAAACGTGAAGATATGTTTTCAACAAAAGGGTATCACTGATCTTGAACAGAAATGATGTAGATTCATCTTCAATGTGGTGTGTTTGTAACAGCTGTGCAGGAAAAAGTTCTCATTATCGCATTATTTTGTTGTTGTTTTTTTCTGTTGTCACGACGGCTCTCTTCTTATTCGGCACATTGCAGAAATAGCTATATCATAAAACATTTTGTGCATTACCTTCGCTCATTTTTCGGGGGGGGGGGGGGGGGGGGGGGGGAGGTTAAATAATTTTGAAAGGATCTTGTAATAGTCAATAATGAACAAATTAAGCTTACTGGCATTTGTATCAATCATTAGTATATAAATGAATGCCATACACATGTAGCATTAGAAGTATTCAATGTTAAGACAGAAAATGAAAAGTAAATATTAAACAATAAATGGAGTCATTTAGATGTTTCCTATAATACGTTGGTCAGCTTTGCGAGTATCTTTTGTTTGGTGCCATTAGCATGTCGTGTCATAAAATGATATGATAATTTGGTTAAACTATGTGGTTTAATTGATATGCATAGAGTATAGTTAGGCTACTTTCTAAGCCTGCTATCTTCTGTACCTGCCAAATTCCATCAGAACAGGACAGTCACTCTCGTTAAAGGCGTGATCTTTCAAGTATATGGCAATGCAGCAAAGGCAATGTAAAAGCTCAGAGGCAGACGCAGATGTTTATTCATAAAGGCCATAGCCCCTTAGAAGGAGGTAAATAAATAACAAGCCGCGCATTTCATCAATGCAAAATTATTTAGCTAGCTCAACACATCATTTTTATCTTGACATATCACTTCGCATTCTGAATGCTTTATGTAAATGCAAAGCGAACTGTTTGATAGTGTTTTCATTAGATGATGCCATTAACATAATCAGTTTGAAAAAACAAGGTTTTCTTAGGTACTCAAAATGGGATTAATTGCTGTCTAACAACTTGTAGTTCAGGACAAGACAGAACAAAGCGAACTTCATTTTGCATCATCTTCATGAGAGAGCGGACATGTAAAATTGCGATCATCTAATGGCCGGTAAAGGGTAGAATGTGCACAGATATCCAATACAGCAAATCTAAATTTATTGAGAACATATTTAATATGTCTGTTAATTTGCATTGACAAGAACTTTGGAAAACGCTCAGAGAGAGAGAGAGAGAGAGAGAGAGAGAGAAGAGAGAGAGAGAGAGAGAGAGAGAGAGAGAGAGACAGACAGACAGACAGACAGACAGACAGAGAGAGAGGACAGACAGACAGAGACAGACAAAACACACACACACACACACAGAGAGAGAGAGAGAGAGAGAGAGAGAGAGAGAGAGAGAGAGAGAGAGAGAGAGAGAGAGAAAAGTTTCCCAACTTTTGTCAAGACTTTCTGACAAAGCGCAACAGATCCGATCCTTAAAATTGCATGACCTCCTAAAACGTCTGGTAGCTTTCTTTGAAACACCACTGGCAAGAACAGTGTAGACAATAGACTCCCCATATAGTGCACAGCTTCCATGAGAAGAGTCATAAAAACTATGAATTTTCAGGCTAATAGTCCAATGCAGACAATGTGCGCGACAAAGATGCTTGTTTTTTTCATGTCACATTCATTATTAATAAGGAACTGGAGATTTTTACATGCTTAACATCTATGCCAATGTTCGACTTGTCATCACCAAGTATCTCTGTCTGTTTCTGTCTGTATGCCCGTCTGCCTGTCTTTATTTCTGTTTCTATTTCTGTCTGTCTGTCTGTTTGTCTGTCTCTGTGTCTCTCTCTCTCTCTCTCTCTCTCTCTCTCTCTGTTTGCATTGTCTGTCTGTCTGCCTGTGTCTGTTTATCTGTCTGCCTGTATCTGTCTGTGTCTGTCTGTCTGTGTCTGTCTGTGTGTTGATATGCAGTTCTTTGCCATGTTTTCTTTCATTATTTGCAGACATCTTTTCTTTCATGATCCCTGTTATCTACACAAGCCTTTCAATGGTCTATGCTCCATGTGATTGTGCCTTTCTTGCTTGTGTTACATCTTCTCTTAGGAACAGAATGAGAAAGTGCAACAGGATATTGAATATCACATCCTCTCTCGCTCTCTCTGTCTCTGTCTGTCTGTCTGTCTGTCTGTCTGTCTGTCTGTCTGTCTCTCTCTCTCTCACTCTCTCTCTCTCTCTCTGAGAACAAAATTGAACTTGCACCGGTAACATCTACGCCTCCCACTGCTGTCAGTGTCACCAGTGAGCTGTTTTCACTGACCCTGCACCGGTAAGATCCCACTGCAGTCAGTGTCACCAGTGAGCTGTTTTCACTGACCCTGCACCGGTAAGATCCCACTGCAGTCAGTGTCACCAGTGAGCTGTGTTCACTGACCCTGCACCGGTAAGATCCCACTGCTGTCGGTGTCACCAGTGAGCTGTTTTTACTGACCCTGCACCAGTAAGATCCCACTGATGTCAGTGTCACCAGTGAGCTGTTTTCTGCTGACCGTGGCAATGTGTCCGAGGAAGCGAAAGACAGCACGTGCAAAACGAGTCTTGTAGTGGAGTAAATAAACCTTTTTCTTTCTGTCGTATAAAGTGAATCGGTACTTTCCAAAATGCTTGATTATGAATCCATTTCATTCTTAGGTCGATTCGATTTTGTTTGTTCTGCTAAAATTTTTGTGGAGCAATGTCAAACATATTTTTTTCCTGAGTATAATTTTTTTTTTCCTCAAGCCAGCTATGAAGTTAACAAAACAAGGGAGATGATCTGGAGGAACAATTTGCCTTGTAAGAAATGAATTGACTTCTTTTGTGAAAGTGTTCAATGTATCAATATTTTTGCTTTTTTTTTATTGAGAAACAATTGTTCGGTGTAGATAAAATGCTCTTTATGTATGTTCGTTCGTTCCACAAGAGACCTCACTGTTTTCTATCCATTCGAATGTCGACAATGGAATTAGTTCAACTGAAGAGTGTCTAGTTGATTGCTTATTACGTAGAGATGCATGTGTTGGTCTGAGTGGTGACTTGACACACACACACACACACACACACACACACACACACACACACACACACACACACACACACACACACACACAAGCCAGCACACATACGCTCGCAGTGATATATCTCTCCTCTAACTCTCGCGCGCGCGCACGCACACACACACACACACACACACACACACACACACACACACACACACACACACACACACACACACACACACACGTACGTTAGTGAACGCAAACAACGAATGATCGAGACAAAATGAAAATAACTGACTAAAGGAGGAAAAATAAAATAAAAACAGGGACATACTACAAAGAAATGTACCGGTGATAGTGCGAAGTATCACTTTTTAAAACACACAATAAGAAACAGAAAAGTGTTCTTCCAATGTCAGGAATAGCCGACATAAAAGGTTCACAACACAATACTCCCAAGATCGCAGCCGACACGAAGATCAACGAGAACTTCAAAAAAAAAGAACATAATTCCCAATGGTCCTCAAATGATACCCTTACGTCTCTGTTGACATAACACTGTGTGCAGGCAATGTCCTTCTCGAAAGACTCAATCGTTTATATTGCCAGAGAGGTGGATGTGATGTACTTCGTGTTACGTATGTATTTGTTTATTTATTATTTTTTTTATTTATTTGTTTATTTATCTTTTATTTATTTATCTATTTATTGACGTATTTATGTATTTATTTATCTATCTATTTATGTATTCATTTACATATTCATTTATCTATTTATTTATTCGTTTAATTATGCACTTATCCATTCATTTGTTTATCTATTCATTTATCTATCTATTCGTTCGTTTGTTTTGCTGAAACAAATAACCCGCTGAAAACAAATTCAATCACCCTTACTCCTTTACTCTCCTTCAGAACAAAAACATCTCGGATATCCAATATTCAAACGTTCGTCACATAGTTTCCATGTGTGAAGCGGTAGCCATACCCCGGGGAGATCTTTAGATTGAAATGAAGAATGAAGCATGCAAATGATCCACCCCATTCCTCACTCCTCCCCCTCTCCCCACGCCACATAAACACTTCATGCTAAGCCAACATAGAAGCCTGGAAGTGGAATTTTGCTGGAATTTCTGCTTGTTCAAGCGCGGTGTGTCCGCGTGCGATTTCTTTTCCTTTCGCTGTATGGGCAGCAGTTGCTCGTGTGTTTCTGTAACTGGTTGAGAGAACGGGCT
>CM065727.1:59221307-59226307 GCA_033310375.1 Conus canariensis
ACACCGTCCCTGCATGATGCATTGAAACAAGAATCGTCGCCTTTACAGACCTTGACACCTTTTGTGAGGATCAGCTCACCAGACTTGTCTTCAGCCTTCCCTTCCGCGGAGATTCGCCATAGCACACTTCATCACGTCCTGGATAGACAGGCTCATGCTACAAGACGCAAGGAATCAAGTCGTCCTTCCTCAGCGTCAGGTCCAGTTGTTCATCCACAACTTAGTAAAGCCATGTGTGAAAGAAGAGTGGAAAATCAATTGCTTAAGACTGGACTTCATGTGTATAAGCAGATCCTTCAAACCGGAAACAATTTTGCTTACATGATGGCGCCACACGCAAAAATCAACATTTTTAATGCCTAAACTCTAGTTCTGGAATTTAATGTAAAAGAATATGTCCATACGAAAAACTGAATGATTTACTAATGATGTTAGCTAGGGAAAGTAAGAGATATGCAAAACCAGCAGAAAAGGACCGTTGTTTAATAGCTCCTGGTGTACACATCAAGATAAAGAAGATATGTCTTCATATGAGTTTGAAACTTTTAACCACTAAATACTGCACGGTTTAGGCACGTCGAAGGTGTATGAGACCTGCGTGTTATGACAATGAGAGAACAGAAGCAGTAAATCTGTGATTTTTTGTTTCATTTCTTTGTACCGCTCCAACCCCCCCCCCCCCTCCTTCCGCTTCGCCCTCACCCCCACATATTATTCAGTTGCTCTGTATGATACCTTCTTGCTTACTATTGATTTGCATATATATTTGTTTCGTTTGTTATCGACCCAGCTTTCCCGATCCCCCCCCCCCCCCCCCCCCCCGCCAATTAATTTACATGCTGTTAAGTTGGTATTATTGTCTGATGTCAGTGCCGAAAAAAAGTCACTTTTTTTTTACAGACGAATAATTAAAAGATCGGGGAAAAAGTCTGAAAGATTGTCTACAACATTATCATTTCGCATAAAATCATGGTTTATAGTGCCACAATTACACACACACACATACACACACACACACACACACACACATACACACACACAAACGCACACACGCGCGCACACACACACACACACACACACACACACATAAAATATATATATATATATATATATATATACATATGCATCTATCTATCTATCTATAATCTATCTATCTACTATCTCTCTCTCTCTCTCTCTCTCTCTATATATATATATATATATATATATGCGGGAGAGAGAGAGAGAGAGAGAGAGAGAGAAGAGAGAGAGAGAGAGAGAGAGAGAGAGAGAGAGTTTTTTTTCTCTCTCTAAATTATGAATTCAAAAATGCATTCGAAAATTCGATAGACCAAAGTTTCGGGAAGGGGCGGCGGAGTAAGTATCTCTGTCCCTCTCCTTCTCTCTGTGCGTGTCCGCGCACGTGTCTTGTGTGTGTGTGTGTGTGTGTGTGTGTGTGTGCGTGTGTGTGGTGTGTGTGTTGTGTGTGTGTGTGTGTGTGTGTGTTGCATGCGTGCCTGCATATAATGTGTGCATGCGTGCGTGGGTGCATGTAAATGTGTGTGTGCATGTGTGTGTATGTGTGTATGTGTGTGTGTGTATGTGTGTGTGTGTTGTGTGTGTGTTGTGTGTGTGTGTGTGTGTGTGTGTGTGTGTGTGTATGTGTGTTGTGTTGTGTGTGTGTGTGTGTGTGTGTGGCGCGCGCGTGCGCGTGCGTGCATGTATGTATGTATGTATGTGCATGTGTGTGTGTGTGTGTGTGTGTGTGTGTGTGTGTGTGTGTGTGTGTGCTTTTTATTTTAGTCGAAATCCCTCAGGTTGAGACATGGCTAAATATTGATGAAAGTGATTCTCTGTAACAATTAGGATTTCAGCTGGCCTGAGACGCACGTATTTTTAAATCTCTCATTTCCATATGGCTTAAATTCCCCTTAACCATGATATGAAAATCGCCTTTATCCAGTCATTATAGTGTGAACGTTTTTAATCCCTCACCGTGATGACAAAGAAATTCCATCAAGGGGAATAATCACTTGTGTTGTGTGGCCGGCCTGCGTGAGATTGTTCGTGCACGAGAGACCCATGCTGGAAAGGTGATTTTTAGGACATGCGCACAACGCATGGCGTCATGATTCAACCGAATTTTCTCCAGTCCTTATTAATCGAATTCGGGATAGTTTCTTTAAATGTTCGAAATTCAATACCACATGTACAGTAGCCCGAGTTAGATGTTGACGTATGAGAAAACAATGGTGAGTAATTCGCATATCCAATGGAGTATTGACGAGTTGGTGTTAAACTGACAGTCTGGGAAGAGAATTGTGGATTGAACCAAATGTGTTAGTTTTTTTTTTCTTCTGTAATTTTGCTTTTTTGTTGTTGTTGAAATTTGCGTTCGTTGCTTTGAAAAAGTTATTTTTGAGCATGGTTCATGTTAGGTATCTAACATTCACATCACTTTTTTCATTTCCTTTCTCTCTTTCTCTCTCTCTTTCTCTCTTCTTTTCTTTCTTTCTTTCTTTCTTCACTATTTGCTTGCCATAACTGTTTCATAGTTCAGACTGATGTTTAGACATTATCAACAGATACAATAAAGAAAAGGTTGGAATGGTAAATATTCAGTTACCATCAGAGGAAGCGGAGATACACTTCGCATCTCTACCTTATTTAACCCCCATTACCCACTTCCCATCCATTCACCCTGGGGCTTTTTCTTCATCAAATGCGAAATACAAGCGATGAAAAAAAGTATTTGTATCGCAGATAATGATGTTGATATCTGAAAATGGGCTTGGTTAGGTTGAAAAGCTAGAACCTATAGCAGTGTCATTAGAAAACGTTCTCAGCACAGTCTAAACCGTAGAGAGATCATCAACAACAAAATGTCACTGACCTGAACATAAACAAACAAACAAACTTAAAAGAAGAGTTACTGTTTTGCCGGATGAAAGAACAAACAAACAAATTACAAGAGAAAACACGACGTCTTTCAACATCTTTGTCTTCTCCAAGAAAGACAAACAACATTCAAGACAAAGAAAACGAACGAACAATCACTTCTCTCTTCAAACTGGGCCCAAAGAGGATGTAGCTGAAAGGAAAAAAATGAATGGCGTAAACTTGTTTGTGACTGAGCTGGGGAGCAGAACTTTTCATTATCACCTGATTTGGTTTTTTCCTTCGTAAAGAAGGCTATATTTTTTTTATATTTCTTATAAGGTATTTTAGCAATATCATAAAACATGGAATATTTTCATACCATGCATTTAGGAAAATATAACATTACTTCAGGAGATGTTTTTATGACTTGCGGCCTCTGACGAAATAATCTTCTCAGCATTTGTGTCAGTCAGTAGGTGATGTAATGCTGGTTACCATACACGTAAGGATTCAAGGGTATTTACCCACAAGAAGGAAAATCAAACAAATGATATGAAAACATAAAGCGTATGATACACTGCGATCATTCTTATCACTGTCGTTTCTTTCCAAGGCATGTATAGCCATGATTTATCTATTTCAGAATGCGTAGCCATGATTTATCTATTTCAGAATGCTTAAGTGCATTGAAATTAGGTATCAGTATCATTAAGATGTTTCATCAAAGATTTTGTAGAGTTTGGCAGTAATTACTTTATCAGCATGCCACGCATAAAAAATGAGAATTTTTGTTCCAACGTGTGGTGTAATTGAAATGCACTGGCTGATCAGTTCGTGAGCCTGCTAGCTTCCGATCCTGGCAACACGGAACTTCCATCAGGAAGGGACACTAACTCTTGTTGGGTCGGCAAAAAGGCGTAATCTTTCAAGTGCGAAAAACACATGCTGTGAAGGCAATTTAAAAGGAACAGAGAGAGAGAGAGAGAGAGGAGAGGAGAGAGAGAGAGAGAGTGTGTATATACAAGTGTGGTACGGTGTGGTGTAATGTGGTGTGTTATGTGGTGTGGTGTGGTGTGGTGTGGTGTGTGTGTGTGTGTGTGTGTGTGTGTGGTGTGTGTGTGTGTGTGTGTGACGCGCGCGCGCGCGCGCGGTGTGTGTGTGTGTGTGTGGTGTGAAAACTTTTCCAAGCTATGTGACGACTGCCGTGAACAAATTGCACATAGATCTGATTCTGTAAAATGCATGAGTCCTGAAACATCTGCTGGCTTTCTTTATGACAACAACGACAACGGCAACGATGACGACAACAATAACAACAGCAACAACAGCAACGACAAGGACGAGTAACACAGCGACGGCTAGTAACTCATAAGCTCCGCACACTTCATCAGCACCGTCATACAGTGTTACCTTCCTGGCTTAATGTTCCGTGCAGAGTTGTGGTCGAATGGTTTAACAAACAAAAAAAAACAAAAAACATTTGGTCATATCCTCATCAGTTGTGATCACACTGACAGAAACTGTGAGGATGATAGACTTTTGCTGGCAGCAGTACAAAAGGTTGCATTGACACAGCTCACCAGGAAAGGTCATCCTGGCCTGTTGATATCAAGGAAGTTTTTCTCCCAGCAAGTGAGGAACGTGTCTAGTCACCAATTCAAATGATCACAAGTTACAAAGATTCCTGAAGTTTTCTTCTTTCGACTGAAATCAAATGCAGTCAAATACACTGTATCAAATCATAATGGGAGACAAGGGCCGGAATAGTTCAGGGGTAGAGTGCCGGACTCGTAATCTTGGTGATCCTGGAGTTGCGGGTTCGAATCTCTGTCTGGCCGTTTCGGTACAGTGGGATTTTCCCCTCGGAGTTAACATTGGTTCTGTCTCCATTTCCCATACAGTCTTTCGAATGAGACTATAGGTCGAGGCTCCGTGTGTGAACGCACACAGAACATCTTGCACACACGTAAAAATCCCATCACAAACTTTCGGAAGAGAAGGCCAGTTTGGCCTTGGTATGAATGACACGTTACACATAGCATGCACCTTCCCCGAAGCTGGAATATGGCTGCCTTAATGGCGGGATAAAAAAAAAACGGCCATACACGCAAAACTCCACTCCCCTTGTTGAGAAGATGAGA
>CM065727.1:59228807-59231307 GCA_033310375.1 Conus canariensis
CATACTCTCTCTCTCTCTCTCTCTCTGTATGTGTGTGTGTGTGTGTGTGTGTGAGAGAGAGAGAGAGAGAGAGAGAGAGAGAGAGAGAGAGAGAGAGAGAGAGTGCAGAAATGTTTGTGGTTCCTCTGTCTGTAGGTATTGGGCCTTATCTGAATTGATTTTATGGCTGCTTATCTAAACATCTTGTTTGTTTTTGTTTAGTTTGATTGCTATGTCATCGTATATGGCTACATATAGATTTTCATCACAGAAAGGATAGGCTCATGGAAGAATAATCTTCCAAAAATCAAGAGTGAGTATGTGTGTGTGTGTGTGTGTGTGTGTGTGTGTGTGTGTGTGTGTGTGTGTGTGTGTGTGTGTGTGCAGGCGTAGTTTTATGTGTGAGTGTGTGTGTGTGTGTGTGTGTGTGTGTGTGCTTGCGTACGTGCGTGCGCGTGCGTGCGCGCGTTTATGCGTGTTTTTGCATATGCCTACGCCGGCGCGCTCTCTCGCGTGCATGTGTGCATTAGTGTATGTGCGTGTATTTGTCTATGTGTGAACGGCCGTGTGCGTGCATGGGTGCGTGTGTACATGTGTGTGTGTGTGTGTGTGTGTGTGTGTGTGTGTGTGTGTGTGTGTGTGTGTGTGTGTGTGTGTGTTTCGCACGCGCTTTTAGTTGTATATGCGAAGGAAAGAGGGGCGGGTGCGCAGTGGGAACGGGATTGTGGTCTGCAAACAATTATCTTCTGAAGACTTTTCAACACAATTTTCTTTCTATAAACGACAGACGAATTCCAGTCATGTCCACAACGTAAAGGTCATTTGAATGTGTCTTAACTTGCTTGAGAAGAAACTTCCCTGCGCGACTGAATAGATCAGTCCTATAGAATACTGCAAGTCTGAAACTCTTATTCCGCATCTATCCGTCTGATTGATTGTCTGTCCTGTCTGTCTGTCTGTCTGTCTCTCTCTCTCCTCTCTCTCTCTCTCTCACGCTGGTCACGTGGTTTGATACGAAGCGACAGGGCGCCATTTATTAAAACTGGGTAAATATCATCGACATCGACACGAAAATGTGTGTTCTGGACTTTCAGTGACTGTGGAGACAGCTTTGAACGCCCAGCTAACTGATAACACCGTGTCACGCTGGAACATTGAAGGCTGCAACGTGGTCGTCGTCTTACGACTGAAACCAGCCGTCCTTGTGACACAACAATGGCGGATCCTGTCTTGAACCGAGGAACGTGAGTCTAATATCATACAAAGACACCCCCCCACCACCACCACCACCACCAATCCCACCCCCCTCTAGCCAAGTGCGACGTAACCAAGAAAGAGCAAAATAGACGACTTGAACAGACTGGCGCAGGTCACGCTTGTTCAAGACGGAATTGGAAGATCACAGTACACCGTGCACTACACAGGACGTTATTGAACAACACATCATGCCTACACACATTGATAATGAATCTGACACTTCTCATGTTCAAGAAGTCTTGGACCTTTTACTTTCAGATCAGTTTGACCGTGACATCATCAGCTAGGAATTCCACAGTATAAGCCTAGGGCTTGTTGTTGCTCATTCGTCCTGACAATTATGTAGGTATTCTGTTTACTTGTTTCTGAAATAAAAGTTATCTAAAGCAACCAGGAATTCCAGCACTCTGTCAGCAACACAGGCCTTAGGCACGCTGTGGGAAGAACAGTGGCAGGCCTTGACACGGGAGTGGTGGACTCAGAGGCAGAGACGGGCTACGAACACAGAACACGCAGAGATTCAAGCACGTGCTCTACGGCGGTGGAACGCTTTTCTCGGCCTGGACTTTGTTCAACCTGGGGTTACTGTCTAGTCCTCCTTTGAACTAATTGTGCACACACACGAGGGACATTTTGTCGGTCACAACTTTGACACGTATTATCAAGAAACAAAACCGAAAAACAAAACAAACAAACAAACAAAAAAACCAAAAAACATTGCTGTGATTTCCATGTCAATGCGATCGTGTCAGGTTTTGTCAATGTACATCGCGCCAATTTGCTAAATGGCTGTACGACATACTAGTGCTACACTTCTTCTCTCTCTCTCTCTCTCTCTCTCTCTCTCTCTCTCTCTCTCTCTCACACACACACACACACACACACACACACACACACACACACACACACACACACACACACACACACACACAATTTTCAGTATATGCGCCGGGCGCATGTGAGTTCTACTTTTGTTCTTGACCTCATTGCAGATAGGTCGGTGGCCTTTGCAATTAAACAATTTCAGTTTGTTTGTTTCTCTCTCTCTCTCCTCTCTCTCTCTCTCTCTCTCTCTTCTCTCTCTCTCTCTCTCCTCTCTCTCTCTCTCTCTCTCTCCAAGTTGTACATCTTCATCTCCACCACCACCAAAATCTAAAAACTGAACGCTAAACAATGTTCTCAGCGAAATCGATTGCATTTCAGAGCTTCACTTCAGTGTCGTCGAAAACTGACAGTTTTCGAAGGCATTAAGAGAAACTATTCT
>CM065727.1:59241307-59243807 GCA_033310375.1 Conus canariensis
AAGAGGAAAAAAAATGAATGACGTAAATTATTTTAAATGCTAAGTTGTGACTGCTCTTAGATGCAGAACTTGTTATTATTGCCGGACATTACTTTTTTCCCTATTGAACAGGTCATTTCTTTTTTATTTTAAAAAGTTTATATAGCAATATCATAAGCATGGAATACATTTACATCACACATTCAGGAAAATAAAACAGTTACTTCAGAAGATTCTTGTTACATGAATAACAGTCATATAATGATCGAAAGGTATTCAGACAGAAATAGAAAAATCAAAACAAAGATACAAATATTAAGCGTCCAATACATCACGATATTTTTTTTTAATTTCATTTATGGCAGGTGTGGTCATTACATATCTTTTTAGAACGCTCAAGTGTACTGAAATTAAATAATAGCATCATTAAGATATTTTCTAGAAGATTATGCGAGGCTTTGACAGTAATTACGGTGACGGCATGCCATGTTTATAAAGTGAAAATTGTCACACCGTCTGGATTAATTGATGCTCACTGGCCTGCGATTAGTTCGAGAGCCTGCCAGCTTCCGTTCCCTGGCAACACGGACGTTCCATCAGCAAAGAACAATAACTGCGGTTGGGCTGACAAAAAGGCGTGACCTTTCAAGTGCGAAAAACTCTTGCTGAGAAGGAACTTTAAAGGAGGAGAGAGAGAGAGAGAGAGAGAGAGAGAGAGAGAGAGAGAGAGAGAGAGAGAGAGAGAGAATGCATAAATATGTGTGTGTGTGTGTGTGTGTGTGTGCTGTTGTTGCTGGTGTGTGTGTGTGTGTGTGTGTGTGTGTGTGTGTGTGTGTGTGTGTGTGTGTGTGTGTGTGTGTGTGTGTGTGTGGGCGCTCGCGCTCACCTGCAAGGTGTGTGTGTGTGTATGCGTGTGCGTGCGTGCGTGTGTGTGTGTGTGTGTGCACGTATGTGTGCTGTTGTTGCTCTGTGTGTGTGTGTGTGCTTGTGTGTGTGTGTGTGTGTGTGTGTGTGTGTGTGTGTGTGTGTGTGTGTGTGCGTACGTGCGTGTGTGTGTGTGTGTGTGTGTGTGTGTGTGTGTGTGTGTGTGTGTGAGAGAGAGAGAGAGAGAGAGAGAGAGAGAGAGAGAGAGAGAGCTTTTCCAAGTTTTGTAAAGTCTTTTACGGACGAAGCGCCACTGATGCCATCATTAAGAATGCATGACTTCCTTCAGCATCTGTGGTCTTTATTTACAACAAAACGACGACGACGACAACGACGACGACGACCACACACACACACACACACACACACACACCACACACACACACACACACACACACACACACACACATCAGGAACAACACAGCACACACACACGCGCGTGCGTGCGCGCACACACACACATGCACACGCATGCGTGGGCGCACACACATGTGTGGGCGCGCACACACACACACACACGTGCACATGGAGAGCGGACAATTTCCACAATCAATGACCTGACCTTTCAGCAGTCCTCTCAACTCGATACGCAAACATCCGAAAGCAGGGATAGGAGAGGAACCCCTCTCAGACAATTCCTATCCAGATTCCCCGTGCATGAACAAACATGAATGGAGCCAGACAACTAAAGCGTTCTGGGCAGTTTTGCATGGCGAGTGTGTCCAGAGGATGAGTCCTTTCCATGCTTCATTTTCTGGTTCATCTAAAGACCTCTCTGGGATGTGGCTACTGCTTTACGTGTGCGTGAACTGCGAGATTGAGTGATGAAATTTGGAATATTGGATCTACAAGGTTTTTGTTTAGTGGGTTGGTTGGCTTTGTTCCGGTTTTTTTTTTTCTAAAACGAATGGAGTAATAAGACAGATAAGTACCAAAAAGAATTTCGATTTGTTTTAAGTTTATCGGAAAATGTGCATCACATCTACCACAAAAACTGACTTCGTTGAGAAAAAAAAAAAAAAAATTGCAAGGAGTGTTTCAGTTTGAGAAACACACGAACCAAACTAAACGACATTTTTTGAATCATAGGTGTGTGAATGTATTCAGTGTGTGTGTGTGTGTGTGTGTGTGTGTGTGTGTGTGGTGTGTGGTGTGTGTGTGTGTGTGTTGTGAATGCTTGTATATCTCTCTGTGTAGCAACACTTGAAATCAGAGAGAGAGAGAGAGAGAGAGAGAGACAGAGACAGAGACAGAGACAGAGACAGAGACAGAGACAGAGACAGAGACAGAGAGATAATGGGAAATGGAAGGGAATGGGTGGTTTGGGGATGACTGGGGACGGAAGAGAAGGAACAGATGGTGAGAGGATTAATGGGTGTGGGAGGGGTCGGAGTGTACAACTATTTCACCTTCCGATTTCTTTTTTCATGAAGACATTTCATCTTCTGTTAATGGACGAATCATGATCTTAACATGCTATCCGATTCCCCTTTGCTTCTAGCGAAGTTCTTTTTCCATCCCCACCCCCACTCTCCCCCTCCGGCTGATTGATGGTTTCTTTTATTCTGGTCCTTGAACCATGACCTCTTCACCGTTG
>CM065727.1:59251307-59253807 GCA_033310375.1 Conus canariensis
TAACACTCTTGTTAATGACTCAAATCTGCCAGGCATAAGTCGTTCAATCTAAAGTCGCTGAAAAATCATTTTGAGATATTTCCTTCCAGTTCCAATTCACCATTTTATTCAACACATATTATTATGTACTCTCAGATCTATTCATTTAAAGGGCATCTCACCGCCATTTCTTTATCAGTTCAACTTCATGCAGCGTTCAGTATCCTAATGCTACTAATTGCAGAACCAGCATTTAAAAACCTGACATCTTGAAACCAGTCGGCCACTGTCAGTCGGGTTATCTCTAAGGCAAATGGACATTCTTCAGTTCCATCCCACGCAAAGTGAACTTTGTGCGCACACGTCACACATGTGGGAAACTAAGTTGGTGTTACGGCAAACTGTGCCCTTGTATCCTGGACACTTTGCATTGACTTGCTGTCGTCATAACGTCATTGCTTTTTCTTGGCTAATTCAAGACTAGCAACACCTGGTCGACTGATTCAACCAAGTTATCTAGTCTAGTCCTGTACTCTGTTTGTCTGTGTCCTTAGCGGTAACTAACCCCATCACTAACCCCATCTCTTGTAAAATTTTGGTTCATTTTCCGCCCTCACTGTTTGAAACTCAGTTATTTAGCTTTTTCTCCTGCCCTTACACCGCCTGATGCAGACATTTTATGTGAAATCTTTAACATTCAAGTCACACACACACACACACACACACACACACACACACACACACACACACACACACACACACACGCACACACGTGCGCGCGTGCACACACGTACCCACACACGCACGCGCGCGTAGGCACACATAGGACCACACACAGATCATCACAATAGATTCTCCTGCTTCATCATAATTCTAGCGCCGACAGACATGTCGACTGCTTTCCATCATCTGTGTCTCATCATTCTGGACGCCAACGACTCGAGATGAGTCCCTGCGGCCTGTACCGGCTGACACCGGTCCTCGTACATCATGATGGTAGCCGGCCGAAGAAGTCGCACCCCGAGGAGAACGGGGGGATATGTGTGTGTGTGTGTGTGTGTGTGTGTGTGTGTGTGTGTGTGTGTGTGTGTGTGTGTGTGTGTGTGTTGTGGGTTTTGTTTTTGTTCTTTCGGTGGTGGTGGTATGTGTGTAAGAGAGAGAGAGAGAGAGAGAGAGAGAGAGAGAGAGAGAGAGAGAGAGAGAGAGAGAGAGAGAGAGATTTAATTTTCAGTACAATTAAGATGCAATTTGTTTTATTATTACAGTTTCTGATTTTGTTATTTTACTTATAAATGTTAAATGTTTTGTTGTTACGTTTCCTTTATTATTTTTATCATTCAGATGTTACTCGTATTATTTTGGATTTTCGTTAATTTATTATGTCATTCAGATGTCACTTGTATTAGTTTGGATTTTCGTTAATTTATTACGTTTTAAATATCAGTACAACAATATGTTAATCTGACAGTAAATGGTTTCAGTCAGCCAGAGTTGGGGGGGGGGGGTGCGTGTGCGTATGTATGTGTGGGAAGGGGCTGAGGGGGAAGACAGGGAATTCTCCATCTATAACCAGTATCATGACCCTGCATGACGCGGTGTCTGTTCCTTCTATCTCGCCAATAATAACAGCTGAGAGCCTCAGAGGGATCCGGATCTTGATCAGTGCATCAGTCTATGTGGCTTCCTTCTCTTCTCCCCTCCTTTGGTCTTGCAGCTGCACTGGTGTCCAACGGACTGTCAGAAGAATGGCTTGATGGACAGAAGCAATATCCACATAAAAGCGAAAACGCTTTCCATCCTGTTCCTTTTGACGCTTTTTGTTTTTACTTCCGCTTTTTCCCTTCAACCCTCTCACGACAGTCCAGACTGGCTTCACGCGTGCACTGTCCTTTCGTTGCCATTCATTCTTGAAGAGAGGAAAGAACACCTCTCTTCTCTCTCTCCTTCTCTCTCTCCTCTCTCTCTCTCTCTCTCTCTCTCCTCCATGTTCAGTCGTAATGATAACGATATTAATTGTAAGGATCATGTCCGTTCTGCTGTAACCTGTTCAAAATGTTGTAGAGAAACATTTCACCATTAACAACAGTGCATCATCCTGATCTCTTAATACTATCTTATGTAAGAGTGACATCTGTCCAGTATCAGTCTAATGTCTCCAGAGATCAGTTCACTTAACCCTGGAACGTACACACATTTCCATGTAATGCCTTTTCCCCTAAATGTGAATAACAGATACCTTATCAGAGATGAAACATCTTGAAAAAGAAAACGTTTTCGGCCCAATATGATCAAACTGAAATATATGTTTACCATTCACAGGGACCACGAAAGAACAATATATCAGAATCACAAGGACTCTTAGGAGAGCGCAAACCCCTGCTAAGGTTCCACAAGTCCAGAATCTGACCTGTAATGGACACGCGCGTCACGGATCCGTGTTAAAGAATTTTGTTCTTGGACTGCACTCAGTCTTTCTCCACAGTTTTGTTTTAATCGATTTAATCATTCTGTGTAAGCTTGT
>CM065727.1:59258807-59261307 GCA_033310375.1 Conus canariensis
ACCACACACACACACACCACGCACACACACACACACACACACACACACACACACACACACACACACACACACACTGACTGACTGAAACCATTTACTGTCAGATTAACATAGTGTTGTACTGACATTTTAAAAAGAAAAACCTTAATAAATTAGTGAGAAAACAATACAAATAACATCTGAATGTCATAAAAAATCATAAAGGAAATTTAACAGGGAAACATTTAACATTTGTAAGTAACATAATAAAAATCAGAAATTGTAACAATAAAGCAAATTACATCTTAACTGTACTGAAAATCAAATCTCTCTCTCTCTCTCTCTCTCTCTCTCTCTCTCTCTCTCTCTCTCTCCTCTCTCTCTCAGAACACCATAAAAAAGACACACACACACACACACACACACACACACACACACACACACACACACACACACACACACACAAACGGTGGGGGAATAAATGGAAATATTCACTATTTAGCCTACTGAAAGAAAAAAAAAAAAAAACAGGGGCTAAAGAGGGGCAGGACAGAGAGATTAAGGCAGAAGGGCCCTGGCTCAGCTAGACGTCAGTGACTCTGATGTTCATCCCAGCTGGCTGTGTGGTGCTCAAGCGGCTGATGACAAGGCTCTCCATGTGCATTCTGGACACACGATCTCTGGGGTTCTGCCACACTGCTGATATCTTTGCATGACTACACTTTCCTGTCTACACTGTCCTCTTCTCTTCTCTTCACTTTGACAACGGGCCTATGGCTTGAAACGTCAGTCTCCACTCTCCAAAGGATTCAACTACCACCAAAAGGTTTTTATAAACTTTATTATTTTTTCATTTTCACCACGAATCCTGCAGTCAACTTTTGTCTCTTCCTTTGTTGATTTTTACATTGTTTTATTTTTCGTTTGAGGTAAAGAGCAGACGACCGCAATACCAAAACACACTTCTCATAAACTGAAAAAAAGCCAGAACAATCAGTACAAGACATGAATTAAAATGATTTAGTGAATCGATAAAGAAACACGAAAATAAAGGGGAAAAAAGCTATAAATAAATACATTAATCAATTAATTATAAAACTAAATTAATCAATTAATTAATTAATTAATTAATTCATAGACAGATGAATAAATAAATGAAGACATAAAAGTCATGAAACAAGATAACTCAATGCATAAGTGATGAAAGAAACAAAAAACGAAATAGCTACCATTACGTTAAAGCGGATTCGGAATGTAATGTTTGGACTTTGACCTTGACGGAAAGATGTGAACAAAATGATAAACTGTGACGGATACTGATTAATACCAGAAATGCTTGGAGGGCTGGGATAAGAGAGAGAGAGAAAAGGAGAAGAGGAGAGAGAGAGAGAGAGAGAGAGAGGAGTAAGCACCCTTGGTGACAACAGATTCTCTGTTGTCTTAAGGGATTTATGGGGTTTTTCTTTGTTTGTTTTTGCACTGGTTGAAGTGATTTAATTGACACCGTACCTTGTACACTTTTATGTTTGTTTTGTTCGTTGGAAATGTCCCTTCACCCCCCCCCCCCCCCTTTAATTTTTTTCCGTTTTTTTTTTTTTAGCCCAGACAAAGAAACATCATTATGTATGTCGACCAATCGTTAATTTCACCTTCTTCGTTACTACATATCGTCGAGAAAAGCAATCATGGGATCTATCTTTCTCACGGGTTTGTTTATTTGTTGTTGCTGATGTTGTTTTTAACTTTAAAATCATGCTTGCTTTCATTTGTGTCTCTTTGTTTAGCGACCTTGTGTGTGTGTGTGTGTGTGTGTGTGTGTGTGTGTGTGTGTGTGTGTGTGCGCGCGCGCGTGCGTGCGTGCGTGCGTGCGTGCGTGCGTGAGAGAGAGAGAGAGAGAGAGAGAGAGAGGGAGAGAGAGAAAAACATTTCACTTACACCATGCTAATTTTTTCTACTTTAATATTATTGAAGAGTTATCTGATTGCAAATCTTTACCGACAAGTTTTAGGGAAGAAACCAGTTTATTTGTTTTCGCAATCTTTGCAGTGAATTATATCTGCTCATCATACTTTCTTTAATCTAAAATTGTTCAAATAATTCATTTAAAATATGTACTTTCAATTGTGAGTCATTTTTTTTATGTAACTCTCGTGCGCTTTCTCTAAGCACTTAATCTACACGTGGCATCTCTTTGCCGTTTTGTTATCAATTAAATTTCTTGCTGCGTTAATTGTCTCATGTTATATTAGTTACGCTTCTGCATTATTTAAGAATCCAAACATTTCAAAAACAGAAAGGGTGTCTTTAAATCAAATGGACATTTTTTTAGTTTTGTTTCAACAATAAGTCACACATGTGGGAAGCTGAGTTAATGTTAATGCTGTATGTGCTCTCCTCGACACCAGTACGCTTTGCCTTGCGGTGCAATCGTATTAACTTCCGTGCCTCTTGGCTTTTGAAAGACTAGCAAAACCTGGTCAATCATCTAGCCTCTTTACCACATGAAAGTCATGTTAGTATATAT
>CM065727.1:59266307-59281307 GCA_033310375.1 Conus canariensis
CAATGCAGTCGGTTGAAGTATTATCATTACTCGATGATGCTATAAATATGATTGATCGTGATTGTAATGAAGCCTTGAATATGTTTGTTGCATGTCTTAAAACTCACGCTGGTTGTCTGAAGAAGCGAATTTGTTTGAACAAAATGAGTGAAAAAAGTGATTGGTACGATGATGACTGTAAAATAAGTAAATCAAAAGCTAAAGGATTGCTGAGTACATTTCTGCGGACGAAGGATGCTACTGATCGCGTTGCCTACTGTATAGCCAGGAGGGAGTATAAAAATCTTCTAAAATTTAAAGAAAAACAACATAATGATTCATTGTTAGGATCGCTAATTGCATCAGTTAATGATCAAAAACAGTTTTGGGAAAATGTGCATAGAGTCTCCTTTAAAAGAAAGCAGCCATATAACAATATAACAATGGTTGACTGGTATAATCACTTTAAAAAATTACTGGAAACAAATTTACAAACAGAAGATTCTTGTATAATTGATAACTGCGATGATGACACCAGTGATACTAGTGACGCTAATGATAATAATGACGAGAATGACGATGGCGGTTCCATGAACCGCCCAATATCTAGAGAAGAAGTGTCATTAGCGATAAGGAAGTTAAAGAATGGTAAATCGGCTGGTCCAGACGGAATTATTGGGGAGATGTTAAAGCACTCTGGGAATCGCGTTGTTGACTTCTTTGTTAAACTTTTTAATACTTTGTTTGATAAGGGAATCTTCCCAGATAAGTGGACGGAAAGTATTGTACTACCTTTATTCAAAAAAGGTGATAAAGATGATCCTAATAATTACAGAGGAATATCGCTATCAGATACAAGCAGTAAACTCTATAGTTCTATTGTAAACAACAGGATTCAGGAATGGATTGAGTTGCATAATATTACTGGGGAACAACAAGCGGGATTTAAAAGAGGTTACTCTACTACTGATCATATGTACACATTATTAGCTTTAGTACAAAAGCAGTTTTGTCTTAACCGCAAACTCTATGTTGCTTTTATTGATTTTGAAAAAGCATTTGACTCTATCGAAAGAAACTTATTATGGCCTATTCTTTTGAAAAATGGAATCAAAGGAAAACTTTTCCGATGTATCCACAGCATGTATGTTACAGTCAGAACTAGAATTCGTTCCGGCTCAAAACTGACAGACTTTATAAATTGTACCCGAGGGGTAAAACAAGGCGATGTTACTAGTCCAGTGTTGTTCACTTTATTTATAAATGAATTAGCGTTGGAAGTGATCAGAAATGGGAAACATGGTGCTACATTTACATGTGATTACTTTGAATTATTTATATTACTTTTGGCAGATGATGTGGCTCTCTTGTCTGAAACAATAGTTGGGTTACAGACACAATTAAACAGCCTATATAGAGCAGCATCAGGACTCCATCTAAAGCTGAATATGAATAAAAGCAATATAGTCGTTTTCAGGAAAGGTGGATACCTAGCAGCGAGAGAACATTGGTCTTACAATGGAATCCCTATACCCGTTGTTAATGTTTATAAGTATTTAGGTATTCATTTTTCAACAAGATTGAGTTTTACTGTGTCGTGTCAAAATCTTGCCAGCAGAGCTAAACATGCGATGCTAAGTATATTGCAAAAATTATTTAAACTAAACTGTAGTTCCCTTGTTGTATATCTTAAATTATTTGACACACAAATACAACCAATTGTTCAATATGGGGCTGAATTGTGGGGATTAAGTAGTGCAGCTCGACACTGTGAAAAGGTACACTTGTTTGCTCTTAAAAAGTTCCTAGGTGTTCAAATGCAAACACCAAATGATTTGATATATGGAGAAACAAATAGATACCCCATTTACATAAATTCTGCAGTCAGGTGTGTACGGTACTGGCTAAAATTGACAAGAATGGATGAGACAAGATTACCACGAAAAGCATATTGTACGTTGTTCGATTTGGATTCTCGTGACAAAACCAACTGGGTATCCGATATTCGTTGTAAATTGTATTCATTTGGTTTTGGGTATGTATGGCTAAACCAAGGTGCTGAGGGAATAAATCAGTTCCTTACTGCTTTTAAGGAAAGATTGGTTCTTTGTAGATGGCAAGAATGGGACTTTCATATTAAGAACAGTGAAAGATTTAGTTTCTATAATACTTTTTGCACAATAGCTGCTGATAAGACGCATTTGAAATTGAACTTAGACAGGCACCTGAAAATCATTACGACAAAATTTAGACTTGGCGTTTCGGAAATCGCTGTCCATAAGTTTCGTTACAAACAACACACGCCTGTTGATTTAATTTGTCCATTGTGCAAACAAGCGACAGAAGATGAGGTGCATTTTGTTTTGTGCTGTCCCGTTCTAAAGGATTTAAGAGTAAGGTATATACATCTAAAGTACTATAAATATCCGAATCTGTTTCGTCTTGGATTACTTCTAGCATCAAATAACGAAAGAACAACTAAAAATCTGTCCATTTATCTATATAAAGCGTTTAAGATACGTTCTGTGTGTGTTTCTTAGTGTACCAATTTTGATCAGTTATATTGTATTATATTTCTTTTGGAACGATTTTTTTTTGTTGCACCCCTTCAATAGGGGCAATGGCCTATTATTGAATAAACTATCCGTATCCGTATCCGTATCTCTCTCTCTCTCTCTCTCTCTCTCTCTCTCTCTCCTCTCTCTCTCTCTCTCTCTCTCTCTCTCTCTCTCTCCTTCTAACAATATATTGAAGTTCATATAACTGATCAGCGACAAGTCGGTCCACCTTGACCTATGATAGGCAAATTATAATAGAAGGGACAACATGACGTTCATTGCCAACAAAAACACAAGGAAAAATAACTGGAAGAAGTTGGCATTAGTGGTCTCCTCCCATCCCATCACACAAGGACCCAGCAGCAGCCTTTCGCTCAGGCCAAGCAAAACGGCGAGAGAGTCTTCTTCCAACGGAAGAGGATGATGCTCGATCCCAGATTGCCAGACCCATCTTCTTTCGCTGGGGTTGTAGGGGCTAGGGCTGATCATACAGGTGTGTCAGCCCTCAATGCGCGTGCCAGGAATGGAGGTGTATCCATGTTGCCGACGGAAGTAGCTGATGACGGTCTATGCCGGAGTAGCTCGGCTGGTAGAGCGCCGGACTCGTAAGTTTGGTGATCTTGGGGTTGCAGGTTCGAATTTCCGCCGGGCCGTTTCGGTACAGTGAGATTTGTCCCTCCATTTCCTAAACAGTCCTTCGAGGTTCCGTGTGTGAACGCACGCATAACGTCTTGTATACACGTAAAATCCCACCGCCAACTTTCGGAAGAGAAGGCCAGTTTGGCCGTTGGTACGGATGACACGTTACACATAGCATGCACCCTGCATGAGAAATTGAAAAAAATGAAAGTGTTGTTAAATTGAAGGAATGGTATTGACTGGTTAACACGGGAAACGACTGTATGAAGCGCCAGCAGGCAGCTCTTCAGTCGGCTCTACCCAGGTAGGCAGCCCGCTGTGTAAACGAGAATGCGGATTGTAAAGCGCTTAGAACTTGGTCTCTGGCCGTGGACAGGCGTTATATACGTACTCTTAATAACATTATGCGTGACACCCTGTGGTACAGCAGTTGTCAGTGCGGGTGGGGGAGCACTGTCTCCCCATCCACCCCTCGATTGTGGTGATGTCGGTGGTGCACGTTCGAGGTCGGGTGGGTGGTGGTGACCTTTCTAACGGCAACAGGGTCTCGAACGTTGGTCACGGTTTGTGGACCACAGGCGGGCATTCTCCCGGTAATGTATACGCAGAACTGCCGGCGCACGAGTGGCTTGCTTTGCAGGAAGACAGACGGGAATGCAGGACTACATTCACGCAGGCTTCTTGCCGTTAATCCAGGTTCCCGGCTGTGTAGTCCAACAGACGCAGGAAAGGAACCAAACAAACAAATCAACAAAAACAATAAAAAGGCCAGCTGGGCGGAATAAACCAAAACAAAATATGTTATACTACTGAAGGTAATCCACGCATTCACCGCTTTGTTAATGTCTTTGAATTTGTCACAACTCTTGTTTCCTTGAGATTATTTCCGTTGCTTCCTTCTTCCGCGATACAACAGGGACTTTTTGTTTTACTGATTAGGATAAACATTAGAACGGAAGGACACGGGGAGTAACTGAGGAAGGGTGGGGGACGAACGCTGATAGAGAGAGAGAGAGAGAGAGAGAGAGAGAGAGAGAGAGAGAGAGAGAGAGAGAGGAGAGAGAGAGAGAGGAGAGAGAGCAAAGATGGACGCAAACAGAACCAGATATTTGACAAAAAGGGCAAACAAGCAAACGTCCAAAACAAGCGAACCAAACAAAAATGAAAAGCAGATTTCAGAATGGCACGAACAGAGAGAGAGAGAGAGAGAGAGAGAGAGAGAGAGAAGAGAGAGAGAGAGAGAGAGAGAGAGAGAGAGAGTAACACCACTGAAGATAGTCCACGTTTTCCTCGCTTTCATTTTGTGAAAAGGCATGCAATTCTTGCTCGTCTGGCTTTTGTTTGTGCGCGTGTTTCATCTCCACTTAGGATATATTGTTTTACCTGGCGCCCGTCTGTTTGCTTATGTGCTTGATTGTCGGCAAGATTACGCAGAAAACGTGACTCCTTTGACTAAACTGCCACCAGATGGCGCCTTGCCAAGGGTTGAACCGACCCGTTACATTTTTTTTTCTTTTCAGGAAGTCGTCCTTATTCGAGGTAGTTCTCAAAATAATACATAAAGGAAAGATACAGGGCAGAAAAAAAACTGTAGACAAGAAAATAAACAACATATCGTTCATAATTCAATTCCAGCTTACTTTCTCAAGAAAATCATTTTTGGTACTTGCTGGAATATATATATTTTTTGTAAATTTGAAAATTTTGTTTGCTTGCTTGTTTGTTGTTTGTTGTGTGTGTGTGTGTGTGTGTGTGTGTGTGTGTGTGTGTGTGTGTGTGTGTGTGTGTGTGTGTGTGTGTTAAATAGTGAACAGAAATGTTTGAGAAAGGAAGGCATATGCGATTTCTTCAATGTTTCTCATTTTGTTTGTCTTTCTGCATGTATTGAAAAAAAAAAAAACCTTTTCTCCTTTCTGTCTGTTTTACTTTCTTTCTTTTACTCACAGAGGGACACGTTCAACACAGAAATCTACAAGGACCCGAAGAACGAAACTACAGAAACGAGGTCATGCAGAGACTGGTTATACAAGTGCCGTTCAACAAGACCTGCAGCATGACCAGACAACATGCGGTAATAATCTACCAACCGAGGGCATGCCAATGCCTAACACCGGCCGTCATCCACAATGCTATCATCTCTCCCCCTCATTCCTCAGCTCTTCTCCTTGAACAACGTGGCTGATACCTCGTCATCACATCTCTGTAATGCTGCTCCATAACCGGTCTGTGCTCAATCAGGCATCAGAGATTGCAGCAGCAGCACGCGCAATACCGCCATTATCAGGACACAAATGTCTTGTCCAGCATCGTCCAAGGTGACACCTGGCGGCCTTTGTGTCCATCCCTTCAGGAGAAATCGTGGGGACCAACAAACTCGCGTCGTGAGGCCGTAACCACTTACTGCATTTCTAAAAGCCTTGATCTTCGGGAAACACACGGCAGCGAGAATATCTGGAGAGATGCACGTAGCTGTGTTTCTATGCTTCATATGCAAACCGTCTATCGTTTCTAATGTTTCATGTGCAAACCATCTTTCTATGATGATCGACACTGAGTCCAGAAGACAAATATTTGTCGAGTGAACTGCATTGTTTTGCTGCTGATGTAAGAAATGGGATGAAGAGAAGAGAGAGGGAGGGGGTGCATGACAGAGCATGGGCAGGGGAAGAGAGATGGGACGTCCGTTTTAGTGTGTGCTTGTCGGCGTTCAATCGTTTCCGAGGCGACAAGCCAACACTGCAGACCTTACTGATGCTTGCTCCCACGTGCAAAACCGCTGATGTGTGTGTGTGTGTGTGTGGTGTGTGTGTGTGTGTGTGTGTGTGTGTGTGTGTGTGTGTGTGTGTGTGCGTGCGTGCTGTGTGGTGAGTGTCGTGCGCGCGTGGTGTGCAGTCGGTGTGTGTGTGTGTGTGTGTGTGTGCCTGCGTGCGCGCGCACGCGCGCGAGCGCATGGTTTTGTATTGTTGCATTATTTCTATCACTCGGTCTCTGCATGATATCTCTGATTTTCTGTCGATTATTCATTTATTCATCTATTTATTCATTTATTTATTTACTTATTTATTTATTCATTCACTTATGTATCTATCTATCTATCTATCTATCTATCTATCTATCTATCTATCTATCTATCTATCTATCTATCTGTCTGTCTGTTTGTCAATCTATCTATGTATCTGTCTGTCTGTCTGTTTGTCTGTCTATTGTATATTTGTATCCTTACAACGTTTATATCCTAGTTGTCAGCAAAGCGTATGACTAAGGTGTCATTAATATGGAAATACTTCTTCTATATATCATAGCAGCTCATCGTATCTTTCTGCTTGTGGTAATTCTTCGGGAGGGAGAGCAGTTACATGAACTATAAAACACAATCTCCGGGACCTTGTGGTGATCAGACTTTACCACAACAACAATCACACAGTTACAGAATCGTATTCAGAAAGCTGTTGACACTGAGAGTGTCGTAAAATGGATGTTAAGGGAAATACTGTGGAGACAAGAGCTCAACATGATCCTAATGCACTCGATACGTCACGGCATATGGGGATATAATCTCCTGCGAATGTGACATTCAACTCCCAACATACCACTCTCTCCGTTTCCTTCCCTTCCTTCCTCGCCCCTAACGTTTTTTCTCCCCGTTGTTCCAACTCTTCTGATTCAGTTGTGTTCACCAGAGGAAAACAAATTTGTCATCGCTTTTTTTTTTTTTCATTTTTGATCATTTCTATCTAGTGTTTTGTCCTTTTGTTATCGCTTGATATGTTGCTTGCTTGAATAATTTATTCTATTTATGTATTTATTATTTATTTATTCATCTATGCATTTATTTACTTACGCATATATTTCTATATTTACTTATATATTCGTTTATTTATTTGTCTGTTTCTGTATGCATTTATCACTCATCATCATATTTGTTCTGTTTGTTTGTTTGTCTGTTTGTTCTGTTCTTTTATCCTCCGCAATAAGGGCTGATAAACTCACTGCCAGGGTGTAGGAAACCTGAGGAAACAATACGGTAGAGTGAAAAAAAAAACAGAGGGAAGGGAAGCTGTGCTGTTTGAATGGGGCAGCAAGAGATGGTATACCCGGCCAATTTCTCCAAATTCACCAAGTTTTGCAGTGTGTCTAATACAGAAAAAAAAAAAGAACAGAGTGTCTGCTGGTCAAGGTTGGAATTTCTACAGTGGACAAATGAAAATTCAGATGGATAATATTCTAACATGTGGTCAATTTTCCCGTTTATCTTTCTTTCCATTGCCCTCTCTCTCTCTCTCTCTATCTCTCTCTCTCTCTCTCTCTCTCTCTCTCTCTGCCTCCACCCGACCCCCCAACCCCCCAATGTTTATTCTCTGTCTCAACCTAAACCTCATATAGCTATCTTCTTTCTATATTTACACTCTTGCTATATGTATCTATTTAGTCATTCTTACACACACACACACACACACACACACACACACACACACACACACAACACACACACACACACACACACACACACACACACTCACACACACACACACACACACACACACAATATATATATATATATATATATATATAAAATTATAAACAAAGCTTGCTTTTGCAGTCATTGCAACACCAAGCTGCTCCGAAAATTGCAGGAATGGTGCTCAGTTACTTACCCTTGGAATTTATTAGTTTATAATACATAATAATATATATATAATATATATATATATATATATATATATATATATATACATACGAGGGCCACCCCATAAGTTCTCGGATGGGAAAAGATGGAAGTACACTGGCATTTCTTACCTAGCCCATCTTTTCAAAGTATCCTCCATCAGCGTGTATGCACTTTTCCATCCTTCTAAACCACAAATCCATCACCCCAGCCCACTCCGACTTAGGTATACCAGAAATCAAGCCCTCGGCAAAC
The DNA here is from genome assembly GCA_033310375.1 of Conus canariensis. Taxonomy (NCBI): domain Eukaryota; kingdom Metazoa; phylum Mollusca; class Gastropoda; order Neogastropoda; family Conidae; genus Conus; species Conus canariensis. The sequence goes on from CM065727.1 coordinate 59,274,405, forward strand.
GCTCGGGCATCTTCAGGGCTCTCAAACGGCTTTCCTTTCAGTTGTTTTTTCAAACGAGGGAACAAAAATAAGTCACAAGGGGCTAGATCAGGAGAATACGGAGGATGAGTGACGAGCTGCACGCTGTTCTCTTGCAAGAAGTCTAAAGTTGCAGCTGCCGTGTGGGCGCTGGCGTTGTCGTGGTGGAGGAGTAGGTGGCGGATACCGGTCCGTGGTCGCCGTGCACTCCAAGCCTCGAACACTATTGTCAGGCAGGTGCTGATGTACCATTCAGCGTTTACTGTCTTTCTTTCCAGAAGCGGTATAGTAGTCACATGGCCGGATCTTTGAAGAAAACTGCAATCATTTGCTTTGTGCAGTTTCTTGATCTCTTAAATTTCACAGGTGAGATTTCCCCTGGAAACAGCCAAACTGACGACTTCTGCTTTGTTTCGGGGTCATACTGGTAAACATAGGTTTCGTCACCTGTTACGATATTGGAGACCCAGTCTGATCTTCCTCCGTCAAATTTTTGCAGCATAAACTGGCACCATTCAACCCTAGCCCTCATCTGCTCCCCAGTCAGCTGGTGGGGCACCCAACGGGCGCAACGCTTCCGTACAGAGAGATTGTGCCGAAGAATGCAGTCTAAGCTTCCTGATGAAAGGTTTAGAGTATCCTTGAGTTCATCCTCCGTGATTCGAGGATTTTCAGTAATCATGGCCTTCACTGTGCTCACGTTCCCATCGGTAGTAACTGAAACTGGACGTCCACAACGGTCACGATCTTCCAACGACATTGTACCAAACTGAAATTCTTTGAACCACTTATGGACTGTGGATAATGATGGAGCTTTGTCTCCAAAACAGTTTGTCAAACTTATAAAACTTTCCTTGAAAGATTTCCTTTGAAGACAGTCATAATAAATCATGGCACGAAAATCTCTCCAAGACAGGCTCTCTGCAACACTTTGAAAACCGTCCCCCTTGCCATCCATTTTGCTGTCTAAAACAAATTTGGCTTTGACGATTTTTATCATTTTTTGTGTCATAGCTATTATGACATCGCTTGTAATGATGATATAAAAATTGAAATTATGCCGTCAGTGGTTTCTGCGCATCCGAGAACTTATGGGGTGGCCCTCGTATCTTGAAAGTTTATAACCTCATAATATCAGTTCATGCATATACCATATGCATCCATAAGCATCGAAGCATGCAGTTTGAGTATTATCAAGATGCAGATAGCATGTTCTTCATAGCACATGATGTCAATTTGACCTATCCAGCAAATCATTCGAAAATTGTAGAAAGTACTAGCAAACACATCCTAGACCTCCGAACCAGCAAAACACATGTCCTGAAGTCATGTTCAGCGAGAATACACGAGTATGGTTTTTGCTTTGATTTGAAACTTTGATTAAGAGGTGAAGTACGTTTCTATGTTGACGTTAATGCACGAAACATGTATTGATGCTCATCAGAAGAGCGGAGGATCAGTCGCGTGCCTCCCCCTCCTTCTCACCCCCCCCCCTCCCCAGCAATGATTAGCCGATGCCACCAGAAAGTAAGAAAGGGACAGAGAGTGAAAGAAGGGACATGAGTTTAGGAAGACATGAGTTCAGGAAGATATGAAAATGAAAAGGGGAGGGCTGGGGAGGAGTGTATGCATTGGAGAGAGAGAGGTACAAAGTGAGTGATACACCGGTTTCTCGTTTCTCGTGGGTCATGTTGCTGGTATGAATAACACGGGAAATGAGGCAGGGATTTGGGCTTCAGTTTGTCAGAACTCACATTTTATGGTCTGACTCAAAAAGAGAAACAAAGCAGAGTTGATTTAATATAAGTGGGTTTTTTTTAATGACACAGGGCTAATTGTTTCTCGCATCATAACCAGTGTTCCACGTGCACACGTAGCTCTCTTCTCTCTCTCTCTCTCTCTCTCTCTCTCTCTCTCTCTCTCTCTCTCTTCTCTCTCTCTCTCTCTCTAAGATTAAAATGAACGCCATCGTTTTAAGAGGTAAACGACGTTTGTTTTCTTTTAACTGCTGGAATCCTAGCTATATAAAACCCATTTCATTACCATCGAATTTTGAAAGCCCCTGTGCATGATCTTCACGCACACACGTACGCACGGGCACGCGCACACGCGCGCACGCACGCACGCACGAACACACACATACATAACAGCAAGAACAACAACAACAGCAACAACAGCAACAACAACACAACACACACACACCATGCACACACACACACACACACACACACACACACACACACACACACACACACACACACACACACACACACACACTCACTCACTCACTCACTTGCTCAGGTCAGTCAACCATAGAGTGCTTCTTACGATGTCGCCCTGAGCGACATGCTGGTGTCTCTGTAGGAAATGACAAGCAATATGGACAGCCGTGAGTATACTACTAGAGAAGACGTGAAAATGGCACCAAAGAAGTAAACAACAGACATCGTCACGATTGTTTGTATTTTGACAGTTACATTCACAGTCACAGTCACAGTCAGACTGGTGCACAGCGTAACTTTTAATATCTTTCATGATCTCATTTCTGTATTACGATGTCATTCTTGGACATGCATTATTTGTGTTTTTCTTAGACAACTATGTTATGAATCGCGTTCTTCCTTTGAAAAAAAGGCTTTCTAAGCTTTTCTCTTTCATTCACTCATTCATTTATTTATTCATTCATTCATTCATTCTGTCTGTCTGTCTGTCTGTCTGTCTGTCTGTCTGTCTGTCTGTCTATGTGTCTGTTTTCTGTCTCTCTGTACGTATGTCTTTCTGTGTCTCTCTGTTTCTGTCTCTCTGTCTCTGCTTTCGCCTGTCTGTCTGTCTGTCTGTTTCTCTCTCTCTCTCTCTCTGTCTCTCTCTCTCTCTCTCTCTCTCTCTCTCTCTCTCTCTCTCTCTCTCTCTCTCCCTGTGTGCACTCGTTGGACTTTTTTCGACCAGATGGTGTCAGACTTGGGGATAGGCAGGGACGGTGGTGAAGATTATTGGTAACAAAACTGGAGTATCCTGTGACTTTGTCGCCCAGAGGTGGAGAGCCATCTCCCTCCATAACAACCCGCTTGCCCCTTCCTTCCCTCTATTAACTCTCTCTCTCTCTCTCTCTCTCTCTCTCTCTCTCTCTCCCATCGCTTTCTTATTCCTGACTTTCACAGCAAGACTAGTTATCTGTGTGTCCGTTCCAATTGTGCACATAACTATGAAACGTCACGCAGTGCAAGAGATTTGCTAGTTTGTCTGGTAGGCAGTTTAGGAAGTCTGGGGTGGGGAAGGGGTGTGGGGATCGTTGTGACAGAGAGCAGTTTGTCTCAGCCCCTCCCACCATCCAGTTACCTATCTTCCTGTGAGCCCTCCCTTTTCCACTGCTACCGTTCAGGTGTGCTTTTTCTGTTTTCATTGTTGGAGTCGGTGTAGATATTATAGCATTTTGATAATTCTGGCTGCTATGCTAATCATAAGCTGCTTCATATTAGAGAGAGAGAGAGAGAGAGAGAGAGAGAGAGAGAGAGAGAGAGAGAGAGAGAGAGAGAGAGAGAGAGATGGAGAGAGACATTAAGGACGTCAGAGAAGCGGAGGGGAGAGAGGGGAGCACATTGTAATGGCGAATGGGCCAGTAACTGAACATGACTGTGTTGTCAGTCTACCCTCCACTACACCCTTTCCCTTCATTTCCTCCTGCCTCCCTCTGTCTCATCTCTGCTCCCTCACCCACCCACCCCCTTCCACTCCCACCCCCACCCCCACCTGTTTTTCTGTCTATTGTCCTTTTCACCGCACTCCCAGTGCTTCCATTTCCACTCTTCGCATAATCAGGACGCAGCACGTACTAACCAGACACTGGGTGTTCGGTAAAGCAGACAGACAAATCATTAGTCACCTTGGTAGAGAGAGGTTAGCTATCGCAACTTTCACGAGAAGCATGATACATTTGTGGGATGTTTCTTGCCTACCTGGTCAGCTTCCTTACCATTGTTGATGAGTCTGCTATGAACTGACTCAGTTGGGAGATGCTGGAATCACACTGTGGAGTGCCACCCACTTAATGGATATTTCCCTCAGAGCATTGTTGACATTGCCAGACCGACACGGCAGGTGTCTGTACCTGTCTGGCCTGGATGATGCTGGGATATAAGCTACACACAAAAAGTTAAGGATCACTTTCACAAACATTCATAACTGTCAAAATAAGAAAGTCAATGCGTTGAAGTTTGGCCAACATTTAATTCCATTCTTTAGTGATAACGATACACAATTGCCTTCAATCTCGAGCAATCGTTTGGTGTGTACATTTGATTAAAGTGGGTACGTATCCAAATTTGATTTCCCAAAGTCATTGAAATCACAAGACAGGGCATACTGATGCTCCCAAAAGCTCAGTAATGCGTGTAACCACCATGGCTGTTCTGGCACTCGACGCAGCGAGTCCTCATCGAGTTGACCAGGTTGGTGAAGATCCTCTGTGGAAGCGCCTGCCACTCAGCCTGCAGCATCTGGTAGAGGTGTTGGGCATCCCTGGGAGGGGGTGGCTCCTCACTTTGCGATCCAGCTCATCCCAGAGGTTCTCAATCGGGTTGAGATCGGGACTGCATGCTGGCCACTCCATTCTGTTGACTCCAGACTGCTGCAGGAAGTCGTTGACCACCCTTGCCCTGTGGGGGCGAGCATTGTCATCCTGGTAGACAGCCCTCGGTCCTATCTGCTGCAGTGTAGGCACAGCCAGTGGTCGAAGGATCTCATCCCAGTATCGGATGCCAGTCAGGTTACCCTGTACATGACACAAGGGTGTTCTGTGGTGAAGGCTGAAGGCCCCCCAGACCATTACAGAACCTCCACCAAAGGCCACCTTTTCTTGGACAGTGGCGTCAGTAAAGCGTTGCCCTGGGCGCCTCCAGACCCTCAGTCGGCCGTCGTTGTGGTGAAGGGTGAAGCGTGATTCATCACTGAAGAGGACCTGGGACCATTGCTGACGTGTCCACCTCACGTGACGTGCGCAGAAGGCGCGGCGTGCTGCCCTATGGCTGGAGTTAAGCGTGGCCGTACTGCTGGGCGACGAGAACGGAGATTAAACCCATGTAGGCGGTTCCGTATGGTCTGCTGGCTGATGTTGATGTTAGTAGCCACCCTGAACTGCCTTTGAATTATGCTGGAAGAGGCTGTTCTTGTCTGCAGGGCTTGTCGTTCAATGAGACGATCGTCACGTGGGGTTGTCTTCTTCGGTCGACCAGATCTGCGTCTTTCATTGACAATCCCAGTGGCTGTGAAGCGTTGAATCAGTCGGACAATGACCGAGATGGACACATGAAGTCGCCTGGCCACTTCTCGCTTGGGAACACCATCTTGGAACCATGCAACAGCTCGTCCCCTGTCCAACTCGCTTAATTTTCGTCGTGGAGGCATTGTCAGATCAGGCCTACTACTGGTGGAATGTCTTCTTATATAGCCAAGCGAGCGACAGCATCTCACACATAAACAGCAGTGCTTGCACGTGCATAATGGTTTTTCCATCTGGCAAGTGCAATGTGTTCAGGCAGAACGGTCCAAAACAAGGTCATTTTTCACAAGTTTCCGCTTTTCCGTTTGCGGCCCAGCTCAGTAGTAGAGAATCCCGTGCAATTTTCGCACTAACACAACATCGCCCACTTACAGCTGAACAAGAATTCATGACAATTTGGCTGGACTAAGAAATAAATAACAGTAGCGAACTGAGTTTATTACGCACCTGTTTTCACATACCGATCCTTAACTTTTTGTGCGTAGTATAGAATAAATGTTAAGTGTACATTGCAGTCCGGCCAGGATCGAGCTCCGTAACATCATTTCCATCATCTTCTTCGGTCGTTATGAAAATAGTAAGAAACTAAAGTTTTGTGTGCATTTGTCCTCTGCTTTGTAGTCACTATACTTTTCCTCTTGGTCGTATTAATTTCCTTGCCCTTGGACACACACACACACACACACACACACACACACACACACACACACACACACACACACACACACACACACATGCGGACACTTTCTCTCTCTGTCTCTCTCTCTCTCTCTCTGTCTCTCTGTGTTTCTGTCTCTATCTCTGTTTGTCTGTCTGTTTGTCCGTTTGTCTGTCTCCCTCTCTCCCTCTCTCTCTCTCTGTCTCTCTCTTACGCACACCCACACCCACACCCACACCACACACACACACACACACACACACACACACACACAACACACACACACACACACACACACACACACACACACACACAACACACACACACACATACTTCACTGACTGAAACCATTTCACTCATCACACACACAAGAACACACACACACAACACACACACACACACACACACACACACACACACACACCGCACCACACACACACACACACACACACACACACACACCACACACACACACACACAGCACACACACCACACACACACACATACACACACTTGTCCTTTGCCCTACTCAGTCATATGCGTACACGCGCACATATGCACTCACAGACGAAATAAAAAATAAAACCAAATCTCTCTTTCTCTCTCTCTCTCTCTCTCTCTCTCTCTCCCCTCTCTCTCTCTCTCTCTCTCTCTCCTCAACACACACACACACACACACACACACACACACACACACACACACACACCACACACACAACCGTGCCCCCCCCCCCCCACACACACACACTCACCACACACGCACACAAAAATGTATGGATGCACGCACGCACATGCACTAACATACTAACAAAATTAAATTATCTCTCTAAAAAAAAAGGGTGATGTAAATTACCCAGGTAACTAGAGAAGTATTTTAATTTGTGACGCAAGTAGTAAAATCTACAGTACAATTATTAACAGTAGACTCCAAGATTATATTGAAGAACATAAT
>CM065727.1:59303807-59313807 GCA_033310375.1 Conus canariensis
ATGTTCTGCTAGATTGCGGTATATGAAACCCAGATGAACTGGCTCACATTTTTAAAAATCAACTTGGATCCATACTGACTCGATATTATGGTAATTACAAGGTTCAGCACATTTAAACTTTATACTATGGTGAATGTACACTACCAAACCCGTTTCTTTGGGATGTTTAGCATCTTTGCAGATTATAATATATCCAGGAATGGAGATTTCAGAATCTAGAATGTGTTCTGTAAGGCGTGATTCGGCAAAGCCAAAAATATGGAAATGCTTACCAGCATTTGTCAAAACAAATAAAACATCAGATATTTTATTGATTAAGTGATTTATGTTGAGGAATCCCACTCTAAAACCATCTTTAGACGGCCAAGTTTCCAAAGTCTCAGGCATCCATAAGATTGGCTAAAGCAGACGAAGAAGGGGGGGGGGGGGGGGGGATACACGAAGTATTAAACGTGGGGGAGGACGGAAGAAGGGTAAGTAGTGACTAATGAAGAAGGGAGGGAGGGGGAAAAAGCCCTAAACAAACAAACAAAACCCCAAACAAACAAACAAAAACCCGACGAGCTACAACAACAACAAAGAACAGTAAGGCAGGTTGACAAAAAGTAATACAAGCTTATGTACATACAATGGGAGAAACTTTGGCCACAAACACACAAGTAATGCTTGTTGTTTACAATACTAGTATCTTATACTTGAGTCGGTCTTACAAGATTAACGAGAAAGATATTATCATTACCAAGATCCAGAAAACAGTGAGTGCGTTAACGTGCACATTACATCATAAATTTTCATACGCACATAGGCAAACATTCACAAACCAAAAATATAAACAGACATGCACACACATTTATAAACTATAAATGCGCTAACATGCACAAAACAACATGTATTATTTTCATACGCACATAGGCAAGCACTCGTTCACACACTAAAGCAAAGAAAGGCATGCACTCAAATTCACTTACAAGAAAAACAACAACAACAACAACAAAAAAACATAAGTATAAGCATACGGAAGTTATTAAAAAAAGTCATCCTTTATAAGAAGATGAGGATACTAATGATATCTTCGTGCGCGTACGTATACGTGTACACAACCCTAGACAAACACACGCACGCGCCCGTGCAAAGAGAGAGAGAGAGAGAGAGAGAGAGAGAGAGAGAGAGAGAGAGAGAGAGAGAGAGAGAGAGAGAGAGAGAGAATCGAGGAAGAAAACTGGGGGAAGGAAGGGGGGGGGGGCAGAGAAATGGTGGAGATGTCTTAGAGAAGTATTCATTATCGTCGCCTGCCGCCCCTCTCTGCTGCATGGGTTGCGAACAACGATCCACCAGAACCCTCTCCATGCTGGCCCTTCCTCTTCGGCTGTCTCATTGCTGTGGATGTATTGTATTGTAGGCCAATAATTTCTCCACCACACGATGTTTTCCTGTGTGAAATGTGTACTCGTCTTTCTCTTGGAGACAGTGCGTACCCATAGCAAAGCGCCATCCAAATCATTTTCCCCATTATCTGAGTATGGTATTTTACTGCTAAAACAAATCCCCTTGTTGCACTGAATGCACACAAGGCTTGGAGTTTATTGTCATAACCAGCATACAAATACTCATACCATAATAAATTGTAGCGCAAAGGAAGGAGGGAGGGAAAAAAAAACTTCGCCTGGTATATGACCAGCTTCGAACCACAAACTTCTTTCTTTATAAAGACAGTCTGTATTCCCGCGGGCCAGCATTTCGACCGGTGGGTACAGTGACCGCGATTGACGGTGTCGTCAATCTGTCAAACCATTTACCATGACACCATTTTCCCCCATCTCTCCCTGGACTTACTGGGTCCAGTTCTATGACCATGGAATATCACTCGCCATCAGGACAACCGTCTTTTATGTCAAGTTGACAGACTGATTGGACTGGCGCCATCAGGGACAACCGTCTTTTATGTCAGGTTGACAGACTGATTTGGACTGGCGCCATCAGGGACAACCGTCTTTTATGTCAGGTTGACAGACTGATTTGGACTGGCGCCATCAGGGACAACCGTCTTTTATGTCAGGTTGACAGACTGATTTGGACTGGCGCCATCAGGGATCAACCGTCTTTATGTCAGGTTGAAGATGATTTGGACTGGCGCCATGGCCCTCTTTTTGTCAGTGACGACTGATTTGGACTGGCGATGCTGGATTTAGGGATGGGACATAGGGATGGTTTTCTTGCACCCCAAACCACTTAACCATTCATTACACCTTCACCTCATCCCTTGTCCTGAGTTCCTGGACGTTCAGCACTTTAACGAAAAGATTGTGGCAGCGGTCATTCAGTACAGTAATACTGTACAGTATGATTTCTTTCCCTGATACCACTTAGTATTCTGCTTTGAATGTGTTTTTGATTCGATTGGTATTTAATCACCATGAATTAAGTGACATGTTTGAAACCATGGGAGAGAGAGAGAGAGAGAGAGAGAGAGAGAGAGAGAGAGAGAGAGGGAGAGCGTGGGTATGGGGGTGGGGTCGTGGAGAGTAATGATACTCTGTGCTCATCATGAAGAAACATCCCTCCTTGTCATCATCTCGCAAGCAGCGCTATCAGCACCACCAATTGACAAGACATCGGTCCGAGCAGTTTAAGCGTGAAATCAGAGACCAGCATGGTCCGTAACAAAGTGCTATCAGGTCAGCCGGATCGGCGCCCCGTGTTCACCCAGTCATAAAGAGCCACCGCTAATTTGACGGTTCAGTGAACAGAGGGAAATCGATCGGATAATCTCTCTCTCTCTCTCTCTCTCTCTCTCTCTCTCTCTCTCTCTCTCTCTCTCTCTCTCTCTCTCTGTGAGACCTCGAGTGGTATGTTCTACGACAGAATTCTCTGGCAGATATCTTATCTCGTGTAGGTGATATTTAGAAAACGGAAGGTTTTTTTTTCGGGGGGGGGGGGGGGGGGGTGGGGGGGGGTGACAATAGTTAAATGCATTTTACGCTTATCAGACCCCAAAAATAGTCGAAAACGCTTACATCCATTCTTCACTCATGAAGCCGTATCACATGAATTGAAACTAACCTCGTCTGCAGTGTTACGTATAAAACTCTTGAAGTCGCTTTATGGGTGTTGTGTGTGTTTGAGTGCGTGTGTGCGTGCGTGCGTGCGTGCGTGCGTGCGTGCGTGCGTGCGTGCGCGCGCGCGCGCGCGCGCGCGCGCGCTGGGTGTGTGTGGTGTGTGTGTGTGTGTGTGTGTGTTGTGTGTGTGTGTGTGTGTGTGTGTGTGTGTGTGTGTGGTGTGTGTGAGGTGGGGGGTAGGGGGTTGAGGGAAAAGGAAGGGAGTGAGGGGAAGGGAGGGGATCACATTGTGATCAGTCCGTTCTTGTTAACGTTCACCGTAATGAAGAATCGTTGTTTTTGATCTGTGGGTATATGTCAGTGCTTGGACTTTATTCGCTCAATACGAGCAATGTGAATGCTCTACATTTTCTATGAGATCAGTTTGTGACCTCCTGACAGAAGAAATGAAGAATCGTTAGTGTTTGATCTATGGATATGTACATATTACTTTGTCCAATGTTTGCAGTGGAAACGGCCTATATTTTCTATGAGATCAGTCTGTGACCTCCTAACAGAAGAAATTAATACCCCCCCCCTCTCTCTCTCTCTCTCTCTCTCTCTCTCTCTCTCTCTCTCTCTCTCTCTCTCTCTCTCTCTCTCTCTTAATCATAAAATGAACCTTCCTTCTGACTGTTATTCAATATGAGTTGGGCGTCCGAGTATTGAATGAAAAAGTACTCATATTTTTCTGTCTTACATTTCTATCAAGACACTCGTTTTTTTCTCAAACGTAATAACTGTTCATGAATTAAGAACGTCGTTTGGAATTTCTTTACGTATAATTCCTTGTAGTCTTGAAGTTGTTCTTTTGAGTTAATGCCTATCAAGAACTACAGTTCAGTGCAGTTATTTCTTTCTTCTGTCCTTGAACTTCGTGGGGTGCCATACTGTCTTTCTCTTTACTCCCAATCCCCACTCCTTCAACAATTTATGAAGGTCTGCTTTAACAAGCCAGTTGATTTTATGACATGGCCATGCTAACACAGGTTCTTCTAGTTGCAAAGTGAGATGACTGCAGGCGGAAATCTAAACAAACCTTAAATAAATGTTAGCGAACCGCCCCAAAAAACGTTGACCTTGATAATGTCCAGTGCCTGGCGTTCTCTCACTGTAGAAGCAACAAGTATCAATGCCGTGCCACGCCACCGTTATTCAATTCAGACTCGGGTAAAAGCTATATAAACTAAAGATATCAACTTCCTCTCTCTCCTCCCTGGCATCCTCTGGTTCAGTCAATGTGTTGCTGGGCCTCTCAGCCTTCGGGTCTGGCCACAGTGATCATGGTGTTAAGGTATGTGACTTCTGTGGTTTTGTGTATCTATTTTTATTAGTGTAGACAGCGAAGGTCGCAGTTGAAAGTTCGAATTCCTGCGAATGTCTTTTATAATTTGTAGTCAAAATGAATACATGTATCAATTCTAAGAGCCTGTTTACTGAAAGAATGTTATTATTATATTCTGCATCGTCCGATCCTCTGTCTGGTATGTTTCTGAACGTGTATAAAGGAGTTTTTCTAACATCTCACACTGTCCTATCAACCTCACACTATCTCACTTTCAGCCTCGTATCTCTGAGTTAATGGCTCTCTCTCTCTCTCTCTCTCTCTCTCTCTCTCTCTCTCTCTCTCTCTCTCTCTCTCTCTCTAACGATAACGGTACTTAGAAGTCTTAGTCATTAGTCAGCTGCAGGTTGATTTATTAACATCCCACAATTACCTGAGTAAGATCACCAACATCCCCAGACGCTTCTGAGTAACATCCTCTAACACATCTGAGCTCAATTCCTTTTGTGTAATAGATCTACGATATCAGAGCTCAGTTCCGTTCGTGTGATAGGCGTATGTTCTGACGTCCCATTTGATGATTTGACATATGCGATTATTGTTGATAATATGACCCATATATGACGCTTTAATATCTTGCGGTAACATTTTTTCCAAACCAACCTGGGGTCCCATGCCTCAGACACATACAGGAAGATGGAATATACGAGAAGATGAAACGTACCAGTTTCTTCGTATGATGTCTTGGCATGTTTATTCATTAAACATTCTTAATTTCAGCTAGCTACCTACTCAGGCCTTTTTTTTTTTTACAGAGCAAGAATCGGAAGGGAAAAAAGTATGTACATCCATAGTTTTTTACCTTGGAAGTAAGAATCATCAGCAGCATTATCATCACCACGTCGATCACAATCCTCCTCCTCCTCCTCCACCTCCTCCTCGTCTCTCTCTCTCTCTCTCTCTCTCCTCTCTCTCTCCTCTCTCTCTCTCTCTCTCTCTCTCTCTCTCTCTCCAAGCATAGAATGTTATTCAACTGGATATAGTTCCAATGCTTCATGTCAAATAAACACCTGTTTAACGGCGAAGCACAACACCATAATCATGGAAGAGTACACGAGAGTGGAAATTGATGGCGGACAAACGACACTGAAGTACAACGAACCCGACACGATACTTTTCCAAACTTCCGTACTTTGGTGTGTGCGTGCGTGTGCGCGCGCGCCTGCGTATGGGGTGTGTGTGTGTGTGTGTGTGTGTGTGTGTGTGTGTGTGTGTGTGTGTGTGTGTGTGTGTGTGTGTGTGTGCAAGTGCGTGTGCGTGCGTGTGCGGGGTGCGTGTGAGTGTGTGTGTGTGTGTGTGTGTGTGTGTGTGGTGTGCGTGTGTGTGTGTATAGTGCGTGCGTGCGTGCGTGCGTGTTTTGTGTGTGTGTTTTGTGTGCATCTCTCTCTCTCTCTCTCTCTCTCTCTCTCTCTCTCTCTCTCTCTCTCGCTCTCTCTCAGCAAACAACGCATAGTCAAGAATTAGCATTGCAGCCAGACACATTTGAATCAGATCATACCAATTCAACGAATAAAGAAAAAAAATGAACATGGGGAGGCAGGGGGAGGGGTGGGGCGTGGGGGGGGGGGGGGGAGCTGAATGGAAGACGAGTGGATGGTGATGGAGGTGGAGACGAAGTGCTCCTGGTGACAATGAGTTCGATCCAGCGGACGAAAGGCCTAGGAGCAGGCAATACAAATACATCTGCCTTCAAGAGGGATTACGATAGTTCCCTCATGCAGCTAGTGAAGAGTTTTCATATTTATAACATATTGTCTTAATTTTATGTTCCCATTTTCTTCATCTTCAACCCCCCACCTCCCCCCACCCCCACCCCCTGCCTTAAGTTCAAATCTTTGCCAAGTCATTTCTGTGATGACGGAGGGGTTGTTGGCCTGCGCTTGTGTTTCCCCCACTATTAGATTGTTCGGCTTTGTATTCGTCTGACTATTCAAGTTTAAAAGGCTGTGCCAGTCTCGAATAAAAGTTACTCTATGTTAGGTTTTCTTATCGGAGCAAGACTTACCCTACTTGTGTATTGCTAAAAATGGTGAGCTAGCTATTAGTGGCCGTGCTGTTTCAGGCCGCCCTGGCACAAGTTGGATTCCGTCCTGAAGACTTGTAGAATTAAACCGAATATTACTCACATGCCTGTTCTGCCAGCAATTAGCGAATTGCAGTTTAAACTATTTAAACACATTACCAGAAATGCCAAAATATTTTTGAAAGTTCTGGAAGTACATGTACCTCAACTTCATTGGGAAAACGCTTTGGCATTACGATGTTACAAAGCATTTTGTGATCATATCTAAGTCATTATATTATCTGGTGGTGCAACAGTAAGTCTAACATATTCATTCGTTTCTGCTGTACTAATTCTAAAGTGTCTTTTCTTCCAGTGCAAGATGAACCAAACATTACTCTGCTGTGATAGGTCCCATTGTTTACGGCTTATCCCACCACAGAACTACATCAGAGATGTAAGCTACGAAGAAACGAAACCACCAAGACTCGGTTTCCAAACCAAGTCGAATACTGATCTAAAACAAAGATCGTCATCAACCAAGTTTCAGTCAGATCAAATGAACCAGAGATCGCTTATCCATGACAACTTCAATTTATTTTGTAGCATTACAACACCAAGACTTGAAAACAATAGATAATTCTACATAGGGAACATGTCGAGGATCTCAATCATGATTGAAATTTATGAACGGTTTTCGCTCAGGTCTCCTCCGGACTGACAGACGAGATGGTCGTAGTGACTAGCATGAGACAATAAAAATGCAGTGTATTGCTTATTCTGTGCTCGGATACCCGCTTGACATGCGTAAACCAGAGTGGAAACATATAATTTAACTGCTCGTATTCTGTTTGGTATCAATTTTTGATTTTTATCTTTGTCATTGATTTAGTAGCACAGTGTTTAGTGTAGCTTTAGTTCTTGCTGCTCTTTTTTCTGTACATTTTTTTAAAGCTCATGAATAATTTGTTACAAACGTTCACTTGTAAATAGTCTTTTTTATTGCTGCTGTTTTGCTTGTGGTTTGTATACGTATTCGAGGTTTCTTTTTATGATGTCAATGACACAAAGTTTTGACAAGCATTTACGAGTGCGAAGGATATATTAATCTGTTCAACCATTGTCTCTCTAAGTATTTTTTCTACGTTTTTTTTTTTCAATCTCGATTCTTTATTTTCTTTCTATTTTGCCTTTTTCCTTTTCGTTTCCATGGGACTTATTCCGACTGATTTTTCGTGACAACCAACAGGTTCTCCAACATTAACGGAAAAAACATTCTGTAATTTACCAAACCCAAGACATGCTAATGTCTGACAGTTGTAGCCATCCATGATGTATCATGCACCCTTGCCCATCCCACTACCCTTCTCTGTGAACAACGTGGCCAGCACCTAACGACTACAGTCCTGTAATGCCAGCTCGAACAATTCTAAGCACAGCCAGGCATCAGGATCCACACCAGTAAGCGCAATGCCGCCATTATCAGGATGCAAACATCCTGTCTGGCATTGTACAGAATAGCAGCTGGCGGCCGCCATGATCTTTACTGCTGCAAGAGAATCCACGAGAACCATCAAACACGTGTCGTAAAACCCGCTAACCACCAGACGCGTTTAGTACAGCCCTGAAGATGGGGAACTACATGGCGGGGAGAATGCCTGAAAACGACGTGTGCTTCAGAGGAAAAGCAGATGTCTGTGTTTCTAGGTTTCATGTGAAAAGCATGTTTCCATGGTGATTGATTTTGTGTTAAAAAAAATTGAAAAGGGCAGTTATGTTAACAGGAGACTTTAGCTGCTGACGTAAGAAATGGAAGGGATAGAGAGGATACAGGGAGGGGGGGGGGGTTACTATCAGAGGGAATGGCGCTGGAGACTGAAGAAGGCGGCACATAGGGATTGGGAATGAGATGGGAATGCTCGTTTTAGGCTCTGAAAGACAGGCTGTTGCACGATGTGTGTGCAAGTTCACGAGTAACTTTTTTTTCCCGAGACAAGAAAATAATCGTGTAAAATTTGTGTTGTAGGTGATTGCCTTTCTTTCACTCCCAAAGCCGTCCCTCCTAACATGTGTATGTCGTACGCGCGCGCGCGCGCGTGTATATTATATATATATATATATTGTGTGTGTGTGTGTGTGTGTGTGTGTGTGTGTGTGTGTGTGTGTGTGTGTGTGTGTGTGTGTGTGTGTGTGTGTGTGTGTGTGTGTGTGTGTCCAAAATGCTTTGTGTTGGTGTATTATCTCTGTCGGTCGCTCAGTCTGTGTCCCTCTTATTTACTTTCTTAACAATTTGCATATAGTTTTTTCCTGTTCTAATAGCTGCTATAGTTCTCAATTATCCTAACTGCAGCAAATTTTCAACAAAGCATGTGCTTTACTTGTAATCAACTTGAAAATATGTTGTCGAAAACAGCTTGTCCTCGTACCCTGCAATGTGCAGCAATTCTTTTTGGGAGTTTAAACGAACTAGAGAACACTGCCCTGGACTAACTTGTTGCCCGAAACGAACAAAAGAACACTGCCCTGGACTAACTGGTTGCCCGAGATTACCATAGCAACAGTCAGAAAACTGCAGAGACAAAAGTCATATCCAGCCACCTTCCAAAGCTGAGAATGTCGTCAAATGGAAGGAGGGAGATATCGTTGAGACAAAAACTTAAAATGGTCCTCGCGGACTCGATATGCTATGGAATACTGGGAGATAAGCTCCTCCAAATATAGCCTCCAACCCACACCTTACCACTCTCCACGACTCCTGTCCTTCCTTCATCCCTGCCTTCTCTGCCCCTTCCTTCTTCTTCCAGTTGTCCCATTGTCCAGTCCTTCTAATTCAACGAAGTTCACAAGAGGGGTACAAATGCGTCTTTTGTCATTATCCCTCTTTCCACCATTTTTATCTACTGTCTTAATAATAATGATAATGAAATAGTATATGCGCCCCATCTCTGATGAGCTCAAAGCGCTTACAAAGTGTGAATAAAAGCATAAACTACAATAAACAGCTGTATTCATGCCAAAGATAGAAAGAAAATAGAGGCGAACTTCATAAATATTAAGCAAGAAATAAACAAGTCACAAATATCTCACATAATTAAAATCACTCAATGACATGATGAATATCTAATATACAAAATACAAGCGTACGCGGCCGCGCGCGCGCGCGCGCGCACACACACACACACACACACACACACACACACACACACACACACACACACACACACACACACACACACGATCACATTTCATGAATAGCATGTCAAAAGATATTTTGAAAAAGAAAGGACACGGAAATCAAGGGGAAAAAAATAAACATCGCACCATTTTAACATAGTCCTAATAAAAATTTATGTTGGAAACAAACAAAATCTTGTAAAGTATTAAACAAGAAGACAGAAGAAAAGTAAGCAACGCACACACACGCACAAAGGCTGCATACGCGCCAGCGCCCGCACACACCAACACACGCGCTCGCACACACACACACACACACACACACACACACACACACACACACACACACTCAGACAGACCTGCACAGACACACGAACAGACAGA
>CM065727.1:59326307-59331307 GCA_033310375.1 Conus canariensis
CGCTGCTGAAGACACATAGAAAGGTCACTGAAGTACATTAAGCTAGAGTTTGGAATGGGTAATAACATATCAGATAAAATGTGCTTGAACTCTTACTCAGGGTTTTCATCTTTCTGTGTAGCGTTATGGGTTCACCACACACACACACACACACACAACACACACACACACACACACACGCAACACACACACACAAACACACACACACACACACACACACCACACACACACACACACAAAGAAGAGAGAGAGAGAGAGAGAGAGAGAGAGAGAGAGAGAGAGAGAGAGAGAGAGAGAGAGAGACGAGCGTTGTTTTAGTCCTGTAATTTGCGTGAAACGTTCGTGTTTGAATCTCTCTCTCTCTCTCTCTCTCTCTCTCTCTCTCTCTCTCTCTCTCTCTCTCTCACACACACACACACACAGATACACACACACACACACACACACACACACACACACACACACACACACACACACACACACACACACACACACACTTTGATTTTGAAAAAGCGTTTGACTCGATCAATCGAAATTTACTGTGGCCTGTATTGATGAAAAATGGTATTAGTGGAAAATTGTTTAAATGTATTCGTAGCATGTACAATGCAGTTAAAATAAGAATAAGAAGTGGCAATAAATTAACTGACTTTATAGCGTGCACTAGAGGAGTAAAACAAGGAGATGTGTGCAGTCCTATTTTATTTTCATTATTTATCAACGAGCTTACAACTGAAATAGTAGAAAACGGTAGGCATGGTGCTAGGTTTATAAACGATCCTACAGAACTCTATATTTTATTACTAGCAGATGATGTAGCTCTGCTCTCAGAGACTGTTGTTGGTCTGCAGAGACAACTAAATAATTTGAAATACTCAGCTGATAAATTAGAATTGAAGGTCAATTTTGATAAAAGTAAGATTATTGTCTTTAGGAAGGGAGGTTACTTGGCTGCAACTGAGAGATGGCTGTATGATGGTACTGTCATGCCCGTTGTAAACGTTTATAAATATCTCGGCATAATTTTTTCTACCCGGCTGAGTTTTGCTGCAGCATGTAAAGACCTTTCTAGTAGGGCTAGGAATGTATTATTATGTGTTATGAAGAAATTGTTTGTGCTACATAATAATTCCTTGGAAGTGTTTGTCAAAATTTTTGAGGCACAGATACAACCCATTGTGCAGTATGGTTCGGAGCTATGGGGTTTAGATAAGAATGCTGTAGTTCATTGTGAATCGGTTCATTTGACTGGGTTAAAAAAGTTTTTGGGTGTAGAACTTAGAACGCCAAATGATTTAATATATGGAGAAACAAACAGGTATCCAATATATATAAATTCTGCAGTTAAAAGTATCCGCTACTGGTTAAAGTTATTAAACATGACTAATGATAGATTACCACGAAAAGCGTACAATACACTACTTGATCTCGACTCAAGGGGCAAAAGTAATTGGGTTTCAAATGCTCGTATCTGTTTGTGTGAGCTGGGATTAGGATATGCATGGATATACCAAGGACTAGGAGAAGAACGTAAGTTTATACAAACAACTCGACAAAGATTGATCGACAGTAGATGGCAAGCGTGGGAAAGTCACATTCAATCCAGTAACAGATTTGATGTGTACAGAGTTCACAGTTCCTCACATTTAGTTAAGAATTACCTTTTGTTTAATATGAAAATGCACTTACGATTTACTTTCACTAGATTTAGATTTGGAATCTCTGATATTAAGGTACATGCTAATCGCTACAAAAATGCGAGTTACAATGAATTGCTCTGTCCCCTTTGTAAAGAATCAGTCGAAGATGAAGTTCATTTTGTCCTGCAGTGCCCTGCTTATAGTAACCTTCGTTTGCAGCTAATACATACAAAATTTTATAACCAACCATGTATGTTTCGTTTTTCCTTGCTAATGGCATCAGAAAAAGAGAGTGTAATTCGCAGTTTAGTTCTTTATGTATATAAAGCTTTCCGGTTAAGAGAAACATTGCTTTCTTGATTGACTGCATTTTGTAATTGTAAGGACTCGTGATACTGCTGCCTTTATGATATTTTTCTTGTAATATTGTTATCGCCTCTTTCATATGGGGCTATGGCCTTAAATGATTAAATCATCTGAATCTGAATCTGAATCTGAATCTCTCTCTCTCTCTCTCTCTCTCTCTCTCTCTCTCTCTCACACACACACACACACACACACACACACACACACACACACACACACACACACACACACACAGATACGGACACACAGAGATACGGACACACACACACACACACACACACACACACACACACACACACACACACACACACACACACACACACACACACACGAAGCAAACTACAGTGCAACATTACCCTAGCAGCCAGAATCATCTAAATCGTATGACAAAAACTGTTACTACTTAACAATGAAACTTGACAAACCACCCACCAACGAAAACAAATCCAACACGCATCAGTAGACGGGGGAGGGGGGGGATGAAAGCAGGATAACACGTGGGTGGATGATGGTGGATATGGAGACCAAGTGCTATTGCTGACAGCGAACTTCACATACCCCCCACCCTCCTCGCTCTCCCCAGGTTCCTTAACTGCTAGCCAGAAAGACAAAGCAATATCTGGCACTGCGAAGCGTTTCACCCTTATGCACAAAATTGAACTGTCATACTGTGTTACTGTTACTACTGTAGAAAAAAAGTCAAGAGATGGGGAGCAATGAGGAAAGCAGCAGCAGGGAACAGAGGGAAGGAGGTAGGGGCAAGGGGGTTGTTTTGAAGGAGGATAGCTCAACATGGCTAGAGCAGCGAGTCACTGGATCCTCCTGTCTTTTGCAAAGTAATACCGCCACCATCTCCACTTACTGTTCTTTACTATTGGATCGACGAATAGGTCAAAAGAGTGCAGCTAAGAAGTGTCCATTCAGTACAAGACTGTGACTTCAGTGCTAGTTGTCGGGAATGTGATTTTAGAGTTCTTTCAGATCTTGTTCTTTGTCACATTTACTTCATTAGTTACTGTTTTGTTTACGAATCGATTGATAGCATCATTTATTCATTTACTTTTTCGTGTGTGTGTGTGTTTTTTTTAATCTCTCACTGAACTTAAATAGAGATGTTTACCTGTTAACAGCTAAATCCATTTGCTCCATTACTTTTTTATGCTGTCTTCATTTGTTTTAGTACAAATGTGTGTGTGTGTGTGTGTGTGTGTGTGTGTGTGTGTGTGTGTGTGTGTGTGTGTGTGTGTGTGTGAGCGACACAGAGAGAGAGAGAGAGAGAGAGAGAGCGAAGGAGAGAGAGAGAGAGAGAGAGAGAGAGAGAGAGAGAGAGACCACGCATGCGCACGCACACACCACATGAAGTAAAGTAAGATTGTAATTGTCACAGACGTTTTTTTTTCTTAAATAAGTAAATATTGTTTGTAACAAAGCAGTACTCCAATCATCACAAGACAACAACACAATCCAATAGTTGCGATCGTCACGCGTGGAAATTAACAGTGAGGCATCACATGCAATAAAGTGCTTTCCATGTCACCACGTAACAATATTGCAATCTCATAGATTCTCTGCTAGCAAAGGATACTATTCTCACTCACATTGCAGGAAAACCTAACGGAGTAACAAAATTAGTACATATAAAAACCATTATGCTAGCACATTCTGGTGTAGGGTTGAAAACTCCAAACCAGAATCCTGAACAGAGCCAAGACAACTGTTGGAAGTAACTAACAAGAGGGAACTATGGGGACGGGTGGACTTGAAGACAAAAAGAAGAAAAAGAAACACCCGAAGGTGCTGGGGAGGACCCAGAGAAGCACTGTCTTCACCCGCCTTTTGAGCAGTCCTGAACCACCCTTGGAGGCCTGCGCTGTGTTGACGATGGGTACAGGCACGCGCGCAACACTCCATTAAGATATCAAGGGACATAACTGCTCCCGAACAGAGGTAAATCAGAATATAGGATGCAACTCATAACAGCCTTACAATAGTATCCCCATGGGTGTACCAGCCCGTATTTCATGACTGCAGAGCCCACCGGCAAAAGACATCACCCTCCAGCTGCCGAGCACACCCCACAGACCCAACCACCCCTGCCCACGGACAGATGAAGACAGTGCCACTCCAGACACAGCCAAGCTTTCGCCATACGGTCTTATGTGCCCTCAAGAGAGAATCCAAAGTTGTAGTCTTTCCCACTGTCAACAGGACTTTCCCTGTGGTCAGTGGGTCTTTCCTCACCGTCACTGGACCTTTCTCCAGGGTCAGCCTAGTCAAGGCAAAGAAGAAAAAGAAACACCCGAAGGTGCTGGGGAGGACCCAGAGAAGCACTGTCTTCACCCGCCTTTAGAGCAGTCCTGTACCACCCTTGGAGGCCTGCGCTGTGTTGACGATGGGTACAGGCACGCGCGCAACACTCCATTAAGATATCAAGGGACATAACTGCTCCTGAACAGAGGTAAATCAGACTACAGGATGCAACTCACAACAGCCTTACAATAGTATCCCCATGGGTGTACCAGCCCGTATTTCATGACTACAGATATAGGTGTATGTGTGAGTGTCCGTGCACACACACACACACACACACACACACACACACACACACACACACACACACACACACACACACACACACACACACACACACACACACACACACACACACACACACCTGCCGAACGAAAACCGTTATTACAAAATGTAAACAAAGAAGACTTGGGCAGCATGAAGACAGCAAATGACACCGATCGATGTCCCCGTACCACTGAAAATACGGTGCCTTATTTTACGGTTGGGAAAAGTAAGGCCTATGACGTTGTTGACCTGAACGCGATTAATCATGGCTATGTCTGGTCTCGGATTTTACGATCGAATTCTGCAGGTCGGTGTCTTATTAATCGCTTGTGCTGATGCTATTGCTCTCTCTCTCTCTCTCTCTCTCTCTCTCTCTCTCTCTCTCTCTCTCTCTCTCTCTCTCTCTCTCTCTCTCTC
>CM065727.1:59338807-59341307 GCA_033310375.1 Conus canariensis
GAGGGGGTGGCAACAGCCACAGGTTGAGGGCAAAGAGCTGATCACTGGTTCAAGGGAATAGAAAGGAATGGTTTATGGGAGCAGGGTTTCAGGGTAAAAGAGTGTATATGCAATTTTATATGTATTTTATTGTTCAGATGCTCCTACATTTACATGAAAAGTACACCCTTCAGTCAAGAGCTCTTCTCTTCAGGGTTGTAAACCAAATATACTGCAGGAGTTTGTAAACATGCTTGTGTTCAACATTCCAGTTATTAATGACACTTTCTGTCCTACCAATAGGCTAAGAATAAAAGAAATACATGGAGAGAGAGAGAGAGAGAGAGAGAGAGAGAGAGAGAGAGAGAGAGAGAGAGAGAGAGAGAGAGAGGGTGGGGGCACAATGCATGAATAGAGAGACACACATTTTGATGCTGCCGTACAGACAAAACACACGACAGATCAATACACCAAGGCCATGAATGCTGTTTCGGGTAGATAGACAGCAATAACTAGATTGTTCTGAAATTCTTGTTCATGAAGTCTGGAAGAGCCCCCCACCCCACCCCAACCCCCCGTCACCGTCGTCTCCTCCACATTATGTTTTACATATGCATTTTTCTAACGAAAGTAAATATGAAATGAGGCAGAGAACAGAAAACAATAAACAACAAACGGTAGGATAATTCTTGCTCCCACAAGAAAACAAATATACGCCCATAACTCCAAAGGAATGCTGCTTATGACACCGTGTCGTCTTGGGGATGTTTCCTTGCTTGTTCTGTGTGCTCTGTAATGTCATATTTGCTGGACGATTCGGTGTCGTGTCGCAGCATTCCGTTGAAGTTATGGGCGTATATGTGTTTTCTTGTGGGAGTCAGAGTTACCCTACTAGTTTGTTGCTAGCGGTTTCTAAGGAAACAGCTGGCGCAAAGATAGGTTCCAGGTGACTTCTAGAAGATGAAATACGACGTCAGGTTAGGGGTGGTCCATGTGTCCATGAACGGTGAGTTCCATCATCGGTAGGCATCTCTTCACTGAAGTGAAGTAATTGGAGGAAGGGGAGGAGGAGGTAGGGGGGAGTCAGGAGGAGAGGTTTGGGCTGTGAATACTGCTTGTTTCTTTTCTGCTGCTTTTAAGATGTACTATGCCTCTTAAAACGCTTACATGGATGTTTCAGTTTCATCAAGAAGGTGTCACTGTTGTGGACTGGTCCATATACGCTACACCATATCCGTTAAGTTCCCAGACCACACGAGGAAATTTAAGAACAGTGTTTTATGGCTGTGACTGAGCAGATGTCTGACCTGCGCATTAGCCTACGGCGCCGGTCTGACCTTGGGTACCTACCTAACATTGGCTGTACAGTTAGTATCAAATATATAGATGATGAAACATTCTTGTTACAGGTTCCTCATTGAGGCACGTGACACACACATTGCACGCTCAAGAGTTCCGTGCCGGTAAGTTTTTTCCTTGTAATGCGACCCTGCGGATAACAAACGTTTCGGTCTGCTTGGATATTGCTTGTTTATTAATAAGGTGTCTGGCGTCATTTCATGTCAACATATTGGGAGGAGGTGAGTCTGTATGTATGGGGTTGGGGGGACGGAAGTGTATGAGTTGAGCGGCACGGGAAAGGATAGACAAAGAGGGGAGAGTTGGTGGGTAAGGACAAGGAAGGAGAGACTGGGTCTGATGAATAGTATTTGTTTATTTGTTTCTTCGCTTGTATTTGTGTTTTTTCCCTTCTGGTTTCCATGTATATTATTATACAAAAAAGAACTGCATGCAAAAAATGGCTTAAGTTTTGCTGTCATCATCAGCATCAATAGTACATAATTATAGTAGTTATAGTTGTTGTACCAGTGTTATCGATATTGCTGTGATGGTGATAATATATGATGATGATGATGATGATGATATGATGATGATGATGATGATGATGACAACGACGACAGCAGCAGTAGCAACAACAACAACAACAACATCAGCAACAATAATAGTAATGATTATAATAATGTAATGATAATTGCAACAACAATAATCATCATCATCATCAATCATCATCATCATCATTATTGTAATAATGATAATAACAATGATTTATGATAATAGTAGTAACAATAATGATAATGATAATAATAACACAAAATAATAATAATGGCGATGATGATGATAATAATAAAGAGTAGTAGTAGTAGTAGTAGCAGTAGTAGTAGTAGTAACAGCAGCAGCAGCAGCAGCAGCAGAAGTAACAGCAACAGCAACAGCAGCAGCAGCAGCAGTAGTAGTAGCAGCAGTAGCACTAACAATAGCAGTAGTGGTAGTAGTAATAGTAGTAGTTATTGTTGTTGTTGTTGTGTAGTAGCAAGTAGTTGTAGTAGCACACACACACACACACACACACACACACACACACACACACACACACACACACACACACACACACACACACACACACAAATATATATATATATATATAATATATATATTCAATTATAAACAAATATTCAATTAT
>CM065727.1:59363807-59366307 GCA_033310375.1 Conus canariensis
GTGTGTGTGTGTGTGTGTGTGTGTGTGTGTTGTGTGTGTGTGTGTATGCGCGCGCGCGCGAGTGTGCGAGTGTGCATGCATGCATGTGTGTGTGCGTGTGTGTGTGTGTGTGTGTGTGTGTGTGTGTGTGTGTGTGTGTGTGTGTGTGTGTGTGCGCGCGCGAGTGTGCGAGTGTGTATGTATGTGTGCGTGTGCGTGCGTGCGTGCGTGTGTGTGTATGTGTGTGTGTGTGTGTGTGTGTGTGTGCGCGCGCGAGCGCGCGCGCGCACAGACGCGTGTCTATGTGTATGCGTGCATGCCTGTGCATTTCAGAGGAGAGATAGGGAGATGAGAAATAGTGTTGCAGAGTGGGTGAGCATGCACAGTGGGTGCTATTTTTCATCTTCATTTGTCCTGCCCCAATTCCACACGTACCAAGCCGGCCATTTCAATCCAACTCCCAAAAGTTACAGTTACTCTCTCTCTCTCTCTCTCTCTCTCTGTGTGTGTGTGTGTGTGTGTGTGTGTGTGTGTGTGTGTGTGTGTGTGTGTGTGCGTGTATGTGTGTGTGCGTGTGTGTGTGTGTGTGTGTGTGTGTGTGTGTGTGTGTGTGTGTGTGTGTGTGTGTGTGTGTGTTTATCAAGACTAGAGAGATACAAATACAAACAGTGTTGGCCGGTGAGTTTGAAGTCACCATAAGAAGCACATCCATTAAGAGGCTGACATTCAACTCTATGTGCGTGCGTGTGCGCATACTGATCGCACGCTGTATGTGTGCGAGTGTGTGTGATGTCGCTGTTGTTAATTTTGTTGTTGTTGTTGCTGTTGTTGTCGTCGTTGTTGTGCAGTTGTCGTAACGTCTTTTCACTTTTAAAGTGATATTTCATGAGGGAGCATTTATTTGATGGAATGATGTGTGTGTGTGTGTGTGTGTGTGTGTGTGTGTGTGTGTGTGTGTGTGTGTGTGTGTGTGTGTGCGTGCGTGCGTGCGTGCGTGCGTGCGTGCGTGTGTGTGTGTGTGTGTGTGTGTGTGTGTGTGTGTGTGTGTGTGTGTGTGTGTGTGTGTGTGTGTGTGTGTATGACATTATTATCGTCTCACCCAGAGGTCTATGTTGTCTAATCCTTTCAATTCAATCCCACTTCAGAACTTGTTAATGCGTAACTTAACCTCTGTAACATTTGGCCCTGAACGTCATTCTTTTGGGGGATACAGCTTTCCTGAACTTAGTTTTTTGACACCAGTGTAGCTAGCTACAAAGCCACCTCAGGGTGCGGCATCGATGGTCGAATCCCGCACCATTTTGAACGACGCTACTCGTACGGTGGTTGATTCTGAAAGACAGGAAGAGTAAAGAAAACCCGGTTGAAGGGTTAAACAACAGACATTTCCACCCTTTTTGTCCTTTTTCATGGTGGCGTGAGAATGGCTTCAAAAGTGAGGAAATTACGGGCCTTTGAAGAGACTGACTGTGACAACAGAGGGCGCTGGGGAAATACAGACTCTTGGTATACCAGGTGGCTCAGCAGTAGAGCTTCGTGGAAAGTTCCAGTAGGCACCAAGACGACAGCTAGTCTAGTTGCCTCAGAACAGATCCACCACAGTGGCGCTACTCGTAATTGCTCTCCCTTCTTCACGTGATTGCGACTAGGTCCTCCGTGGCCACCATGCGCGTGACTCTTTGGGAATAGAAGTCTGGTTCGCTAATGAGAAGTGATTTTTAGCTTGACTACTCTGGTTTCTATTGTGGCCTAATCACACTACGAACGTCTACAGAGGAATGTAAGAAAGTCTGGCTCAACAGCCAAACAAACTAGATGGGCACTCGAGAAATCACTGTCCTTCATGTCGATTTATAGGATTTTGCATCTGAATTTTGATTCAGATGTAAGGCAAAAATCGTGTGTTTATTGTATTATGGAAAAACAGACTTAGGTAACATTTTCTGTGGTTGTTTTTAATCTTGTTTGAGCTCTCCTTCCTTGAGTTAAAGCATTTTTTCTAGCTCTGGAAGGTATAAGATTTTGACGATATAAAATGTGAATGTTTATGTTATTTTATCGTTTTGATATGCCATATGTCGCTTCATAGATAGGCAATGAGCTACAATTATCTGGACACTGCTCATGATCGAAGGAAAATGTGTAATAATCTTGCAGAACAGATCGGAAATCGGGGTTTCAGTTAGATCCGCACTCATATGTAGATTTATTTTCCATTGGGCAGTATACTTCCCGTCTCTCCGCCAAGTTTAGTTAAAATATTTGTCTCATCCTTCTGAATGATATACAACCAAACAAGCCAACATACACACGGAAGGGAAGCTAAAGGAAATATCACAAAATGGAATGGTTGTGAGGTTATGAAGACGCCAATATGAAAGGAAAGTGAGTGTTCTGGATGTGGACTGAAATGCTTTCTCATGCTTTTTTTCCTTCAACTTTCCGCATTATGCAAGACGCTAATCTAGCATCATTTTTACTACACCCATTCCACGAAACAGGTGAGACAGGGTAGCTGCAG
>CM065727.1:59368807-59371307 GCA_033310375.1 Conus canariensis
ATTAACGTGTATACACAACATGTGATTTTAACCAAAAACATTTGCATATGAAATGAAAGTTAAAATGGAACACCTGATTATATTAAACACACACACCACACACACACACACACACACACACACACACACACACACACACACACACACACACACACACACACACACACACACACACACACATTTAAGCAAACGTCTAATTGAACTGTAAAACAACATTCGCAAATTTTAAACACCAATGGATAATGATCATTGATTTTCATTATCGAATCCTTAGAGATATTTCGCAGTGAGGATTTATGTCAGAGATAGATTTTTTCCACACCAGCATGTGCATTCTGGTGCTAAATGTCGTTTCAAAAGCATTTACTTTAAACATGTAAGCAGGCAATACTATCTGTTTTCCATTTTGTAGATTCTGATGCGACTGAGATGGTATAATATTCAGAGAACCAAGTGTTTTGTTGGGAAAATAATTTGAACTGTATACACAGTCCTATAGAATTTTCTTAAAATGATGCCATGTGGTCTTTGCCAGTAAACTGTACATTTTCAAGACAGATAGTGGATATATCAGTTTTATAACACCACGCAAATGATTTGCACCTCTTTGGCCGCTCTATCTGCTTATTCATTAGAAGAAAAACCTAGACTAGAGGGCACCCAGCAAAAAGTAACTTTTTTTTTACTGTTAGGGTTAAATGATGTACACGATGGCGAATATGTGATATTATATTATATTTTTGCTTAACCTTTGAAACACCTAACGCATATAACACTGATTTAGAAAACCACGCAAAAAACAACAACTAAAAGACCGGCAAAGGAAAGATGACTATGAAACTGGAAACCATCCGAATGGCTGAAAGTTCGGCAGTTGAAATAGATCGATTCTTGCCAAGATAGTACCATTTTTAGATGTGTGTGTGTGTGTGTGTGTGTGTGTGTGTGTGTGTGTGTGTGTGTGTGTGTGTGTGTGTGTGTGTGTGTGCGTGCGTGCGTGGGAGCGTGTGTGCGTGCGTGCGCGCGTATGTGTGTGTGTGTGTGTGTGTGTGTGTCTTTGTGTGTGTGTGTGTGTGTGTGTGTGTGTGTGTGTGTGTGTGTGTGTGTGTGTGTGTGTGATTATCACGCCATGTGTGTGTGTGTGTGTGTGTGTGTGTGTGTGTGTGTGTGTGTGTGTGTGTGTGTGAGTGGGCGTGCGAGCGTGCGTGCCTGCGTGCGTGCGTGCGTGCGTGGGAGCGTGCGTGCGTGCGTGCGCGCGTATGTGTGTGTGTGTGGTGTGTGTGTGTGTGTGTGTGTGTGTGTGTGTGTGTGTGTGTGTGTGTGATTATCACGCCATCCTTTGTGTCCTTTTAACCTTTGTTTCCTAATGGAAGTCTTCCTCTTTAATGTGGTATTCTAAGTTGTCAAAGCACTCTGTGTGCACGATTACATTCCAGCCCCCTCTCCTTAGCCAGAAGACGATGCCATCGCAAATACCCTTCTAAGAATGGAACATGCCAATCAAACGGTCTTTATACTGTCAGATAAGAGCGACTCAAAGAAGGGATGCCCAGCATGAGTTTGGAACAGAAGCCAAAGTGCTCTGTTTTTACATGGCGTTCAAACGTGGATCGTTAGAGCCTCATTTTTCTGTTTGTAAGTGTTTGCAGTCCATCATATCCTTTCTTACCTCTGTTAATGAAAGACGCATCATCTGTATCCTTTTGTTATTGAAGACTACCATGGCTTCCTCTCTCTCTCTCTCTCTCTCTCTCTCTCTCTCGTGAAGGAGCTTATTGTCTCTGAGCCCAGGATCATAACAATCATGATGACGTTATTCAAAGGTTACCTTTTTTCGGAAAACATCCTTTTATTACGAACGTCTTAGAATCCAGACATGTCTCAAGTGGTCGCTTCTACCCCGCATCGACGTAACAACCACTATGAATAATACATTGATTTTAGACCTCCTGCCCAACTCTTTCTTTTTTAATCAGCATTATGAAGTCTTCTTATTTCACCAAAAATGACAGTTTCACCTTGTTATATTTGTCAGGTTATACGTCACTGATTATTTTCTTTCTATATTCGGTTAGGTCTTTGTATACAATTTGTTCAGATACCTGATATAATTTTCAATGAATTACCTAACCTTGATAACAAGTTAATATCACTCGTTATATTTTTCAAGCACTTCTTTATTGATCAGATGTGAACATAAACGAACTATTGAACTGAAGTTGCCTTTCACGCATCTTTTATCAATGTACACAGCAGTCGTTGTATCTAATATCAATGTCTGAAATAATGCTGATTTTGAAATATGTAAAATGTTACTAACAACTGTAATAGCAGATTTATGGTTATCATGTTTTCAGACCTTTTCATGAGGAAGGGGGGGGGGTGGCTAAAAGGCTGCATTAATACTTATCCTATGTTAGGTTTCCTTGCGCTAGCCCTTGTAATGGCCCAGAAAAAGCCAGTGTTGAAGCTTATGGAGGACGAACACACACACAGACAC
>CM065727.1:59373807-59381307 GCA_033310375.1 Conus canariensis
AAGATCTATAAACAAAAAGAGTTTTGTGTATAACGAAATCTCAGTTCAACAGTGGCATGACCATTTTTGGGGCGTTTTTCATAGTTTTGATAATAAAAGTAAGGAAGAAGAGACTGGTATGGTAGAAGAAAATGAAATTGAGCCATTATTTAATCAACCTATTTCCAGTGAAGAAGTCGTTGCTGGTATTAAACATTTAAAATTAGGAAAGAGTGCAGGACCAGATAGAATCATAGCAGAAATGTTGAAGAATGCAAACACAACTGTAATCAATTTTCTTGTTCATTTATTCACCCAACTTTTTGATAATGGTATCTTTCCATCAGAATGGGCTAAATCTATAATTGTACCAATTTACAAAAACAAAGGAGACGTGAACAATCCCGACAACTATCGTGGAGTATCACTTACCAGCATTTTAAGTAAAATCTACACTTACATACTAAATACAAGATTAATTGAATGGGCTGAAACTGAAGAAAAATAGTGGAAAAACAAGCAGGTTTTAGAACCAGTTACAGCACCATAGACCATATATTTACACTATATTCTTTGATTCAGAAACATCTACTCTGCAAATCGAAGCTCTACATTGCATTTGTAGATTTCAAGAAGGCCTTTGACTCGGTAAATCGGAATGCTCTGTGGAATGTACTCCGTAAAAGTGGTGTTCATAGTAAATTGTACATGGCTATTAGAGGGGTCTACAACTCAGTGCTTGCATGTGTGCGTGTGAAGAGTGAGTAATCAGATTATTTTGATTGTCCAAATGGAGTAAAACAATGATGCTTGTTGTGTCCACAGTTGTTTTCTTTTTTCATAAACGAACTGGCGGTGGAATTGTCCAGCAAAGGAAGACATGGTATCCAGATGATACCTGGAGCAGTTGAATTAGTTTTACTACTGTATGCTGATGATGTTGTTCTTCTGTCCGGAACAGTTGTAGGTTTGCAAAACCAACTAAATGTATTGAAAGAGGAAGTAGATCGCTTAGGTTTATCATTAACTTGGATAAGACGAATATGGTGGTCTTTAGAATGGGTGGCCACCTATCAGTGTATGAAAAATGGTCTTATGGAAATGCAGATGTTCAAGTAGTTAATTCATATAAATATCTTGGAATGATGTTTTCAACAAAATTAACTTTCCGTTACGCATGGGAAGAATCTCTGAGAAAAGGGAAAAAAGGTACTATTGAAATTCTGAAATCCCTGAGAAAACTGAATTGTGCAGACTGTGGTATATTTTGGAAAATGTCTGATACACAGATAAAACCTCTTCTTACATATGCAGCTGAAATTTGGGGCTAACATGAAAATTCGCAGATGGAAAAAGTACATACGTATGCTATAAAGCGTTTCCTTCGAGTACCTATTCATTCATCCAACACCGTTTTATATGGAGAAATGGGCAGATACCCTTTGTATATAAGTACATTTGTGAAATGTATTAAGTACACCAGCCGCCGTGGCGAAGTGGTAAGCGTCGCGGACTCTCGGCCGGGAGGTCGTGGGTTCGAATCCCATCAGAGTCATGTGGGTTTTTCTGCCCCGACCGGCTCCTACCCAGAGTTGAGTTTGCTGCGGACTCAGTTGGAAAGACTGGGACCACACAGTCGATTTTCATCCACTTAATGGATGCGTTTCTGAGAGTGTTGCTCAAATTTCCTGACCAACACTGCAGGTGCCTGTATCTCTCTCGGGCCTGGTTGACGCCGGGATATATTATGAAAGGAAGCGTAGAGTACAGCCCTGTCATGTAGTCTCAGACCGAAATGGAAATCCGTAGCATCATCTTAATCATCCTCATTCTCATTGATCAGCATGAAAAAAAGTCTCAAATTCTGTGGCCCTTCATGCCTTGCTCTCATGGTGACCTCAATTTCGATGTCCTCTCCACGTCTGTGGCCTTGGTGTGGTTCCGTCGGGGTCACCGGTATCGGCGAGTCCATGGGGGCTGTCGTTGGACGGACGTGGTGGCGCCCTCCGGAGGGAGAGCTCACTCACCCCGGCTCCGCGACTAAGCAATTATTGTCGTCAGTAGGGGGCTTAGTAGGTGGTGTCCTGCGTATGTTAGCTCAGAACAGGCGCCATTGAACACCACCGAAGTGACTCGGCAGCAGTGCAGTGTCTCCTCCGGTGGGTTGCCTCTTGACGACTTGACATTGACTGCTCCCTGTGGATTGCTGGTGCCGGGGCGGCGGCGGGGCCGACCGGGCTGTGGCTGTGGACGGGGTGTCGGAATGAGCGGCGTGGGTGCACTGCCTCTGAGGTGGCGCAGAGGTTGGGACAGCAACCAAAAAAAAAAAAGAAAAAAAAAAAAAAAAAGAAATGTATTAAGTACTGGTTGAAGATCTTGAAGCTACCGCAGTCCCGTTTGAGCAGGCAAGCCTATGATATGATGCTTCCAGAAATGGAAAAAGGTAAAGAAAACTGGGCTTTTAAAATAAAGAAAGTCCTTTCAGAACAGGGTTTTGGAATAGTGTGGATGACCCAGGAAGTAGGAAATAAGCAACAGTTCATTGCGGAATTTGAAGACAGGCTTATTTGTTCTTTTAAACAGAATTGGCACTCAGATATGGAAAGTAAAGAAAAATATCGCTGGTTTTTCTCATTTAAGAGTGTGTTTCATTCTGAAAAGTTTCTCAATGTCATAACAGATAAATGGCACAGAATAAATTACGCAAGATTTAGGTTGAGAACTTTAGGTTTTAATACGAACAAAAGATGGTTTGAATGTGAAACATCCACAGAATCTCCTTGTCCTGCATGTAGACATATTATTGATGACGAAGAGCACTTTCTGTTCCACTGTACTGCTTATAATGAAGTGCGGACAAATTGTTCATTTTTCCAGTTAGATATAGCGAAAAGACAAAATGTCGCTGGCGTGTTATCATCAGATGATGAACTTGTAATTA
Organism: Conus canariensis; assembly: GCA_033310375.1. Lineage (NCBI taxonomy): Eukaryota > Metazoa > Mollusca > Gastropoda > Neogastropoda > Conidae > Conus > Conus canariensis. The sequence continues at coordinate 59,376,728 of CM065727.1, forward strand.
AATCAGTTGCGAAATTCATCGTGGAAGCATTGAAAATTAGACAGATGAAGGATAGTGACATTTAAGATAATGCATTATAAGAGATATCTGAATGAATATTATCATTCATCGCATGTGGAAGAGATCAGTAAAATACAATGTCATCATTTGATTGAGTGGATGGTCGAGTCAGTCTTAAGTTGTTTTTTTTTTTTTTTTTTTTTTTTTTTAACCTTACTGCATTACTCCTGTGCGTGAGGTGAGGACATAACGAAATGTTACGAATTTATTTGTTTTTGTTAACTTTGGATTTGATACACACTGGGAATGAAAGTGTGCTATTTGTTTGCAGAAAAGGAAGAGGGAAATGTTTTTGTTCTGTTACCTCTCCCCCCTTGTCAAAAGACCTCTTTGGTAATGACAATAAAATATCAAAGTGTCAAAGTGTCTCTCTGAGATGAAACTCTATAGGTAAAACACCACCGATAAATACACTATGGCATGTATAATATTTAGATAATAATGTCAGACAAATGGATTCTTTTCATGTTTATCCCATTGTCTTCGATTTGACACCTCCACCCTTTCCTTGTTTTTCTTTTCTTTCTTTCTTTCTCTCTTTCTGTCTTTCTGTTTGTCTGTATGTCTTTCTGTCTTTCTGTCTGTTTTTCTTTTCTTCTCTCTCTCTCTCTCTCTCTCTCTCTCTCTCTCTCTCTCTCTCTCTCTCTCTCTCTCTCTCTTTCTTTCTTTCCTTCTTGCTTTTTCCATGCGCACATGTAGATATTTGTCAGGTGATACCAAACGGACGAACGAAAGTAAATTGAGTGGGACATTTGGGAAGGCCCTGTTAGGTCAAAGATCGCGCCAGAGCTGTGTTCCAAGATCTAAACTGTGACGTCAGGAAGGGTTGTTTTATGTATTCATTGGCTGTTTGTGATGTTTTTTGCAGGGACCTGTAGAAATAAATAAAATGATTGAGGGAAGGGGGAAAGAGGAAAGGACTATCGTAATTGTTCTGTGTGATCTGATAAATGATTTATTTATAGACTCAAGACAAGGTCTTAAGAGGCTCGAATTAATGCTATGTCGTTTTTGTTGCATATACCGAATTTAGGCGTGTGGCCACTCACAACAAACCACGTGATGTATGAAGAGGTCGGTGCCATTCAATTGCTTCCTCCCTAATGTGGCCCTGCAGATAACAAGGAATGTCCCAGTCTGCTAGAATTTATTGGAAAGCGGCTTGGCATCCGCTTGATGTCATGTATATCCTGAGGTTTGCGATGTTCATAAGGGGGCGGGGCCGGCTGTGGGTGTGGTGGGTAAGGCAGGAGGGAGGATACAGCATCGAGAAAGAATGATCGACGGCGGCAGAGGGAGAAGGGAGAAGGACGTTGATGGATAATGTTTTTCCTCGGGATTTCACGTATATTAAACAAACAGGCATGTTTCTAAACGATTTCAACTTTGCTATCATCAGCAGCATCAGATTCATCATCATACTTAATATCAGTAGAAGCAACAGCAACAGCAACTGCAACAGAGACAGGGAAAGAAGCTGCAGCAGCTTGTGTGTGTGTATGTGCGCGTGCGTGCGTGCGTGCGCGCGCGCGCGTGTGTGTAAGTGTGTGTGTGTGTGTGTGTGTGTGTGTGTGTGTGTGTGTGTGTGTGTGTGTGTGTTTTCATTACTTGGCTAACAAACACACAGGTAAGCAATCAAACGAATGTAAGTGAAGATACACAAAATTTGGACAAAAAAACAAAATGACTCAGAAATTAGAAAGATTTGGCAATGAAAGAAAGAACGTACGCGTTTGGGAAAGTTGACTGAAGTTCCAATACTTTCACATGTATGTTTGTTCTCCTTTAATTCTCCCATCGTCCTTGACCCTACATCACTTCCACGCCATCCATTCCAAGACACCCAAGAGATAGACACACCTGTTGTGGTAGCTGATCAACGTTCTCAGAGGCTCGTCCACTTGACTGTATAAAAGTGACAGTCTCGTTCCAGTTCTCCCTTCAAGCCCACGGTACACTCATGAACCCTAGGACTGGAGCTAAGCAGCTGTCCTGCTGATGCTGTCTTGGATGGCAAGTCCCGTTTGTCAGCTGAAGGCTGTAGTCTGCCCGCAGTGACACTGACGGTCTCCGCATTTTGTTTTCTCTGTACTTCCACGGGACTGGACTAAGTTCAGCGTCTCAGGTTATCCAGGGTGTGAGATAAATGTATAATGGAGTCTCTGGGATAGTATCACCCGCGAATTCCCATGTATAAGAGGTTCTTTTGATGGGGATAGAACCCGTGACCTGCCAATCGCAATCCTCAACACTAATCATTGAACAGCAGTGGTTGGTACAATAGAGTTTACGACACAACTCACGCACCAGTGTTTTTCGTAAAGTGACATATTACCAAGAGAGCATGAATGTGAATGTTTCCGTTCTGTGAGTGACGGAGCCCGATGTTCCACTGTACCCTCTGGCTGACACAGCCCAGAACGCTATCTACTCTCCTTTTGGAGAGAGAGAGAGAGAGAGAGAGAGAGAGAGAGGGGGGGGGAGGGAGAGAGAGAACAGCGTTCTAGTTTCTGGTTGTGAGAAGCTCAAAAAACAACCTGGTGGATTCTTTAGACGAGAGAGCTCAAAAGGCAGTCAGTACCTTTCTTTTTTAGTGTATCCAGGGACACAAAACTTGACTGGAAACCAGTATCATGACTATTAGCTGACGATTTATGTACCACTTATAACTGCAATTAACTGCTGAAATGGGTGCAGAATGTTCATTTAAATGAGACGTCCTTGGAACGCTTACATCTAGGAATAGGAGGAAAAGTATGTGCAGCTTCATTTGGAAAGTGAGAGCTTACGCTTCCTCCAACAAAAAGCAAATGTGTGCGTGCGTACGTGCGGGCGGGCGGGCGCGCGCGCGGGCGCGCGTGTGTGTGTATGTGTGTATGTTATGCATGAAAATTGGTTTTTTTGTCACGCTGAAAGTTTTCACATGTTTAGACACCATATAGTTCTTTGCATGGTGGGGAAGTGAATGCGTTGATCTATGTTCGCTAATTAAGCTAGAAAGGTAGTAAACAGCTTTATTTCTGGTCATGTCGGCATATAAGAAGCCTGGCAACACGGCAGCCACGTGGTTGAATGACACATCTTGGCCACACCAGACTCATGTTACTGACTTTTGTCTCATGACGGACATGATTAATATTACGATCAAAATGAATGACAGTCTCGGTAAATAAGCCAGCCAGTAATTCACATGTGCATGTGATTTCCTCCGATCAGGTGAAATAAGAACAAAATCTCACAACAAATCATACATTAAACATACAGCACTGGCAGTTGTGGGAGGAAAAAAAACGACTAAACATTTGACAGTGCGAAAAATTAAAAAAAAAAACACTTCGCAAAGGACAAAGTACGTCTTTTGACTGACTGCAAAGGGACGCTATTGTTGTTTTTGACTCGTCTTTGTATAGGAAGTGTAGAAGAGAAGGGGAAGAATCAAGGATTGAAAGATGGTAGAATGATGAACAGGAAGAACATCTATGGAAAAAAAAACAATTAACTGCTGTAACTACTTACTTCGTTGCACACATCTTTCTCGTACCAATTAACAGAATGAATGTGTGTGTGTGTGTGTGTGTGTGTGTGTGTGTGTGTGTGTGTGTGTGTGTGTGTGTGTGTGTGTGTGTGTGTGTGTGTGTGTGTGTGTGTGTGTGTTTACACTGTGAGCTAGAGGTGTGTCTAGCATAAATCAATGTAACTTTGACGGAAGAAAATGTCACTGCAATCCATAGTATCGTATACCAAGATAAAGAGAGCACTGTGCTTGTTTTGAGGTAATTACTAGCTTTTTGACTAAAATTACGACACAGACCTCGTGAAACCGACAATTTACCACAAGAGCAGCCAGATATGCAGGAGAGACGCTGGGATAACGGAAGTGCGGGGATGACAGCGTGGCAGTCTGGGTCGAGGAGAATCGATTCGAACGGAGACTTGAAGATGAGCCAAATCAAGACTTAGACTCCTTCATTGTCGGAAGACCATAAAGAAAGTGTCTGTTGACGGAGCGTGACTTTTGGTCTGTCTCCACAGAGAGACATATGTGACAGATGACTTTTTTTCTGTAAGGTGAAAGTAGAAGTATTGGAAGAGATGGTGTAAAGGTAAGGGGAAGGAAAGTGGGGGAAGGAGGTGAGATGGAGACGAACTGATAAAGCACCCTGGAGAGAAAGACAGAAGAAGAAGAAGCAGAGAAGGAGGAGGAGGAGGAGGAGGATGGAGAGAGGGAGAGACAGAGACAGAGAGACAGACAGACAGACAGGCAGAGGGACAGAGACAGATTCAGAGAGGCATAGAGAGACAGATAGACAGAAAACCAGACCCAGGGGAGAAACTGATAAACATGTTTACGACGATGGCGCTGGTGATGATTCTAACAATAGCGACGATGACGATGACGATGAAGGCGATGACGACAATGATGATAATGGATGGAGGGAGACAGTGCACTGTCACACTTTTTTTCACGTAATTCCTCAGTAATTCTCCTTTAAGTTCACTCAAGACGCTGGCATTGGATC
>CM065727.1:59393807-59398807 GCA_033310375.1 Conus canariensis
TGACACACTGGAAAGTGGCCCTTGCTATGGAATCAATCAGTAATCTGTACCCTCCCCAAGAAAGAAACTCCCCAACACTGCCAAAACTACTGCGATATGATCTTGATCAGCTAGCTATAGCAGCAAAATGATTATTGGAACCCTTCTGAATAGATCGAAGCTGCACTCGGGTACCATCATCGCAAAAGGACCAGCAGGAATCTGCAAAGGCAGAATTACCATCGAACAGATATATATCCTACGTACCGTTCGTGAAAAGCATTTGTAGCTCTAGACGTAGTTCTGTTATATCTTCATAGACCTCAAGAAGGCTTTCGGCACGGTTTGGCAGCGGACTCTACGGGCCAAAATGAAGAATAAAAATGGTGCAGAATCTCATGAATACCATCCAGCAACTGTACTGGAAAATGGCCCGTGTGGTGCTTTCATAAGGCACCTTTGAAAAATGGTTCCATACATTAGTTGGAGGTCGTCAGGGCTACCTCCTCTCTCCATCACTTTTCAACATTTTCATGGAGCACATCATGGCAGATGCCTCTGAAGATCATAATTTATCAGCACAGTCAGCACTGGAGGGAGAATCGTCACAAATCTTTGATGTGCAGATGACAGCTGATGAACAGGAAGCCGCCAGGTTTGTTAATTAAATGACTGGGTGAAACATCAACAAGATATAGCATGGGAATTAGCACCGAGAAGACCAAGTCGATGGCCAGCCACAACACCACCATCAGTACTGACATAACTGTCCATGTTCAGAAGCTAGAATCTGTTCAATAATTGACTTATCTAGGATCCATCATCAGTGTTGAAGAAAAGAGATGGAAGCAGGGGAGAATAAATGAATGAATGAATGAATGAATGAATAAATGAATGATTTATTGAGTTAAGCTTACAAAGCCCATTCTCAAGGGGAGGATTTGGTGGGCTGGGGGCTGTACATAGCTATCAAAGAATAAACACACGTAACACATGCTAGAATACAACATCCCGATGAGGAAACCAGATCACGGAAGATATTCATTTGAATGTGACTGTCAACATATCAACGCGCCTATCCAGAATCACTATGATTTCCGTTGTTGACAGCTTTGGAGTCGGCAGAAGCCATTTTCACGTCTCCTCTCGTAGTACAATCAAAGCTGTCCACCTTTCTGGTCATTTCCTGCAGATATGCCATCATGTCACTGATGGTAACGTTGTCAGAATGGACATCCTGCTGTCGACTGACCTCCGAAATGTCTACGAGACCATCTCTGCACTCTGAATTGTGGTCGTCCTCAGTTCCGATGTCTTCCTTTTTTTTGTTTTGTGTGGAAGTAACTGGTGGCCTGTTATGTCCACAGAACATGTCACAGAATTCTTCACCACAGTCTTCATTACCACTTGGCTCGACCGACACAATATCCAACATGAAATCTTCATCGTGTGCAATTGTCACAGTTTGTTCGTCACACTGTTCCATGTTGATTTCATTGTAGGTGTCACTGCGCCATGGAAGCAGGGGAGAGAGAGAGAGAGAGAGAGAGAGAGAGAGAGAGAGAGAGAGAGAGAGAGAGACAGACAGACAGACAGACAGACAGACAGACAGAGACAGAGACACAGAGAGAGAGAGAGAGACAGAGAGAGAGAGAGAGAGAGAAAGATGAGAGGGGGGGGGGAATCCGACCTGCTCACAGGTAAATAAAATATTAATCACTGAGCATCATATACACGATTATTTCTGACAGTAAATGCTTTGGACAGGTACAAGGCAAGTGACTTGCACTTCTAGAATCAGAAAGCAACAGTGTCAATTCAAACGCATTTGGGTTGGAACGGTATTTGGGAAGAATGTAGATATCACGTGTAGCTTTGTATTGAGGACAAACCAGAATAAAAATGTAATTTTGATTCTTCCAGGTTATGGCAAAGTGGGCAGTTAGTATTTTCTTTTCTTTTAGAGTGTCTGTACGAATGAGGTTTTAGCTGGGAGACACCGAGTCTGACTCTTGTCAAATGCTTTCTAAGAGCGGGATTTTTGACAGTAAATAAATACTTCGGGACATCACGTAACTGTCGAAATGAAGAATATGATCTGAATCTTTCTTTTGATTTAATTATTGAGGCTAGATCCTGCAAATGGCAGTCAAGTATTCTCAGCTTAAAGATGGATATGAAATGTTTAATACTTTCAACTCCTTGGCTCTCCCAGACGTAATCAAAGCCGTATCTAAACAAGATGAAACATAATTATGTTGGTTACCCAGTTCTTCTTACCGTTACAAAACATAACATATAACACTTTACAAGCTTTTTTTGGGGGGAACGGCTTTCTTCCATCCGGGTAAGCTTTATCCAGTACTTCACACATTTTGCACATGTCTGAACATACATTAGGTACCTGCCAGATTCACAATACACACGCGCACTTGGACTTTGGGCACTAACATTCAGTAGGCGTTTAATGGCTAGGAGATGGACCCTTTAAATGACTGTATAATCTGCGGTTAAACCCTACACTTCAGCCCCGTATGTTAAAATAGGCTGAATCTGGCAATCAAAAGTCTGAAAGAAAAGTTTGGGATTATTTTCTTCAAGTGACCATAGAAATTCTAGTACACCGAAAACGCATCTCTTAGCTTTCGGAGCCATTTCCTCCAGCGAGTAGGAAAACGTTAAGCCTGTAGATACGATGATACCGAGATATTTATAATCAATCACAACTTCTAACCTTTATAGAACCATTTTTCCCGAGAAGCAGTGTAACCCCCATTTGTACAGTCAGCTGAAGTCTGTCAGCAATGATACTCAATATGTTTAACTGGTGCTGGAGATCTATTACAGTATGTCAAAGAAGCACAACGTCATCAGCAAATAACATGATGAGAATATGTATTAAATCTAGTGATAAAATTATTTCATGTTTGCCCGATGAAACTATGTCATTATAAAGAGAGAGAAAAAAAATCGGGCTACAATTGTCTCCCTGTTTTAATCCACGGGGGCACTTAAAAGCGTCAATAACATCATTATTTGCTCGAACTTTAGCTTTTACAGCTTGATACATGCTTGTTATAGCTTTGTATTTGTTCTCCAAAGATACCATTTTTGCGAAGTATTAGACATAAATGGTTTCGATTTACAAACTCAAAGGCTTTTAAAAAATCTATAAAAGTTGCATACAGTTTCTGTCCAGAAGAAAGCCGTTTTTTTTTGTTTGTTTGTTTGTTTGGGGTTTTTTTGCTTTTTTTTTTTTTTTTTTTTTTTGAGAGAGAGAGAGAGAGAGAGAGAGAGAGAGAGAGAGAGAGAGAGAGAGAGAGAGACGTAAGAGAAAGCTAGAAACATGTTTGCGATGATGGTGGGGATTATTGTGATAACAATGACGATGATGATGATGAAGATGACAACTATGACGACGATGATTAATTTAACGATGAATGGAAAGATGGTATCAGTGTGCTATTTTTCTTTGTCTGGTCGTATGTTCATGTTCTTGCTTTCTAATTCTTCTTCAACTTCACTGCAAGTTCTGGCACTGGATCGATTGCAGACACAAAAGAAGTTTATATACATACAGCCTTACACTTAGTCCATAGGTTGCTTGTAAAAATTGGTTGGCTTGTCTGTCAGTCTGCTTTTTAGTCTGTTACTCCATAAAACTTACATAGCTGCTGCCTTGGTTCTGTTGCATCCAATTCCTCGTTTGGTATTCATGCATTCTGTCAGGAATCCTGAGGCTGACGAATTGGATTTGTCCTTATCCTGGGCATCTTATGCAGTCAGACAGACTTACCGTCTTTTCCTCTTTCCGAAACAGGTCTTCAGACACAGGATAATAATGTCTCGTTATTCAACACATATTTCCCCCAAACTCCGCAAGACCTCAGCATTTCTTCCCCTCCACAGATTGGAAGCAGCATTCGATGGTTCATGGTTTAGCCAGCAGCCATCTCGTTTGAGGCAGAAAACCTCGTTAGTCTGGGCAATGTTTTTTCAGGAAATCGCGTGTTGACAAAGTCACTGGCCGAAGAACGCTCGGATTAAATTTCTCTCCGGAACGTGTCTGTGAGTAAAGCAGAAGCTATTTATCACGTCTGTTTGAGAAGAGTTGGCTAACGTCCTACAGACACGATGGAAGATCAATGGTCCATCTGCTTCCCATCTCAACGTCCCCTATTCTCTCTTCCCCTTTCACTAAGCTTTAAAATGAGTCTAGCTATTTGGCTGTCATCTTTTGTGGGATGTTTCAAGAAGGATATGCCATGTATGCTGACTAAATTGTAAATGGGTAAGCCTTGGATATGAACCTCGTATTCCTAAATGTAAACATGAATTTAGTTTTTACTTGTTTACAGCCATGATAAGATATTCATGTTTTCTTTTTTTTTTTTAGGATGCAGATAATATGGTGGCCTTGTTTTAAACTGTTTGAGTTGAAGCCAACCGTTTGAAGCCCGCAATGTCCAGCTAAGGACATGACTTATTTGAAATCGTATTTAAAGTTTCTCACTGTGATGGGTCGTCCGCTGAAACTGGAACGATCGAAACTAATTGCAGCATGTATATACCGTATACTGTGCACTTTGCAAAGCTTGAATGTACTAATGAATAGATGATGACTTTCCATTAGTTGAAACAATAATTTCTTCTTTTTTGTATTAATTGCACATTAACAACCAGAACGTTCATCAAAAAGCGAAAACATCACTCGCATGTTCGTTAAAAGTCAAGCATCGTTTGCATACCCTGAAAATGTTGTTTTCCAAGAAAGGCTCCATGTGACAAAATCTGTTCGTAAATCTATACAAAATGAGTTTCTCATGAAGATTCAATGTGTGCGCGTGAGTGCGTGTATGTGTGTGTGTGTGTGTGTGTGTGTGTGTGTGTGTGTGTGTGTGTGTGTGTGCGGGCGCGCGCGCGCGCGCGTGTGTGTGTATGTATGTGTGTGTGTGTGTGTGTGTGTGTGTGTGTGAGTACGTGCGTGCGTGCGTGCATGTGTGTGTGTGTGTGTTTGTGGT
>CM065727.1:59411307-59413807 GCA_033310375.1 Conus canariensis
TTTTAATTTGACATTGACAGACAGAACGTTCATCAAAAAGCGAATAAATCGCTTTGCTTATCACATATGTGTTAAAGTCAAGCAGCGTCTATACCCCCTGGGGATGGTGGTGTCTAGAAAGGCTCACAGTCTGTTGGTAAATCAATACCAAAAGAGTATTCCCGAAGATTCAGTATTCTGTTTGGTTTAAGAGAGAGAGAGAGAGAGAGAGAGAGAGAGAGAGAGAGAGAGAGAGAGAGAGAGAGAGAGAGAGAGAGAGAGAGAGATTGTGGAGACAGTATAAACACAGATTCCTTCGCTTGTATTTTAACAGATGTGTACTCTCTCTCTCTCTCTCTCTCTCTCTCTCTCTCTCTCTCTCTCTCTCTCTCTCTCTCTCTCTCTCATTTCCTTGAGCGATGTTAGCAATAAATTATTTGATACAATGATAAATAACAGATTGCAAGAATGGATGGAAGAACGCAATATTGCAGGTGATTATCAAGCTGGATTTAAGAAAGGATACTTCACAGTTGACCACAGTTTTCCTTACTAGCTCTCACACAAAACATTTCTGTTATAATCGAAAAGTTTATGTTGCATTTATAGATTTCTGTTTATTTGCTTTGAAGAAATCTTGTTAGGAGTAGACAGGCAAGCACCAAATGACATTGTTTATGGTCAAACTAATCGCTATCCAATAAATATAACTTCTTCTGATTTAAGTGTATTTGCTACTGGCTTGAGGTGATTCAAATAGAGAATCACAGGATTTTTCGTAAAGCTTGTAATACGTTGTTTGACGTGGATGCAAGATGTAAGAAAACTTAGGTAACAACTGTTCGCTTATGTTTGTTTAAATATGGATTTGGTTTTGTTTTAGTAAGTGAAGGTGTTCGAAACACTCATGGCTTTATATGTTGTTTCAACAAAGGCTTCTTAACTGTAGGTGGCAAACTTTGTCTAATCATATTCAAGCTAATGATGGATTCAGCTTGTATAGAGCTTCTTACAGTGACCATAGTTTAAAACCTTATTTACGTTTAGATATTGTAAGCATCTAAAATATATTACGACTAGATTTAGGCTTAGAATGTTTGAGTTGGCATTACATCGTTACCAAAACAAAAGTTTATGCCAACGATTCAATGTATCCCTTATGTACTGGAAGCAAAGAAAATGAAGTGCATTTTGTTCTCTGTTGCCCAGCTCTTAGACGTGTCTGTGTGAATGGTGGAGACATTTGTCAGGTCTGTGTTAGAGGTGTCGTGTAATTTACCGGGGACAATTATGATGTACTTGTAGGAAGATTAAGGAAGGACATACACCCATCTCCCTATCGCCAAAGACGCAATGCTTCTCCTTATTCTTACAAAACGTATAAACTAGTCTGGATATTTATTATCTAGAAAGGTATCATTGCCTCCCACAATAGTTTTTTTCAAAAAAAATAATAACGTCTTATCGAAGGAGATAACAGACAGCTAATATCTAATTCGGTGAACTCCGTCATAGTTCAGCTGCCAGACAGTAATACCAAGGGAAATAATCCAGGCCGTCGTTGCGTTCACCACTGATCTACACCGGAAACTGACCAGTTAATCCACAAAGCAGGACTTCTTTTTTTCTGGGGGAGGGATTGGTAACCAATTCATCACAGCTTCGCACTTACTGAAGAAAACGAATCACACCTATAACATTTATCTCCCCCCTCCTGCACCACGCGTCCCAGTCTTCTCTCGTGCATTCCCTCCCCTGACCATCCGCATCTCTCTTTCTTCTCGGGATACCGTCCCTGGATACACACTCAATGTATGGGAAGAGCAAGATCGGATGCAGCAGCAAGCCTTTAAATAGGACCGGAGTTTGGGTTGTCTCCAGAGGTGCCTCAGGCTGTATGTAATCTGGTTTGCAAAATAAGATCACAAGCAAGTTCACACGAAGTGTGGAGTTCTCATCCGTTTCTTAAGGTGATGGTGGGGAGGGAAAGGGGGGGGGGGGTTGTAGGGGGAAGTTGTAGGGTAGAGTGAATGTGGGGACAGGGGGTGAGGGGGAGAAATTCTTGGCGTGGAAAGTGGTGATGTTGAATGTAAAAGAAAAGATAAAGGCTTGCAACGGAAAATTGACTGTGTGTGTGTATATGTATATACGTGTGTGTCCATGCGTGGGTGCGTGCATCCGTGCGTGCTTCTGTGTGTGTATGTGTGCGTGCGTGCGTGTGTGCGTGCGTGCGTGCGTACGTGTGTGTGTGTGTGTGTGTGTGTGTGTGTGTGCGTGCTGATGTGGCAAGGTACAGGAAGACCAAGGACGAGGAAACCATTGGGCTTTGGAATGGTTCTGCAGATTTGGCGGCCTTGAGATGCGCCATTCACATAATTCCTGTCTGTCTGTCTGTCTGTCTGTCTGTCTGTCTGTCTGTCTGTCTGTCTGTCTGTCTCTCTCTCTCTCTCTCTCTCTCTCTCTCTGTGTGTGCTCAAGATTCGGTTTATAGGAACGTTCCTGAAATGTGTGGCATACTGTA
>CM065727.1:59418807-59426307 GCA_033310375.1 Conus canariensis
TTGTTTAGGATGCAAACAATATGGCTGCCTTGTTTAGACCTGTCTGAGTCGTTGTTAACATTTTGAAGCCTTGGATGTCTAACAATGGACACGACCACTAAAATCGCATTCAAAGTTCCTGATTATGGCGGGGTGTCCCTGGAACTGAAACAATAGAAACAGTGTGTAGCATGTTCATGGGTTCGTCTCTCTCTCTCTCTCTCTCTCTCTCTCTCTCTCTCTCTCTCTCTCTCTCTCTCTCATAAGACGTTCTATATTTGGTCGTGTGTTTTAGAACATACATTTTTGTAATAATTATTAATACTTTAGTAGTTTTCCCACGTTCCACCTTTCATAGGAATGGAATGTAGATGACGACCTTTTGGCTAGTAACTATGCTGTGTGAGACGAGAAATCTTGCATTTGCACTCGACAAATGGCATGTCTGCAGTGGATCTGTGATCATAGATTGACTGGAAACATGAAAATGCAGGATGAGTCTTGTGAATGACAAGGGCAGGAATGGAACACTGCTTTGGCGACAGATACTGTCTGGTTCTAACCACAGAAGATCTCATTCACGTGGGCAGTTCAGAGAGTATGAACCTGTATGGTGGCTGGTGAACAAATGACTGAATCAATGTAATACCTCTTCAGGGCGTGTCTGTACGAATGGAGATGAGGACAGTTGTCATGTCTGTGTGGATGGAAAGTGTTGTGCAATTTCCCAAGGACAAGATGTATTTGGAGGAAGACAAAGCAGAGATAGGCACCCGTCCTTAGCTGCGTACTATGCAGCCCTTCCCCTTTTTCTTACAAACCTTAGAAATTCGTTGGACACATGATTTTGAAATAGAATCCTTGCTGCCGCCCTCTCCCCCTCTATTCCACCCTCCCCCCCCCCCCCCCCAATCACTTCTGAAAGAAAAAAAACAATGTTTCAGTTAATTTCCACCATAATTCTGAAGCAAAGCTTCAGCTGTGCTGTGTTTTGTACATCAGCTATCTAAAAAAAAAAAAAGAGAAGAAAATAAACACGTTTTAATTAGTTCGCTTTTGAATACATTATGTTTCATGGATGAAGACAGCAGACAGATAACCAGTGATCTCAGTCCTTGTTCAGGTGTCAGACAATGGAAAATACTCCAGGCAAGTTATCGCGTTCGCGATCGAAATACCTGAGAAACTCATCATTCTACACAGCAGTGGCTTTTTTTAAGGGCGAAGGGATGGTAACTGATTCGTCAAAGGAGGGCGCAGACGAGGACGGCAGAGAAAGAGCTGGTCCGAAAATATAAAGGACTGGACCAAACTGACCATGCCAGATCTCCTCACGACAGCCACCAACAGAAGAGCCTGGAGAGAAACGACGGCTGCCACATCACGTCCCCCCAACGACCCCAGCGGTCAGGGAATGACTGACTGACTGACTGATTGACTGACTGAAAACTTTCATCTACCTCCTCCTTCCCCCCCCACCCTAACCTGACCCCCCACATCCAATGCTCCCCACCCACCCACCCGTCCACCCACCTCCAGCTTTCTTCCTCCTCTCTGGGTAAACGCAGAGTATGGGAAGAACAAGATCGGATGCAGCAGCAAGCCCTTAAATAGGACCGGAGTTTGGGCTGTCTCAAGAGGTGCCTCGTGCTGTAATCTCGTTTGCAAACACAGATCACAAGTGAGCTCCCGCAAAGTGTGGAGTTCTCATCCGTTTATAAAGACAGGAGTGAAGGTGAGGATGAGGGGTGTGGTTGGGAGGGAGGGAGCGGGGGGGTTGCATCGTGTGTAAATGTGGGGGCAGGAAGTGATGTGAAGGGGTTCATAGACCAGAAGAGGTGGGCTGAAGTAGTGGTGATGTTGGATTGAATTACAAAGAAGTGAGAGGTTTGCAGTGGCAAATTGACTGCTGTGTGTGTGTGTGTGTGTGTGTGTATGTGTGTGTGTGTGTGTGTGTGTGTGTGTGTGTGTGTGTGTGTGTGTGTGTGTGTGTGTGTGTGTGTGTGTTCGCACGTGCGTGAGTGCGTGCGTGAGTATGTGCACGTGTGTGTGTGTGTGTGTGTGTGTGTGTGTGTGTGTGTGTGTGTGAGTGTGTGTGTTTGCATGCGTGTCAGTGTGTGTGTGTGTGTGTGTGTGTGTGTGTGTGTGTGTGTGTGTGTGTGTGCGTGTGTGTGTGTGTGTGTGTGTGTGTGTGTGTGTGTGTGTGTGTGTATGTGCGTGTGCGTGTGTGTGTGTGTGTGTGTGTGTGTGTGTGTGTATGTATGTGTGTGTGTGTGTGTGTGGGAGGGGCGGGGGGGGGGGGGCGCACGTATGTGTGTGTGTGTGTAAGAACAACGACGGGTGTGCCACTAGTCTCTTAACGTATGTGTGTGTGTGTGTAAGAACAACGACGGGTGTGCCACTAGTCTCTTAAAGGATCTGCAGATTAAGCCTCCTTGGGAGACACCGCCCACATAATCTCTCTCTCTCTCTCTCTCTCTCTCTCTCTCTCTCTCTCTCTCTCTCTCTCTCTCTCTCTCTCTCTCTCTCTCTCCAAAATTCGGTTTCCAAAATAGTTCCCCAAAGGCGTGGCATTGTCTGACCCTTCAAAGGTAGGCCTACAGGGAGACAACAGGAGGTGCGGGAGAGGAACTGGTGGAGAATAAACAGTGAAACAAAGAGATGGAGAAGCTTTCAGTGATGTGACAGAATACTAGGCGTAAATGTGTTGGCGTGCGTGCGAAAGAGAGAGAGAGACAGACAGACAGAGAGAGAGAGAATGTGAGACAGAGAGAGACACAGAGAGACACAGAGAGACAGACAGACGGACGGACAGACAGACGGATAGACACCCAGAGACAGACAAAGACAAACACGGACAGAGACAGAGAGACAGGAAGACACAGACAGAGAGACAGAGGGATGGAGAAAACAGATACACAGAGACAGGAAGAGACACAGAGAGCGCGTGGGTACTTGTGTTTGTGCGTGCGTGAGTGCATGCATGGAAGGTGCGCGTGTGCGTGCGTGCGCGTGCATGCGTGTTTGTGTGTGTATGTGTGTGTTTATGTGTGTGTGTGTGTGTGTGTGTGTGTGTGTGTGTGTGTGTGTGTGTGTGTGTGTGCATGCGCGCGCGCCCGTGTGTGTGTGTGTGTGTGTGTGTGTGTGTGTGTGTGTGTGTGTGTGTGTGTGTGTAATAAATTCATCAGTGTCAGTATGTCGAAATTAATTTTGCATCCTCAAGAAATACAGTGAAGGAAATAAGGATTACAAAGGTCAAGACGCCATCTTCATTTCTGGTCAATGAACACATGCTTAGGTTATTGAGATCTGCCCGCGTCTGTCTCAAAATAAGTCACTACCACTACTACACTGCAGACGCAAAAATCTAAAGCACATCATGATAAAATAGTCATAGATTCGAACAACTAGAAGTATGATCCCAAAAGGAAGATAGAGGTCCGTAAAAGAGAGAGAGAGAGAGAGAGAGAGAGAGAGAGAGAGAGAGAGAGAGAGAAAGAGTGAGAGAGAGAGAGAGAGGGTGTAGGGATGAAGGGGAAAGGAAGGGGAGATATAAAGCCTTACCGACATTCTAACAATGACAATTGAAACAAGCGGATGAAAGACCAGGCAGCACTGCAGTGGCTCCTCAGGTGGGGTGCCTCATGTGTATGAACAGAAGTGGGAGAAGGAGAGGTAATACAGTGAACTGAGGGTAAACCAAAAAAAAAAAATGGAATTGTACTGAAGTGTGATTAAATGAATACTAACAGCAAGAAAAGGAAGCTTCTTTGATACAGGCACTGACAGACACAGGCACTGAGGGTGATGACGTTTGCTGCCTCGGTGTCTGACTGACATACGGTCTGAAGGAAGTGGAGCGATCAATCAAGTCTTTCACTCATTCAGTATCTGGCTGACTGACAGTCTCACTCGTCCACTGAATGACTCACTGTTTTGTTCACTCATTCATTCACTATCTGATGCAATAACTGACAGACTGACGTGCTAGCCAGCAAATTATATTATCGAGGGTTGGCTGCCAGAACCCAGTATCTTATATATATATATATATATATATATATATATATATATATACATATATGAGCCTGCACTTGTTTTCCCCCCACTACTTAATTGTTCAGCATTATATATATATATATATATATATATATATATATATATATATATATATATATAAGTTAGATACTGGGTTCTGGCAGTCAACCCTCGTCATGTTCTTTATTTTTTAGGTCCTACCAAACTTACTGAACTAGGACAAATCGACTGTCAGGCTGACCAGCCAGTTCACAAAAAAGGCAGATAACTTGCTGTTTCACTGACATTACGAACCAGTTAACTGAATGAGCGTACAAATACGTCATAGTCCACGAAAACAAAAACAAAGCAATAGAAATAGATCTATCAAAGAAAAAGATATATCAAAACCTAACCTATGATACTGGACTTCAAACCAGATAGCCTTACTATCCAATTATATCCCAAGACGGGCAATTTACGACCTAGCTCACTGGCTAAATGAAAAACAAAACAAAACGAGCCAACATGCCTAGGTGACGGGCTAAACAAACTAATTCGTTCGTACGTATGCATTCATATTTGTATACACGCAAGATAGAGACATAATAAATCAACGAAAGACATTTAAGAATATACTTTCCATATCAAAAACACTCGCATCAGAAGACATAACCGTAAAACCAGTGCCAACAGAAACAGACAACAACGGCATCCCCAATAGCAACAAAAGCAAGGACAATGAAATGCTCGTCAGTGCCATCTTCATCCTCCTCAACTGCTGTAACAACAGTTTGAACAACAACAACAACAGCGTTAATGAGAACGCCAACTGATGTGGAAGCTCATTTTTCAATACCTGATGTGTGTGTGTGTGTGTGTGTGTGTGTGTGTGTGTGTGTGTGTGTGTGTGTGTGTGTGTGTGTGTGTGTGTGTGTGTGTGTGTGTGTGAATAGGAAACCAAGATAGGACCTTTAAAAAGTGTGGGTGAGCGTGTGCACACACACACACACACACACACACACACGAAAACACAATAACGCACGCACACATACCCACTCATGCACACACGCACGCACGCAGAGAGAGAGAGAGAGAGAGAGAGAGAGAGAGAGGGAGGGAGGAAGAGAGAGAGAGAGAGAGAAGAGAGAGAGAGAGAGAGAGAGAGAGAGAGAGAGAGAGAGACTCAGAGACAAAGACAGAGACAGAGAGACAGACGGACGGACGGACACACACACACACACACACACACACACACACACACACACACACACACACACACACACACACACACGCACGCACGCACGCACTTGACTGGGTTTTCAAGACCATTCACACATCCGCTCTGGCACTCTTGCTCGTCGTTCTGCCAAAAGAAGTTCAGTCTGGCACCCAGCTTCCTTTGGCCTGTCCCTGTCCCCTTCTGTTGCACTGAGCCTTGCCAGGACAAAGTAATGACTGACAGACAGGCAGATGCACATAGAGGCGCCGTCAGAAAGAGGCAATTAGATACTAAGACAGAGAGGGGGGAAGGAAGGAGAGAGAGAGAGAGAGAGAGAGAGAGAGAGAGAGAGAGAGAGAGAGAGAGACAGAGAGAGAGAGAGACAGAGAGACAGAGAGACAGAGAGAGAGAGAGAGAGTGGAGACCCAGACATAGATACGCAGACAGACATTCAAATATCAAAGTTACATTGAAAATACCTCTAGTATACATAATAAACAACTTTAAACAAAACAAACAGCAAACTACTAAAACATCGTACTATCCTGGTTGAATGATCTGCACAATATCCACAGGACCTGGGCAGAAAAAAAAACAACCCTGATAGACTGACAACATCGTGGAGTGGACATGAACAACAATTTGCCAGTCTTGGTACACAACTGGCGGCATTGGAGGAACCTGATGAACTGTTCTGCAATGGGGTGCCCCAACTTCTCGTGATGGAGTTATGGGAAAGAAGAAGAAAAACAAAGGAGGATGAAGACGACGGGGACAAGGAGGACGAGGAGGAAGTCGACGAAGAAATGTATGTAATGCTGTCATTTGATTTATTAAAAAAAGGTACACAGTTACTGTTTAGTGCACTCGTTTTTGTCGGTACTGTACTAGTCCTAGTACACCTGTGTATTATTTGCCGTTGGAATCATTTCATTGTTACGTCAGACATTTACATTTACAGTATTTGTCAGATCTCTTGCCCGTTACATGATTGAGTTACTATCGTCACTGGGTCCACAGTACAGACAGAGGCAGAGATAGAAAACGGTAGACAGAGTGACAAAGAGAAATGCAGACAGGCTGTTTTCCTTGACAAGCGCACGTCAAATCTTTTCTCGAGGTTTGTCCTTGAGTGTTCAATTCCCAGACATCGTACCCTTTCCTAAACTCTCCCTTCACACCCCCACCCCTTCTTACCCCTTTTCCACCCCACCCTTTCTTACCCCTTTCCCACCTCATTTGCTCGGCTCTCCGTTAATATTCTGTTTCAGCGTCCTATCTTCTGCATGGCACGTTGAGTTTGCCTTTGAGAAGACGTGTGGAGAAGGCACAGTACTTGGTCTGACTCCTGCTATCCTGCTAGAGAGAGAGAGAGAGAGAGAGAGAGAGAGAGAGAGAGAGAGAGAGAGAGAGAGAGAGAGAGAGAGAGGAGAGATCCATTTGCATTTCAAAGACATCACCAACTTATATCGGTTTCAGCCATTTGACTTTGAATGCCCATGAAGTCTCTTGTAATCTCTTCAGTTTCAGTTTCAGTTTCATCAATGAGGTGTAACAGTGTGCGAGCTAGTCCATATGCGCTACACCAGATCCGCTTAGTTTTGAGACCACACTCCACATGATTTAAAGTTGATGGATAAATGAATTAATAACTAAAATGGGAGAACTTAAGAAGAGGATCTCATGGCTACGACTTAGCAGACGTCTGACCAACACATTAGCCCAACGCGCTGATCAGACCTTGAGTAACCTTCCTAACATTGGCTGTGCCATTATTATCATTGTATGAATGTGTGGTGAGTGTAAAGGTGTATGTGTATATACATGTGCATTGGTGTGTGGGCACGGGCCCATGTGTGTATGCCAGCATATTTGGTGCACGAGCGCATGTGCGTGTGTGTATGGTGTGAGTGTGTGTGTGTGTGTGTGTGTGTGTGTGTGTGTGTGTGTGTGTGTGTGTGTGTGTGTGTGCGTGTGTTTGACTGTGCATATGCGTGTGCACGCGCGCGTGTGTGTGTGTGTTTGTGTGTGTGTGTGTGTGTGTGCGAGCGCGCGCGCGCGCGCGTGTGTGTATGTATGTATGTGTGTGTGTGTGTGTGTGTGTGTGTGTGTGTGTGTGTGTGTGTGTGTGTGTTATCTGTACGCTTTGTGTGAACATGCACATGTATGTGTACATATATGTGTGCGTGTGTGTGTATATGCCTGTGTACATAGGCGTATCCGCATGTGCGTGTATGTTTGTGTGCGCGCGGTGCATGTACACGTGTGCATGTGTGAGTGTA
>CM065727.1:59441307-59443807 GCA_033310375.1 Conus canariensis
AGAGCAGGGAGGCAGGGAAAGAGAGATACAGGCTGAAAGACAGGCTGAGAGTTTACTAAAAGGTCTGTATAATTACAAGGCATCATGTGTGTGTGTGTGTGTGTGTGTGTGTGTGTGTGTGTGTGTGTGTGTGTGTGTGTGTGTGTGTGTGTGTGTGGTCTTTGAACCCTTGATGGTGAGAACACCACAGAATTACGGACTGTGGTGTGTCTCTATTTGACACCAAGAGCACAGACACGATCAGCCGTGTCTCCCTGATGAGTTCCGATCTAGCGGACGAAAGGCCTAGGAGCAGGCGATACATATGGATCTGCCTTCTTGAGGGATTGCGACGGTTCCCTCATGCAGCTAGTGAAGGGTTTTCATTTTTATGATATACATTTTTTTTCATTTTGTTTTAAATTTCAAATCTTTGCCAAGTCATTATTACTATGATGATGGAAGAAGTGTTATCCTACACTTGTTTTCCGCCACTACTTAATTGTTCAGCAATATATATATATATATATATATATATATATATATACATAATGTACTTGTTTTAGAGTTTGTCATTTTAGCGACAATATCACACTGCACAGAACTAACTAGCATTCAGTGTTATGTCTGCAAACAACATGTAAGGGAGCTAACAGAAACGGAATCATATAGGAGTTTCAGTCAATGTTTTTTTGGGTTTTTTTTCGGTTCTACAACTATTTTCCATAGAGGAAGACTTGCATTATAAGCATTTGTTTCCTAACTATACTGATACACACAACGTTAAGAGAATAATGCAATGAAATAAGCGAGCAAATCAACTAGCACGTTTTACTGAATCCAAGTGCAGCTGATGTATCAATTATCCCATGGATATTATGCATTCAGACTTTTAAAAAATAATTTATTAAATCTACTGGTGTTTACCCAAATCGTTGAATGGCAGTACAGAGCCAAGACATAATGTGCAATGCTGTCCTTCAATATAATGCCAAAAATAGGCTAATCCCTGTTTAGCACACCCAGCATCTGCAGAATAACTGTACCCTAGTACTCCGGTGTACTGTGTGTGCCTACAGCTCTTTCATTTTGACAAACCGTCAGCCGAAATACTTCAATGTCAAGATCCTGGCCCATAACATGAGTGAGTTACAATTATAATTGCGCACACAGTACAAACACAAAGCAAAAACCGGAAAGACCAAGAGAAAGGCACAGGCGCAGGATGTTTTTTTCTTTCTTTTTTTCCTGTGGTTTGTCCATGACTGTTCAACTTCCATCCGCCATCTCCCTTGCTTCCCATGCTCACCTCTCTAGCGCCTTTTACATCTCATGCGCACGGTTTTCATCTGCAGTTCTCTCTCATCTTTCCTATCTTCAACACGGCACGTTGGATGTGCGTCTCAGACAACGATTGAAAACCTGGGACTCTGGGGTTATCTAGTTTTTCCCTCTCTAGAGGTGTGTGTTTGCTTTACCACTGGCAAGAAATCAGAGAGAGAGAGAGAGAGAGAGAGAGAGAGAGAGAGAGAGAGAGAGAGAGAGAGAGAGAGAGAGAGAGATTTGCATTTCAGAGAGATATCACGAACAGTAGTGTTGTCGATGTCAGGTCTTTATTTTTAACCCCCTTTGAAACCTGCTTGTGAACTCTTCACAGCTTTACCCTACATCTCTCGAGTGCCTGCCTTATCTCAATCAGACCACACACACACACACACACACACACACACACACACACACACACACACACACCACTCACACACACACACACCACACACACACACACACACACACACACACACACATCATTCACACACACACACGCACACACACACACACACACACACACACACACACACACACACACACACACACA
The DNA here is from genome assembly GCA_033310375.1 of Conus canariensis. Taxonomy (NCBI): domain Eukaryota; kingdom Metazoa; phylum Mollusca; class Gastropoda; order Neogastropoda; family Conidae; genus Conus; species Conus canariensis. The sequence goes on from CM065727.1 coordinate 59,443,163, forward strand.
CACACAACACACACATACACACGCATACACACACTCCTCACTCCCTCACTCACACACACAAACACATACACACACGCACGCACGCACGCATGCAATCACGCACCCCCCCCCACACACACACACACACACACACACACACACACACACACACAACAACACACACACACACGCGCGCGCGCGCGCGGTCTGTTTGTGAAGAGACGATGCATTGATGATACCAACAGGTATCGGGTTTTCTTTTCTGCTGCTTTACAATGAACAGAAGAGAAGAAAAGAAAAAAACCACCACCAACAACAACAAGGAAAGAGACGTTGACAGATAAGGAGAAGACTGAATGAAAGACGGACAGAAACAAAGAAACGCTGAATGAAGATAGGGCAGACACGAAAAGGTATAGTGAACGAATAAGAGAAAAAAAGAAACCCCTGGAAGACTGACAGGAGAGAAATGAAGATAGAAAGAGGATGAAAGAAAAGGAAAGGGAACAGAGAAAGAAGAGAGATGACAAGAAAGGAAGACAAATATTATGACGATGGTGATGGTGAGGAGGAGGAGGAGGAGGAGGAGGAGAAAAAGGAGGACGAGGAGGAGGAGGAGGAAGAGGAGGTGGAGGAGGAGAAGGAGGAGGAGGATGAGAAGGTGGA
>CM065727.1:59458807-59461307 GCA_033310375.1 Conus canariensis
AAAAACCAGACAGGCCGTTAGACAGACAAAGACAGAGATAGAAAGAGACAGAAACAGAGAGAAAGAGAGCGACCGACAGACAGATGAGACAGACAGTAAGACATAGATAGTCCGACAGTGACATACAGACATTGACGGGACACAGAAACCCGCTACGTAGGTATGCAGGACAAACATTAATTTTCTTCTGCCCATCAGCTAACCTTTTTTTCTTTTTTTTGCCTGTTTTGCCACGTACCAGATCTATCGCTTTGTTTGACCAAAGCTGACAGCGCAGAGTTCTTTCCTCGCCAGTCACCGTCTCAACTTGCTACGTTCAGGTAAACGTGCATCTGTCCTCTATTTCTCTACTCTGAAGCGTATTGCAGCAGGTAATTAGTGTCCCCATGCATGCATTGTATCCAGTAAAAATATATAACGAATTTCACGGCATATACTGTCGCCAGCACATGTTTCCTGTCACCACAATATTTATGTTCCAAATTTCAAGGCACGTTGTATCAAAAACCGAAACCGTTAAATTTGATGATGATGGTGATGATAACGATGATGATGATGATGATGATGATGATGATGATGATGATGATGATGGTGATCATCATCATCATCATCATCATCATCATCATGATAAAGTATCATAAGTATGTGAAGTGTGTGTGTGTGTGTGTGTGTGTGTGTGTGTGTGTGTGTGTGTAAACATGCGCAATATACCCCCCTCAGACTCTCTCTCCTCTCTCTCTCTCTCTCTCTCTCTCTCTCTCTCTCTCTCTCTCTCTCTCTCTCTCTCTCATTTCCTTTGTCTTCTCGTCCGTCTGCTTCTTTCCGCAGTTCCCTAAACGCTTGCTTAAGCAAGACCACTGCATCTGGTCACATAGCAATGCAAACGTGTGTTTCTCTTCTGGTGCTAGATCTTCACACAGGCCCCTGTGCTGCCTGATGGCGTGACGTCAGTTCTTGTCTGGCGATGTGATCAGTATGTCTGATGATCAGTATCTTCTAGTAACACCTGGTATATCTGATGATTAGTATCTTCTAGTAACACCTGGTATATCTGATGATTAGTATCTTCTAGTAACACCTGGTATATCTGATGATTAGTATCTTCTAGTAACACCTGGTGTGTATGATGTTTAGTATCTTCTAGTAACACCTGGTGTGTATGATGTTTAGTATCTTCTAGTAACACCTAGTATATCTGATGATTATTATGTTCTAGTAACACCTAGTATATCTGATGTTTGGTATCTTCTAGTAACAACTGGTGCGTATGATGTTTAGTATCTTCTAGTAACACGTAGTATGCCTGATGTTTAGTATCTTCTAGTAACACCTGGCATGTCTCATGTTTAGTATCTTCTAGTAACACCTGGTGTGTATGATGTTTAGTATCTTCTAGTAACACCTGGCATGTCTGATGTTTAGTATCTTCTAGTAACACCTGGTGTGTATGTTTAATATCTTCTAGTAACACCTGGCGTGTCTGATGTTTAGTGTCTTCTAGTAACACCTGGTGTGTATGATGTTTAGTATCTTCTAGTAACACCTGGTGTGTATGATGTTTAGTATCTTCTAGTAACACCTGGTGTGTATGATGTTTAGTGTCTTCTAGTAACACCTGGTGTGTATGATGTTTAGTATCTTCTAGTAACACCTGGTGTGTATGATGTTTAGTGTCTTCTAGTAACACCTGGTGTGTATGATGTTTAGTATCTTCTAGTAACACCTGGTGTGTATGATGTTTAGTGTCTTTTAGTAACACCTGGTGTGTATGATGTTTAGTATCTTCTAGTAACACCTAGTATCAAGAGGTTTAGTATCTTCTAGAAACACCTAGTATGTCTGATGACTAGTATCTTCTAGTAACACCTGGTATGTCTGACGTTTACTATCTTCTAGTAACACCAAGTATATCTGATGATCAGTATCTTCTAGTGACACGTAGTATATCTGATGATTAGTATCTTCTAGTAACACCTAGTATGTCTGATGTTTGGTATCCTCAAGTAACACCTGGTATGTCTGATGTTTGGTATCCTCAAGTAACACCTGGTATGTCTGATGTTTGGTATCTTCAAGTAACACCTAGTATGTCTGATGTTTGGTATCTTATAGTAACACGTAGTATGCTTGATGTTTGGTATCTTCTAGTAACACCTAATTTCCATGGCTTGGGTTTTAATTCCAGATCCATTGTGAAAGTTCATGGTTTGCATGTGCACAAGACGTCACTATACCAGTGCACGCATAAGCCTGATCTTGTGTTCCATGGAGATGTTCTTGCCCTTCCGTACACGGTTTCATCAGGGCAGTGCCGTAGTTGTCTGTGCTATCCACAAGAGGACTGTTTGGTTTAGGGCCCTCACTGCTAATAAAGGATCTGATGTCAATGAATTCTCGAAAAGCTTCTCATTTTTGACTATGGATTGATATTAGTACACGAGCACAGTATCACAAAGCATTGCTGGATGGACCATATCTCAAGACAAAAGTAGCACGACGA
>CM065727.1:59466307-59468807 GCA_033310375.1 Conus canariensis
TTTAAACGTATCAGTGTGAACCTTGACAACTTTGTTGTGTTAGAAATGTCAGCAAACCATTTTACTTCTGAAAAACCAGTTATGTGCATTTTCTTTTACATTCCTCCTCGGGACTCACCTGCATACGCTCAGTCCAATATGGGCGTTGGTATTGATTTAATCGAACACTGTTTAGCAGTGCTGTTAGAGAAAAAAAAATCAGATTTCTATATTTTGTTATGTGGCGATTCTAATGCCCGAACGGGTGAGGACAACAGCCGTGAACTTAGCACAAACTGGACAGCGAGTGATGTTGAAAATGACTACTTGGAAAGAACTTCGCAAGATTTGGAATTCAATCACTTTGGTTTGCAATTGCTCAGCATGTGTGACGCCATACAATGTTCAGTTCTTAATGGTGCTACCCGGTTTCGCTTTGATGGTAGTTTCACTTATGTATCAACAACAGGATCGAGTACAATAGACTATTTTGTGTTGTCAAATGACTTATGTATTGAGAATGTTCTAGATTCATTGGCAGTTGAAACTGCCTGTGTAGAATCCGATCACTTGCCTGTGTCCCTGGTTCTTAAAGTAGCATTGCCATTTACCACGAGAAGTGATCACTGTGCCAGGGCTCAGTGGGTTGATAAGTATCTGTGGAATGCGGAAGAAATAGAAACGTTCTTTAAATGCTTTCTTAGCGTTGATACACAAGCTAAATTAAATACAGCTGTTAGGTTGATTAATGTTGATATAAACTTGGCGCTTCAGGCATTTGTAGACTGTTTGACTAGTTCCAGTGTTTGTATTAAAAAGAAAGTTAAACTGGGCGGGCCCCTTACTAATGAGACATGGTTTGACAAAGATTGCTCTCATACTCATAAGGAAACCAGATTGAAACTTCGATCATTTAAGCGCACGCGTGACCCAGGTGACAGGCACACATTTGCTGAGGCACGTAAAGAATACAAATCACTTCTGGAACATAAATTTAAACGATTCAAGGCGGATCAAGCCGTTTTGGAAAGAGTTAAAGGCGTGCTCTGGTCTGTCAAGAAAGCAGACCACCCCAAAGAGCATCTCGACATATGAATGGCAGAATCATTTTATGAATGTGTTCCAGTCTAATCTGGCTGAGCAAACGAGCAACCTTAATCTGCCACCTACAAATGCCAATGTACAGCTTGACCCGCTAGACGATAAAATCACGAGTGATGAGGTACAAAGAGTTATAAAGTCGTTGAAAAACGGAAAGTCAAGTGGCCAAGATGAAATTCTTGCTGAAATGCTGAAAACGGCGGAATCCATGTTGTCCACTTTTTGACTGAATACTTCAACGATATTTTTGATAAAGGCCAGTACCCTGAAATGTGGTCAAGTGCTGTAATAGTCCCCATTTAAAAAAAAAAAAGCAACCCCTGTGTCACCGACAATTACAGGGGAATATCGCTTCTGAGCTTACTTGGTAAAGGCTACACCTCAATCCTCAATAAAAGACTTTACAACTGGCTGGAAGCGAATGAAAAACTTGGAGAAACGCAGGCAGGTTTTAGACGAGGTTATTCAACCTCAGATCACGTATTTACGTTGTATGCTTTAACGCAGAAGTACTTGTCTAGACCTGGTGGTAAGCTTTATGTCGCCTTTATCGATCTCCAAAAAGCGTTTGATACAATCAAGCGTAACACTCTGCTTGGGTCATTACACAGGGCAGGTGTATCATTCAAATTTTTGAACGCAATCAAGGCAATTTATCTTAAGGTGACTGCACGTGTTAGAGTTCAAAATGAACTCACCGAAGCTTTTGAATGTCCCCAAGGCTTGCGCCAAGGTTGTGTCCTTAGTCCAACTCTTTTTGCTGTAATTATTAATGAGCTTGCAGAACATGTCACCGGATTCGGCAAACATGATATCCAGTTACTACCAGACCTTGTTGAACTTTTTATTTGTTGTTTGCTGATGACCTAGCATTATTGTCATGTTCGCTTAGTGGCCTACAGCGCCAGCTCGATTGTGTTTGTAAAATGTGCACCAAACTCGGACTAACTGTAAATATTGACAAAAGCAAGATCATGGTTTTCAGGAAGGGAGGGTATCTGGGAAGGCATGAGGAATGGTTCATCAATGGTACTAACATTGAAGTTGTAAATAGTTATGTGTATTTAGGCTTTACATTTACCACGTCAATGAATATGTGCAACAGTGTAAAGCAGCTTGCAGTCAAAGGTAAAAAGTCCTTGTTTGAGGTTCTAAAAGCTCACAGCTCTCTCAACCAAATGACAAGAAAAACCTTTTAAAAAATATTTGATACCATGATTCAACCTGTTTTGTCGTACACTGCTGAGACATGGAGTATTTTAGTAAAGGATGATCCTACTGAAAAAATTCATTTATTTGCATGCAAAAGATACCTAAACGTGGCCCTACGAACACCAAACCAAATGGTTTATGGTGAGCTCGGCAGACACCCTCTCATTATCAATGGTTTTATGAAAACTTTGAAATTTTGGTTCAGATT
>CM065727.1:59481307-59483807 GCA_033310375.1 Conus canariensis
GTCTGTCTGTCTGTCTCTCTCTCTCTCTCTCTCTCTCTCTCTCTCTCTCTCTCTCTCTCTCTCTCTCGGTGTATGTAATGGGGATAAGGAGGGGTTATGTACATATATTTGTGACTCTTGCAGCAGTGTGAATGATTATTTTGTTGCATCATGCGATCTTTATGATATTGTGAATACTTCCTGCGCATTTTGTGTGAGTGAACGGATCGAATCTGATCACATGCCGTTAGAGTTTAGCATGAATGTAAAAGACATATCTGAACATGGATATCCTAATAAGAGAGAATATGTGGAAAAATTTGTGTGGAAAAATGAGCATACTACTGTTTTTTGTGATGCAATTAATTCAGACGATGCCCATGAGCGATTGTTGAATGCGTCAGACATGTTAGATGTGAATGCGAATGTCGCACTCGAAATATTTAACGATGCTGTAAAGTGTGCTGCAGATTCTATGAAACAGAAAATTTCCGTCGGTTCTAGAAGACAACAGAATAAATGGTTTGATTCGGAATGTAAAACTACAAGATTAAATGTAAGAAAGTTATTGAGAACATGTAACAGAACATTAGACATTATCGACCGTCATGTATACTGCGTCAGCAGAAGAGAATATAAGAATTTATTAGATAGAAAGAAAAGGTCATATAACGATTCATTGTTGCAAAAAGTTCTTAATTCTATCAATAAACAGCAGGAATTTTGGGATAATGTTAAATTTGTATTAAAAAAGACTACACAGAATCAGAATAATATCTCAATACATGAATGGCATGATCACTTTAAGTATATTTTGGAAAAAAGATATCACCGATGATTCTATCGTTTATGTCGGTCAGTTATCAGAAGATGACGAGTATAGCAACTATTTAGATCGGTCCATCACAAAACATGACGTATTATCTGCAATAAAAAAGTTAAAAATTGGTAAAGCTGCAGGTCCTGATGGACTTATAGGTGAGTTTTTTTTAAACATTTAGGGAACAATGCTATAAATTTTCTTGTAAAATTATTTAATGCTTTGTTTGATAAGGGGATCTATCCTGAAAGCTGGACAGAGTCGATCATTCTTCCTTTGTACAAAAAGGGAGATGTAAATGATCCAAACAAATTACAGGGGCATCTCATTATGTAATATAGCTAGTAAACTGCACGGTTCTATAATTAATAAAAGACTAGCAGAGTGGGTAGAAGTTAACAATATTACCGGTGAATTTCAAGCTGGCTTCAAAAAGGATTACAGCACAATAGACCATATGTTTACTCTGCTGGCGGCGGTTCAGAAACAGTTTGCTAATAACAGAAAATTGTATGTTGCTTTTGTTGATTTCGAGAAAGCTTTTGATTCGATTTCACGGAAACTGTTATGGCCAATTCTTATAAAAGATGGCATAAAGGGTAAGCTTTATAGTTGTGTGAGAAGTATGTATGAAAACGTGAAAGTCAAAATAAAGAGTGGGGCTAGGTTCAGTGATTTCATTATGTGTACGCAAGGGGTTAAACAAGGGGATGTTTGTAGTCCTGTTTTATTTTCGTTGTTTATGAATGAATTAGCTCTTGAAATTATTGAAAAGGGTAGGCATGGTGTTACTTTTAATTTGATGCAGTTATTCATTTTGCTGTTTGCCGATGATATTGTGTTGTTATCTGAAACTGTTATAGGTTTACAAACTCAGCTGAATAGTTTACACTCTGCTGTGCAAAGACTTGAGCTTAAGGTAAATATGGACAAAACAAGTGTTTTAGTTTTCCGTAAAGGTGGCTAATTGGCTGCATGTGAGCGATGGGTTTATGGTACATCAAAAATATCAGTTGTAAACGCATATAAGTATTTGGGTATTTATTTTTCCACAAAGCTCAGCTTTACTTTTGCATGTCAAGACCTTGTGAGCAAAGGCAAGCGCGCCATTATGAGTGTGTTAAATGTTTTGTACAAGTTTGAACACAGTTCAGCTGAGTTATTTTTTAAGTTGTTTGACGCACAAGTTCAGCCAATAGTTCAGTATGGAGCTGAGATTTGGGCGTTTGAAACAGGTCATGAAATTGAAAAATTGCACTGTTTTGCCATGAAAAAGATTTTTGTGTGTGGACAGACGTACCCCAAATGACTTGGTCTATGGTGAACTTGGTAGATTTCCAATTTACATCAATTCATACTTCAAAAGCATTAAATATTGGCTCAAACTGATACAGATGCATTGTGACAGACTACCTGCACAAACATACAAAACGCTGTATGACTTAGATGCAAGAGGTAAAGTTACTTGGGCAACGAATATTCGAAAATGTTTATGTAGTTATGGTTTTTCCTTTGTATGGCTAAATCAAGGTGTGGGTTGCGTCCCAAGTTTTTTGGCATGTTTTAAGCAACGCATGATAGACTGTAGGTGGCAAGATTGGGATTGTCATATCCAAAGTAGTGACAGATTCTGTATGTACAGACAATTTAAAATGAACTATTCAGCAGAACCATACATTAGAATAGATATGAATAGATTTA
>CM065727.1:59488807-59491307 GCA_033310375.1 Conus canariensis
GTGCTTGTGCCACTACTTCTACATTGAAATCGTTAAACTGCATGCGCCATTGTCCTCCTGAATAGTTCGGCCATTTTGCGTGTCCCCAACCTGACTTACCTTTGGTGACGGAACCGTCAGTGTATATAAAAATGTCTTCTCTTATGTCGAAGTTTTCCACCCGCATCTGAATTTCTGCGTTGATTCTACCTTCTGGCCATTTTCGACAGAGTCTTCCAAGCTCTGGATGGCAATTTGGTAGAGATGTTTGAGGTGGTCTGGTTACTCTACCCATTCCTTCGTTTCTTTGAGTTATCACTGGCACACAAACTGTATATTGTCTTCTGCCTGTCGCATCCATGATTTTCCACATTCTATGTGCACACAAAATTCTAGCATAATAGTGACTTTTCAACGTTAGAAAAATAAATGAAAATAAGGAGCAAGTAAATAAGTAAATGAACAAATAAATAAATAAATGAATACAAATACTATTAGGACCAGTAGCCTTTCATGATCTTTATGGGTGATGAAATAAAACAAAATGAAATAGCAGTCAATAGCATGTGACTTTGATGTTCTGTGCCTACAAGGATCTAAAAGTACCACCCACAGACCATTACATTTGAATGATTTCTTTACCATTCAAATGTATAATGGACGAGGACTATCTATGATAATATCAAACCACTTGAAAAAACAAACTTTCCAGGATAAACAGAAAAATATCATAGAACTTATGGACGTGAGACTAGAAAGACCTGATGGTAATCCGAAAAGCCTTGTACTCATCAATGCATATAGACATCCAGATTTCCGCACGTCAAAAACGGGCTGGACATTTTCAGAGTTAATAGAAGATGAATTTGGAGACTGTAATACGATATGAAGATCTTGATGCACGGTCAAAATTGTGGGATCAGCATGATACCAGTCTTCAAGGAACTGCGCTGGAAGAGATGGTGGATGAAATATTTTCCAGCGCACTGACAGTGCAATTGACTTTGCGCTCTTAATGGAGTGCCGTGTGTGTGCCTGCACCCTCTATGTAAAATACACCCCAAGCTTCTAAGTGTGGTGCACGACTGCTCCCAGCTGGTTTGTTTAGCAGTTGAGGACAGTACTTCTTCGAGTCCCATTCACATCTTCGGGTGGATCCTTTTCTTTCCAGCAAAGATGAAATGGCTACAAACTGAATCTATGGCTACAAACTGAATGTGTATATCACAAGTTCGATCAAATGAAAAGCATTTGTCTGCTAAAATATAGAACATCCTACCTGGTGGTATATCTACACTAGTTCCTCATGTGGTCCGCTGTGATGTGCTTCTGTCGACGCCGTGGAAATCCCAACACTCTGTATGGACAGTATTGTAGTGAATTGCTGTTCACATGGTACAAACTATCGGTATTCTTTATCTTTTAGAATATACGAATGGGTGTAAAGTTTTATCTGCGCATAACTGTACACAACTGTTTCATCCTAACAGCCACAAGCGCCAGATGGAAGACATTTTTTTTTCAAAGTTTGGACGAATCTCAGAAAGGTTACGACCCGTTTGTCTGTTTCAACCCTCTTGCCATGTGTATGTGACGTAATTACGAATGTTGTATTTAGGGATTAGGATTAGGGGGATGATTAGGACAATTCTGTTTGCGTGGCATTCTTGACCAGATGAATGATAGTATCATGTGTAACGAAAATGTGCATGATAACCATGTGTGTGTTTTATTGATTGTTGAAAAATGATCCCATTTGTGATCCTGTTCTGACAACATAGGGACTGAAAGAACTTTGCCATCATTTCATGCTGTTCATGCCATCACCAGCCAGGTAAAAACCCTTGAAGGGTAGGACTAAGGACAAAGGATTATGTAGCTTTTGCTTCTGTTTGGCATGTACTGGTAAATTATTTAGAATTTTCGAAAGCAGGTACTAATGTCCCTTTTTTGTATGTTTATAAAATCTCATTACTGTCAGTTTCCCTTGTAAACTCAGTGAGATTATGTAAAGCGATTGTCTATTCCCAGCATCGAAAATTTACTGCCGAAATTATTTATGTTTATAAAATCTCGTTACTGTCAGTTTCCCTTGTAAACTCAGTGAGATCATGTAAAGCGATTGTCTATTCCCAGCATCGAAAGTTTACTGCCGAAATTATTTCAACATGTCAGAATGAACTGTCAGCGAGTGATGAGCTCTCACATAGCAGCAAAGAAAGTATTATAAAAAGACTGATGGCTACGAACAAGTTCCTCTTACACATCTTAATTTACCTATCATGAAAATGATTTATAATTATGAAAATACTAGCTGATTCCAATTTGCTATAAAAAAAAAAGAAAAAAAAAACAGCAACAACAGCAACGAATCAATTAATGTCAGTCTAATTTATGACCGTTTTTGTTTGTTTGTAATTACAGTGATTCGAGTGATTTGCCAAATCACATGCTACAGCTAAATTAAAGAAAACATCTCGTGTCATTTAGTTGATAGCGCTCCAATCAGTGTGCAAGATCC
>CM065727.1:59503807-59506307 GCA_033310375.1 Conus canariensis
ACACACACACACACACACACACACACACACACACACACACACACACACACACACACACACACATTGTTCAGGAAGTGAAAGACACACAGGGACGAAGACACATAGCAAGAACCACAGCCTTAAAAAACGTGTACACTGACAACAAATAAAACAGCGCTCGGATACTGCTATTGCGCCAGCAGTTTAGACGCCCTGCTCCTGTTCTAGCTGCTTGTTCCATGTAAACTACATTAAACATTTAACTGGAGTTGATTGTAACTTATAAGTCATCGTCTTCGCGAATAAAATCGCTAGTGGTCATTTTCCTTTTCAGCCGTGCACGTTTACATTAGTTTCGTTTTCCTGAAAGGTATTTCTGTGACTGTTTTTGTGTGTTGTTGTTGTTGTTGTTGTTGTTGTTGTTGTTGTTGTTGTCGTCGTTGTTGTTGTTGGTGGTGGTTTTGTTATTGTTGTTGTTATTCTTGTTGTTATGCTTTTTTCGGATTTGTTTGATTGTTGTTGTTGTTTGTTGCGGTTGTTGTTGTTGTTGTTATTGTTGTTTGCTTACTAAACATGAAATGAAGCTTCTGCTTGAGGAAATTGATGGCTCACATTAATGACGTGTTCCTGTCTTCAGATAATAGACCAGAACATGCCGTTTTGTTATCATGATAATAGAACCAAAATAAGATAACATAAAACACCAGCCGCCGTGGCGAAGTGGTTAGCGTCGCGGACTCCCGGCCGGGAGTTCGTGGGTTCGAATCCCATCAGAGTCATGTGGGTTTTTCTGCTCCGACCGGCTCCTACCCAGAGTTGAGTTTGCTGCGGACTCAGTTGGGAAGACTGGGACCACACAGTTGAGTTTCATCCACTTGATGGATGCGTTTCTGAGAGTGTTGCTCAAATTTCCTGACCAACACTGCAGGTGCCTGTATCTCTCGCGCCTGGTTGACGCCGGGATATATTATGAAAGGAAGCGTAGAGTACAGCCCTGTCATGTAGTCTCAGACCGAAATGGACATCCGCAGCATCATCTTAATCATCGTCATCCTCATCGATCAGTATAAAAAAAAAAGTCTCAAATTCTGTGGCCCTTCATGCCCTGCTCTCGTGGTGACCTCAGTTTCGATGTCCTCTCCACGTCTGTGGCCTTGGTTTGGTTCCGTCGGGGTCACCGGTATCGGCGAGTCCATGGGGGCTGTCGTTGGACGGACGTGGTGGCGCCCTCCGGAGGGAGAGCTCACTCACGCCGGCTCCGCGACTAAGCAATTATTGTCGTCAGTAGGGGGCTTAGTAGGTAGTGTCCTGCGTATGTTAGATCAAAACAGGCGCCACTGAACACCACCGAAGTGACTCGGCAGCAGTGCAGTGTCTCCTCCGGTGGGTTGCCTCTTGACGACTTGACATTGACTGCCCCCTGTGGATTGCCGGTGCCGGGGCTGCGGCGGGACCGACCGGGCTGTGGCTGTGGACAGGGTGTCGGAATGAGCGGCGTGGGTACACTGCCTCTGAGGTGGTGCAGAGGTTGGGACAGCAAAAAAAAAAAAAAAAAAAAAACAGCACAAAATGAAATAAGATAAAATGAAATAAAATAACACAAACACAAAACGAAATAGAATAACACAAAATAGAATAAAATAAAATAAATTACTTTAAAAAAAAATAGATGAAGACCGCAGGATCGACGTAAAAGTGAAGAGAAAACAAAGGTAAAAAAAACTTTTTCACCTCAGGGTAAAATTCGTCGATTAAGAAGACAAAGATGCTACAACAGTACGTTTCAGGTCATAGACCCTTTCTCAACTGCACAGGGAAGGGGGCAAGAAGTAAGAATAAAAGGCTGACTGCTACTCACAGAAAAAGAAAGCAATCAGTGGTAGGAGTGAGTAGAGTTAAACAGTGAAAGGAAAACTTAAAGCGGGAGGGGGGAGGGGGGTGTTGAGGAAAAAGGGGAAGGTGTATGTGTGTGTGTATGAGCGCCCAGGAAGCATGTGCACATGTCCGCCCGTATGTGCGTGAGCGTGTGCGCGCGTGGGGTCGCGTGCATGCGTGCGCCTGTCTGTCTGTGTGCTCGCATGGTTGTAAGAAGGTGGAGGGAAAGTGTGGAAGGGAGGAGGGAAATTGGAAGGGGGATGGGAAAAAATGTGAGAATTACACACACTTTTACAAACAAACAAACAAACAAAAAAGCGGGGGGAGGGGGGGGGGAGAAGGAACGGAGGTGCAAGTGGAGCCGCCGAGTTCAGTCCCTTGTGTTCATGCCATTCTGGGTGCGAGTGCCAAGACGGGCAATCACTGAAGACTCCATAAAGAGCCTGTAGAGTCCTGTCGACCGGTTCTGCCACACTGCTGCTACTTTGGCGTGGACAACGCAATGGTGCTGCTGGTTGAAGTGGGAGCCCACAGGGTTTATTACTTTAAGTTAAAAAAAAATCGCAGAAAGCCATCTAGAAGACATGAACTGGATATGACACTTCCCGCTTTGAGAGTACAGAGTTAAGGGCCTTGACATTTCTGT
>CM065727.1:59511307-59516307 GCA_033310375.1 Conus canariensis
TGCATTTCCTAGTTAAAGAAGAGCGCACGGGAAGTAACTCTTTCAGTGTGCACGTACCAGTTTCTTCCCCTGGCTGAAAGAAAAAAGATCATGGTTGTTTTCACCCATTAACTGACACGAAGGCCAAATCCAGGATCCGCTCCACCATAACTGAGGTCTTCACTCTCCGAATGTACGCCTACTTCTAGTCTGTGAGCAAAACCATGAAAGATGATGATGCGGTTTATGTGTGTTTCTTTTCCGGCGTCGTCGTTGCTTGTTTAGTATTTTGTTTTCCTACTTCCAAAAGAAGATGCGAGATAAGACACAGACTGACAGATAAACAGAGGGTTGATCGACATTCAGTTATACAGACGGACAGAAATGAACAAAGAGAATAAGGGAGAACGACAATTTGTCCAGTTTCCTCTAAGGATGATCACATTATTGCAAATAAAACCAAGTGTCTATAAATGTAATGTGTGTGTTAGCGCGCGAGCCTGTGTACGTGAAATCGCTCATCTGTACGACTGACACAGTCCTGCTATTATCACAATGGAATTGCCCATTCTGTCCCCTCATAAATGTTCCACTTCTGGTTTCTACTGTTTTCATAGCCCAATTCCAGAGCTGCACCTCCCATTCTCCACTTACACCCCACCCTCTATCCCCTTGGCAGTCTCCCTCTGCATCCCCACATCTCTCTCTCTCTCTCTCTCTCTCTCTCTCTCTCTCTCATGGAAAATTATGTGGCATTATTTCCTCCGCTAGTGAGTTAGATTTCAGTTTCTTTCTTCTTATGACTTAATTTGATTCGAGCAATCGTTTCCTGAAGTTAGAACATGTCTCTCTCTCTCTCTCTCTCTCTCTCTCTCTCTCATACACACACGCACGCACGCACGCGCACACACACAGATGAGATGGCGTGGTATTGTTTCCTGGGTGGATGACTCAGATTTCAGGCAGTTTGTTTCTTCTTTTGAATTCATATGTCTTGTAAAATACTTGTGCGTTGAAAGGTCAGGTGTACAGGTGCTCAAACTATGCACGTTGTTTCCAGTGCCCACAATTCAGTAGACATGACATGGTAGATTTGGCTTTGTTGTTGCTGATGTTGTCGTTTTTCTTCTTCTCCTTCTTCTTGTTTTCCTATTACGCACAAGTACAAATTGAGTGTGACCTAGCATATCTTTATCATTTATGATTGATAGAGACGTAACACATTTTGCTTAGTTGTATTCCTCTTTCCATTTCTTTTTTGTTTTTTACTTGTGTCTTTCTTTCTTTTTTCTTTCTTTTTTTTTGTTTTGCTTTTTTCTTTTTTTTCTGTATTCCTTTCCCTCGCCACCATGCATCCCCTTATGCTACGACTACATGTGATTTTAACAATGGTGTGGAAAGCCGACAGTGTAAGTGGTGACTAAACTAGTATCTTTAAATGATACTAATCGGAAACAGGTCTATGAGTCCGTGGCAGGTACATACCTATCATTCTTTCTGGCTATGTGTGAAGGTTCGTAGGGAAAAAAAATGACCAATAAATACAAGACAATCATGACATCCGGAGAGGGACATCGTTGCTTCAGAAAAGGCAGGTTTAAGACGATATTGCTTCCCTGAAGACCAAGTGACAGGTTTAATACAGAAATAGAGGATGCCTTTTCTTATAACTGACACAAACAATGACAGACATAGAGAAGGCTTTTGACAAGGTCTGGAAAGAAGGCCTGAAAACCAGATTCCCGAAATGCAGCATGTCATGTTGCAAGCTCCATTGCATTCTACAATATCTCTACAACAGGAAAGCTGGAAACCCTGTAAATGACCTGTACCACCGAGAAGAGGCATGGACTGAAGGAGCCCCCTAAGGCGGTGTTCCCAGCCTTATATTTTCCACGTCTTTGTGAACACCATCATAGGAGGTTTTCCACAAAATGTTTATGGAACCATCTAAAGTGATAATTAAGTAATACTATAGTGCTCAGAGGAATATCTGGCTGCATGAAATTTCCGAAATCCTTGAAGACAAAACCAAATAATGGGTTAATCAACGCAAGGAAGAACGTCCACATTCTGCAGTTTCTATAAGAGAGAGAGAGAGAGAGAGAGAGAGAGAGAGAGAGAGAGAGAGAGAGAGAGAGAGAGAGAGAGAATCTCTCTCTGCAGATTAATAGGCAGATCGTCCCTGCTGAGAACACTCAACTTTCGTTTGGAGTTATTGTTCATAAACAGTTGACCTGGAAATAACAAACCGACAAAACCGAATTCAGTATGTCTTACACTCATGAAGAAACTGACTCGGCGCGTGGTAGGCAGATGACGCCAGAACAGTCTTGAGACTGTACCTTGGCAATGTCCGTCTAATCATAGAGCAAGGAGCGACTATTCAGGACACAGTTGCCACGTCCAGTTTTTACAAGGTTATCAAGGCTCAGAACCAGACTACCAGAGTCATCACTTGAGCTATGCGGTCATAGTGTAAACCGTTATCTTTTTGACTGTGTGAAAATCCTTTTTAACTCTGCAGAAGATATTTATCATCGGGACATGCAATTTGTTCTCTCTCTCTCTCTCTCTCTCTCTCTCTCTCTCTCTCTCTGTGTGTGTGTGTGTGTGTGTGTGTGTGTGTGTGTGTGTGTGTGTGTGTGTGTGTGTTGTTGTTGTTGTTGTTGTTGTTATTGTTCTTCGATTTAACGTCTTTTCACTTTAAAGTGATATTAGACAGGAAGTGAGCGTTTACTCGTATATGTGTATGTGTGTGTGGTATGCATGCGTGCTTGCATGTGTGCGTGCGTGTGTGTGTGTGTGTGTGTGTGTGTGTGTGTGTGTGTGTGTGTGTGTGTGTGTGGTGTGTGTGTGTGTGTGTGTGCGTGCATGTGTGTGTGTGCGCGCGCGTGTGTGTGCGCGCGCCAGTGTGTGTGTGTGTGTTAAATATTAGTGGAAATACTACATAAGAACAATCATTAGATAAAAGCAACATTAACAAATCAAACTGCAATAGTCTAAACAAAACAGTCTAAAATATGCAGAAATAATAAAAACGAGCCGACTGGACCTATCATTAAGTTCTCTCTGTGTGTGTGTGTGTGTGTGTGTGTGTGTGTGTGTGTGTGTGTGTGTGTGTGTGTGTGTGTGTGTGTTATTTTCACATTTGTGGTTATCTTTCTCTTTTCCTGCTGAACGTGATTTGAAATATTGTAGAGACATGTGAAATATTGATTGTAAAAAGACCCTGAAGAAAAAGAATACAAGTTTCTCCTCTTCAGTGACAGTAAGGTGAAGATAAAAGTCTTGCTTCAAATAAAGAGTTGATTGAAGTTGATCTTAATAAGCTTTTAGTCACATTTTAAAAAGCGAGCGCTAAAAACACCGGCAGAAATGTTGATTAAAAGCATTAATTAGTTTTATCAAGAATGCAGAATAAATAGCATATAGTTTACATAACCTTTTTTAATATGCAAAAAAATAAAATAAAAAAAAAAGTATGCAAAAGAAGACGGATCGCAAGTTACAGTAGTATCATGTTTATATTCTGCTCAAACACAAAACAAACAAATAAACAAACAAACAACGTACAGTCTTGTGACGATCATCCTGTTGAGCTGAAATACGCGTTCGGAGACAAAAATACTACTACTATCGGAGATGTAGCTATGTACATTCACTACACTTTAACACGTTGCGAAGAACTCACTATTGGAAATCCATAAACTGGCAAAGAGGCTACTTGCAAAACGTGAAAATGATTCATTTCCGAATGAGACATATTTTTCCTTTACGTTTGTATAATGTGTGTCCACACAATTCATCTTCATTACAGGCCGGAATCCTCAGAGAATATAAGTTATGTCTGTTCATGTGAGCTTCTGTTTGTCGGTGTATCTCTTTGTCTGTATGTACGTCAGTCTGTCTGTCTCTCGGTCTCTGTTTCCCTCGGTCTTTCTATCTCTGTCTCTGTCTCCGTGTGTCTCCCTGTCTCTGTCTCTCTCTGTCTCTGTTCCCGTCTTTGTCTGTCTGTCTGTCTCTCTGTCTCTGTTTCCCTCGGTATTTCTGTCTCTGTCTCCGTGTGTCTACTTGTCTCTCTCTCTGGCTCTGTCTTTGTCTGTCTGTCTGTCTGTCTGTCTCTCTTCTCTCTCTCCCCCCCCCCCCCCTCCCCTCATTGACAGTAATACTCCTGCAGCTGTATATAACTCTGTGTGTGTGTGTGTGTGTGTGTGTGTGTGTGTGTGTGTGTGTGTGTGTGTTAATTTTGTGTACGCGTGCGTACAGGCGCAAGTACACGCGCGCGTGTGTATGTGTATGTGTATGAGTATGTGCGTGTGTGTGTGTGTGTGTGTGTGTGTGTGTGTGTGTGTGTGTCAAGTCAAGTCAAGACAAAATTATCTTTATTGAGGGTTAAAGAATAAGCTTTACAGCTTTTTTCATCCTGCCTGTGTGGTGTGTGTGTGTGTGTGTGTGTGTGTGTGTGTGTGTGTGTGTGTGTGCGTGTGTGTGTGTGCGCGCGCGCGCGCGCGCGTGCGTGCGTGCGTGCGTACGTGTGTGTATGCGTGTGTATGTGTGTGTGTGTGTGTGTGTGTGTGTGTGTGTGTGTGTGTGTGTGTGTGTGTGATTCACAGATCGAATGACAGTCAGAGTTGCAGACACAGACAGACAGACAGATTCACAGGCAGACAGAGACAGACAGACTCACAGGCAGACAGAGACAGACAGACACACATGGAGGCAGATACATAGACATAGAGACGTATGTATGAAAAGAGGATGTGACAAAATAAAAAAAACAACCACATACAGAACCCCCAGAGAGAGAGAGAGAGAGAGAGAGAGAGAGAGAGAGAGAGAGAGAGAGAGAGAGAGAGAGAGTCTCTTAGATTTTGTTTCTATTTCAGTAAGACCATTACCGCCTTTAACGAATCTTCAGATACATACATGTGTAACTGTGTGTGTGTGTGCGTGCGTGCGTGCGTGCGTTGGTGCGTGTGTGCGCGTGCGTGCGTGCGCGCTTGCGGGCGTGTTTGCAA
>CM065727.1:59523807-59533807 GCA_033310375.1 Conus canariensis
GTGTGTGTGTGTGTGTGCGCGCGCGCGCGCGCGTCCGTGTGTGTGCGTGCATGCATTTGTGTGCTCTTTTAGGCCTGTTGATATTAGAGGGCAAAAACAGCTTAAAAGAAAATTGTGTGTGTTTAACTGGAAGTTGGGTTGAGGATGGGGTATGGCGGACTGGGGTGTGTGTGTGTGTGTGTGTGTGTGTGTGTGTGTGTGTGTGTGTGTGTGTGTGTGTGTGTGTGTGTACATGTGTGTGTACTTTTATTTTGCTTTTTTGTCTCTCTCTCTCTCTCTCTCTCTCTCTCTCTCTCCTCTCTCTCTCTCTCTCTCTCTCTCTCTCTCTCCCCCCTCCCTCTCTCTCTCTCTCTCTCTCTCTCTCTCTCTCTCTCTCTCTCTTCATCATGATTACACGATAACAATATACATACTTTCATTATTATTTTTTGTCAGCAGTTTTTTGAAATGCTCAAACCAAGTTTCTATACTGATGTCATTTGAAGGCTTATTTTATTTCAAAGAAATCCTTTTCGCTGTGTTCTAGAGGACTCATGCTGCCAATACCGACGACTTTAACGTAAGCACAACAGAGGCGCAAACGTGGACATGACATCAAAACAAGGTCATCATGAGAGCAAGGCATGAATTGCCAGACGTTGTTGAGTTCCACTGTGAACTGAGATAGCATGACAAGGCAGTGCTACTTTCATACTATTTGTCCTGGCGGCAGCCAGGCCTGTGAGATACAGACACCTGTTGTGTTGGTCAAGAATCTGAGCAGCTGTCTCAGAGACGCAGAATTTTAAATGTGTGGTTCCAGTCTTTCCATTTTTAGCCAGAACACACTGAGCTTCGGGTGTTGGATCAGCCCATGACTTCTTCTTCTTCTTCTGCGTTCCCTGGTCATGCTGGTCAGATAGAAAGTCCGGTAGCTTGGGCAAAGTCAGCGGTCCGTCGGAGTGAGTCCGCCGTTCCCCACAGCTTTTCTTGGAGTTCCACTGCACCGGGCCAGAACTCACGCCGCAGGCTGTCGAACGTGGGACAGGACTGAAGTACGTGGGCTGGGTTTGTGGGCCAGTGCCACATGGGCACTCATCTGTGTGCGATATGTTCAGGCGATAGAGGTGGGAGAGCAACCGACAATGTCCAGTTCTTAGTCTGAAGATGGCGACTTGATGGGCACGCTCAAGATGGTGAATGTCATCCTTCTCTACCTCCACCTGTAGTCTTTCTCTCCATGCTGTCCTGAACTGGCTGTGGATGATGGTATTCGCTTCTCTGTAGGATACAGCATGGGCTATTTGGTCTCGCTGGCTGCCCGCCTTGGAGAGTCTGTCCGCCTCTTCATTTCCTGCAATACCACAGTGGGAGGGAATCCACTGCAGGACTGGCGTTGTTTTCCTGCTCATGACATGACAAAATATCCCACAAATGAATCCCTCTGCTAGGAATTGAACCCACGACCCCCCTGTGACACTAACCACTGGCACCCAGGTGGCTGGTACACCATGATGTAGAAAACAATGACTGACGAATCGGGCTCAACCGAAATCCTAGATTTTGATTATGTACACGATTTCACCCTTTCCCCCTTCCAGAATAAACTAACCAATTGTGACCTGGGACTTGTTCAACATGACGAAGATCACACAACGACAGCCACAGCAGTAGCGGCAAGTCAACATCGAGCAAAGGGCAAAGCCCTCTACTGTCAATGTATTGGCAAGGTCACAGTCATTTGCACAAAAGCAAGCCGCACGACCGTGGCCTCAAGACAGATGATTCTGAACAGATGTTCACCCGTTTCCGTAGACTTACGGGATGTTATATGAGATCCAGTGTCCGGTTTCCATGTTGCTGTCTAACTGTGTATTTACCGCCCATTTCACCTTCTACCCTCTCTCTCTCTCTCTCTCTTACACGTGTGTGTGTATGTGTGTGTGTGTGTGTGTGTGTGTGTGTGTGTGTGTGTGTGTGTGTGTGTGTGTGTGTGTTATGAAGAGAGAGAGAGAGAGAGAGAGAGAGAGAGAGAGAGAGAGAGAGAGAGCAAGTCCACCTTCTCTTGGACTGTCTTTCTCTGTCTCTTTTGCCTGAGATCATAATCCCAAGTCTGCTTTTCTCTGCCATCAAAGATGCCTCCGTTTGTGTATCATCATCATCATCGTCATCATCATCCTCTTCTTCTTCTTCTTCTTCTTCTTCTTCTTCTTCTCCTCCTCCTCCTCCTCCCCCTCCGCGTCCTCCTCCTATTACCTCTTTAAACCTTCTTTCTTTCTTACTTTCTTTCTTCACAGCGTTATCTTCTTATTTTCACTGGCCGCCACCTCCTCTCCTTCCACCTCCTCTCCCCTTCCCTTCTTACCCCCCCCCCCCTTTCTTTTATTACCCCTCCGTCCTCTGACACTTAATCCATCCATCCCTCCTTTTTGCTTCCACTTCTCATCCTCTTTCGCCTTTTGTATTCTTCTTCTTCTCTGTTTTGTTTCGCCGAGCTTGTTTCCCTTCGTTAATGTCAAGAAAATAGCTTTGTCGGGTATTATTTTGGGGAAACGCTCGAGGAAAACTTCGTTGTTGATTGTTTGCCATGTTTGTGAACTCGGTTGTTGTGAAGTGTCGCTATTTCCTCATTTTCATTTTTTTTTTTCTTTTTTAATTCTTAGAGATGGCGAGGATGGTGATGGTGGTGACAGTGGTGGTAATTGTGATGAGGGTACTGAAGACTGCATTTTTTGGACATTGTACTGGATGTGGTTATTTTTGGTTATGCAGCCGTATTTAGTGTTGTTGCTTCTTGTTGTCGTTGTTCATGTTATTACGCTGTTGATTTTACTTCCAATTTTCCTGCATTTATTGTCGCTGTTTTTGTTTGTTTGTTTGTTTTAACAGTCTGTGGATGAGTATGTGCGTATGGATGTGCTATATTGTGTTAATAATAAACGGATACACAATTCTCTCTCTCTCTCTCTCTCTCTCTCTCTCTCTCTCTCTCTCTCTCTCTCTCTCTCTACTTCTTCTCATAACCATCATTATCATCATAATTATTATTATTATTGTTGTTGTTGCTATTATCATCATTATTGTTATTATTCTTATTCTTATCATCATCATCATTATTATTTATTGTTATTGTTATTATTATCATTATTATTAGTGTTGTTATCATTCGTATCATTATTACTGTAGTTTTTATTATTATCATTATTCTGATAGTGAGGTGTTAATATGATGATGATAATGATGATGATGATGATGATGAACGATTTCTGACACAATTTGGTCTTGTTCGATGCTCGATGTAGCTGCATTGCAGACGTCATATTGTAAAATGTTCGTCATTGATCGGCTACGATAGCTCGTAATCTTCAATTCTACGTCAGAGCATACAAACGTACGGTGGGTATCTCCTGTCAATTAAAGGTAAACATGGATATGCTTTTCCGTTGCCATGAAACTACCTTAACTATGCCCCCACCCACCCACCCCCTCCACCCCCTGCCAATTTATATTTTGTCTCCACTCTGATTTCAATAAAACCCATTATATCGGGGTAAAATACAAACGTCCAGTTTAGTTTTTAACCACGCCGCATGTCCTTTTAGCACAGTAGGTAATTCTCATCATCATGGGTTGGATCATGTAACTGTTCGATTACAATTGTTTATAGAAAA
Organism: Conus canariensis; assembly: GCA_033310375.1. Taxonomy (NCBI): domain Eukaryota; kingdom Metazoa; phylum Mollusca; class Gastropoda; order Neogastropoda; family Conidae; genus Conus; species Conus canariensis. The sequence goes on from CM065727.1 coordinate 59,527,458, forward strand.
ACCGATTTGATTCTTTTTAATTTAACTACCGTTCATCGGTGTTCTCACTAAATTCGACAATGGATCATACCCAAACACCCAACTTTTAGACGGTTAGACTTTTACAGTTCCTGATGCTGACAATTCCGATAGTGGTAATCCTATCTAGATACTTCAAGGCTGAGTTGAATGTCATCCCTGGAAATGACGAAAACGGTCTTCTTTCTATGCCTTTATTCAGTCTCGCGCCCTCTTGTGTCTACCTTTGTATCCCAGTCACTAATCTTTGGTGTGGAATGTGTGCTCATCGTTTTCTCGTGGTCCAGTTGGTAACATGACAGCGTCATTGTTCTTATCTGACGCCTAAGTAGTGAGACTGGAAACACTGTCAACAGTGGACACCAGCTGGTTTTTTTTTTTCTAAAGTGTCACTGCCATTGTAGTTTTTGAAAGCTCCTTTTGTAGCGTCACTGTTTTTAGAATTACTTTTTTTTTTTCATAATCCGAGGTAGGATGGGGGATAGTGGGGGTCAGAATGATATCCTGAGCATGGGCCTTTTAAGGATGGTGAGACCATAGCTTATATGTTGTGAATTGATAGATTATATATATATACATGTTTAATTCTTTTTCATGGGGGTAATTTTGCTACAGAATTGTCTTTTCTGCATGCTGAAAGGTGATCGGCTGGAAGAAAACCGACGATAACACATCAACACTGATAGCACTTCTCTTCTCCATTCGTTCTCTTTTTCCTCCCTCCTTTTATCTTCAGCCCCCTCCTCCCCCAACACATATATCTTCTTCTCCACGACCACACAGGGAAGGTAAGAAGAAGAAGAGCGGACACAGAGATTCAATAGCGAACTGCAGCCTTAAAACGTGCCCCACGCCGACATGAAATGAAACACAACACTCGGGAATTGTGTGTCAGCCCCAACATTCTGCACCCCCAAGTTCCTGTTTCCGCGTCCGCTTAACAAAGAAACTAGCTTTCGCGTATGATAAGAATCAATTGACAACCGACCGAAAGAGAGCGGTGGAGCTATCATCCTCAGGAATGAAATAGATTGGATTTATCTACATTTCAGCATTGCAACCTTTTTCCGAGATATGTGTGTGTGTGTGTAGGTGAGGTGGTGTCTTGTTTGTAATCGCTGAATGAGGTTCAAACTTATCGGATTTGACAACCCATGATGATGGTGTATTTCTAGACACAGACAACTATCCGTAACATTACATGCGACTATTATCATAAGAGATGACAGCACACAGATCTGTATGAGACATAATCTGGATATGGATCACCCACAATGACATCGTAACTCTAAAAATGTTTACTAGCAGTATATGAGTACCATTGAAACCCATCATGAAAACAGAGCCATTTATATTACCTATTCCATGATTTGTAGGTCTGCTGGATCGGACTTGTCAGTGATGCATGGCTGACTTCGTTTGTGCTCCCTTGGCATCAAATGGAGATATACCAGTCTACAATTCTGTGGTATCTCTTCACCAGGGGTTCAAAGCCGGAATCCAGCAGCACCCGAAAGCAGTCACTGAAAGGTAGTATGTGAAACGGAGAGAAAGTGTTGTAAGAAAATATGTTGCTGAAAAACTAAAATCATTATGTAACCAGAATAAATGTAAGGGGTAATCTTTGAGCCTATCCTGAGGATCGAATTGACTATGCAAGGGAGGTCAAAAGGTGTCAACAGTCAGAGTGGTCAGCTCTACTGTTTAATAACACTAGCATTGTCTGTCACGTGAGTGCTGAGAGCTGCTAAGAATTGTATAGAATAACCTTTACTTGGATCTCCTGTGAGATGCAATCTCCCATTAATTGACCAACATAGCATATCTTAAATAAATGTTAGCGAACCGCCGAGAGAAACGTGGACAAACGAGTCACAAGACAAAACACTACGCGTTTCGACCTCTTAGGTGTTCCTCAGGCAAGACACAAACAAATAGTACAAAGAAAATGAACGCCTACCTTGCGCTGAAGAAAGCTAAGTGACAGATTCGTTCATTTTCTTTGTACTATTTGTTTGTGTCTTGCCTGAGGAAGACCTAAGAGGTCGAAACGCGTCGTGTTTTGTCTTGTGACTCGTTTGTCCACGTTTCTCTTGGCGGTTCGCTAACATTTATTTAAGATTTGTTTAGATTTCCGCCTGCAGTCGTCTCACTTTGCAACCAAACATAACATGTTGAGCTGTTTACAAATGGGGCAAAATAAGTGCAGGTTAAGAATTCTTTGCGATTACTTTAATAACTTGGCAAAGATTAAAAGAAGTGGGGGAGGGTTGGGGTAGGAGTGGAAATGGGAGAAAATGAGAATGAAAAACAGATGAATATATCATAAATGTAAAATGCTTCACTAGCAGCATATGGAGACCATCATAACCCATCCCAAGGACTGAACAATTCATATTGCCTCCTCCGACGCCTTTGGTCCAGCGGAGCAGACTCGTCAGGGAGGCATGCCTGATTGTGTCTGAGCTCCATGTGTCTGAGCTCCCTTGGCATTAAAATGGATATGCCACAGTCTATAATTCTTTGGTATTCTCACCACCAAGGATTCGAAACCGGAATCTAACCACACCTGAAAGCAGTCAGCGAAGGGTTAAAAAAAAAGTTAAACAAAGAGAAAGTGTGGTAAGGAAATCAGTTGCTGACAAACCAAAATCATCATGTAAACAATATAAATGTAAGGGATAATCATTGATTCCACGCTTCCAGATCCATCCGAGGATGCAAAGGAGGTCAAAAGATAGCAACAGTCAGAGTGATCAGCACTACGGTTTAATAACCCAAGCATTGTCAGTCACGTCAGTGCTGACAGCAGCTAAGAATTATGTAGAACAGCCCTTCATAAATCTCCTAAGAGATGCAATTTCCCACTGATTGACCAAATAATGATAGATATTTAATGTAATTAATAGCAAACCGCCAAGAAACGTAGACAAACCAATCACAAGACAAAACACGGCGCGTTTCGACCTCTTAGGTATTCTTCAGGCAAGATACAAAACACTCAGGACAACGAAAATGAACGAACAGTCACTTATCTTCATTTACTTCAGCGCAAGGTGGGCGTTGAATGAAAACGAGGCTGTCAAGAATCCAGTAGCACCCAAATGCAGCCAGTATAATATATTGAACCATTCTTTATTATTAATCCACTTATGTATATGTATATATTTTCAAAATCTATTCCTGTAATTATCCATTCATATACTTATACACAGACGCGCATATGGACGGGAAATGGGGTACATGTACTACATAGATCTTTTAAAACGGCATTCCTTTGCAACATTGCGGGCCATGCATTGACAAGGTGGCCACCGTGGGCTTGTGTACGGGGGGGGGGGGGGGGGGGGGGGGGGGGGGGGGGGGGTGATGGCTAATCACAAAGTATTTTGGGGGGTGACGTCATTTTCGATTTCCGTTGTCGCCGTTCTTGATTTCGTTTGCTGGTGGCGCAAGGCTTGTTGCTGGAAGATCAAACGAGGCGATATTTCTCAGTTTCTCCGCCCGAGTTATGCTTTTACCTCCGTACATTTCCTTATTTCCTGCTAAATGTGCTGAACTGATGTTAATCAAACCTGGCGGGAAGATCAAATGTCACAACAGTATGAACGCATTACATGTGTGTGCTGATCTTTGTTGTGGACCCAAATCAAAGGAGTGGTTCAGAATCTGCTGGGCAATACTCTGACAACATGAACAGTGTGGAGCGACTGAGTTTACATATGTTTGAGAAGTAATTTATCGCCATGAAGCGTTGAAACTTTCTGGTGAACATTTCGTACTTCCCATATCCCATTAAAGAAAACAACATGGAAAGAAATTCATTCAGTATGTACCTGCTGTTACCTTGCTTGAAGATGGCGATTATTCTATGAACTGACCCAGAGATAGATCCAGGGTCAGTTCGACTTTGGTGGAGATCTGCGCTCTCCCGAGTCTGCTTCTGTTTTGTACGCGAATCATTGAGAGATAATTCTGTGATTTGAGTGGTCATATGCTTCTCCTTTGTCGTCGCACTTGCTGTTGTTGTTGTTGTTCTTGTTTTGCGGTCCCATCCTCTGTGCCACATCAGAGGCATTGCAGCCACGCTGCTCATTCCGAACCCCCACCACAGCCACACCTCGGCCCAACCCGCCACAGCCACAACTCGGCCCAACCCGCCACAGCCACACCTCGGCCCAACCCGCCACAGCCACAACTCGGCCCAACCCGCCACAGCCACACCTCGGCCCAACCCGCCACAGCCACACCTCGGCCCAACCCGCCACAGCCACAACTCGGCCCAACCCCCCACAGCCACAACTCGGCCCAGCCCACCACAGCCACACCTCGGCCCAACCCGCCACAGCCACAACTCGGCCCAACCCGCCACAGCCACAACTCGGCCCAACCCGCCACAGCCACACCTCGGCCCAACCCGCCACAGCCACACCTCGGCCCAACCCGCCACAGCCACAACTCGGCCCAACCCACCACAGCCACACCTCGGCCCAACCCGCCACAGCCCTGGCATTGGCAACCCACAGGAAGCAGCCAATGTCAAGTCGTCAAGAGGCAACCTACCGGAGGAGACGCTGCACTGCTGCCGAGTCACTTCGGTGGCGTTCAGTGGCGCCTGTTCTGATCCAATATATGCAGGACACCACCTACTAAGCCCCCTACTGACGACAATAATTGCTTTGTCACGGATCCGGCGTGAGTGAGCTCTCCCTCCAGAGGGCGCCACCACGTCCGCCCAACGACAGCCCCTTGAACTCGCCGATACCGGTAATCCCGACAGGATCAAACCAACGCCGCAGACGTGGAGAGAACATCGAAACTGAGGTCACCATGAGAGCAGGGCATGAAAGGCCATAGAATTTGAGACTTTTCATGCTGATCGATGAGAATGAGGATGATGAAGATGATGCTACGGAATTCTATTCCGGGCTGAGACTGCATGACAGGGCTGTACTCTACGCTTACTTTCATAATATATCCTAGCGTCAACCAGGCCCGAGAGATACAGACACCTGCAGTGTTGATCAGTTAATTTGAGCAACACTCATAGAGACGCATCCATTAAGTGCTGAAACTCGACTGTATGGTCCCAGTCTTCCCAAATGAGCTCGTAGCAAACTCAACCGTGGGTAGGAGCCATTCGGGGCAGAAGAAATCCCTCTTGACTCCAGTGGGAATTGAACCAAAGACCTTCCAGCCGGAGTCTGCAACACTAGTCACTTACCACGGTGGGTGGTGTAGTTGCTCTTGTTTGTTCTGGATCCTTTTTCCAAAAAGCGAAGCAAGATAGAGACATACAGACAACAGAGGGACATTCAGTGAGAGAGAGAGAGAGAGAGAGAGAGAGAGAGAGAGAGAGAGAGAGAGAGAGAGAGAGAGAGAGAGAGATGGGGGGGGGGGGGAGGAACGACAATTTGTTCCAGTACTTCAGAGAACAATCATGTCGGTAGAGACAGAGCAAACGCGTTTAAATGTGTATACATGTGTGTGTGTGTGTGTGTGTGTGTGTGTGTGTGTGTGTGTGTGTGTGTGTGTGTGTGTGTGTGTGTCTGTGTGTGTGAACTCGAATATATGTGTGTGCATGTGCGTGCCAAGTTTCTGAGTGCATGTGTGCATACACGTGTGCATGCATGCATGCGCGCGCGCGCGTGCGTGTGTGTATGTGTGTGTGTGTGTGTGTGTGTGTGTGTATACGATCAGGTGCGCCCACGCGCCTGCGTGTGTACATGAAATCACTCGCCTGTACAGCTCAGTCTTGCTATTCTCACAACGGAGACGCCCATTTTATCCAGTCATAAACTTTCCGCTTCTGGTTTCTCCTGTTTTTATAGTCCCATTCCAGAGCTGCTCCCGCCCCCTTCGTCCCCTCCTTCCCGTCCCTTGGCAGCCTGCTTCTCTCTCTCTCTCTCTCTCTCTCTCTCTCTCTCTCTCTCTGGAAGATTATAATAATATTGTTCCCCAGATGGGCGTCTCAATTTCGTTCTTTTTTTTTGTGGTCCGCTTTTGAGTTCAGTTGTCTCTTAAAATGCTTATCTGTTGGAGAGTTAGGAGTATATGTGGTCAAAGATTATATGCTGGTTTTAAAACTCACAATTCAATTGTCATGACATTGGAGATACACATCGGAAATAATTTGTCTTGCTGCAGATCTGACCTTTCTTCTTCTTCTTTGAAACATGTGCACTGGATTGAATATTAAAGTACATACTATTGTTATGTATGCTTGATAATGAAGTGTGTTAGATGATTGAGATATCCTCAGTAGTTGGCACTGATCGTAAGAAAGTCTGTGAGATCCATGCAGTTTGTGATTTAGCAGTCTCACTAACTGG
>CM065727.1:59548807-59556307 GCA_033310375.1 Conus canariensis
TGAAACTATACCACATTTCTTCAGCCACATCTTATAGCCCAATCCACCTCGTTAATAGTTTTTGTTTTAATTTCAGAAACGCGTTAAAGACAGGGAAAGCAAACGGTACGGAAATGTATCAATTTCTAAACATTTCATAAATGCAAACCTACAAGTAGTAGATATATTTCAGAGAAAAGACGCAACTTCAGTAGGTAGAGAAAACAACAACACCATAAAAAAACACAAAACACTTAGGCAAAGAGAAAAGAACAAACAAGACAGATGATGGCGCCAAGGGTGTCAGGGTATCTGAACATTTGCGATTAACTGTGTGGTGCACATTGCAATCACTTCGCGCTAGTAACATGAAGTAACCCCATGGCTAAGCCTCCCTTAACATTTGCGGGTGAACTTTTTTCTCTTGTGCAGGGGTAGGCTACGTTGTCATCTTCAGTACAATCATCATAATGCTGAGTCATACTCAGCTTGGGTAAAGGCTCAACCATGTCTTCATGAAATAGGAATAAGCAGTAACCTGACACACTGGTTTGCATTGAACAGAAGAACTGGCCATGTTATGAAATAAATAAAATACTGCCACAGAATAGAAGATATGTACTTTCTAATTTTGGAGACAATGACTCACTGGGATGTCAGAATTGCCCACTGTGTGCAGTGTACAAGCGCACACAAATAAATAGTCGTTAATACTGAGTGTGTATGTGTGGGGGAACATCTGTGTGGAGGAGGGTAAGGGGTAGTATGTGTGTTAGCAAGGACCACTGTATTGAACCTCATTTTGGATTCATATGAGCAATGACAGTAAGCTTTCAACAAGGTTTTGAAATGAGGTGTGTAGCCCTCGGCGACAAAAATAATTATATGCTGATTATAAAACGAAAACGATTCCCTTTCTCTCCCCGTCTGCATGCATATATAATGTCAAATGGAAATCCTGAAAGCGGAGCTTTGCGTAACGCTCCTTGACAGCATTGAATGTTATGGAAATACGTGGCTGTGTTTGTTGAGAGTAACTATAGTACGTTGTTAATTCCATTCTTTTGGGGATTTTGTCAGTTCATGTTTAATAAAGTTGTTTTAACACTATTTGTCAAAACAGAAGCAATAGGCTTATACACCATTCACCTGTTTCAATAGAATGTGTGCGCGCGCGCGCGCGCGCGCGCGCGCGTGCGTGTGTGTGTGTGTGTCCGTGTGCAAGCGCGTCTCTCTCTCTCTCTCTCTCTCTCTCTCTCTCTCTCTATGTATTTGTAATCTGTCCGCCTCTGTCTCTGTCTCTGTCTGTCTGTCTGTCTGTTTGTCTGTCTCTCGGTCGCTCTCTCTGTGACTGATTAGCTATCGGTCTCTCTTCCTCTCTGTCTGAACTGTTGTCATTTATCTGTCTGGTGTGTCTAACACCCAGGTATTATCACAAAGGAACTGGGCACAGTACGAGCCCCCGCCACAGTCGTTTACAACATTAATGTGCACTTTGTGAACCGAAATCTCAGTCTAGTCCTATCGACTACTCTTTTCAAAGACAATAACACGAACAAAACACTAATGTGATGAGACCATGGAAATTCGGTTTAGTCAACCATCACCTATATGGACTACGACAAACAATATTATCTTAAAAGGATCTGAAGCCTTTAATAAATAGCATTGATTACGCCATATATTTGCAAAGTTGGTTCTAGTTTTCTTATAAAGTAGATTAAAGATGTATTATACGAACGATCGATTCAGGATCTACTGTTTGATGCAAATGCAAACCACGGATCCGCTATAGAACTTAACAGCTTTGCCCCTGAGGTTTATTCCGTCTGTTTACGATGTATGGTCAAAACAGGTTCTGTAGTTCTTGCGTAAACAAGCTAAGGGACAATCCAACAAACACAGAAAGAACGATGTTTGGTCTGATTGCCATGACCCAAAGCTGATCTGGATGTTGTAGAACGTAGTGCATTATAGGTTCAGCCACATTTTGGGCCATTTTGTTTATTCTGTTTTTCGTGAAGTTTTCTGACATAATCTTTTCTTTAATCATTCATTCGAATCAGTTTCATTTATACAGACGCCCGCGCGCGCGTGTGCGCGTACGCGCGTGCGCGCGCACACACGCACACACACACACACACACACACACACACACACACACACACACACACACACACACACACACACATGTGAACATGCCCGCACATGCACGAATCCACATGCACACACACATACATACAGACACAGACTCTCTCTCCTCTCTCTCTCTCTCCTCTCTCTCTCTCTCTCTCTCTCTCTCTCCTCTCTCTCTCTCTTAAACACAGAAGGACATGGAAAGAAAAATCAGTCAATAATTACCACACCAGCTGTGGCCACCTTATCGACTTTCTTCACAAGTTTCAAACACCACAACTCACCTGGACCTCGTTCAGTCGTCATTGCGTTTTGATCCATGTTTCAATCAGCACTACTTTTTACTGCGCGTACCGTCCACTCAACATTCATGTCAGCTGGGAATCTCGTTCGGTCAACACTCCTGTTTACTACATTCGTCGTTCGGTCGACGACCTTTTTTTTCAATTTTTTTTTTTTTGGCACATTTACAAACAAATGCATTTCATCATTATGACATGTAAAGGCAAAGCGATCGGTCTGGTAAGTAAGGTACAATGCATTCTATCAACACATTGAATCGTTACAGCAATCTAAGAAAAGATTTCAATTGAAATATATACGTGGTGACAGCCCTGATATGGCCCTTTGTGGTCGGCTGGGATATAAGCAACATTACCTTACCTTACTAAGAAAAATTCGTATGAGCACAACAATCGGTGGAAAAGTATTGAAAGTATCTACATGTTCAGACAATGGTATTTTTATATGTTACTTTACATAAGATCCTGATAGGGATATCATTTCTTACGAAATTCTGTGAATTGGAACATTCTTTGTAATACTAGTGTCGTTGGATCAGCATTGCCTTCAACTACATGTGTTGTTTATCCTTCCATATATTAGCATGATTCCTTACTACGTGCATTGTTCAGTAAAGAGTACTTTTTACAACATATGTCGTTCACATATGTCGTTCAGTAAAGACGACATTTTGCTGCATGTGTTGTTTAGACAGCTGTAATTATCTTTTAAACAAGTGTCGCTCATCGTGCAAAGGTTTTTTACGACATGTGTGAATGAGTCAGCTATGCATTCTACTTTGTATGTAGTACAGTTACACTGTTTGTTACGGCATGTGTCCTTCAATCAGCTGTAGCATTTATAGCGTGTACTGTTCTGTCAGAGTTATGTTTTCACTACACGTGTCGTTCAGTCAGCACTTCATCACTTTACATGCGTTGTCAGTCAGCACTTCATCATTTCACATGTGTTGTTCAGTCAGCATTAAATTGTACTACACGTGTCGTTCAGTCAGTACTTCATCATTTTACTACTTGCGTTGTTCAGTCAGCACTACAGTTTACTACATGTGTCGTTCAGTCAGCACTACAGTTTACTACATGTGTCGTTCAGTCAGCACTACAGTTTACTACATGTGTCGTTCAGTCAGCACACAGTTTACTACATGTGTCGTTCAGTCAGCACTACAGTTTACTACATGTGTCGTTCAGTCAACACTACAGTTTACTACATGTGTCGTTCAGTCAGCACTACAGTTTACTGCATGTGTCGTTCAGTCAGCACACAGTTTACTACATGTGTCGTTCAGTCAGCACACAGTTTACTACATGTGTCGTTCAGTCAGCACTACAGTTTACTACATATGTCGTTCAGTCAGCACTACAGTTTACTACATGTGTCGTTCAGTCAGCACTACAGTTTACTACATGTGTCGTTCAGTCAGCACACAGTTTACTACATGTGTCGTTCAGTCAGCACTACAGTTTACTACATGTGTCGTTCAGTCAGCACTACAGTTTACTACATGTGTCGTTCAGTCAGCACTACAGTTTACTACATGTGTTGTTCAGTCAGCACTGCAGTTTACTACATGTGTTGTTCAGTCAGCACTGCAGTTTACTACATGTGTCGTTCAGTCAGCACTGCAGTTTACTGCATGTGTCGTTCAGTCAGCACTACATTTTACTGCATGTGTCGTTCAGTCAGCTCTAAATCTTACTCATGTGTCGTTCAGTGAGCGCTACTTTATATCACATGTGTTGTACAGTCAGTATATCACATGTGTTGTTCAGTCAGTATAATACATGTGTTGTTCAGTCAGCACTACTTTATATCACATGTGTTGTACAGTCAGTATATCACATGTGTTGTTCAGTCAGTATATCACATGTGTTGTTCAGTTAGCGCTACTTTATATCACATGTGTTGTTCAGTCAGTATATCACATGTGTTTTTCAGTCAGTATATCACATGTGATGTTAAGTCAACACTACTTTGTATCACATGTGTTGTTCAATCAGTGCTACTTTATATCACATGTGTTGTTCAGTCAGCACTACTTTATATCACATGTGTTGTTCAGTCAGTATATCACATGTGTTGTTCAGTCAGCACTACTTTATATCCCATGTGTTGTTCAGTCAGTATATCACATGTGTTGTTCAGTCAGCACTACTTTATATCACATGTGTTGTTCAGTCAGTATATCACATGTGTTGTTCAGTCAGCGCTACTTTATATCACATGTGTTGTTCAGTCAGTATATCACATGTGTTTTTCAGTCAGTATATCACATGTGTTGTTAAGTCAACACTACTTTATATCACATGTGTTGTTCAATCAGTGCTACTTTATATCACATGTGTTGTTCAGTCAGCACTACTTTATATCACGTGTTGTTCAGTCAGCATATCACATGTTTTGTTCAGTCAGCACTACTTTATATCACATGTATTGTTCAGTCAGTATATCACATGTGTTGTTCAGTCAGCACTACTTTATATCACATGTGTTGTTCAGTCAGTATATCACATGTGTTGTTCAGTCAGCACTACTTTATATCAGGTGTTGTTCAGTCAGTATATCACATGTGTTGTTCAGTCAGTATATCACATGTGTTGTTCAATCAGCACTACTTTATATCACATGTGTTGTTCAGTCAGTATATCACATGTGTTGTTCAGTCAGCACTACTTTATATCACATGTGTTGTTCAGTCAGTATATCACATGTGTTGTTTAGTCAGTATATCACATGTGTTGTTCAGTCAGTATATCACATGTGTTGTTCAGTCAGCACTACTTTATATCAGGTGTTGTTCAGTCAGTATATCACATGTGTTGTTCAGTCAGTATATCACATGTGTTGCTCAGTCAGTATATCACATGTGTTGTTCAGTCAGTATATCACATGTGTTGTTCAGTCAGCACTACTTTATATCACATGTGTTGTTCAGTCAGTATATCACATGTGTTGTTCAGTCAGTATATCACATGTGTTGTTCAGTCAGTATATCACATGTGTTGTTCAGTCAGCACTACATTTTACTATAAGCGTCGTTCAGTCAGCACTACTTTATACCACAAGCATCGTTTAGTGACCAACACGTTTTACTATTTCCATCGTTGAGACTGCAATACGTTTTGCTACATGTATTGGTCAATCAGCTCTACATTTTGCTATCTATATGATGTAGTCACCACTACTTATTATCATGTGTGTAGTTCAGACAGCACTACTTTTGTATCATAGTGGGCTTTTACTGGCCTTAGCCGATGGGTAGTGGGGAAAACAGATCGAACTCTTTTTCTTCTTCTTCTTCTTCTTCTTCTTCTCTCCTTCTTCTTCTTCTTCTTCTTCCTTCTTCTTCTTCTTCTTCTCTCTTCTTCTTCTTCTTCTTCTTCTTCTTTTCTTTCTTTCTTTCTTTTTCTTTCTTTGTTGCAATGTTGGATATAGAAAGTCATTTAGTTAATCATACTCAGGTGTACAGTCCACATTCGCCTTATGCAATCCAGCAAATAGGGCAACCATGCCAGGAGACTTGCATTAAAAGATCTATGCAACACTACTACCACGTCTCACCAGAACGACAGGACGGTAACATGGACGGCAAAAACGTCGATTTTTAAATGTGTTTCTCTTCATTGTCCTCTCAGTAACACTGCTTGTACTCCTCCCATTCCGGCGTCTCCCCAGCACAGCCACACCCATGTTGGTGCTGTTACAGCCCCTGCACTGACAGTCTAGATGGAGCGGTCCATAGAAATGGTCAAGTTGGAAGCTGGGGCGTTACAACACACAACACAACCACACACACACACACACACACACACGCGCCGCGCGCGCGCCGCGCGCACGCACGCACTCTTTATCTTTCAACGTATGTGTAGAGCTGCACGGTTGACTAGCTGAATAGTGTTGGCATATTTATGACTGGTGTCCATTTGACGTGGCGCTTACTGGCTAATCTAAAACACCTTTTATGCTAAAGTACTATGTTGCTCAAACTACCATCTCTACCGGTAGGTCGGACACACGCATGTGGTTCATACAATGCTCAGACAGGAAGAATAGGAAAAGGTCGGAAAAACCAGAGGTACAACGATAAGTAGTTTTCACCTCTAATGTATGATCCCATCTTGTGGAGGATTTAATGAAAGCGTAATACAGCGTGGATAATAATCACCTGCTGCTGTTTGTATAGCAACGCTTTGGCAAGCACGCGCTACGATGATTAATTAAAAATGCGAAACGCAGAATACGCGTGAGACTGTGCCACACAATGGGTGTTACTGACAATCGGTACGACAGAGTATTACGTGAGTCGTTAGGCTGTGAGCGAGACAGAAACTTGCGAACGACGTCTGTCTGTCTGTCTGTCTGTCTGTCTGTCTGTCTGTCTGTCTGTCTGTCTGTATCTCTCTTCTCTTCTTCTTCTTCTTCTTCTCTTCTTCTCTTCTTCTTCCTTCTTCTTCTTCTTCTTCTTCTTCGTAGTAGTAGTTAGTAGTAGTAGTAGTAGTAGTAGTAGTAGTAGTAGTAGTAGTAGTAGTAGTAGTAGTAGTAGTGGTGGTGGTGGTGGTGGTGATGTTGGTAGGGGTAGTGGTGGTGGTGGTGAGAGTAGTACAAGTAGCAGAGGCAGCAGCAGCAGCAGCAGCAGCAGCAGCAGCAGCAGCAGCAGCAGCAGCAGCAGTAGTAGTAGTAGTAGTAGTAGATGCAGCAGCAGCAGCAGCAGTAGTAGTGGTAGTAGTAGTAGTAGTAGTGGCAGCAGTTACGGTAGTAGTGGTGGTGGTGGTGGTGATGATGATGATGGTTGTGGTTGTGGTTGTGGTGGTGTATTGTAGAGAGAAATGTGCAAAGAAGAAGAAGCTACAAAAGAGAAGAAAATGTAGAAGAGATATGAGACCAAAAAAAAAAAAAAAGATGAGGAGAAAGGGGGTGTTGAGAATAAAATGTCAGGTCATAAAGACTGTAAAGGTAAAAGAGATATGACATGACAAATAGGACAGGAATCGAAAAGTAACAAACTAAACGACAGGAACAGAAACGTGCCACTATATACAAAGATTGAAATGTTAAAGTTCGATTTTGCCATTTCTGATTCAT
>CM065727.1:59571307-59576307 GCA_033310375.1 Conus canariensis
AGAAGAAAGCAGCAGCTGTGTAACACATGAGAAGAGTTATTTAGGTGGCAGAGTTGGAAAAGAAAAATAAATAAATATATATATATATATATATATATATATATATGTATGTATGTATGTAGAGAGAGAGAGAGAGAGAGAGAGAGAGAGAGAGAGTGCATGTCTGCATGTGAGCCTACTTTGTCTCTTGTTTGACCTGTCTGGCTGTCTTTTGTCTCTTCTGTCAAGGGATCAATTTAACTTTTCTTTTCTAGCTCGGGCCACCTCCGATTGCTTATCGGCATCTCTGCTTCTCAAGTGCTGCTGCCACTGTTGCTGCTGCTGCAGCTGCTGCTTCCTTCTTGTTCTTGGTCTTCTTATTCTTGTTGTTGTTGTTGTTGTTCTTCTTCTTCTTCTTCTTCTTCTTCTTCTTCTTCTTCTTCTTCTTCTTCTTCTTCTCTCTTTCTTCATCCTCTCCTTCTTTCATTCGTCTTTTTCTTCATGTGTTCATCTGTCCTCCTCCCCCTCCTCCTTCGCCTCCTTCTTCTTCTTCTTCATCTCATCCTCTTCCTCCTCTTCCTTCGCCCCTTCTTCTTCTTCTGACTGTTGTCTTCATACAATTGTCTTCACCTTTTTCTCCATTGACGTCCTCCTCCAAGTCCTTTTCACCTTTCCTTTGTCTTCGATTACCAGACCGTCTCTTCTACCCCCATTCTCCTTCTTTTTCCCTTTCTCGCTTTCCTCTGCATTTTCCCCGCTTCTAAGTTTATTTTCCTTGAAAATAGTCTTCTTCATTAATGTGGCGAAATGAGCTTTCTCAGAGATCACGTTCGGGAAACTCTCGAAGAAGACTTCTTTGTTGATTGTGTTGTTTGCGTGCGAACTTTGTTGTATTGGATTTTCCTGGCTTTTTTTTTTAAATTTTTGGACATGGTGGGGATGTTGATGGAAATGGTGGTGGCAATGATGATGGTTGGGGTGGTGGTGATGGTGGTGGTGATGGTGAATGCGAACTTTTTGTTGCTGCATTTGCTGTTGCTATTTCTGGTGGTGCCGTAATAGTTGTTGTGTTGTTTCCTGGCTGTTATCGTTCTCGATGTTAAGCTGCTGATGCTACTTCACATGTTGTTGCTTTTGTTGCCGCCGCTGTTTCTTAAGTTTCTGGAATGTGGGTGGTTTGTGAAGAATAATTATGGAAGGGCTCTATAGTGATGATGATAAATTGATACATCTCTCTCTCTCTCTCTCTCTCTCCTCCCCCCCCCCCCCCCCCCGAACACCAAATGATTTAATGTACGGTGAGCTTAGTAACTTCCCCTGAACTATCAAATATAGAGTCTGATGCATACAGTGTTGGCGAAACTTATCACGTATTGAGAAGACAGACAATCGTTCAAAGTATATATTAATCGTGCTGAATTTGGAAAACAGATAGAAAAGATATTTGGCATCTGCTATGTATGATACAGACGGTTTCTTTCATGTGTGTTGAAATCAGAATTTGGACTGCATACTTCAAAGAATGATTGATCGTTGGTAACAAAAGTGGAGTTTCACATTGACAATAGTGATAGGTGTCTTGAACAGAGAAAATTAAAGATATCTCGTTTGTTTGGAACCATGCATCACGTTATATTTGAAAAAGTAAAATGAAATATTTCTTGATAAAACATCAATCTGTTTGGTTTATCTCATATACTTACCCACAGTTTCTGATAGAAAAAAATATAAAGAAAATTTAATTAAATGGCCAATGAGTACAACGGCATTTGAGACTGAAATTCACTGAAAGTTTGATTGGCTGGTATAATCAGTTTTTTCACCCCAACTATTATAGTAACCCCGAAGTTTTTAAACCAAAACTTCTTTTGGCTGCAAAAGATAAGCGCAGAAACAAGAATTATTCTGTTTTCTAAAAATGAAACTGTTATAAAAAGCAGAAAAACTTGACTAATATTTATGTTAGTGACATATTTGCCATTGTATACTATTAAACTGTATTCGTAATATATGTCTTTTTTCTCTTTTTTTGCCTTCCGCTTACGTTATGGTCCTATTGTTTGTTAACCACATCATGCGGATACTTGACCACATTGAATACATTCTGAATTAACTCTCGTGTGTGTGTGTGTGTGTGTGTGTGTGTGTGTGTGTGTGTGTGTGTGTGTGCGCGCGCGCGCGCCTGTCTGTCTGTCTGTCTCTTCTTTCTCTCTCTCTCTCTCTCTCACTCTCTCTCTCTTATATCGGTCACCGACTGCACGAATGGGTTGAAGACAGAATTATAACTGGCGAATTTCAGGCAGGGTTTAAGCGGCATTATTCAACTGTGGATCATATGCTTAGTTTGATGCCTCTGGTACAAAAGCAGTTCGCTTTAGATCGTAAGTTGTATGCCGCTTTTATAGATTTTGAAAAAAGCATTTAATGCTGTCAATAGATCCGTTCTCTGGCCTATTCTTTTGAAAGCTGGTATTCCGGGAAAACTGTACAGATGGATAGTAAGCTTGTGTTCCTATGTGAAAGCTAAGTACGGTGTGAATGTAATATGACTGACTACATTCACTGTACCTCTGGTGTAAAACAACGGGATGTGTTCAGCCCTGTTTTATTCTTTTGTTTTCCAGTAAGGAGTAACATCAGAGGTGGTTCGAAATAGAAAACATAGTGCACAATTTACCTATGATATTCTAGAGTTAGTTATTCCTCTCTCGGCAGACGATGTTCTTTTGACGCCTGAAACTATTATAGGCTTTCAAACTCAACAAAATAAATCTTAAATAAATGTTAGCGAACCGCCCAGAGAACGTGGACAAACGAGTCACAAGACGAAACACAACTAGTTTCGACCTCTTAGGTCTTCATCAGGTGAGACATTAACGAATAAAACAATGAAAATTCACTTAGCTTTGATCGCTTCAGATCACTTGGTAGGGTTCAGCGCAAGGAAGAAGGCGTTGAAAAGTGAATTTTCATTGTTTTATTCGTTAATGTCTCACCTGATGAAGACCTAAGAGGTCGAAACTAGTTGTGTTTCGTCTTGTGACTCGTTTGTCCACGTTCTCTGGGCGGTTCGCTAACATTTATTTAAGATTTGTTTAGATTTCCGCCTGCAGTCCTCTCGCTTTGCAACTAGATCAACAAAATAAGTTATTACGAACTGCAACTTCATTTCAGTTAACAGTAACCATGTCAAAGCAATATAATTATGTTTAGAAAGGGTGGAGTTTTAATGATTAGAGGAAGGCGGTCCTGCAATGGGATGTTGATGCCTGTGGGCAACGTATATGCATATTTAAGAATATAACTTTCAACGAAATTAAACTTCACTTTTGCATGCAAGGATCTTGCCTGTAGAGCTAAGCGTGCGCTATATGTATCATGCAACACTTATCAAAATTAGAAAACCAATCTTTGAAACCTAATTTGATAAAATTGTTTGACTCTTAGATACAGCCTATCGCTCAGCATGGAGCTGAAATTTTGGGTCTTAAAATCCAGCTGTTTGTTTTGAAAATGTCCATTTATTTGCATTGAGAATGTTTCTAGGCATGAGCATACCTAACGATTTAGTCTATGGCGAAGTAATATATATTCAATATAATTGAATTCTCCGACAAATTGAATACGTTATTGGTTGAAAATAACACAAATGGACATTTCAAGGTTGCGCAGGAAAGCATATAATAATTATGTTGTGTGATTTGGATGCAAGAGGAAAAAGAAACCGGGTTTCCAACGTGAAGACTAAATTGTATGAACTTAGTTTTAGTTACGTTTGGCTGCAACAGAGTTTTGGGGACATAAATGGATTTTTACTGGACATTTTGGTATAGACTGATTGCAAATGACAAGAATGGTCATACCATGTTCACGAAACTGACCGATTTGCTTTGTATAGAAGTTCAGATCTATACATTGAGACCTTTGTTTCGGTGAAAATATATGCCCTATCCTATGTTATCGTGTACATTATTAATTAAGTGCACCCCTCGGTTTGAGTAATCATGGGTTAGATAATTCATTTGCTCAGTTTCTGTCCTTTGCTGAGACTTGAAAGGTGTCGATTCCTGTATGCTTTCAGCTACTATTACTATGTGGTTGCAACTGAAAACAAATCCGAATATGTTGCAGATCAGTTTTTAAAAAAAAAAAAAAAAACAATCAACGCTTTGCCGTCACAATTCCAGAAAAGAAAAAAAAAACACCTTACTTCTAAAACTAGTCTTCCTTCCCTGTAAGGTACTCTATGGTTGGATCTGAAACATTTATCCACATTTTTTTTTAAAGTCAACCACCACTTCCACGACCATCTCCGATACCTCTTACAATTAAATTACCCAGAACAAGAAAGTTCCCACCCATTCGAAACAATCAGCAGCGAAGCTTTTTCTCGAGCGCTTCCTGAAAAAGATATCGGACAAAGTCATTTTCTTGACATTAATGAAAAGAAACAAGCACAGAGAAAATGAACTAAGAAGAAGGGGGGAAAAGCACAAGAGAGAAAGATGGGAAAGGAGGAAGGGAAGAGGGGTGGGGTGGGGTGGGGGAGGAGCGAGTAGAAAAGGACGGACGAGATACGGAAGGAAAAAACAGGGCGAGAAGGTAGGATGAGGAGGCCAATGAAAACTAACAGTGTAAGAGTGTGAAGGCGAAGGTGAAGAGGAGGACGTGCAGGAGGAGGAGAAGGAGGAGGAAGAAGAAGATGGAGGAAAGGGAGGAGGCGGAGAAAGAGGAGGAGGGGAAGGAAGAGGTGGAGGAGGGGGAAGAGGAGCTGAAAAAGAAGGAGGAGGAGAAGACGAAGAAGAAGAAGTAGAAGGAGGAGGAGGAGGACAAAGAGGAGGAGGAGGTTGAGGAGAATAAGGAAGAGGAAGAGGAGAAGGAGGAGGAATGAAGAAAAAAGAGGAGGAGGGTGGAAGAAGAAGGAATAGAGAGACAAAGATGAAGAAAAAGACCTACAAAAAAAATCAGACAAAGAAGAGCAACAAAGGGGAGGGGCAGGAGCAGGAGGATGTGGAGGAAGA
>CM065727.1:59598807-59601307 GCA_033310375.1 Conus canariensis
AACCTGCATTATACCGTAGGTGATCAAGCTGGGTTTAAAAAGGGACATGCGACAATCGACTATGCCTTTACTTTGTTTGCTGCCGCTGTACCAACATCATATTTCAGTAACATAATTTGTATATCACTTTTTGTGGACTTTCAAAATGCGTTCGATTCTATTTCAAGAGGATTACGCTTGCCGATTCTGCTAACGAAGTGAATTAGGGGTAAACTGCATCATTCTGCTAACGAAGTGAATTAGGGGTAAACTGCATCGCGGTGATAAAAGTACGTATGGCGAGGCAAAGGCAAGAGAAAGCTCTGCAACAACTCTTTGTTTCATGAGCTGAAATGCACAGCTGGGGAACAGCAAGGGTATATTTCAAGTCCAGTTTTGATTTCATCTTTTTGGCTCTTAATGAACTGGCTTTGAAAATGAGTGAGACTGGTCTTCACGAATCTGCCTTTGATCTCACAGAATATGTATCCTACTTTTTGCAGATGACCATTTCCAAATGTATATAACGTTGGATGGTTTACAAAGTCTTTAAAGAACTCGTAAGATATTGTATGTAGATTATAATTAGAATTAAAAAAGTAAACACGGAGAAGAGTAATGCTATTGCTTTCCGTAAGGGCGAGTCCTTATCTGCAAGCGAGAAATGGATTCAAGGAAATGAGGGTCCAGGCAGTAAATGCGTGCAGGTATCTTGGAATGCAAATCTCAGCAAGACTCAGTTTTAGTTTTGCGTGTCAAGATGCAGCTAACAAAGGAAACAAGGCATGTGTTGTATAAATTAGGTTGAATACTTTCTGTGCCTTTAGTAAATTATTTAGTTTAAGAGCCAGTCAGTATTACGGCACGATGCCGAAATAGGGGCCATTGAGAAAACTACAGAAATAAAAAGTGCGTTTATTTGCATTGAACTGTTTTCTCAATTTTGACAGTCGAACGCCAAGTAAATTTGTTCATGGCGATCTAGGCAGATACCCAATTTACCTCAATTCATGCGTTAAATGTTTTAAATATTGGCTGAAACTAAGAAGAATGAATGACGTTAGGCTGCCTTTTGAAGCGTACATGATGTCATTGAATTTGGGTTCTATTTGAAAGGAGATATGGATTACAGATATTCGTCTCTGTTTGAAATTCTTATGGGTTTTCGTTTAGGGGGGGTAACCATGATATCAAAAACATTCCAGATTTTTAAACATTTTGAACACAGAATCATCGATTGTAGACGGCAGGACTGGTATGATCACATATGTACTAACGATAGATTTTCTCGCTACTGGCTCTTTAGATTTATTCATTTGATATAACCACATACTGAGAAAAAAAATGAACAGGTAATATAAAAGATGACTTGATTAAGTTTCATTTTGGCACGTTTAGGTTTGCGTGTGACCGCTATAGATAGAGTGTCAAACACGAAAAGATGCATACCTGCCGTGTCTGCATCATGGCTCAAGATGGATTGGATTTACACTTTACTACCCTTTCCTTCAGTGATCTTTGAGTAAAGTTTATTCAGCTGAAACACCACAACATTCCCTGCACTTTATCCTGCTCGACCGCTTCTTTCATTATACTTTTTACATTCGCAGTTTGTGTTGGTTACAAGAACAATTACGTTTGAAACGTTTAGCACCTACAACTTTGGAAATTTGTCGTAATGTGAAAAAAAATATAATAAGTAGACTAATGAATGGTAAAGTCACGGATCAATTATTTTGGTTTTGGCCGAGTTCTCAGATTTTAAAATACATTTTTTAATTGACAGAAAGGAGATGCGTTTCTCTTGTATTCAACAAAGTTCACAAATATAATCTTTAGTAATTACAAACACTTACAAAGTGTAGAAATAGAATACACAAATGCATTTACACAGTGGATACCCAC
The DNA here is from genome assembly GCA_033310375.1 of Conus canariensis. Lineage (NCBI taxonomy): Eukaryota > Metazoa > Mollusca > Gastropoda > Neogastropoda > Conidae > Conus > Conus canariensis. The sequence continues at coordinate 59,600,692 of CM065727.1, forward strand.
GCTGAATTTTTCAATCCGTTACGATCTCAGCACACGCCGAAGTTTAGGGAGACGCCTTATTGTTTAGCGAGCCAGAAGGCAAAGTTGGGTAACTCTTCACTCCACACGCACCATGGGAAGAAAGTCTGAGGAAAGTTTGAATGCAGAAGGCCTTTGTAGAAGAAATCTACCTACCCACCCCCTCCCCTCAGGCAAGCGTTTCGCCCCTGAGCTCCTTCCACTTTAATGGGGCTATGGCACATTGAGGTCATGACACAAAAATGCCCCTGCCGTCAGATCAGTTTTTCCCCGGGTGTTGCCGGGATTCGAACTTGATACTCCTGTTTGGAGGGCGTCCTTTTGAGACAGATGCCTTACCTACAATGCCACGGGACATCTGTCCTATGTCTTCTAAAGTTCATTTTGTACCTACTCGGCCAAATCCAGCTGGAATGTTAGCAGCCGCCACTGGCATTGCCTGGTTCTGGTCCTCTTGTTACCAGAAATCACGGGCTGTTTTTTAAGTGTGTAGGCTGATGAGCTACAACTCCCCTTGCTCCAATGAGTAGGGCGACACTTTGGCTTGGGAGACATACTCTCTCACGCTGCTGGCTAGACTGGCATACTTCGCTGTCTC
>CM065727.1:59606307-59608807 GCA_033310375.1 Conus canariensis
TCTGTAGCTTTCATCGTATTAAGATTAAGATATGAACAAGAGACATCTTTGCGCCAAAACACCCTCTAAAAAGAGTTTGGACAGCAAAGCATTTCAAGTGGCCCTAATGTTCTCGGTTCATGCCAGTACATGTAAGTGATACATACAGGGCGGCAAACATATTGCCCCTTAGCGAGTAAAGAAATCTAAAATTTTAAACGTAATTGTCCGGTGCGGTTAATAATTCGGTCACTGATGAATTTTTCTTAAATACAGAGGAGGATTTCCCAAAGAAAATTCCAAGGAGAATAAGAAATGTTACCTCGACAAAAACACACACACACACACACACACACACACACACACACACAAAACCACACACACACACACACACACACACAATATGCATGCACACACGCACGCAAGGGCGCGCGCGCACGCACACACGCACGCACGCACGCACGCACGCACGCACACACACACACACACACAACACACACACACACACACACACACACATACCCAAAAAAAAAACCGAATGAACTGAGGAGACCTGGTATTCAAAGCCAGAAGAAACCTTTTCTCCAATTTCTTCAATTCGCAAGGCTCTGCGACGGTCAATATTTTCCCTAGGAAAGAAAAGAAAAAAGCCTGATCTTAGTGCTAAGTGCAATGTTGGTGCTTAGCCTGCAGTTTCGCAGTCCTTCCATGAGCAACTTTCCTGTGTTGGTACCAGGAAAACGGCCCTCCCACATGACAATGCAAGTGCTGAAGCAAGAAGTTCTCAAGAATCCAGGATTTTGTGAAGAGCATTGAAATCGTACCTTACTACTACCTGTCATGACAAGAGATACTATGTGTGAAATGCAGGTGGCGATTTTGAAAAGCCAGAAATTTTGACACGAATGTTATACCATTATGTGAACACTGTTTGAATCCCTAACCTTTTCTTGATGTTGATTGGACGCTGAGGCACGTGATGAGTGGAAGAAGTTCGACGGGTGTGCTCCCGATCTGTATTGTAAACCAGGAGTTGCCAAACAGGAGGACAGGTCGCTTGACTTGGGTCGTTAGAAAATGTTTTTCAACCTTGGGGGTTGAAACGAAAAACGTTGTTTTCCGAGCGACCAGGTAGCGCAGACAGAAGTGTGCTAGGGATTCATTTTTCTTGTAATATTAATTCCCTATCATAAGTTGCCAGTCGGGGAATAATAAACAGATAAAGAGAAAAGCAAAATTATTCATAAAAGAATGTAAATGATTGATGTGGTTAACAACAAAAAAAAAAATGGAATGAGATAATGTAATGAGAAGCATTTTGTGAAAACGCGTGATTGGTTTAAAAACTACAATTCGTTTTTTGAGATTAATGTTTTTTGTAAAGATTTCACTTTGTTTTCACAACTGTAGGTAGGAATGAGCTGGAAACGGAATGCTACGAATTTGTGAGTGTGATGTGTAACCATGTTTTGTGTCTTAGGGGAAAAAAAATTCAAAGTTATATGTTCCAAAGCTAACAACAGGACTTGGGTTTCCTTCCAGAAAACCTCAGCGTCCAACCAGTTGATCGCAGGCTTACTACCTACCTCCTGGAAGCTTGATTCCAGCTGGTGGAATTTTTACGTAAGAAATATTTCCTATGTAACTATTTAGTAATACAAAAGAAAGAACGAAAAATGCAATGCTTCATGAGCTGTATATTGGAAAAGAAAAAGGGAGCTGATGGCAAATAATTCGTAGTGTTTTGTGAAAAATTGGAACCAAAGTTGTAATAAAATGTACATGTTGTGTTAATTAGTATTGATTATCATTGTTAAATTCTTCGGGGTTTTGTTTTGGTAAAAGAAAAACAAAAAAATGGATTCTTGTTTCCTTGGTCTCTCCTTTGAATGAATGGAGTAGATGCGTGCGTATGATGTAAACATGTTGTGCTTGTGAGGCAAACGTGTGGTGTGTGAAATACACCATCAGAAGCATTTATCGTTTGCCTGAGGAGGCTGGGACTTGATGTGGAGAGAGGAAAAACGCATTTTGAAGGACTGTAAAACTTTCATGAAAGTTAGACTTCCTCGTTCGTGTTTTGCGAAGTAAGTGACGGATGTTTCGATCACCAAATATTGTCATTTCGTATTTTGCATGTGCCAGACAACACAAACGAGCTCTGAAATCACCAACATAGTCATTACTACCGATCACTTCCCTGATTGGAAGAATTGTTGTAACTCAAGAAATGACCCACTGAAAATGTTTATTCTTGGGCGTTGATATAGAATATGTTGAATGGAAGTACTTTCCCTACACATTCATCTGTAGCTCACATGCTTCGAACATTTTGTTTCCCATGCAGGCATCATCGTTCTGTATATTTACCTGAAACAGAGAGAGAGAGAGAGAGAGAGAGAGAGAGAGAGAGAGAGAGAGAGAGACAGACAGACAGACAGACAGACAGACAGACAGACAGAGTTGTCACACACACGCATACACACACGCACGCACGCACGCACACACACACACACACACA
>CM065727.1:59628807-59638807 GCA_033310375.1 Conus canariensis
GTTATTTGACACATGGCACCTGCAGTGTTGGTCTGGTTGTTTTACACAAGACACCTGCCGCGTTGGTCTGGTTATTTGACACAAGACACCTGCCGTGTTGGTCAGGTGATTTGACTCACCATGTCAGAGACGCACCACGACAAGAGCGTGAGAACCAGTCATATGATACTACTCTTCCCCTATTTCCTGCACACAGCAGAGTCTATACCTCTCTGATAATGTCCGAGTGTCACGCGCAAAAGAAGGCAATGAGGTGTTCCATTAGTACCCCGATGTTACACATCTCAACAGGAATCTCATTCATTACGTCCCTGTAAGAAGGGGTAGAATTCATCATGCTCTTGATATCCTTGAACATGATTGACAGTTATTACCATGTCAGCACGGTCTGGTCTGTGGTATCTGTAATCAGGATATAACGTTATAGATGTCTGCCTGTTCGTAAACGCATGCGACATTACTTCGGCCAAAGAGACTACGGTTCACCACGAGGTGGGTTTTTTTCCGTTCCTTTTTGCGTATGCAGGCTAATACTCCTGCGGACACTCACTGTATAGACAGGCAAGGATTAATACCATCTACCCAACAAAGGAGTGGAGTTTTTTTTTTATCCCGCCATTAAGACAGCCAACAACGAGGTGTTGATTGGGTTTGTTTGTTTGTTTGTCAGCGAGGATATGCATAGATTTAAACACAGCTGTTTGGAAGGATGGAACTTGGATAAAGTAAACACCATATAGATTTGAAGAAGATCCATATCAAAGGGGAAACCGTTCGTCCTTCATACATGGTTGAGCTGTATCGAGAGCCCATCTAGCGTACACGTGCGGAGAAAATAATTGCATTCACACACACACACACACACACACACACACACACACACACACACACACACACACACACACACACACACACAGAGGCGCGCGCGCGCGCGCTCGCATGCACGCATACTCATATGCATGATTTCTCTCTTCTGTTACACAGAAGCTCACTATGTTTGGTGGTGTATCACGGATAGTGCTCTCTCTCTTTCTTTCTCTCTCTCTCTCTCTCTCTCTCTCTCTCTCTCTCTCTCTCTCTCTTCTTCGTCTTCTTCTTCTTCTTCTTCTTCTCATTGTTCTTGTTGTTGTTATTGTTGTTTATTATCGCTGTTGTTGTTGTTCCTGTTCTGGTTGTTGTTATTATTACTATCATAAGTAGTAGTCGTAGCAGCAGCAGCAGCAACAGCAGCAGCAGTAGTAGTAGTAGTAGTGGTAGTAGTAGTAGCAGGAGTGCAGCAGCAACAGCAGTAGCAGTAGCAGTAGTAGTGGTAGTAGTAGCAGCAGCACAACAGCAGCGTTAGACGTGTTGGTGATGGCAGTGGTGGTGCTGATACAGGTGTCATATCTGTTATGAATCACAAGATATGTTACACCATTACAATTATCATGAAGATTAACGACTCTGTTGATTGTCAAACAAGATGTAAATGTCGTTTGTATCGATGACTGAACGTAGCATGAAGATGAAGATAAGGCAGAACAGCGGCAACAACAATGTAAGTACCACTACTGATATGACTACTTCAGTCACTATTATCGGTCCCCCCCCCCCCCCCCCCAAAAAAAAAAAAAAGCTACGAGCTACCACTGCGGCTACACCGCTACACTGCCGCTGCTGTCACTACTACCTGTAGCTTTACAATTAGAAACCGACTACTGCTGACAGTAAAGTAAGTAGAACAGGAAAACAGAGCAGAGGAAAGAGGCAGACACGCCGAGTCGAAAAGTCTGATTAAACAAAAATATTTAAACTCTGTTTACACAGAGCGAGAGAGAGAGAGAGAGATAAGAGAGAGACAGATAGATAGACAGACAGAGAAGAGAGAGAGACAAAGCAAGACAGAAAGAGATGGAGAGAAGGTGGAAGAGAGGAAGAGAGAAGACGAGGAAGAAGAAGAAGAAGGAGAGAGAGAGAGAGACAGACAGACAGACAGAGAGAGAGAGAGAGAGGGGGGGGGGGAGAGATGGGAGGGGGCAGAGACTGCCATTAGACGGGCTGTGTGCAGTGTCAATAGACGTCTGAAAGACTCTTTAGAGAACTGCTAATCATAGCCTTCCTGCCAGATTTCGTGTGTGTGTGTGTGTGTGTGTGTGTGTGGTCACCAACTATCGCATTTACCTGTAGCGTGATGATGGCTTATTTTGGGGTCTGAATACTACTATCCTCTCTCTCTCTCTCTCTCTCTCTCTCTGGGAGTTCCAATATATTTGCTTAATAAAGACTTTTTTCGATTTTCATATTGTTACGTGCATTTCTGATATAAACACTGTTGCCGATTCAAAATGTGGTAAATCCTGAATGAATAATGACAATACTAATTGATTACCATTCTCATTCTTCTTCTTCTTCTTCTTCTTCTTCTTCTTCTTCTTCTTCTTCTTCTTCGTACTGTTCTTCATTTATTATCATTATCGTCATTATCATTCAAGAGCTACATTAATTTTTTTCAATCCTATTTTTCAAGCTATTTATAGTTTTGTCATTTGAGGTATGACCAACAGCACAATGCTTTTGTGCAAACTTGTTAACCTACTTTGATTGAGGTCAGTGGAGAGAGAGAGAGAGAGAGAGAGAGAGAGAGAGAGAGAGAGAGAGAGAGAGAGAGAGAGAGAGAGAGAGAGAGAGAGAGAGAGAGAGAGAGAGAGATATTTTCAACAAACTTTATTACTATTACTGCCGCTGTTGCTGCTGTCGCTGCTGCTGCTGTTACTACTACTACAGCAACAACTGCTAGTAGTAGTAGTTCTACTACTACTACTACTACTACTACTACTACTATTAGCATTATTTTAGCTGTTGTTTTCATTATCATCATCATCATCATCATCATCATCATCATCATCATCATCATCATCATTATCAACATCATCATCATCATTATTATTCTCATTATTATTATTATTATTATTACTGATGTTATTGTTGTTTTTGTTGTTGCTGTCGTCGTCGTCGTCTTGGTCGTTGTTATTATCATCGTTATTAGTATTATTCTTATCAATGCCGCTGTCGTCATCAGTATCATTATGAATATTGCCCGGCGGGATATCTTTGACTAGGCACATTTTCCAAGCCCCCCGGCGTCCTACTCCTTAACGTACAACAATCAACCCGAGCTGCAGGTCAAGTAATTTGATCTTCTCACCCTGGTGTATGTGACGAAGCCCTGTGTTTGGGCAGCTTGCTTGTTGAGGGGTTCCGCTTGGCTGAACTTCAAGACCCTTAAAGCTACAGGTCCACCCACAAAGAACTAAGATCCCGTTCTTTACCCGGGCCCGCTTTGTTGAAAAACAGTTCACACAGATACTGGATCCGAACCTTGATTTGAATTTGCAGAATAGATCCGCGCAAGAATTCAATGGAATCGCTCTGGAATCATTTTCCGTCTGTTTACAGAAATCTATCAAAATCGAGTTCAGTATTTCGTTTCCGTCTTTCTACCAAGCTAATAAATAAACGCGGGTAATCATATAATTACATGGGAGGAGGTGAACATGGGGGAGGGCGTTGGGAGGAGGGACGGGGGCGGGGGTGGGAGTGGGGTAAACATGCCAAAGATAATGACCCATGGCAGATGAAAACGTCCGCAGAAATTCATGATATGATCATCGTTTATGATGATTGAAAGAGGGGTGGGGTGGGGAAGGGGGGGGGGGAGGGGGAGTAATTTTCATGCCAGCTGGTAATCGCATAGACACTGAATGATAACTATACCGACAAATTGCTGTACTGGCTTTTCTTTCCTTTTTTTTTCTTTTCTTTCTTTTTTTCTTTTCTTTTTATTGCTTTGTTTTGTTTGTTTTTTCTTTTCTTGATTTTTTCTTTCTTTCTTTCTTTCTTTCTTTCTTTTTTTTTTTTTTTTTTTTGGGGGGGGGGGGATATTTGATCGGCGTAATTTCGGATACACAGCTATACAGCAACAACAAGAAGAGGAAACAAAAACAAAGAATCTGAAATAAAATCATGAATGGGGGTTGGAACCAAAAATGGCCGAGTGCAAAATATACAAAGACGAACAAATTGATTGTGAAATAGACGGGCATCAGCAATGAGCGTACACCTCCACCAAGGTCGAAGAGTTATCTGCCCTCCACCTTCCCTTATTGTTATTGTTATTTTCCCGAATGCCCCCCACCCCCCACCCCTCGCCCTTTCCTTCCTCCCCACTCTCCTGCTCGCTGCATCCGGATTGTGATCCGCATCTCCACGAGATCTTACTACAAGTTCATGGATACTGATAGATCCAGCAACTTAAAAAAATTAAAAAAAAACCCAACTGAGATCGATTTTAGGGGGAGGTGGGTGGAAGGGGTGGAGGAGGAGGGGTGGTTGAGCGTGCTTTCAATTTCACGACATTGGCTGTGTTTAAGAAAGAATCTTACCAAAAAAAAAATTAAAAAAAAGAGTTGGATCAGGGTATTTGGTGTGTGTGTGTGTGTGTGTGTGTGTGTGTGTGTGTGTGTGTGTGTGTGTGTGTGTGTGAGAGAGGAGAGGGAGAGAGAGAGAGAGACAGACAGACAGACAGACAGACAGACAGAGAAGAAGAAGAAGAAGAAGAAGAAGAAGAGGAAGTGTGTGTGTGTGTGTGTGTGTGTGTGTGTGTGTGTGTGTGTGTGTGTGTGTGTGTGTGTGTGCGCGCGCGTTAGTTTCAAATTTAACGTCTATCCACTCTAGGTGATATTAGACGAAAAAAAAAAGAAAAAAAAGAAAGAAAAAAAAAGCTACATCAATGAAAACCAACAAACAAAACCCTCATGATAAAGCTAGAAAGCTACAAATTGTTTTGATATGGGAGAGTACAGTGAGAGGTAGGGGATGGATAAGGATGGTCCTTTCGTATATATTATGTAAATTTAGTTGTAGGTTAATGATTGACTCACTTAAAAGTAAACTCATAAGTATGAGTAAATAAATGTAAGAAACTATAAGTACTTACTTATTGGACTGTGTGTGTGTGTGTGTGTGTGTGTGTGTGTGTGTGTGTGTGTGTGTGTGTGTGTGTGTGTGTGTGTATTAACAAGGTTCCACGCCAAAACTTCAAGATTCGTCCAAGAGCCGCATTCCGTCATAACATCACGTTTGGTTGAAAATCGGTTTAGTAGTGGTACTTGCATGGTCTTGCTGGCAGACGGACCAATAAATGAGCGGACGCGGGCGAAAGCATAACCTCCTTGGCACATGTAATGAATAAGCAAACATGATATTCCGCCAACGCCCACGTCTTGTCTGCACAGGTTTGAACCTGATTCCGCACGAGCAAAGTAGTTTATTCTAAAACAACATGAAGTAGAACGCGACGTTCAGATGTAGGAAGAGAGAGAAAAAAAAAGTAGGGCACAGGTAGGAGCATGGAACTCTGCCAAGGTCGAAAGACTCTTGGAGTACATGAGCAAAACCATTTTTTTTTTTTTGTCAGGGGAGGTAATAGTCCGGATTAAAGGAGTTATTTCCCGTGTGTGTGTGTGTGTGTGTGTGTGTGTGTGTGTGTGTGTGTGTGTGGTGTGTGTGTGTGTGTGTGTGTGTGTGTTTAAATTTGACAGGCAAAATATGAAATATTGATGATTACTTCAGTAGCAGGTTTTGAAATTCTAAACAAAAGAGCTCCTTTCGAGGAGGGTTATCAACAGCGTCGTTCAAATTCATTGAAACGTTTGTGACAACTTTATCAACAAATTGTATGCAGTCTGGATCCGAACGCTCTTGACCCAACATTCTATTTGACTTACCATCACGGATCGGCAGCAACATTAAATGGGGTCTCCTTGAGTCACAATCTGTCTTTGACAAAATTTACATGAATAGATACAGTTTTTTGTTGTTGTTATCCCTGACAGAAAAGGGCTAACTAAACGAACGGAAATGGATGAAACAACTCCCATGGCGGACGAAAACAAAAGACAAAACAAACACGAAATAACAACAGCAACAAAAAGTATCTTGTTCGACAGCATCAGGCACTTAGATATAAAATGAAAGAAATCATCTGTAAACACAAAATATTTGTTTTGGAGTTGGCTGTTTTTCAGATAAAGGAGCTTTTTTTTCCCTGACCATTTGGGTCTGACCATTTATGTTTGTTTAGACTATGTTGAATGCTGTTGCTAGCGTTCAACATAATTTAGTTTCAGTTTCTAAGATGTGGTTATTCTGGGGTCTATAGTTTTCTGCCAGACGCTAAAATAGCCATTTCTCGAACTTCCTGGAGTGACGTTGGTGATGAAATTGACAGTTATCACCATGATTAGTATTATTACTATTATTGTGGGTTTTTTTTGTTTTGTTTTGTTTTGTTTTTATTGTTGCAGCAGCAGTCACAGAAACAGCAGCAGCAACAGCAGCAACAGTAGTGTAGTAGTAGTAGTAGTAGTAGTAGTAGTAGTAGTAGTAGTAGTAGTAGTAGTGTCACTTCCTTATCGCAATGATGATGGCGATGAAGGCGCTGCTGCAGTGGCTGCCAACCTGCTCTGTCAGTAGTGCTACATTCAGTCCGCTCCTCTCCATCCCCTGAGGCACAGCCACATCTAGCTTTTGTTCGGCGGCCTCCCGGCGCCAGCTGCCGCACACAGGGATCTATCAATAACAGGCCGTCATGAGAGCGACTCATCTCCGATGGGTTCTTTGGTGCCTGTCTTCCCATCCATCACCCGAAAGACGCCCTTCCCATTGGGCCCCCTGACAATGAATGCTTAGTCCTGGAGACCGAGTGGGCTCGTCTGCACCCCCCCCCCCACGCCCCTCCCCCCGCCTCCTTCCCCCCTCGTTTCCCATTCCACACCCCCTGCCCTCCTTTCCCCAACTTTCCTTCGTCCTCATCCCTCTCTCACTCTCTCTCTCTCTCTCTCTCTCTCTCTCTCTCTCTCTCTCTCTCTCTCTCCAGCGTGTCTCCTCCCCACAGTCTTCTCTACCACCCCTTCCCCCCGTCCTCTTCCTAGAGTGAGAATGTTGCTTGTTCCGTAAATCGATTATGACTCAACGTTCCTATTAATCAAGGACAGTTCTCGTCAGTAGGATGGAACTGAACACTTCGACATGAGATGACTGCAGTCAATAAAGTGGAAGAGGAACTGAAAACCGAAGTTCATGGAAAAGCATGGCACCGCAGGCTCACAGCACTGGCCACCTGTTTACCCTGTTTTCTGTTTCATGGGGATGGCAAAGAGGATGCTATGGAGAACGATTTGCTGGTTTGGGGTTCTACAACATGGCTGTGCTCTGCATTCTCTTCCTTGATGTATTTCGTCTCCAACTAGGTCTGTGAGGTACATACACCGGTTGTGTTGTTAAAAAAAATCTGACCAAGATTCTCAAAGACGCATTCAGAACGTGAGCGGCACTCGGGTACAGATCACAGTCTTTTAAGCGTTCAGCGCACGGATTTCTGGGTGGTGCCCATGCAGCTCAGTAGCAGAGAATCTCACAAACCTCTCCGTTGCTCATTTTAATTATGTTGTCTTCCTGGTGGTATCTGGTTTTTGGAAAAACCCCGACACCCCACCGTCGTGAGATTTATTCCCATCTGAAATGTAGTGTCTGGTGAGTATAGACGTTAGAACCTGAATTCAACGTAACGTGCTTTTCTGGGTAGTGATTGTCCGAATTGACTCCCAGATCACAGACATATTGAAGTGCTTGTAACAGGATTTGAACCCACGTCCTCAACGAGTGACCTTAATATACCGCACCCACGGAGACCGGACCTTACAGTCGTTCCTTATTCAGTTGTTCCACAATGAGGTGAAATCTAGAATGACTTCGGGCAGAAATTAAAGGAAGAGAACGATAGCTGGGTCAACACACCGCTGGACGAACGGAACCAGCCTGTGACAAGACAGAAGCAACGCGTTTCGATTTAGAAGCCTCTTACAAGCAAGACAAAGAAAAGAAAAGAAAGAGCAGTGACCCGGCTCTGCTTGAAGAGTCTTTGTCCATGGAAAGCGGAGCTGCTTCTGTTTGTCGTTTTACTTGACAGTGCCTGTAGAGGTCTGCCACTTTCTTTTTTGGTCTGGCCTGTTGAACATGGTCACTTCTGTTGGACTTCTCTGTTGAAATCAGCTCACTGTAGAAGATCCCCCTATTTGTCTTGCTTTTAGAAGACCGTCCCTGTCGTTTCTCTCTTGTCTGTAGAAAAAAGACACCTGTGGTTGCCTTGTCCCCAGAAAACCGTCCCTGTTTTATATGTTGCCTTTAACAGATACTATCGCTAGCTGGTAATACCTGCAGAAGAAGTGTGTGTGTGTGTGTGTGTGTGTGTGTGTGTGTGTGTGTGTGTGTGTGTGTGTGTGTGTGTGTGTGCGTGCGTGTGTGCGTGCGTGCGTGTGTGTGTGTGTTTGTGTGCGTGCGTGCTGTGTGTGTGTGTGTGTGTGTGTGTGTGTGTGTGTGTGTGTGTGTGTGTGTGTGTGGGAAGAGCACGCGCGAGCACGCGCGCACGTGTGTATGTGTATGTGTGGGTGTCCTCCCCTTTGATTTTGATTCCTTGTTCATTTGTTTGCCTTGTTTGTTTTCTAACAATGCTATGCTCGATGTTTGCCGTACTGGATTTTTTCGTTTTCTTTCCCCCCCCCCCCCCCCCCACACATTAATAAGTATGCTTTTTGCAAACTTTTTTTTACATTACAGGTATACTTGACGGTATGCTGAAGTGTATAGGTATGTCCTATGTATATTTAGTAATTGGCACTGACTTTGATGTAATTGTTATTTCATTTGATAATCTCGTTATTATGTTGTAGTGATGATGTAAGATGTCTGAAATTGAAATAATTCCTTCATTGGAAGGGGGGAAAAAATTTGCAGAAGCTCCACATGTTTGCTTGTCTTGGCTGTATAAGACAGTCTGGTTTGTTTGTGTGCCTGTAAATCATTATCATTAAATGTTCGTTTTGGCAGTCCACAACTGTCATTTTTGTCCATTTAGCCAAAGGAGACCGTCATTTTTTTCCTGTAGCAGATATGGAATTTAGTATGTCCTGCACACAGAAGACAATCGCTTGTGTGTATCCTGCCTGCGGGTGAACGTCGTGTTTGTTTGTTTGTCTTGCCTGTGGAGGATAGTCACTTTTGTTTGTCTTACGTTTAGAAGACCGTCACTTCTGTTGGTCTCGCCTGTGTAAGAGAGTACTTCTGATTGCCTAACCTGTAAGAGACGACACTTGTTCGTTTTGCCAGTAGAAGTCCCCACTGTTATTTGTCTTGCCTGTCCTTTTTATTTGTCTTGTCTCTAGATGAAAATGATTTTTGCTTGTCATGCCTGGAGTAGTTTTTGACGTTTGTTTGCCTATAGAAGACAGTCATTACAGATTGTCTTGCCTATAGAAGACAGTCTCTTTAGATTGTCTTGCCTATTGAAGACAGTCACTTTAGATTGTCTTGCCTATAGAAGACACTCTCTTTAGATTGTCTTGCCTATAGAAGACAGTCACTTTAGATTGTCTTGCCTATTGAAGACATTCACTTTAGATTGTCTTGCCTATAGAAGACAGTCACGTTAGATTGTCTTGCCTATGGAAGACAGTCACGTTAGATTGTCTTGCCTATAGAAGACAGTCACTTTAGTTTGTCTTGCAGGTAGCAGACCGTCCCTTTTTGTTTGTCTTGAAAGTAAATTATGATGACGTAAGTTCGTCTTCCCTATAGAAAACCGTCACTTTGTTTTGTCTCGCCTGTAAAAGATAGTTGCTTTAGTTGGTTTTGCTTATGGAGGAGATCGGCGCTTCCTTTGCCTTGCTTGTAAAAGACCGTTACTTTTGTACACCTTGCCTGTAGAAGATAATTATTCACCTTTGTATTGTCTGAGTACATTCAACCTCGCGTTCCCTTTAGAAGACTGTCACTTTTGTGTTGAAGATCTTACAGGTCGAAACGAGTTGTTGTGTCTGGATGGTCATGTGTGTGTAGTCTGTAGCCACACATCTTTCGTGCGCTCCACGTCCATTCCACTGGTAAACAGAAGACGGCACCTTTA
>CM065727.1:59651307-59653807 GCA_033310375.1 Conus canariensis
AGGGGTGGTAGGGCAGACACATGTTGTAGCAGTGTTGGAGATGCGTGACACACCGTGAAGTGGTGAGGAGTGGTAGGGCAGACACATGTTGTAGCAGTGTTGGAGATGCGTGACACACCGTGAGGTGGTGAGGGGTGGTAGGGCAGACACATGTTGTAGCAGTGTTGGAGATGCGTGACACACCGTGAGGTGGTGAGGGGTGGTAGGGCAGACACATGTTGTAGCAGTGTTGGAGATGCGTGACACACCGTGAGGTGGTGAGGGGTGGTAGGGCAGGGACATGTTGCAGCAGTGTTGGAGATGTGTGACACACCGTGAGGTGGTGAGGGGTGGTAGGGCAGGCACATGTTGCAGCAGTGTGACACACCGTGAGGTGGTGAGGGGTGGTAGGGCAGGCACATGTTGCAGCAGTGTTGGAGATGTGTGACAGAGCGTGAGGTGGTGAGGGGTGGTAGGGCAGGCACATGTTGCAGCAGTGTTGGAGATGTGTGACACACCATGAGGTGGTGAGGGGTGGTAGGGCAGACACATGTTGCAGCAGTGTTGATGTGTGACACACCGTGAGGTGGTGAGGGGTGGTAGGGCAGGCACATGTTGCAGCAGTGTTGGAGATGTGTGACACACCGTGAGGTGGTGAGGGGTGGTAGGGCAGGCACATGTTGCAGCAGTGGTGACACACCGTGAGGTGGTGAGGGGTGGTAGGGCAGGCACATGTTGCAGCAGTGTTGATGTGTGACACACCGTGAGGTGGTGAGGGGTGGTAGGGCAGGCACATGTTGCAGCAGTGTTGGAGATGTGTGACACACCGTGAGGTGGTGAGGGGTGGTAGGGCTGGCACATGTTGCAGCAGTGTTGGAGATGTGTGACACACCGTGAGGTGGTGAGGGGTGGTAGGGCAGGCACATGTTGCAGCAGTGTTGGATGATGTGTGACACACCGTGAGGTGGTGAGGGTGGTAGGGCAGGCACATGTTGCAGCAGTGTTGGAGATGTGTGACACACCGTGAGGTGGTGAGGGTTGGTAGGGCAGGGACACATGCTGCAACAGTGTTGGAGATGTGTGACACACCGTGAGGTGGTGAGGGTGGTAGGGCGGGCACATGTTGCAGCAGTGTTGATGTGTGACACACCGTGAGGTGGTGAGGGGTGGTAGGGCAGACACATGTTGCAGCAGTGTTGATGTGTGACACACCGTGAGGTGGTGAGGGGTGGTAGGGCAGGCACATGTTGCAGCAGTGTTGATGTGTGACACACCGTGACGTGGTGAGGGGTGGTAGGGCAGACACATGTTGCAGCAGTGTTGATGTGTGACACACTGTGAGGTGGTGGAGGGTGGTAGGGCAGGCACATGTTGCAGCAGCGTTGATTTGTGACAGACAGTGAGGTGGTGAGGGGTGGTAGGGCAGGACATGTTGCAGCAGTGTTGGAGATGTGTGACACACCGTGAGGTGGTGAGGGGTGTAGGGCAGGTACATGTTGTAGCAGTGTTGGAGATGTGAGACACACCGTGAGGTGGTGAGGGGTGGTAGGGCAGACACATGTTGCAGCAGTGTTGGAGTGTGTGACACACCGTGAGGTGGTGAGGGGTGGTAGGGCAGGCACATGTTGCAGCAGTGTTGGAGATGTGTGACACACCGTGAGGTGGTGAGGGGTGGTAGGGCAGACACATGTTGCAGCAGTGTGGACACACCGTGAGGTGGTGAGGGGTGGTAGGGCAGGCACATGTTGCAGCAGTGTTGGAGATGTGTGACACACCGTGAGGTGGTGAGGGGTGGTAGGGCAGACACATGTTGCAGCAGTGTGACACACCGTGAGGTGGTGAGGGGTGGTAGGGCAGGCAGTGTGATGTATGTGACAGACCGTGAGGTGGTGGGGGTGGTGGTAGGGCAGGGATATGTTGCAGCAGTGCTGGAGATGGATGGAGTGGGGGTACAAAGGGTGAAGAGGGTGGTTCCTAGTCAGTCCAGAACCATACAGGCGAATCAAACCTCTAAATGTTGCGAATCAAACAGAGCTCGATGCCAGCTTTCTAACGATTCTACATTCTGCTTGAGGATCTGAACATTTATTCAGTAAATTTGGTTTCATGTGCTTTTTAAGGGGCAACTTAAACAGATTTTTTTTTCATCAGAAACATGTAACTTTTACAAGACTGGACGGGCCCGATTGAATTATGACATTACCTTTCAGTGGCTGGATTCAGGACCAATCTGTCAATGTGCGACATGTTCAGTTCATCGATCTACGCGAGTAAATAATTAATCCAAGAGAAGCATCAGAAAACACACCTTGACTGGTGGTGAGACAAAACGGGTGGAGCGAGCATGTTCAAAGTCGAAAGCATACATGTACACATTGTTGTCTGACAATGGGAATAGCTTGATAATCATTAACAACCTTTGATTTAATTGTCGGGACTTTTTCTCTGCGTACGCAGGCTGATACTCCTGCGAACACTTCCTGTACAGACAGGCAAGGATTAATCCCATCAACCCAACAAA
>CM065727.1:59658807-59668807 GCA_033310375.1 Conus canariensis
GTGTGTGTGTGTGTGTGTGTGTGTGTGTGTGTGTGTGTGTGATCATATGTAATCAATCTCACTGGCACACGATGGCGTATTCCTCTACCAAAAAGGGCGGTGGGGTTTAATGTCTGTAAAGTTCTTTTGCTGTTGTTGCTCTGTGTGTGTGTGTGTGTGCGTGTGTGTGTGTGTGTGTGTGTGTGTGTGTGTGTGTGTGTGTGTGTGTGTGTGTGTGTGTGTGTGTGATTGTCATGCATGCCTTCAAACAAGGGACCTGGGTTCAAAGAGTAAAACGAGGACTTGTTCGGATCTTAGATTTTGCACAAGTATTGTTGACTCCCAAGAAACAGAAATTCCTTCAAGTCCTAAGCGGGCAATTGAACCCAGCAAGCTTGAATCAAGGGCGCCGGGTTTTACCCCGCGGGGCCACAGGCTACCCATATCGATTATTTCTTATAGTTTCTTCACGACTGCGCTGACGTCTAAATTATTATGTTCCCACAAATCGGAGCCCCTCGACCATTGACATGAACAAACATTATGGCCGCGGAAATATACTGGTGAGAAGTACCTCTCTACCCTTCCAGCCCTTTCGGAGCGTACCACAGGCGTAGCAGGTCAAAATATGCCCCAGCCAGATTATGCCCGGACATAAAGCGGACTAGATCAATTTTTTTTCCCCACGTGCGTAAATCTGCACGAGTTGTTTTAGGTTTTCAGGTATCAACTGGCCTAGGTCATGTACACCTCTTTGGGCTATTTGCTATTTCACTCGTTTTGTTTACGTAAGCTGACGTTTCAGTATTAAAAGCTAGAAAGTCCATGATATTACATGCGACCTGGGTATACCCTGAGCAAGCTGGCTGAAGAATTTGTATGTATGTCTCTCTGTCTGTCTGTCTGTCTGTCTCTCTCTCTCTCTCTCTCTCTCTCTCTCTCTCTCTCTCTCTGTCTGTGCGTGCATGCGTGTGTGAGTGCTTGCGTGCGTGCGCGCGCGCACGCGCGCGCGCGCGCGTGTGTGTGTGTTGGACTTTTTTTTTCTATTTAAAGTCAAATTTTGTGACTGACAGATCGAAAACCTTTTTTTTAATGAAAAAAATATGTAGTCAAAAAACGAAGCGTCAGTAAGTCTAGTGATTGAGTACAAATAACTATGTATCACACTGGCGAACTGAAGGTGTTTTCATGGATGAGAGAGAGAGAGAGAGAGAGAGAGAGAGAGAGAGAGAGAGAGAGACAGAGAGACAGAGACAGAGACAGACAGAGACAGAGACAGAGACAGACAGACATAGACATTCAGTCATACGGACAGACAGAGACAAATAGACAGACGGACATACAGTCAGTCAGACAGGCAGGCAGACAGAGAGACAGAGAGAGAAGCATTCCAAACACACTCGAACTAACTCATCACACATAGACTGTGAGACATTCAGAGTGTGAGAAATCCTGTACACAAATCCATAATCTCTCTACCACTTGGCCGATCTTGTCCTGGCCCGGCAAACATTGTCAGTTGGAGTTATTTCTGTACGTCAGGAATCTCTCTCTCTCTCTCTCTCTCTCTCTCTCTCTCTCTCTCTCTAGTTAGTGGGGGTGCTGGGGGGGGGGGGGGGGGGGGTGGTGGTGGGAAGTAATCAGCTGTTCATGTGTGCTGACGTGTTGCATATTCTCCCGCTTTGGATCCGTTGTACAGTGGTGCAGAGACATTTTTCAGTGTTTGTGTCTGGCAGTGACTTTGGTGAAGTGCCATGCCTTCGGCGGCAACAGACTTCAGATGTGTGTGTGTGTGTGGCTGCGTTTTGGCAGCATACATGAATTTCATGACCAAAAGGGCCCAGAGCAAGCGGGAAATACGTGTCGCCATTGAAAGACTTGCACGGAGAACAGACGTCACCTTTGGATGACTACTCTCTTATTCGCTTGCTCCTGCGCTGTAGTGACACACAGAGTAATCCAGGACCCAACCCTCCGCCAGTCAGGAACAATACACGACAGTCACGACTGACCAATGCAGGAGCAAATGGCAGGGTCAGCCTGGAC
This sequence comes from Conus canariensis, assembly GCA_033310375.1. Classification (NCBI taxonomy): domain Eukaryota; kingdom Metazoa; phylum Mollusca; class Gastropoda; order Neogastropoda; family Conidae; genus Conus; species Conus canariensis. The sequence goes on from CM065727.1 coordinate 59,660,833, forward strand.
ATTCTGGGGGATTCCACCGCTCCTGTGACTCCCCGGCCCCTGGATGTGACCCTGACTGATGTGGTGGCGACCATGGAAACGATAGGCCAACAAATGAACGCCAAGATGGATGATACGAAGAAGGAAATCCGGGACTTGCCTGACGATCATTTGGCTTTGCAAAAAACGAAGTTAAGGGACAGAAAGAAGAGATGAGTGAGTTGAAGAAAGAAAACCAGGAACTGAAAAAGTCCAACATCGATCTGATGAAGAGAGTGACTGACTGCGACAGGAGAAGATCGACGATTTGGAGGGGCGTTCTAAGTATAACAATCGTCTGTTCTATAGACTTCCTCGAAGAGAAAATGAAACCAATGCCAACTGCGAAGAAATGCTCCCTGACCTGATCGCCGACAAACTCGGCCTGACAGACACCGTTGAGTTCGACAGGGTACATCGACTTCACGGGAAGCAAGACTCCAATCATCGCACGATGTACGTACTATAAACAGAAAGTGGACATTCTGAAGTCAAAATGAAAACTCCGAGGACAGAAGGTTTTCATTAACGAGGACTCCTCCAGAGGTGTGACAGACAGACGTTCGGAGAAGACTGACGCCACTCCTCAAGAAAGCACAAGAAAGAAAGAGAGTGACGATGATCTATGACTACCTCTTCATTGACAGCAAGAAATACTCTGTAGATAACGTGGAGAGACTAGTAGAAGTCAGATAGGTAGACGACCGGTCCTTGGGTAACATCTCTTCCGAGGTGAATTTCAGCCAGGAGTCAACAGCCGATGTGACACCGGTGTTATTGCCTGGTGTTTGTGAGTGGCACGAAGCCCGCACGTGATTTTGTGAATGACAGCGTGAACTGTGAGTCTGTCGTTGAGGGGGCGTGCTGTGTTTTGCCATGTGCTGAACTGATTCGTGGAGGAGGGCGTATTTCAGTGACTGGAAAAGATGGAAAGTTGCCGAGTGATCGATAGCATAATAATGGTTTTAATTCTGTTGTTGGCAATAAAGAAAAAGCACCGTTTCCTTTCTACACTGGAACGTTAATGGTCTAATTTCTAAACTTAATGATAAGGATTTCGTTTTGTATGTTTGCTCCTTTGATTTAATATGTCTAGTGGAAACATTTCTTGAGGAATTCACTTCTAATCTATTTTCTGGATCTTCAACATTTTGCGGTCCTGCTGTAAAATCCACGACTCAGGGGAGGCGATCTGGTGGTTTGGTATGTGTAACTAGAAATGACCTTTTACCATATGTTTAACAATTTCATTTCAGATCTCGAAACTGTGGTGCATTTCTTATCAAAAAGCATTTGTTTGATCTGGACAGGGATGTTCTATATATTTATTCTTATGTAGAGTCCTGAGGGTTCGCCGTATTATGCTTATTTTGAGAGTCAAAACGGAATAGCACTTTTGGAGGATTACATAACGGATTATATATTGACTTACTATGTTGTGTATGTGCTGTTGTGTAGAGATTTGAACTACAGGACTTCCTATGTTTCACTTGTGAGTCAGAGAATTGATAATGGTAATATTTCTGGGCAGAATCCATATCATAACCCTCTATAAGAAAAGAAATGCAAACAACCCCAATAACTACCGGGGTATTTCTCTTTGTTATGCTTCAAGTAAGTTGTATGGCACTATTATCAGCTTTAGGTTACAGGAATGGGTAGAAGAAAATAATTTTACAGGAGAATACCAAGCTGGATTCAAACGTAATTACTTTACTGTTGACCATAGATTTACTCAGATGGCTTTTATTTAGAAACAATTCTCTTTAAATCGTAAATGACATGTTGCTTTCATTGATTTTAAAGAAGCCTTCGATTCTATTAACAGAAGCATTCTATGGCCTGTTCTGTTGAAAAATGGTATTCATGGTAAGTTATTTAAATGCATAATAAATATGTATAAATGTGTAAAATCTAGAGTGAAAAGTGGAGGGAAATTGACCGATTATATTATGTGTACTGGTGGTGTTAAACAAGGGGACATGTGTAGTCCTATTCTGTTTTCTTTGTTTATTAACGAATTAATATCTGAAGTTATAAACAGTGGTAGACATGGAGCCCAATTCACCGGGGTCCTTTTGGAACTGCTTATACTTCTCCTTGCCGATGGTGTTGCTTTGTTGTCTGAAACAGTCATTGTTTTACAAAAACAATTGAATGATTTACGACGCGCTGCTTCTTCTCTACAACTGAAGGTAAACAGGCAGAAGAGTAGCATAATTGTATTCAGAAAAGGTGGCTATCTAGGGGCAAGAGAACACTGGAATTATAACGGAATAGCTATGCCTCACGCAAATATCTAGGAATCTATTTTTCGACCCGATTAAGTTTTAATTGTGCTTGTAAAGATCTAAAGAGCAAGGCAAAACACGCTGTTTTGTGTATAATTAGGAAACATGTTCAAGTTTTGGAAATCAGTCATTTGAAGTATTTATGAAATCATTTGACTCCCCAATCAAACCCATTGTGCAATACGGTGCTGAAATTTGGGGTCTGGATAAAGCTGCAGTCAGTTGTGAGAACGTTCATTTATTTGCCCTGAAGAGGTTTCTTAGGGTTTCAAGGCAAAGATCCAATGAGTTGGTTTACTGGGAAACTAACAGATACCCCATATACTTGAATTCTGTTGTTAGATGTGTTCGGTACTAGTTGAAACTGATAGAAATGAATGATTGTAGATTACCGAAGAAAACTTATAAATGTTATATAACCTAGATGGTAGGTGAAAGGTAAAATAATGAGCTACGAGATTGAGACTTCAATTGGCTTGGGTATGTCTGGTTACATCAGGTGATGAACCGACTTTTATTCGAATGCTCCGAACCAGATTGGTTGATAGCAGATGGCAAGAATGGAATTCACACATGAATGACAGTGCCAGATTTGATCTGTACAGACAATATAACTCCTTGCACTGTATTCTAAGTTACTTGTCAATGAAAACAGACAGACCTAAAATTTATAGTGACAAGATTTAGATTTGGAATATCAGATATCTTAGTTCACCATTTTCGTCACAGGCAGCTTTGTATCTCTGATCTTACTTGTCCATTATGCAAAAACCCATGTGAAAATGGAGTTCATTTTGTATTGCAGTGGCCTGCCTTGAGTGATCTTAGAGATGAATTCTTTCCACCTTGATGTTATTGGCAACCATCTGTGTTTAGACTCGTCTTACTCCTAACTTGTACAAAACTAAAGACGACGCTGTTAAAGACAGTTTGCCTTGTACGCACATAAAGCTTTTAAACTCCACAGTATAGCGTGTTTTTTATGTGCTGTTTTCAGTTTGTTCAATATGTGTATATTATCATTCTTGTTCATCGTTAATCCACCCACTTCATAAGGGGCTGTGGTCTATAATGAATAAATCGTCCGTATCCGTATCTGTATCTCTCTAGTATGCGTGCGTTTGCGTATGTTCATGCGTTCAGATTCGTGCTCACAAGTATGCGTTGTGTGTGTGTGTGTGTGTGTGTGGGGTGTGTGGTGTGGTGCGTGCGTGCGCGCGCGCGCGCGCGCGTGTGTGTGTGTGTGTGTGTGTGTGTGGTTGTCCTTATGTGCGTGCTTTCGCACGCTTTCTCGTGTGCTTGTGTGTGTGTGTGTGTGTGTGTGTGTGTGTGTGTGTGTGTGTGTGTGTGTGTGTGTGTGTGTGCGCGCGCGCGCGCTTCTGTGTGTGTGTTAAAGAGAGAGAGAGAGAGAGAGAGAGAGAGAGAGAGAGAGAGAATGAATGAATGAATTCTTTAATCAGAAGGCCATTGGCCCATTCTGATGGGGCTTCAATCAAAAAACAGTTACAAACGATAATCCGTGAAAAGCTAGATTCTACTGCACCTGTACATTCTCTGAATGACAAAGTTTACTGTGGACCTCCTTTGGCTTGTTTTAGTCCTGTTAGTCAAGACTATGTCAAAAAACTTTGTTTGCGATGCAGCCCTAAATCATGTGAACTTGACGCCATTCCCACTAACTTGCTCTTTCAGTGCATTGATAATGTCCTACCCCATCTTACTCATGTTATCAATACCTCTTTGTCCTCTGGTCACGTTCCTGAAATCTTCCGGTCCGCAGTGGTACGTCCATTGATCAAGAAACCTTCATTAGATAAAAATGTTTTAAAGAATTATCGGCCTGTATCAAATTTGTCATTTCTATCAAAATTATTGGAGAAGATCGTTTTGGAACAAATTCTAGAACATCTCGAAAAGAATCACCTTTTGAATCCTCATCAATCTGCTTACAGACAAGGCCATAGTTGTGAGACAGCACTCCTCCATATAGTCAATGACCTCCTCTGCGGGCTTGACGATGGGAACGTTTCCTTATTAGCGATGTTAGACCTCTCTGCAGCATTTGACACGATCGATCATAATATTTTGTTCTCACGGCTTCAAACTTCCTTTGGATTCAAAGACACAGCTCTCGACTGGATTATCTCTTACTTGACTGGACGGACTCAGACAGTGTGTGTACAGGGAAGATACTCAGACAGTTCTCCTCTTAGGTACGGTGTGCCTCAGGATTCTGTACTTGGGCCAGTCCTTTTTGTGCTGTATGCTAGTCCTGTGTCTGACGTCATCAGTGGTCACGCCATGTCGCATGAGAGCTTTGCTGACGATACTCAGCTTCATCAGTCGGCTCCCATTGCTGAAACTGACTCACTGATTTCTCGGATGCGGGGCTGCATTGCAGACCTGAAGGACTGGATGACAACCAACAAACTACAACTAAACGACGACAAGACGGAACTCATGTTCGTGACAAAACAGCCTAACCATCCTTCTCTGCCTTCAACTGTCACTATCAATGACTGTGCTGTCTCTGTCTCCACCCCTGTCCGCAGTCTAGGGGTCATACTTGACCAATCCCTCTCCTTTGAGAAACAGGTTTCAAATATTTGCAAGATCGCCTATTTAGAACTAAGAAGAATCAGCTCTGTACGTCACCTTCTCTCTACAGATGCTACAAAAACTCTCATTTGTGCATTTGTCTTATCTAGAATAGATTACTGCAACTCACTTTTGGCCGGCCTTCCAAAATACCTGATAGAAAGATTACAGCGAATCCAAAATCATGCAGCCCGAGTCGTCTGTAGAGCAAGAAAACATGCTCACATTTCGCCTCTCCTCCACTCTCTTCACTGGCTATCTGTCTCAAACCGTATCTCGTACAAAATCTCAACTCTCACTTTCTCTGCTCTCTTTGAAAATGGACCTTCTTATCTCTCAGATCTCCTTAAAATCTACACCCCCTCTCGACAACTACGCTCCTGTGCTGACGACCGCCTTCTGCGAATGACTCGCTTCAGGACTACTACTGGTGAAAGATCTTTCTCTTTTCAAGCTCCAGCGACGTGGAACAGACTGCCAGACTGTCTCAGACATTCAGGTTCTATCTCTTTTTTCAAGTCTAAACTTAAAACCCATCTATTTTCTCATAATTAGTCAATGCTGTGGGGAGAGGGGGGGGGGGGGTGTACAACCTAACTCATAGCCGTCTGGGCCTTTTCAAATGTAGCGTATGTGTATGTTCTCTATTATATGTATTTGTTGTATGATTGAACGTTATAGGATTAAGTTTATGTAGTGATATTTGAAGAATAAGTGAATGTCACATTGGTAGGATTAGGATTTGTTAGTTATTGTAGTAATAGTATTTGTAGGTGGGTGTAAGGTGTATTATTGTATATGAGAAGGGTGAATGTAGTATGCCTTTGTAAAGCGCTTAGAGAAATTCGTTTGATTAAGCGCTATATAAGAAATCATTATTATTATTATTATAATCACACACAGTGTAAATGCATGTCTGCCAGTACAATGCAAAGTAATAGATGGAATATCTAGTTAATAATGACAGCACGTCTTGCAAATATATAAGTACAATGACGCGTTTCGGATCGTAACAATGTTTGGTGATGAAAGTAAAAGGCACAACCTGAACATACACGGATTCGTGTAATATTTTTTTGGAATGAATTCTGTTCTTAAATCACTGTAAGCTGGACACATAAGGACAAGATGGATCTCATCTTCCTCAGCAGATGAACATAGTGCATATAACAACTGTGACTCAGTTGTTCTTGTATACCTTAAAGAATGTGTGAATTTAGATGACATTCCAAATCTAAACTTACTTAGGATATTCTTTACAAATTTATTTATATTCATAGACATATAGGGCTCCCTTAGGTAACTGTTTTTAAATGTTCTATAAAATCTGTATCTCTCACTTGTTTGCGTATGATTGTCCCATTCCTGCCACCTGCAATCAGTTATTCTCTGTCTAAATTCTGTAATGAAGATTGAAACCGACTCTACACCCTAATTATCCCAAAGATAAGAAAATCCATACTCGTCTAAATTTGTTCGAACATTTATAATCCACGTATGCTTCCCCTTTTCGTCAAGAGAACATAACATTCTATATGCCTTATATGGTAATCTATGTTCCCCCATACGGGTCAGCTTTAACCAGAATTTAATGCAACGTACATAAGAGTTTAAGTATATAGAGTATCTACGCAGAAGAAATCGTTCGGTGTTCTTATACCTACACGTAAGAATCTTAAGAGAGAGAGAGAGAGAGAGAGAGAGAGAGAGAGAGAGAGAGAGAGAGAGAGAGAGAGAGAGAGTCTGAAAATACCGATAGCGGTGAACCAGTCGTATCCATTTAATACAACCCTCTTGCATTTGCACTTTACAACCCAAACCTGCTCCTAGTATTCGTATTTTCTGAGAAATCAATGGAATGCGGTCAGTTCACGACCCTAGTCTGTGTGAATGAATCGTTTCCCACACCCCATACTACTGCTAAGATTTCATTGGACACCTCTCAGGGATGCCCATTTATTTTGGCCAGCCTTGACTTCAAACAAGGTCGCAGAGTGTGAAGGAAAGTAACGCAGCATGCGCAGCCGCAACGGCCGTAATGAACAGTGCGGGAGACGAACAGAGCGGCCGGATACGGGCGAAACAAATGCAAGAGGGATACGCATTACTAACTTAAAGCGCAGCCGAAACACATCATGGACACAGCCAGGCACAATGGGGTCTCTCCACTGGGTCTGGTACCCCTGACAAACGCCACACGCGTAAGCGAATGGAGGTAAAGAGCATGATCAATCCAGCCAGCACATTGCCTCTGTCTGTTTGCTGGTCTGTGTCATATCGCTTCTCTATCTCCTATCATCGTATATCACCTCCAAGCCCTGTCTCACACCCCTTCCTTCCCCCCCCCCCCCTCTCTCTCTCTCTCTCTCTCTCTGTCTGTCTGTCTGTCTTTCTGTCTCTCTGTATTTGTCTTTGTCTGTCAGTCTGTCTGTCTTTCTTTCTTTTTTCTGTCTGTCTGTCTGTCTGTCACACACACACACACACACACACACACACACACACACACACACACACACACACACACTGTCAGTGTGTTTGTCTGTCTCTGTCTGTCTGTCTCTCTGTGTTTTTCTGTCTGCCCCTGTCTGTCTGTCACTGTCTCTCTGTCTGTCTATCTGTGTCCGTCGGTCTCTCTCTCTCTCTCTCTCTCTCTCTCTCTCTCTCTCTCTCTCTCTCTCTCTCTGTGTTGTGTGTGTGTGAGTGTGTGTGTGTGTGTGTGTGTGTGTGTGTGTACCGCAAGTGCATGTGTAACATACGCACATGCGTTCACGCGCGTTCATGGAGTGTGTGTGTGTTGTGTGTGTGTGTGTGTGTGTGTGTGTGTGTGTGTGTGTGTGTGCGCGAGAGAAAGAGAGAGAGAGAGAGAGAGAGAGGAGAGAGAGAGAGAAGAGTCAAGATAATTTATTCATGATTAGGTCATTGCCCCTCATGAAGGGGTGCTAGCAAATACAATCACAAAAGCACCCTAAGGATACACACAGACGAAACCAATAATGTTCATAAACTATTCTAAGATAACATATAAGACCGCAGTTTGAACGCTTTAAAAAGATAAATCGACAAATTTC
>CM065727.1:59688807-59696307 GCA_033310375.1 Conus canariensis
AATCGCTTTGCTCCCCATTCAATTACTTGTATGTGATGATACTTCTGAAAATAACGTACTACGTATTTGTACCCTTTTTATTATTTTTCATACCATTATTTTTAGCTTCAAAGGGTACAATACCCCCATTTCTACGTGATTGAAAACGCTGTTTAAATAACTTTCAGAGTTTTTGTGTATTTTCGTTTGATTTCACACAAGACGGAAGGCAACGCACACCGAAGTTTTGCTCGACAAAGGAAAAACCAAAAGATGGGCAAGAAAGGAGAATCTTGTAAAGTCATACTGTGGCAGTGTTTACCCAGAGAATCAAAGAGACTGGTCCTTTGGTAGAATCAAAGAGACTGACTTGACTAAGTTTCTTTGATAGGTCTATAGAGGAAGCGGAAAGCGGAAATGACTCGGCGCTTGGGACTAAATCAGTAGACGCTTCGCGGAGGGTGTTAGTAGTACTGCGTTTGCCACGAAAATGTAACCAGAAATAACGAACTGGCCGTAACTTGCGACAGGTTGATATGGGAAGTATATTTTTTTTTCCCGAACAGAAAGACTCTCCCTAGATATTTTTCTTCATATCTGAATTGTAGCTTTCTTTTCAGGTTCACTGTTTACACATGGAGGACTAAAAAGAAAGTCAACGAAAATGTCTCCAAAGTTTATGACTCAAACAGACTAGTGTACCCCTTATACCTGTAGTGTATTATGTACGCGAATATTACACAAAAATACGCTTAGTGTACCCTACCACCACCACCACCACCTCTCCTCCTCCTCCTCCTCCTCCTCCTCCTCCTACCCCCTACTACTACTACTACTACTACTACTACTCCTCCTACCCCTCCTCCTCCTCCTACTACTACTACGACTACAAGTACTTCTGCTACTACTACTACTACTACTACTACTACTACTAGCACTGCTCCCCCTCCTCCTCCTCCTCCTACTACTACTGCAAAAAACAATACAACACACACACACACACCTACACACACACACACACACACACACACACACACACACACACACATACGCACACACGCACGCACGCACGCACACGAGCACGCGCGCACGCGTTCACACACACACACACACGCACGCATACACACACACACACACACACACACACACAAGCACGCACGCACGCACGCACGCACGCACCACACACACACACACACACACACACACACACACACACACACACACTATAAATATTCCCGGTCGCATTGCAATTACTTAATTAGGATTCTCGTTCTGTAACTGATCTTAGTCGGAAAGATTTGCCTTCTTTTAACATGACAACAAAAGACCAACAATGGTCAGTGTCGCTTCAACGACTGAAAGCGACAGCGGCATGGCAGAGAGCAAGGCGAGATATACAGAAACACTCAGTGCAAAGTAATTAATGCATAGTTCAGTGAATTTCTTCTTTCTTATTCAGACGTCTCAAATAACAGACATTAAAAATCTAAAGAACAATACCTCCCCCCAAAATGCATAAAACGACACTTCCCTCCCACAAATACGCTTGAAACAATTATTCCCTGACCCCCCCCCCCCCCCCCCCCCCCCCCCCCCCCGAGCTTCCTAGACATCATACTACTCCAACGCGCTTCACGTACACTGCCATGTATAAAATCATGCGAGAGACTTGAGCTACGATCATGATAACACGTCTATGAACCGAATGTGAACATGAACGGCGGCTGCATGTTGAAACTTTTTTTTTTTTCAAACTCTTTCCTGTCTGAATGAAATGTTCTGTTCGTGCCTGCACCCTGTGGTACCACAGCGCAGGTTTCCAAGGGTGGTTCAGGATTGCTCCCAGCTGGTTGGTTGATTCGGAAGCGGATGACAGAAAACTTTTCTGTGGGTCTCTCTGGCACCCTTTGGCTGTGTCATTTTCATCTGATATCTTCAGGCAACCTTGTAGAAGAGCCTATGACGCGAAACCTTTTAATTTATTTTCTCATGTATTCATTTGCTTATTTGTTTGTTTCTGATTGATTGACTGACTGATTGATTGATTCATTCATTGATTTGTTTATGTGTTTGTTTATTAATTTTTCATTCCAAGGTTGATTGATCGGTTGATTGATTGATTTGTTTATATGTTTGATTATTCATTTTTCATTCCAACGTTGATTTATTTCTTTGTGTGTGTTTGTTTATTCATTTTTCATTCCAAGGTTGGTTTATTTCTTTAAGTGTTTGTTTATTCATTTTTCATTTCTAAGGTATCTTCCCTTCCTCACCACGTTAGCTTTACGCTTTCTTTCACTGGGCACTAACTATCCTGACAGCTGACTCAGCTATTTGGGCAGAGCCTATCAACGTCGAGACAGTGTCTTCAATAACTGTGTGCCAGTTTTATATTATAGCCGTTGATGAGACAGGTCCCCCCCCTCCCCTCCCAGCAGCCAAATGCCAGCACCCAGGTCTGCTTCAGAGGCTTGTGAAGTGTGTTGTCTGGGTTGGCGTGGATTAAAGGGGGAACTCCGAGCTGACTTGGTTATTCTGTGCCTGTGCCGTGGAGTGCGAGGCAGGATATTGTTATTGATCGTGGTAGTTGTCCCGCCTGTGCCCCCTCCCCCCACCCCCTTCCCTCTCCCCGTCGTCGACCTTGTGGTAGTGGTGGTGGTAATGCTGATGTGTGTGTGTGTGTGTGTGTGTGTGTGTGTGTGTGTGTGTGTGTGTGTGTGTGTGTGGTGTGTGTGTGTGTGTGTGTGTGTGTGTGTGTGTGTGAGAGAGAGAGAGAGAGAGAGAGAGAGAGAGAGAGAGAGAGAGAGAGAGAGTGTTTGCGCGTGTGTTTGTATAAGTATGTGTGTATGAGTTATACGTTACACTTCAGAATTATTATTATTACTACAGTAGTTGCAGTAATCGGTGTATCAAGAATACTTCAACGCGCCAAATGCTATGAATGTCATAGGCGTCTACAGTCCACAAATACACGCATTCAACAACACAACAAATCCTGAAGACCAAACAACAATGCACCAAACACATGCAATGTGAATTTCCTCTCGGTAAAAACTGCTGACGACTTCCTTGTTGAAAAGGAAATAGGAAACAGGAAGAAGAAGAAGAAGAAGAAGAAGAAGAAGAAGAAGAGAAGAAGAAGAAGAAGAAGAAGAAAAGCAGTAGTAGAAGAAGAAGAAGAAAGCAGTAGTAGAAGAAGAAGAAGAAAGCAGTAGAAGATGAAGAAGGAATAAAGGGGGGGGGGGGGGTAGAGAGAGAGAGAGAGAGAGAGAGAGAGAGAGAGAGAGAGAGGGGGGGCAGAGAGAGAGAGAGAGAGTGAGAGAGAGAGATACATGTAGAGGGTGAAGGAGAGTGAGAGAAAGCACACCATGCTCTCTCTCTCTCTCTCTCTCTCTCTCTCTCTCTCTCTCTCTCTCTCTCTAACTCAGGCACATTCACTCACACACACATACACGCACACACACACACACACACACACACACACACACACTCACGCACGCACGCACGCACACACGCACACACACACACACGCACACACGCACACACACACACACACACACACACACACACACACGCACGCACACACGCACACACGCGCACACACACACACACACACACACACACACACACACACACACGCACAACACACACACACACACACACACACACACACACACACTCACACAGAGAGAGAGAGAGAGAGAGAGAGAGAGAGAGAGAGAGAGAGACTTTGACACTTTGACGCTTTGACACTTTGATATTTTTTTGTCATTACCAAAGAGGTCTTTTGACAAGGGGGGAAAGGTAACAGAACAATAACATTTCCCTCTTTCGTTCCTGCAAACAAATAGTACACATTCATTCCTAGTGTGCATCAAATCAAAGGTTAACAAAATCAAATAAATTCGTAACGTTTCCTTATGTCCTCACGCACAGTAGCAATGCAGTGAGGTTAAAACAAACAGAGAGAGAGAGAGAGAGAGAGGGGGGGGGGAAGGAGGGAAGGAGACAGAGATGGGAGAAGAGAGAGAGAGAGAGAGAAGAGAGAGAGAGAGAGAGAGAGAGAGAGAGAGAAGAGAGAGCATGGTGCGCTTTCTCTCACGCTCTTTCACCCTCTACATCAGAGAGAGAGAGAGAGAGAGAGACAATGACAATGACAATGACAATGACAAATATTTTAATTGAACTAGGCCTCGTGCCCGTGTCAATGGGGACATTGGCATGGGGGGAAAAACAACAACATTGTGGAAAAAGCAAATGTAACAACAACACCACCTTGCAAGTATACATGCATTTTCTCGGCCAAGTAGATACTTTCACATTCTTCCTCAGTCATGGATGTATACATACTGATCAAAATACGTACCAATATAGATTAGGGCATATCATTTACAAATCTCACAGAGGTTACATTCATTTGTAGTTGCCTAAACACCTGTAAACCTATTCATGATCACACACACACACACACACACACACACACACACACACACACACACACACACACACACACCACACACACACACACTTGACACACACACACACACACACACACTCGCACGCATACACTCACACATACAAGCTCTTTTGCTTTTAAAGGGGAAAATGTACCCCGAATTATACATAAAAATATATGAACTTTACGTCCCATTCGTTTTTTTGCATCTGATTTCAAAAGCTTTAGTTATGAAAGCAGCAACATCTTTAGCCATTTTATCATTGGCAGGTAATAATGACATCTTGAAAGCCGACGCTCTTGCATAATACTTAGTGGGTATGAAATGCTCTCGAACATCCTTATATTTAGGGCATACAATAAAAAAGTGATATCAGATTCCAACTGACTTGGACAAAAAGGACAGCAGAGTGCCTCTCGGGGAACACTCGAATTCCGCAGTTTGTGAGTATTTAAACAAGATACGCCTAACCTGAATCTTATGAGATTTTTACGATTGTTCAAATTACTTACCGTAAACAGATAATTCGATATTTGTCTAAATTGCTTAAAGGAAGAATAGAAGGAAAAGCGATCACTAACATCCATTCGGGTGTACCATTCTTGAAGATGACAATCAATCAACCGATTTCTAAATTCTAAGAGAAAACCTTTGACATTGTAAACGTTCTGGTTTTCCCATACATACCCAAAGCCATAGCGATTTAACGTAGAGCAAACTGATGAAACCCAGTTGTTCTTGCCTCGATGATGCAAATCACATAACGTGATGTAAGCTTCTTAGGAAGGCGATTATCCGGCATATTAACGACACGAGAGAAGAGAGAGAGAGAGAGAGAGAGAGAGAGAGAGAGAGAGAGAGAGAGAGAGAGAGAGAGAGAGAGAGAGAGAGAAACTCGTGTTTCTTCCATGTAAGCTTAGTTTAGCTTGTCACGGGACTAGGGAATGTGGGGTAAGGCGCCGCCACGGCACGACGACAAACGAAGGCAATTCACATCTGGAACCTCAGACATTACCTTGAAGGTCTGGGTCTGAACTCAGACGAACTGTTTGGCTGCCGCTGTCTCTCTGCTTTAATGTTGTCAGCTGCTCTATTGTTTTATGTGTCCGGCTCCCATGCACCACCCCTGTCTCTCTCTCTCTCTCTCTCTCTCTCTCTCTCTCTCTCTCTCTCTCTCTCTCTCTCTCTCTCTCTCTCTCTCTCTCTCTCTCATCTCTCTTCGTTCTCTGCTCTTGTACTCTGCTCTCTCTAGTTTACGTGTTGTGTCTCGTCTCTCTCTGTCTGTGTCTTTTTCTCTCTCTCTCTCTTTCCTTCTCCCCCCTCCCTGTGTGTGTGTGTGTGTGTGTGTGTGTGTGTGTGTGTGTGTGTGTGTGTGTGTGTGTGTGTGTTGTTCTTCAGTTTAACGTCTTCCCACTAAAAGTGATATCAGACGATGTGAGTGTGTGTAAGTGTGCGCGCACGCATGCGCGTGTGTGTGCGCGTGTGCGCGTGCACGCGCGCGCATGTATGTGTGTGCGCGCGCGTGTGTTGTTTTAAGCAACAAAAAAAAAATCCAATTACACTATGTGTAAAACTTTCAGGGGAGCGTCCAATGGACCACTTAGTCAGTTCTTGAGCACTGTCAATCATATTTGGATAGGTAGTGCGATGCAGGTCGAATTAATGTGCAGAAGGACGAACAGTTAACCACTCAAAAAAAATGTTAAACAAATTTAAAGATAAATACCAACTGAACTATGTGACAACCTTTTGCAAATTGTTTAAAGATAAAACCAGTCATTTAATACTCTAGATAGAGACAGGGAACCGGATCCATCAGATGAAGTATCGTCACCAGTTTTGCTAATGTGTGTGTGTGTGTGTGTGTGTGTGTGTGTGTGTTGTCTGTGTGTGTGTGTGTGTGTGTGTGTGTGTGTGGGGTTTTGGTGTGTGTGTGTGTGTGTGTGTGTGTGTGTGTGTGCGTGTGTGTGTGTGTGTGTGTGTGTGTGTGTGTGTGTGTGTGTGTGTGTGTGTGTGTGCGTGTGTAAACCACAGAATTAATAAGAAACATCATCCAGTTGCCTCTTTGCTAACTGTTTCGCTCTTATGTGAATGCTGATGACCCGTTTTCACAAGTAAGACAGAACGATAGCAAAATTTGTATTTTGCAAAACATTTTTTTTAATGCTTGGCGCTTTTAGTGGAATTGTTCATGGCAAAGGTCAGATTCTGGAACTGGCGGTCAGGGCTAGTATTCCGAAAATGGCCGAACAATTCTTGAACAACCCGATGTTTCAGAGCCACGCGGAACACCTACCACTTTGGTTCAAGACAGATCCACCAATGTTTAGTATCCCTTGTTGTCGAGACATACAGGTCAATAAAGCGAATAGGCGACGTTTATGCCTGTTTCTCTGACTGAATCATGGTTGATTGAGAGGAAATCAGGCGGATATACAGTCATCGTAGCGCAGTGGTTAGCATCGCTGATAACGGGTTGGGAGGTCGGGGGGTTGCGTCTCATCAGATACATAAATAAATGTAGAAGATTTGTTTTTTTCTTTTTTTTAAGGGGGAAAGGGGGGGGGGGCGGAGAGGCTGTCCAACGTCCATCCTGAATTGTTGAGCTCGATATGGGCTCAGATTAAAAGACTGGCACCAAATAGTCGAGTTCCATCCACTAGTTAAATGGATGTGTGTCTGTGAGTGCTGCTCAAATTATATCAACCAACACTGCATGTACCTGTATGTTTCGGGCCCGGCTGACATTTGCCAAGACCTATCAAGAAATGCAGCGTGGAGCACAACTTGGATCTTGGAAGATCCGCATCATCGGTAGATGGTGTGTGCGGTAAAGCCTCTACTGGGAGATGTGTGGGTCGCTGGAAACCCGCATCGCAGCGGCTGTGTAGCCTATAGTTATACGTGGAGAAGGCTATAGTCCATGGGTTCTGTAGGGACCCTGTCGTGAGTGATATGTTGAGCAAACTGCATATTTGGCCACGTCACTCACATACGCAGCATTGGGTGATAAGTGCATAATTAGGTTTTTGTGAAATACTTTAATTTTTACTAGAATATCTTG
>CM065727.1:59711307-59713807 GCA_033310375.1 Conus canariensis
GATCCCATAATGAGAATGATTTAATCTGCCCACTGTGTAAAAACCGTAAAGAGGATGAGGTTCATTTTGTCTTATGTTGTCCAGCACAAAATAACTTAAGATAACAATACATTACTGCAAAGTTTTATAGATTTCCAAACCTGTTTCGACTAAGTTTACTTTTGGCATGCAAACGTAAACGAACAGTCAGAAATCTATCAATTTACTTTGTACAAAGCATTTCAGTTGCGTGAGATTGCCATTTCGTAAAATATTGTTCTGGTTTTATGATGTGTATAGAAACGTTCGTGTGAAATGAATGCTCAATTACTCCCCTTCATTAGGGGCAATGGCCTAAATATGAATTAAACATCTGAATCTGAATCTGAACTCTCTCTCTCTCTCTCTCTCTCTCTCTCTCTCTCACCTTACATGCTTACTTACACACACACACACACACACACACACACACACACACACACACACACACACACACACACACACACACACCTGTATACATACATGCAGAGAGAGAAGAGAGAGAGAGAGAGAGAGAGAGAGAGAGAGCGCTAAACAGAGGAAAGACTTTTCACATAACAGTATATCCTGCCAAATGTAGCAGAGTAAAAAATCTATCATACGTATTAAATCAAGCAAGTGACGCGTCGTGAATGCAGAACCACCCTCACCTCCCCCCCCCCTCCCCCCCCCCCCCCCCCCCCCCAATCAAGTAACCAACCAATACCAAACACCATACACATGCCTTTGTGGCTGGATCAAACCAAATGTAACTGCGCAGGTTAAAGAAGCAGAAGGGACAAGAACAGTTTCACGCCTCGTTTACCCCTCTATTGGCCTTTGTCGGAGTGTTGGTCGTTGGCGCTGGTAATTTACCACTTCCGAGCAAGAGAGTTGCTCAGCTGGGAGAGCAGGCTCTCTCGCTCCGTGGGATGGCCTGCCCTCTGTACGTAACACACATGCCAGCTTTCTTTTTTGTTACCCGCTGTTAAATAACCAGACTGGCCGACAAGCTGCACGTAGCCTTTGTGTGTGTAGTGGTCCATCACGTGTGTTCTTCAAACTTGATGATCGGACGCCGTCACCTGCAAAGTGTAGGGGTGAACAGACAGCCACCTTGGGGAACAGGAGATAAGGCAGAGAGCCAGTCAGATGAATGAGAAGAGGTGAATGCGTTCAATATGCACAATGGATCTCCAACTAACGAAAGACGGATGGTGCTCTGGGGGCCGGAATAGCTCAGTTGGCGGAGCGCCAGATTCGTGATCCTGGGGTTGCGGGTTCGAATTTCGGTACAGGGGGATTTTTTCCCTCGGAGTTAACATTGGTTCTGACTCCATTCCGCATACAGTCCTTAGAATGAGACTATAAACCGAGGTTCCGTGTGTGAACGCGCGCACAACATCTTGCGCACACGTAAAATCCCATCACCAACTTTCGGAAGAGAAGACCTGTTTGGCCGTTGGTATGGATGACACGTTACACATAGCATGCACCTTCCCCGGAGATGGAGTATGGCTGCCTTAATGGAGGGATAAAAAACGGTCATACACACAAAACTCCACTGCCTGTCTATACAGACAGTGTCCGCAGGAGTATCAGCCTGCGTACGCAGAAAGAAAAAGAAAGAAAGAAATGGTGCTCTTGTCCCCTCTATTTCTAAACGCAGGGGCAGAGGTGTGTCCTGGTCCGAAAGGGAATCGTGAATAAAAGAAACATAATAGAAATATCGAATATTTGAAACACATCTGTACCGAAACGCTGCTTATTCGCGAAAGGAAGACGGCCATGCTGTTTGAACAGCGGCTCACCGGATGCATGCTGACTGCAACCAACTTTTCCCTCCACCACTCCACCTCCACACACACCCCCCCCCCCCCCCCCATTGCCTTCATCACCGCCCTCCCCCCGTTTCATTGCACGTGTGCATCGTACACACTGCCAATCTGATTTTCTGCAGGTACCGTTGCGTTGGGTTTCTTTAAATCGTGAACAATCTTGGGGAGTTGCAAACTGTATGTACGCTGGTCTTTTACCGAATTTTGGACCTTATATCGCTGAAGGCTCCACTTGTTACAGGTGATTTAGTCTTGAATGGCATCACTCCCAGCAAGACATAGATTATTGGCGCCTGGCCATGATAAAGTTACTTATCCAGTATTTTTTATCCATTTATTACCAACGCACATTACATATTTTGTAGTTTATGAAACTGTCGAGTATGAGATTACATACAAACATACCAAGCTATATTTTGTGAACATACGTCACGGAAGCTGAAATATAACCACAGTGGCCAACTTTTGCGTCTGCAGGTATTGATAACATGGCCACTCTGATTTAGTCTTCCATTTGGTCTCTACAATTTCATATTCATTGTGTGCATTTCAACACATTGACATAGTACGTGCAGTGGTCATGCTTCAATAACGATCCAGTCTTATTTTCATAGATACAGTTATGCTCATTCCAGAAAGTCACTCTCCCTGAACACTGTCCCAGT
>CM065727.1:59718807-59723807 GCA_033310375.1 Conus canariensis
TACTCCCAAACCACCTTGTGGCCCCCCTCCCCTCCCCCCCCATCCCTCCGTTCTCCTTGCCCATTTTGTTAACTCCTCTCTTGTCCTTTATTTGCCTTGTCGAATCGTGCCTTTCTTCTTTCTTCTTCTTTCTTCTTTCTTTCTTTCTTTCTTTTTCTGTTTTTCTTCTTTCTTCTTTCTTCTTCTTCTTTCTTCTTCTTCTTCTTCTTCTTCTTCTTCTTCTTCCTCTTCCTCTTCTTCTTCTCTCTCTCTTTCTTCTTCTTTCTTCTTCCTTCCCTTGTTGGCACAGTCACCTGGCATTGATATCTGTCTCTCCGTCTTCCTCCACTTTCTGTCTGTCTTCATTCTCCATTTTATCGTCAGTCCCTGTCCTGGTTTGAGGCGTCAGTAGTGCTCTAGAAACTCCTAATGTCAGACTGCTGCAAGAACACCTGCTAGAGAAGACCCCCCCCCCCCCCCCCCCCCCCCCCCGGATTCTCATTCACTGTTTGGAGTGAGATATAAAAGTGTACATTTTATTGTTGAATCTGTCTCCTTATTCCCCTAATCTCCTACACTGAAAGGAAATTAAAAGATGTATCAAGATAACATTTTCTGCTTTGTCGTACAGTAGTACTATGTGTGGGGATTACCTTTCTGGAACAAATTTATACAGTTCCCTCTTTTTTCGTAGATTAGTGTAAGATGCAAGGTGATCAGTGACTTGTGAGAAACGTATAGCATGGTTCAGCTCACTTTTAAGACAGCATACTTAGTGAAGGTGCTGTTTGAGTGAGACGACTTGCCGTATCTGCACTGTACTTTGAGTGACTGAAACGATGACCAAGATAGTAAGACGACATGTCTTTTCTGCTTTTTACTTAGAGTGACTGAAACGCTGGCCAAGGTAGTAAGACGACGTATCTCTTCTGCACTTTACTTTGAGTGACTGAAACGCTGGCGAAGGTAGTAAGACGACGTATCTCTTCTGCACTTTACTTTGAGTGACTGAAACGATGGCCAAGGTAGTAAGACGACGTATCTCTTCTGCACTTTACTTTGAGTGACTGAAACGATGGCCAAGGTAGTAAGACGACGTATCTCTTCTGCACTTTACTTTGAATGACTGAAACGATGGCCAAGGTAGTAAGACGACATGCCTTTTCTGCACTTTACTTTGAGTGACTGAAACGAAGGCCACAGTTGGTTCATATCCCTCGGTTGAATAACATTCAGAGAGACCGGGAACAAATTGAGTCTAGTGATGAGTCTGCTTCCTACAGATGATTCTAATTTCGATCTCCACACGACTGATAAAACAGTCACAAACTGGTGACGTCTTTCCGCTTCAACCAAAAATAACAGTACCTTTGCATCCCATAGCTCTGTCACAGTTCACACTCTTCAGGAACAATCGTGTTGTCGTTATTTTTAGCTTTTGAATATGAATTCCAGAAACATGACGTATCATACATCATAAGAAGTCACAAAACACGAACATTCTAGAGATCAGTTGTTAAGGAAAGAGACAGAAATGACACGGGAAATTGTTAAAAACAAGCACCTGTCTGCGTACTCAACGTATTCTTATAAGGCAAAACGTTTGCGTTTAACAAGAAATTGTACACGAAAAATGTGAATTTATTCCGTCTCCAGGTGTATATGGATGCAGTGGGTTTTTTGTAGTTGTTGTTTGTTTGTTTTTTTGTAGCAGCTTCTTTTATTTACTTTATGTAAAGGCTTGTATTTCTGTCCGTTGTGAAGCAAATCTCTTGCTTCCTCTTCTTCTTCTTTGTCTCTAAACTCAAGAACGAGTAACCTTGGCACTGTGCTAAAGAACTTTACACCGGATTGCTCCAGTTCCGTCGGTTGTGGGCCAAGACCTGGTCTCAGCTGTTTTCCCTGTCCAGCATGCAATATGACCAGTGCAATGAGCTCCACAGTTCCCAGGAGGATTATTCTAGCAAGGCCATTGGATCTACTACATTACCACACCAACGCACAACTTGGTATGGTCCTGTGTGCTGCTGGATGGTTTGAAACCTTTATGCACTGATGATTATTATCAGCATATCTAATTTTACGTGTTTACTTGGGTTGGAACTTTCTTTCAAGATCCACGGTGAGGGCCTATGTTACGAATGCAGCATACAGGAAGATGGAATATACCAGTAGTTGTGTCTGCTTTGAATGAAACAAACTAGAAAGGTTGTCATTTAGGATGTCAATTGAGCTTCCCTTCTTCCGTGACTTTTTAAGATTTGTCAGTCCCGCAGTATCTGTCTCTTGATGTGGCACATACATCGAATCTCTATGCAGTGTAGTGGTATGGCATTCACACTTCCACGACAGCCGGAGACTTCCAGAGATGTGCAGTGCCAAACAGAGCGAAGAGGACGTTTGTGGCAGACGTAGTGGCCTGACATCCAGGATAATGACAGCACTTTGGGGAGATAACTCACTGTGACCTTTTCTTCGCCCCCGTTTACGCAGGAACGTTTACAGCTTGGAGGCGAATGCCCTTGCTCGCTAGTTCGAGAGTACAGCCAGTGACGGAGTGTATGCGAGAATAGACAGGAGTGCGTGGGCTGGTGTAGGTTTGGTGGCTATACAGAAAACAACATCTGCACTATTAAGCTTGATTCGGAAAATGCTGGTTTGTTACTAATCCTTTTCCGCTTCACCTTGTTGTCAAACCGTATCCATCATCCCCTCAGGATTTTTGCTTTTCCTTCTCACCTTTCTCCTTCTCCGGGAAAAGGAAGGGGTCGTCATGGCTCTCCCACGAAGGCTTGAACATTAATGGAGATCAATGGAGAATCGTTCGTTCCATCCTCGTCCGTCATCACTGGGAGAACGTATTAGATCACCAGTTCTAAACCAGTTCAAGCCAACACTCTTAAGGTGACTTGTAAGGCTACACTCTGGCTTCATAACTCCGTGATTTTTAAAACATTCTGTATGAAGATGTAATACTATTGAGAGATCAATGTACGATAATGACTGTAATACTACTGAGAGATCAATGTACGATAATGACTGTAATACTACTGAGAGATCAATGTACGATAATGACGTCAACAGTCCTCGTGTTCACTGGAAAATTTTTGATATATTTTTTTTAATATGACTAAATCTGGGACATGGAAAGTTTTTGATATTTTTTTTTGTAAATGTGACCAAATCTGGGACATGGAAAGTTTTTGACAATTTTTTGTTGTTGTAAATGTGACTAAAACTGGGACTTGCCAGGGCGGAAGAAATTATTGCATCGGACTCAAGGACTTAACCCTCATACATTTTAACGCTCATTGAACGACTCAGGATCGGCTGTTTGAACTGGATCTGCACGACAAATCCACATCCGAATTTAAAGGGCTTGTCCCCTTGGCCATCTTTCTGACGAAGTGGATGAAAATAATATCTTTTTTTTCCCCTCGCTTTAATCCGCCCCCCTCCCCCTTCCCCCCCCCCCCCCCCCCCCCCCCACACACACACACAGACACACACACAGACACACACGCACCACTCCATCCGCGAATTCCTGCTAACCGACAAAGAAGCAAACCAAAAGACGTGAGTGGAAGCATTGTCGCTTTGGTGGAAATGACAAATGATTCCTGGAGAGGAGAAGTGATTTCTTGGAAAACAGGTATTGTCATTGTTTTCTGAGTGGACAATTCTGTGTTCCACACGGAGCCAGTTATCTTTATTGACGATATCATGCTCCTGTAGCCCGTTGTTTCTGTTTCACTACCACCCTCCCTACACCTCCCTTCTCCCCCCTCTCATTCCTCTTCAACCTCCCACCAGCTGTGTCCTCCCCTTTCCCCCCTACCAATCGCTTGCGGTCATTCGCATTAAAGTATTGGGTTCCGGTGGCTTCACGGAGTCTGCTATTGGAGACCATCAGTGACGGTCGTCAACCTGAGAGAGAGATGGAGGGGGTGGGCACTGTGAGCCGTCAGAGGAACCCTGAGGCAACACACATTCACTCACTGCTTCGACCTCATTCCCCCACTGATCAGTCTTTGATTTTAGTCGGGGGGTGAGGGGGGGGGGGGTGAGGGGAGGGAGGGGGGGGGGGGTCGGAGGTGGATTTGGGTGAAGGGGTAGCGAGGAACTGAATGATTACAGGTCACGGCTAAAGACAGTCCCGAGTGATTCGGCACCAGTCCACCACAGTGGCTTTGAGGCATGCTTCCGTGGAAATCGGGTATTACCAGTAAATAATAAACACAGGCTTTTGTTTCCACGAAGAAACCACCAAATGTTCATGAATTCCAGCGTATTGCTGTTTGTGGTATAATAATGTTCAACTAGCAAGCATGAAAGTTTAACGACAAAGGAAATTTCCTTAACAAGGAAGTTTGAAGTCTGCCTAGATACGTCTTTCTGACTTGTACACACCACAACACTATCAGAAGAAATATTCTGGAGCCAGTTAGCATTAAGCCAAAGCCTGTAGTCTTTTAATATCTTAAACACAGATGTATGGGATACACAGACCAACACAAAGACAAAACCAGTATCACAAATGCAGGCAACTTTCCCATTCTGACATCGGGAATGTTTTGTTTGCTGCTTGCGAGGAAAATTCATTTTATTGAATGCATAAGATTCCGCAGAGGCGCCGAAGGTAGACCTATCGGTGGCGAGTTCGAATCTACTGTGGGTAAGATTTTTTTGCGGCTCGAAATCCCTGTCTGTCCACCCATCAGTAGACAGGTGGATGCTTCAGTTCAGGGAATGATAATGTGGCGGAAGGAGAGGAGCTGGCTCTTTCTTCCATAATACCGTACCATAGACACCATGAATCTCTGACCGTTCACTGCCATTAAAGTATCGGACTTTAAACTTTAACCTTACAGTTTTAATTTTTTTTTTTAATAAGATGCACGAAATCATGGCGGTGTTGTCAAAATTTAGGCTTGGAAATTGTTTTTTAGATTTCCGGAACACAAACATTACGAAGAAATAATTATGCAGGTCTTGAAATACGACATTCTTTGTTTGTGAAG
>CM065727.1:59726307-59736307 GCA_033310375.1 Conus canariensis
ATTGGTTTTGACTATGGTGCTATGAATGCTCACACAACCCTTCGTTAGGGGCCTTGGCCCATCATAGGAATAAACCATCCAATTCTAATCTCTCTCTCTCTCTCTCTCTCTCTCTCTCTCCCCTCTCTCTGTATATGTGTAGTGGTGTGTGTGTGTGTGTGTGTGTGGTGTGTGGTGTGCGTGTGCTGTGCGTGCGTGCGCGTGTGGTGCGTGTGCGTGTGCGTGTGTGTGTGCGTGTGCGTGCGGCGCGCGGGGCGCGCGGGTGTGGGTGGGTGGGAGGGTGGGCGTGTGAGTGTGTATAGTTATGCATATGCATGTGCATGCATACATGTGTGCATGTGTGTTTGAGTGTGTGGATCTGAGTGGGTGCGTGTGTGTGTGTGTGTGTGTGTGTGTGTGTGTGTGTGTGTGTGTGTGTGTGTGTTCATTATTATTTTTATGTTTGTTTATGTATGTAAATGGGTATTCGTGTGCACTTTCGTGCCTGTGCTTGTCTTGAGTCTTTGTGACCATACCTAATTAGGTGATGGAAGGGGGGGGGGGGGGGGGGCGCACTCGTCCACTCGCATGCGCTTGCACAGGCGCATGTTCTCAAAGAGATCAAGGACAACGAGCACACAGACGATGACGTTTCCACCACACATGCCAGAGTACACTCTTCAGTCAATAAGACAGAGAGAGAGAGAGAGAGAGAGAGAGAGAGAGAGAGAGAGAAGAGAGAGAGAGAGAGAGAGAGAGAAGTAGTGGAAACCGCAGGGGAAGGGGTTGGACAAGGTGCAGGGGTAGAGGACTGTCTTTGCCTCGTCTGTGAGAGTTGTGCGTGGGACCAGCAGAGGTGTGGGTGACCTGGGTTTGGAGATACAGTATGCATCAGCTGAAGGACAACTGTCGGCATTTTACAGACGTCAATACATTATGTAGAAATGTCAAAAGTAGTTTGCAATATTCTTTTCGTCAAACGTGGCAACATGACATTGAATCTAGCAGTATTGTTTTTTTTTTCTACAATTTGTATAAATCTTACTTCAAGGAGGATAAATATATTTCTAGCTCACCAGATATTTATATTTACCATCTTATCAAATTTAGATGTTCTAATTATAAATTGCCAGTTGAAGCAGATCGTCGATTTGCTATTCCAAAAAAGAAAGGGTTATGTAATAAATGTGACATGTCTGCAGTAGGTGATGAATTCCATTTTTTCATGGAATGTTCATCATACGTTAATTTGCGCAACACGTATTTGCCAAAAAGAATTCTCTTTCCAAAAATGTCTGTAATTTTTGTCAAATGATGTCTTCTACTAATCAAGTAGAAACAAGTGCTTCTATTGGCAAAGTATATTAGATTATCTCAAGTGTTGTAAATCGTTGGTCTTTGTCAACATCGACTAGCAATTTATGCTTTATTTTGGCTTGTCTGTTTTCCTTTTTTTGCTGTAACTGCTTTAAACTCACCCTTCTTCCACACTCCAAAAGGGGCGAAAGGAATAAGGATTGTTTCCTATCTCTTCATACTGCCTTTCTCGTAATGCTATATGTTTTAATCTTAAGTTATATACAGTCAGCTTTCCTCCTTTCTTTTTTCTTCTTCGTCTACTTCTTCTTCGTCTTCTTTTTAACTTTCTCATGAAGAAATTAGTAGATAAAAAAAAAAAAATGCCGTTAAGTGTCTTATCACCATCTTATATTTTTGCTCATTGTTGTCATTGTTATCGTCATCATCAGCATGATCATCATCGTCATTACCATCAGAATAATCATCACCACCATCACCATTGTCGTCGTCGTCGTCGTCGTCGTTATTGTTGTTGTTGTTGTTGTTGCTGTTGTTATTGTTGTTGTCAGTGCTGTTATAATTACTATCATTACTTGAGAAAATCTCCCGTCTCCCAGGTAGTCCCACCTTTCCTCCTCCCCCCCCCCCTCCCAGTCCCCACACGCATGCATCCCACCACCACTTTGTGTCATCCAACCAGTCTCTGTTCTGTTCATGCGACCGGAAAAATATCCTCCTCCTCCGCCCCTCAATCCCCCCCCCCCCCCCAAATGTGTGGCTTCTGTCTGTCTGATAGCCCGATAAAATACTTCCTGCCTTTGCTGCTGCCACCAGTTCGTTGTAGGCTGAATATTTGAATTTTAATTAAACAAGATTCTGCTACCTTCCGCTTCCCCCTCTCCACGCACAACCCCCCCCCCTCCACCCCCGCGCCTCCCACTCGCCGTACTCCTCCCTCCCAATTCTCTTTTCTCTCTTGCCCTTCTTCTACCTTCTGACATTCACATTCCACCAACCCATTCACCCTCCCATCCTTCTATTCACCCCCCCCCCCCCTCCCATCCTTCTATTCATCCAGTGCAGCAGTACAAGGCCCCACGATTGATGCTGAGGGAGACGTAACGGGGAAGACGTTTATAGTATATAAAATTTAAGCAAGTGTGTGTGTGTGTGTGTGTGTGTGTGTGTGTGTGTGTGTGTGTGTGTGTGTGAAAAAGAATGGAGGAACGAATGAAGATTTATTCATTAAGGTCTTTGCCCCTCATGAAGGGGGTATAAAGTAGAAAATGTACAACACGGTATTATTTGCAACATTCACTAGACTCTGTCCGTCATGACATCATTACAGAACGCAACAGAAATGCTTTGTATTAATAAATCGATACATTTCTCACAATTCTGTCATTTCTAGAAGCTAAAAGCATACTTAAGCGAAACTCATTAGGATGGTTGTAATATTTTTGTGCTATATATCGCGTTCTTAAATCACTTAATACAGGACAATACAAGCAAAGTGCAATTCATCTTCATTTCCCTTTTTGCAAAGAGTACAAGGTTAATCTGTCTCAATGTGTTTCTTATAACGACAATAATGTGCAGTAATTTCTAAAATACCACATCGAAACCTTGTCATTGTAAATTTCAGATGTTTGTGTAATTTTAATTTTCAAATACGGCTTGACATCATGTATGATGCAAAACGTCCTATACATGTCTTTCACTGTTTTTAACATGGAAACCCCAGTCTTGCCATCGACGTGAAATCAATCTATCTTAAAATTCATGTAAAATATCCAAAATCAAGCGGATACAGCTTGCAACAAATATTTGATACCCAGTTCCTTTTGTCTTGTGTATCTAAATCGAATAACATTCTGTAAGCCTTCTGTGATAATCTGTTATCCTTCGTTGACGTTAATTTTAGCCAGTAACGGACGCAACGTATTGCGCAGTTTATAGAATTCGGATATCTATCAGTTTTTTTTCCATATACCAAGTCATTGGGTGTCCGCATTTCAACTCCCAAAAACTTCTTTAAAGAGAATAGATGTACTTGTTTGCATAGACGTGTTGCATCATCCAATCCCCAAAGTTCTGTGCCGCACAAAGCTATTGGCTTAACTTGAAAATCAGATAGTTCCAAAAACAGATTCCAACTAGTGTTATTCAAAGCACGAAATTTCAGCAAGATACACAACGCTGCATTTTTTGCTTTACTCGCTAGGTCATTACAATTAAGTATCTATATTCGTTCACAACAGGCATGTCTGTATTATTGTATGTCCATTTTTCCCTCGCTAACAAATGACCACCTTTTCTAAAGACAATGATGTTGCTTTTGTTTGAATTTACCTTCATATCAAGATTTGAAGCAGCTCTTTGCAGACTATTCAGCTGTGTCTGTAGATCTGTTCTGCTAATAACTGTACGTCATCTGCAAGTAATAAAATGAATAGCTCATAATAATCAATTGTGAATAAAGCTCCATGCTTACCGTTTACAATAACTTCCAAAGCAAGTTCATTTATAAAAAGGGAAAACAGGATTGGGCTGTCTACGTCACCCTGTTTTACACCATATGTACATTTCATATAGTCTGTTAATCTAGATCCACATCTAACCCTAATTTTAACGTTACTGTACATGCTTCGGAGACAATGATACAGTTTGCCTTTTAGTCCATTCTTTACGAGAATACACCATAGAATTTTTCGATTTAGAGAATCAAACGCTTTTTCAAAATCTACGAAGGCCACATACAATTTCCGATTAAAAGAGAACTGTTTTGTACTAATGCTAACAATGTGAACATGTGGTGAATGGTTGAATAATTCTTTTTGAAACCAGCCTGGTGTTCTCCAGTAATGTTATTTTCTTCAACACATTCTTGTAAACGACAATTTATGCCTGTGCTCTATATTTTACTACTGATATCACATAACGTAATGCCCCTATAGTTGCTTGGGTTATTGACATCACCCTTTTTCTATAAAGGTAGCACGATTCCTTCCATCCAACTTTCAGGAAAAAACGCCTCTTTGAAAGAGAGAGAGAGAGAGAGAGAGAGAGAGAGAGAGAGAGAGAGAGAGAGAGAGAGAGAGAGAGAAGAGATGGGAAGAGGGAGGGAGAGAGAACATAATACACGCACATTATTGCTTGTTGAAATGCCAGTGCATTTAGGCATGTGTATTCGAGTGTCATTATGTGTGTGAGTGTGTCATTATGTGTATGGGTGTGTCATTGTGTGTGTGTGTGTGTGTGTGTGTGTGTTGTGTGTGTGTGTGTGTGTGTGTGTGTGTGTGCTGCGCGCGCGCGCGCGCGCGTGTCTGTATGTGTCTTTGTCAGTATATGTGTGTCTTAGTGTGTACATGTGCCTGTATGCATGTGTGTACATGCTCGTGTTTCACTGTATGTGTGTGTGTGTGTGCGTGCGTGCGTGCGTGCGTGCGTGTGTGTGTGTGTGTGTGTGTGTGTGTGTGTGTGTGTGTGTGTGTGTGTGTGTGTGTGTATACGTGCGTTTATGTATGCGCAACGAAAATGTTGATAGGCAACTTCGCATTGAACTCTAAGACAAGCCACCTACTGACCCTTCCCACTTCTTACAGCCATTCCTATCTTCCTCTGCCCTGCTCGGTCCGTGGTACCTGTCGCTCCTCTCCCTTTTTACTCTTCCGATTCACATTCTCATCACCTCCCTCCTCGCCACCCCTCCTCTCCTCACATCTTCTGCGAACTATCAGTAGGACAGAAATATGATGGGAGAAGTTGGAAGGGAAAGAGACACGCGGAGGGGGGGGGGGGGGGGGGGGGAGGGAAGATGGGGGGACGGTTCAGGGAGAGTGGGAGAAAGGATGGGGTGTGACTTTGCCTCGTCTGAAAAGAGCGGTGTACACACACCAGCAGAGGTCTGGACGACCTCTACGTTGAAATGTACTGTCAGCTGAAGGACAAATGATGCTGTCTGCTTTTCTGGCAGTCTGAAGGAAACCGGTTTGTGTCTCCCCGTATCTTGATTTTTTAATTCCCCATGAAGAAATGAATGAAGATCTAAGAAGGCTGATGAGTTATTTATTGCCTTCTTAACCTTTGTCATCATCGTCGTCATCATCATCATCATGAGCTGAACTGTCGTTGTCGTAGTTGATGTCATCATCCATGTTGTCGCTATCATCGTTATCATTGTTGCTGTTGTTGTTGTTGTCGTTGGTATTATGGTTGCTGCCATATTTTCCATTTGTCATCTGCATACTCTTCCTCATCTTTCCCTCTTCCTTTCCGGCATCATCGTCATTCTCAACACTATTACCATCATTATCATATTCTTCGTCCTTGTTGATTATTTTAGATTAGGTTGAAAAAGATAATCAGGAACAAACTAACCAAAAAAAAAAAAAAAAGAACCTGTGTGTGTTGTGTGTGTGTGTGTGTGTGTGTGTGTGTGTGTGTGTGTGTGTGTGTGTGAGTGCGCGTGTGCGCACACGTGCGCGCGCATGCGTGAGTACATTTGTGTATGTGTGTATGTGTGTGTGCGCGCGCGTACGCGCATGCGTAAGCGCATGTGTGGTGTGTGATGTGTGGTGTGTGTGTGTGTGTGTGTGTGTTGTGTGTTACGCGAATGCTTACCTGTTTGTGTATGGACATAATAATGCACATTCACTCAAAGATGTGAATGTGTTTTTGTCTTTATATACCCAAATGCACATGTGAATGAGCGTGCATTCATACATGCATGCATCCGTGCGTGTGTGTGTGTGTGTGTGGTGTGTGTGTGTGTGTGTGTGTGTGTGTGTGTGTGTGTGTGTAAGAGAGAGAGAGAGAGAGAGAGAGAGAGAGAGAGAGAGAGAGATTTGTTACTCTGTGTATAGGCATGTGTGTTTGAGAGAGAGAGAGAGAGAGAGAGAGAGAGAGAGAGAGAGAGAGAGAGAGAGAGAGAGAGAGAGAGTTTGCGTGCACAAGAAAACTGTCGGACAACCAGCCTCCATAGAGCCAAACTCATTTTCTTCGCCACATATGCCAGACTCGATTAGACAGCCAGTAAAGCAAGATATCCCGCCTCTCCTACCCACGCATCCGTCCCACCTCCCTTAGCTTGCTCTTGCATCCAAATTCCACACCCCCACATCCCTGTCCCCCCAACCTACCGTGCAGTGTCGTGTCCCAAAGCGAGACGCGAGGAAGAGGTTGTTGAGGAAAAGGATGGGTGATAGTTCAGTGTGTGGTGTGTGTGTGTGTGTGTGTGTGTGGTGTGTGTGTGTGTGTGTGTGTGTTTGTGTGTGGGTGGGTGGGGAGAATCCAAAGGGGGTGGGGGAGCTGAGGAAGAGTAGACTGGTACGACCTTGTCCTTCAAGAAGCGCGTCACGTCGACTGAAGTCTGAACAACCTTGAAGATATTTTTTCTAACTGTGTACGCATACTGATACTCCTGCAGAGACTCCCTGTATAGACAGGCAAGGATTAATCCCATCTACTCAACAAAGGGAGTGGAGTTTTGTGTGCATAACCGAATTTTGATCCCACCATTAAGGCAGCCATACTCCAACTTCGGGGAAGGTGCATGCTATGTGTAATGTGTCATCCATACTAACGGCCAAACTGTCCTTCTCTTCCGAAAATTGGTGATGGGATTTTACGTGTGTGCAAGATGTCATGCGTGTGTTCACACACAGAATCTCGGTTTATAGTCTCATTCGAAGGACTGTATGCGAAGTGGAGTCTGAACCAATGTTAACTCTGAGGGAAAAAATCCCCTGTACCGAAATGGCTCGACGGAGATTCGAACCCGCAACCCCAGGATCACCAAGATTATGAGTCCGGCGCTCTACCACTCAGCTATTCCGGCCCAACCTAGGAGATGAAGATGTACCCTTGGCTGAAGGGCACGTGATGCCATCTGCCTTTCAATTCTCACATTTAACGAGAGTCAGTGTGATTCTTCCTTACCATTAAAAAAGCCCTGTGAAGACATTCTGGGCAAGACTGTTAACAGTGTATTGCCATCTTATAATCCCTCCTCTGTCTCAATATCGTCATCATCAATATTGTTGTTATTGTCATTGTCATTATGACATCTGCCATCGATGGAGGACCCTCCCGTCTCCCAAACCCTGTCTCCCAAACCCTCCACTTCCCCCTCCCCCCACCCCCTTTCCTACACACCTTAAGGCATGCGCACCCTACCACCTACCCCTATATCCTTCCTACAATCTCTGCACTTCTCCTGCAAACAGAACATACTTCCCCAAAACGTGCAGCTTCTATCTTTCTGACTACTGTCTAGTACTACCTGCTTCTTTTGCCACTATTGATTATGTATAGGAGACTCTTGAGTCTTGAACACCACTCCTTGCACACACCCCAGCCTTTCCACCTTCGCCAAATTACCCCTATGGTGTTTTCCGTCTCTGCTCCTCTTTCCTCCTCGCACACGAGTGTGTGTGTGTGTGTGTGTGTGTGTGTGTGTGTGTGTGTGTGTGTGTGTGTGTGTGTGCGCCGCGCGCGCGCGCGCACGCATATTTGCACGTATCTGTGTGTGGTCACAACAGTGCATATGTACGCAAGTATGTAAGTGTTTATGTATACAGATGCGCCTGTGCAGGAGCGTGTATCCATGTGTGTGTGTGTGTGTGTGTGTGTGTGTGTGTGTGTGTGTGTGTGTGTGTGTGTGTGTGAAGTACCATATGGTGTGTGTGTGTGTGTGTGTGTGTGTGTGTGTGTGTGTGTGTGTACATTGCGCGCGCACACACACACACACACACATACAGAGAGAGAGAGAGAGAGAGGAGAGAGAGAGAGAGAGGAGAGAGGAGAGAGAGAGTTTGCGTGCAGCAAGAAGATTGTGGGACAACCAGCTTGCATATGGGCAAACTCATTTTCTTCACCACACATGCCAGACTAGATCAGACAGTCAGTAAAGCAAGACAGCCCCCTTCTCCCGCCTACCCATCCCACCTCCATTGCCCATGCATGCACATTCCATATTGCCGTCCCCCCCTTCCACCACAACCCCCTGTGCAGTCTCGTGTCCCAAAAAGCGAGACCGGAGGCAGAAGATATTGAGGTAAAAAAATGGGTGAGGGTTCCTTGGCAGTGGGAGGGAGAGTAAAAAAAAAAGGGGGTGGGGAAAGGGTGGGGGAGTGAGAGGGGTATGGGGAAGCGTGGACTGACAGTGCCATGTCCTTGAAAGCATAATGTCGACGGAAGTGTGGATGATTGAAAGGTGAAGATGTACAATCCGCTGAAGGATATTATTGTGATAATGTCTGCCTTTCAGTTCTCACATGTGAAGAGATTCAGGTTGATTCTTCGTCACCTTTAAAAAATCAGTCACGTGAAGAAATTAAAGGACCTTTAAGCAAGACTGTTAAACATCTTTTAGTGCTTCTTTTTTCCCCTCCTAGTTCTCATGATGATGATGATGATGATGATGATGATGATGATGATGATGATGATGATGATGATGATGATCATCATCATCATCATATCATCATCATCATCATCATCATCATCATCATCATCATCTCATCGTCATTGTTACGGTCACTGTCGTTGTTATCATTGCTGATATTGCTGGAGGAACTCCAACATCTCAAACCCTCTTCTCCCTCCTCAGTCCCGTCTCTCCCATGCTTCAACGCATGTGCACGGTACTATCCACCCTCATATCCTTCCTTAAGTCTCCCCGCTCCTCATGCAAGCAGAAAATACCCCCACCCCTACCCCTTCCCCTACCCATACCCCCACCCCTAAATGTGCGCCATCCATATCTCCGACTACACGCAAGTTCTTTCTGCTTCTTGTGCCCCCATTGACTGTACATCAGATATTCTTGAGTCTCATCCAAGACACCCCCTGCTTTCTCTACACCCTCTCTCCCCTCCTACGTCCACCATCCTTTCCCCTCCCCCCCCCCTTGCTCTTTTCCATCTCTTCTCCTCTTCCCCTCTCGCATCCATGTTCCCCACCAACCCACCTTTCCCTTCCCGGATCCCTACAGGCTCTTGTGCAGCTGTATCAGACCCCGTGGAGGACCAGCAGGGATCAGAAGTAATCAGCGAGACGGGACCGGTAGCAGGTTTTTCCGTAGGAGGGAAATTGGGGGCGGCCTAATAACTGCTGTTCAAACAAGTCCACCCAAGGTACTACAGGTCACAGGGGATGTCTGTAAGTTCGACAACTCAGGCTGCTTGACTGCCAAGGATGTTCTGCCCAAAATAGAACTGTGTTACCCTCCTCCTCCTCCTGATGAGTCTTCAGTCAGTCACTAACGTGTCTTGCTGTAAGCGGTGCATCTGTGTGTGTGTGTGTGTGTGTGTGTGTGTGTGTGTGTGTGTGTGTGTGTGTGTGTGTGTGTGTGTGTGGTGTGTGTGTGTATGTTGTATGTGTGTGTGTGTGTGTGTGTGTGTGTGGGGTGCGTGCGTGTGTGTGCGTGTGTGTGTGTGTGTGTGTGTGGTGTGGTGTGTGTGTGTGTGTGTGTGTGTGTGTGTGTTTTTGTATTTGGTTTGTTTTCGTTGTAGGAACACATCGAAGTGCTTGTATGGGAGCATATTGGCACCTAAAAGCTATACTAACTATTTTCCTCAGGAAGTACAGCTACTATGCTAAATTGTGAAAAGAATGGCAACAAGTTGCCATCTTCAGCTTCAAAGCTATTTCCCTGTGGGTCACAGCTGTGCACCTGTTTTTCTAACGGTAATGAATGTTCTGTCTCATTTCCCTTACAGTC
>CM065727.1:59741307-59743807 GCA_033310375.1 Conus canariensis
TGTTGTACAACTATCAACAGCCCCGCATACACATTGGGCGTTTTTTATGAACTTTGTTTTGAAAGCGTTTAACCTAAGTCTGTAAAACAGTGAAACAATTTTTTTGCGGTGTTTTGGGTGTTTATTGACATTTTTTTGATAAAATGTATAATTTATTAATGAATTCTGTTTTGAAAAATTTTGTGATCGAGCGTTTAAACAACACTTTATTGAAGAATTAGGCTTATGTACTTTGGGAAGCATGTAGTCTTTATATATCTTTTCAAAATTTTCAAAAGAAGCTTTTTGTAATAAAGAGTAACCCTCTTGTAAACTTAAAAGAATGGGAATATCCTTGGATTTAAAAGACTTTTTTGCACCTGCACGAGCTGTACGATCAGCCCATTCATTTCCAGATATTGAACAATGAGATGGGATCCAACAAAAATCAACTGCGATACCCCTTGTTGTTGCTGTGTAGATGTGTCCAGTACGGGTATATAGCAGGCTTAGAGCGTCCTCTTTGGGGGATGTTTCCTTGTCTGTTCTGTGTGCTCTAGTGGCGACGGTGTTGGTTGCAGTCATGGTGGTAGTGGTAGTCGTAGCAGTAGTCGTAGTAGTGGTGGTGGTGGTGGTTGTAGCAGAGGTAGTATAGCAGCAGCAGTAGTGGTAGTGTTGGTGGTGGTGTGGCAGCGGCGGTGGTGGTGGTGGTGTCGTTGTTATTTAATCGCAGTGGCTGTGATCGAAGTAGGAATGAAGAGGTGTAGACTTCCAATCTTTGGATTCATATGTTCATTTAACTCCTAGTAGCAGTATTTGTAGTAGTGGTGTTGGTAGTGATAATGGTAGTAGTAGTAGTAGCAGCAACAGCAACAGCAGTAGCAGCGGCTGTGGTAGCAGTGGGATTATTGTAGTAGTAGTAGTGGTAGCAGCAGCAGTCGCAGCTAGTCGTAGTAGTAGTGGTAATGGTAGTTGTGCGGCAGCAGTAGCAGCGGCACGTGCCATCATCATCATCATCATCAGCAGCAGCAGCAGCAGCAGCAGCATAAGCCGCGTTACCAGTATCATTATTATCAAGTCGCTGCAGCAGCTCTGATCGAAGCAGAACCGGGGGGTCGAACTGTGCTTTAAATAATCAATAACCGGCTTCATTAGTTCGTCTTGTTAATTACATGTCCCCCGTTTGAATCCGGAACTCAAGAGTGGACGATTGCCGTATCATTC
This sequence comes from Conus canariensis, assembly GCA_033310375.1. Classification (NCBI taxonomy): domain Eukaryota; kingdom Metazoa; phylum Mollusca; class Gastropoda; order Neogastropoda; family Conidae; genus Conus; species Conus canariensis. Next base: position 59,742,511 of record CM065727.1, read on the forward strand.
CTCCATTTCCCTGTCACGGCCTTTCCTGTTGTTGATGTCTATTGCAGGAGCCCTGTTCGAGCCGGAATTCGAGGGCCAGAAGCGAGCGTTTGAGTGGGCCGTGCAGTCCGTCAACCTGAGGAACGACATCCTGGGGCCTACCCTGGTGCTGGAGGACGACGACGTGGTGCAGCCCCATGACAGCTTCGGCGCCCAGAAGATTGGTGAGTCACCATGCCCCTTGTCTTGAGTGTTGTGTGTGTGTGGGGGGGGGGGGGGGGGGGGGGGGTAGATGTATGTAGCATATTGGCTGGGTTTGGGGGTGTGTGAGTGGGGTAGATGTATGTGACTTATTGGCTGGGTGTGTGGGTGTGTGAGTGGGGTAGATGTATGTGACTTATTGGCTGGGTGTGTGGGTGTGTGAGTGGGGTAGATGTATGCGACTTTTGGCAGTGTGTGGGTGTGTGAGTGGGGTAGCTGCATGTGACTTATTGGCAGGGTGTGGGTGTGTGAGTGGGGTAGCTGCATGTGACTTATTGGCAGGGTGTGGGTGTGTGAGTGGGGTAGCTGTATGTGACTTATTGGCAGGGTGTGGGTGTGTGTGAGTGGGGTAGCTGTATGTGGCTTATTGACTGGGTGTGTGGGTGTGTGTGAGTGGTGTAGATGTATGTGGCTTATTGGCTGGGTGTGTGGGTCTACGGATATCTGTTTGACTCGTTGGCTGCGTGTGTGGATGTCTGGGTGGGTGGAAGTTTCTTCGGCTTTGTGGACGAGGATGGTGGAGGGGATTAGATGGGGATGACTGTCTGTCTGTTTGACTGGGTGGATGGATGGGTGCAGGCTTTCTGACTGTGTTAGTGTGTGTGTGTGTGCCTGTGTGCCTGGCTGAGTGGACGGGTGAGTGAGTGGGTGGGTGGCTGTCTGTCTGCCGGGGTAGATGGGTGAAGAGAGATGACTGACTGGCGGAGTCGATAGTCCACTGTGTGAGAGAGGATAGGTGGCTATCTATCTGGATGGGTGTGTGGTGGATGGCAAGCTGGTGGGCCTGGATGGTGGGTGAGTAGCTGGTTAGCTGGCTGGCTGGCTGGATAGGTAGGTGAGTGTATGTATGGCTTTCGGGTTAGTGCGTGGCTAGTCAGCCAGCACGGCGGGTTGGTTGAGATGCTGGATGGGTGAGAGGGTGTCGGTCTGGGTAGCTTAATCGAGAGGTGTATGTGTGTCTGTCTGGACAGGTGGGTTGGTAGGTATCTACCTGAATGAATTGACTGGTGAAGTAGTGGATGGATGTCTGGCCGTCTGGTTGGGTGGATGGATGAGT
>CM065727.1:59758807-59768807 GCA_033310375.1 Conus canariensis
GATCGTTGAACACCCATTTCATTTTTCCTGCAATATTTTCCACATCTTTCAAAGCTAGGTTTTCCAAACTTGCTACACAGGTGCATAGCCTTCATCTCGTCTGGGCTGTCACCTCGTAAACATGTGCAATGAATACAGACTAAAAGTATATATTATATGTTAAATTGAAAATTATATATTGCAAGCCAAATTGAAAAACGCAAAAAAAATACGTGAACATCATAGAGTATATCCACCCATCCGTCCACACCCCCCCCCCCCCCCCCACACACACACACATACACACACACACCCACACACACACAAATAAGAGAGACAGTTGTAACAATTTGTGCAGCAGTGATTTAAAAAAAAAAAGGCATACAGGAGCACAAATTGTTACAATTGTGACATTTTGTGCACATTTGTGCAAATCGTGACAATTGGTGCAGTGAACAACTGCACAAAATGTCATTGTGACATTTTGTGCAGTGGTGACATTTCGTGCGGTAACAAGGGCTCCGAAACAAAGACACAGCATGCTGGCACCGGTCCTTAGTGTGGCGGGATTGGGGGGATCAAGGGCGGTCGGCGCTCTCCCTCCCGCCTGCTCTTTCAGGGCCTCCTGGGTTTTGTCAGCCTCTGTGCATGGAAGTGTGTCTGCGTGCCGTGGCGTGCTGCCGTGCGTCACGAGTGTCATCCGTCAATGGAACAGGAACTGCAGGCCGCGCACTGACTTCTCCTCTTCTGAAGTCCATCGTGGAATAACTCCCCACCCCCCACCCCCATCTCCTCACCCCCTCCACCCCTGTTCCTTGAAGATGAGGGAGGAGAATGGGGGTGGAGACAGCGGTGGAAAAGACCTAGCTTTGGCCACGCGAGGAGAGAGAGAGAGAGAGAGAGAGAGAGAGAGAGAGAGAGAGAGAGAGGGAGGGAGGGAGGGAGAGACAGACAGACAGACAGACAGACAGAGACAGAGAGACAGACAGAGAGGTGGAGAGGCAGACGGACAGACAGACTAATCTATGAAAGAGGGACGGAGAGACAGCCAGCCAGCCAGCCAACCAGCCAGCCAGCCAGCCAAACAGCCAGACAGAGACATACAGAGAAAGTAGGAATACGAAGACGAATGACTTATTGTTTTAAGCCTTTGACTTCATTCACAATTCAGGGTGGGGAATGGGAGGCAAACGAAATATTCGAATAAAATGAACATGAACATGAAATATTCAGCATGATGAGGAAACCATATCAAGGAAGTATGATGATATGAAATAGGAACATCAACATAAGGGTTATACAGTCACAGTACGGAGAGCTGCTTATCCAGTTACAGTCACATCGTATCCCGATCAGGATTTCCGTCCTCACCAGTTGGGTTGTGGAGGCTGTCTTTTGTCGTCAAACTGCTCCTGATACTGTCCAGTATGTTTTACATTATTTGCCAAACATGCCTGTGTTTCATTGAATATGGTGTTATGTCTGTGGCCGCTCTTGCCACACAGTTCCATCGCCAGTGGAGTTCTGTACAAAGATGGAATGTTCGTTATCGGAAGTGTCGAGAGCACTGTCGGCCCGTTCTCTGCTTTCATCAACATTATCACCACCACCACTGTCAATCGTACCGCTGTTTTTTGTACTCACAGTTCTTATAGAACAGGGAGTACTTTACAATGGGAACGAAGAAATGTTGTGTGTGTGTGTGTGTGTGTGTGTGTGTGTGTGTGTGTGTGTGTGTGTGTGTGTGTGTGTGTCTGTCTGTCTGTCTGTCTGTCTGTCTGTCTGTCTGACCCTCCGTGGTCAAAATGTGTTCGGCTCGCTCCAGACAAAACTACTGGACCGATCTTTCAGGAAAATTTGTAAGTATGTTCATTATGGGTCTCGAATATTGCCCGACGTTTTATTGTACCAGAACAGCCGTTACTAACAGCTGTAAATGATAATTTTGTGATGTACAGTTTAAGCAATAACGGTTTATAAACTTAAGTGTAACCAACGTCTGTAAGCTCCTCGGTAGTATAGTGGTTAGTATCCCCGCCTGTCACGCGGGCGGCCTGGGTTCACTTCCCGCCAGGAAGAGCAGCATTTTTTCTTTTCTTTTCTCTTACATACAAAATTTCTATCACCAAAAAGGGAGAAAGTGCTATAGTGACTGATATATATATATATATATATATATATATATATATATTGTACTACTTACTGGGAGTACGTTTATATGCTTTGCAGCTTGTTTTTACCTCTCAAGCTCATCGTTGAAATGTCGAGTCGGGGACTGCGCATGTGTGTCAGATTGTGTGTTTGAGGATTGACTTTTCTTCTACACACAATCACGCACATTCTGCTCCCGCAACCATCACTGACACAGGTACCCCCGAAAGTGTTCCATGCAGTTATCTTTTCTTTGCTGTAAAAACAAACTGGGAGGGGTTGGGAGAAAGAGAGCGGATGGAGGCGCGGGGAGGGGGGGAGGGGGAGAAAGGAATCGCTTGTCTTTTTCCTTTGGAATCCCAACATTTCTCATCGCCTGGGTTTTCCTCCTGGCTCTGATGACTGGGGATGGACATTTCCTTCCAGACACAGCTGTGTCACGCAGACCACATTGTGAGGTGTGAGTCTGACGTGCTGGAGTGAGGCGGAGAACGACCACCTTTACCTTCCTTCGATGCTGGAAGGAAGACAGGGCCATTTCTCTCAGCAGGGTGGTGAGGACACTTTCTACAGTGGGAGGGAGACCATTCACTGGCCTTCTGGAAGCAGTTTGGGTGTTTTGTTGCACATTTTGGACCACGCAGAGAAATCCCCTTTGCTTGCAAGCCAAGCACGAGAAGCCACTGAGAGAGAGAGAGAGAGGGAGAGAGAGAGAGAGAGAGAGAGAGAGAGAGAGACGAGAGAGAGACAGAGAGAGAGACAGAGAGAGAGACAGAGAGAGACAGAGACAGACAGACAGACAGACAGGCAGGCAGAGAAGAAAGACAGACTGGAGAGATGGAAAGAACGGGAGAGGGAAAGCGAGGGAGAGACAGACAGACAGACAGGGAGACCACCCGACACGAACCGACCGACGGCAAAAAGACAGAGAGAGAGAGAGGAGACGAAGAGAGACGAGAGAGACTGGAAGAGAAGAAAGACAATACTTCGTGAGAGTAGAGGATAAATAGCCGATAATAGAGAGAGAGAGAGAGAGAGAGAGAGAAGAGAGAGAGAGAGAGAGAGAGAAGTCACATACATTCGTGCAGAGTAGAGGACTCTAACATAGCCCGTGCCATAATTATGAGAGAGAGAGAGAGAGAGAGAGAGAGAGAGAGAGAGAGAGAGAGAGAGAGAGAGAGAGAGAGAGAGACAACATACTTCGTGCAGAGTAGAGGACTCTAACATAGCCCATGCCATAATTATGAGAGAGAGAGAGAGAGAGGAGAGAGAGAGAGAGAGGAGAGGAGAGAGAGGAGAGAAGAGAGCACTACTTCGTGCAGAGTAGAGACTTACACGCCTGTCTATTGAGAGAGAGAGGACGAGACAGAGACAGAGAGAGGAGGGGGGTGGGGATCACTATCGGCATAGTAGAGACTCTAACACAGCCCGTGCCATAATTATGCAGAATAGGACAGCCTCAACCTTTTGCATGGAAGCAGTTAGTCCGTCTCTCATACGCCTGGGAATCATGGTTATCGACCCCCCTCTCTCTCTCTCTCGATCTCCCCTCTCTCTCTCTCTCTCTCTCTCTCGATCTCCCTCCCTCCCTCTCTCTCTCTCTCTCTGTATGTGTGTGTTGTGTTGTGTGTGTGTGTGTGTTGTGTGTGTGTGTGTGTGTGTGTGTGTGTGTGTGTAGTGTGTGTGTGTGTTATGTTTGCGCGTTAGCTCGCACCGCGCGCGCGCGCGCACACACACACACACACACACACCACACCACACACACACACACACACACATACACACACAAACACCCCGCACGCACGACATCACGCGCGCCGCACGCACGCAGCACGCACGCACGCACGCACGCACACAACACACACATACAGAAACAACATACATCACACACGAACGACAACCATAAAAGCATGGGGCACTCATACTACACACTTCAGTCTGTACACAAAAGGTCTTAATTAAAGAGCCGAATGAGAAGAAACTGGTAATATCCCCCATGTACCCCGCATGTGCGTTGTTCTCACCTATATGCTGGTGAAAAAGTCCATCACCAGCTGATGAAGTGGCAGGCGGAGTGAATGTCAACTTGGGGTTGGCGTTGTGAACAGATCGACTGAAGTTCGGTCGCCACATGGGAACAGAATGTAATGACAGCGTGCGTGGCACAGCGTGTGAGGACAGAGTTGCCGTTCTTACGGTGTAACGGAAAAGTTTTAACTCCCCGAATGGTTTAACTCCCAGGGAGTTAAACTGTTCATCTGTAAATTTTAACTCCCGGGGAGTTAAACTAGAATATAAACACTAACTCCCTCTGTGTTTCAGTTTGACACCAGGGGAGTTATTCTGACATACCACCAGAATGACTCCACCACCCCACCACCCACTCCCCGCACCTCGCTACCACCCATGCATCTTTATATATATATATATATATATATATATATATCGAAGTTTATTATTTTATTTCGAAGTGTGTGTGTGTGTGTGTGTGTGTGTGTGTGTGTGTGTGTGTGTGTTCTTACACTAACTTGCCAGATCAAGACTTGTCAGGTAGATTTGTTTCCTTCGATATTATTGATTTCTGTGAATTAGTCACGTGTCCTGAATTTCATTGAAAAATGTGTGTTTTTTTCTGACTGGCTGGCCGACTTTCATTTTTAGCTTGGCACACGCACACCACCACACCTGTGACGAGTCACTTGACAACTTCATCAGATCGGTCCCAAGCAGCCACCCTCTTGTACAAATTGTACAAAAACAGCCCCCCCCCCCCCCCCCCCCCCCCCCCTTTTCTCCATCCCATGTGTCTCACACACAAATTTCTGATCTATGCCAACCCTTTTTCTCCTTCCTTCTCTCCCAGATGTAGCGAGTCAATACAAACAATTTTACGTCACGTCGCGACTACTCGTCATTCTCTCCCCACCTTCCTTTCCCTCTCAACTCCCCCCCCCCCCACCCCCTCACTCCCTAATTTGGTGGCATGACACAATGAAAAATTGAAAATGTTCCATTTCTACACCATTTGAGTGTAATGGCCTACACTTATGGGTGACTGTTTGATAGTCGCATAGATTCCATGAGAAAGAGAGAGAGAGAGAGAGAGAGAGAGAGAGAGAGAGAGAGAGAGAGAGAGAGAACGCCAAAGACTGAAGGCACAGTATTTCTACCAAAGGCATCAAACCATTAATTCATGTCTATACAGACTTTACATACAGATTATGAACAAAAAGGCATAGTAAAAGATCAAGGACATGCAAAGATGAGCACATGACTATGTACACGGACATTTCCTTTCCCTATGATGATGATGATCATGAACATTAAATCCCCTTCTCCATTCTCTCACAGAAAGACACCTGGGAATAGGTGGGTGGGGAGTCATCTTAGTCATGATCAGATTAACTCCCCCTCTGTTACAAAGTAACTCCCTGGGAGTCAGAAAACACGTGTACACATTAACTCCCAGGGGAGTTATTCTAAACTGTGAAAAACTGACTCCCCTTAGTGGGCAGGGAGTTAAACTTTTACACGCCAGGATTAACTCCCGGGAGTTAATCTGTACTAACTCCCAGGGGGTCGTTCTGTTACAGGGTGGGAGTTAAGTCTGATATATATACAAAATGACTCCCCCTTAATGTTTCAAGAATTTGTTGAGACTTGTACATAAAAGATTTTAGAACATTTTGAAGTTTTACTGAGTGGAGTTATTTTGGCACAGGGTGGGAGTCATTCTAGTTTAACTCCCAGGGAGTTAAAATTTACATATGAACAGTTTAACTCCCTGGGAGTTAAAACATTCGGGGAGTTAAAACTTTTCGTTACAACGGGTCTTAGCGAAGGTACTCTCTCTCCTCTCTCTCTCTCTCTCTCCTCTCTCTCTCTCTCTCTCTCTCTCTCTCTCTCTCTCTCTCTCTCTCTCTCTCATTAATACGGTCTTTCTTTTCCAAAACAGAAAGTCGTCTTTTTTTCTGGCATTATTGCACACTAGCAAAATGAATAAAGAAAAAAAGATGTTATGTACAGAATTAGAAAGGAAGACCAATATCTTCCATAGCTTACTAATCTTCGGCATCATCATCGTCATCGTCATCCTCAACCATTATTATTTATTTATCTATCTATTTACTTATTTATTCATCTATTCATTCATTCATTCATTTATGTATCTATTTCACCATGGCACTTTCTTCCTTTGTCCGTATTCTGTCCTTCGTTCGATTGCTATTTTTCTACCCGCAGCGAAGACAACACCACGCTGAGAATTACAAATGGTAAATATCCGTTAAGTCGGTGGATCAGACTAATGATACAAGCAAGCTGAATCCTGCTGATCTTTTTCATCCAGCAGTAGAAAGCCGACTCCAGGCTGCTGTAGCTTAATGGTGCTGTAGATTCGACCATCCCCAAGTACTTTAATGGTGCTGTTTACGAGGCTTAATTCGACCACCCCCAAGTACTACTGCCAGAGACTGGTGTGTTATTTGCTCGCCCACGTCTTTACCACCATCACCACATCCCCATATACCGTCCATTTTGTTTTCTCATCTTCGCTAAGTCATTTTCCTAATGATAGTGGGATTAGTTTTTTGCTGATCTTGTTTACTCCTGGCATTTGTTCTCTCTCTCTCTCTCTCTCTCTCTCTCTCTCTCCTCTCTCTCTCTCTCTTCTGTATATCACCTTCTCACTCGCACAGACACAGACACAGACACCCACACAGCACACACACAGCACACACACATACGCACACTCTCACGCACGCACGCACGCAGATACACATGTGCACGTCTGTCTTGTCTGTCTGTCTGTCTGTCTTGAGAGAGAGAGAGAGAGAGACAGACAGACAGACAAAGACAGACAGACAGACAGACAGACAGACAGACAAGACGACACACACAGAGACAGACAGTCACACAGACACACGGAGGCAGAGGACAGATATGAAACATACTAGCATTGTGCTCTTCATCAGCCGCTGACGCTGGGTCGCCATCTCAAGAGCCCTGTGATTGGCAGGCTGCGAATCGAGGCTGGTTAATAACCCACAGGCTCCATAATAATTGTCTTTGGCTTGGCCCGCCCCGCCCGTCTGTCTCCCAATGCCGGGGTCCCCCCGCTATGCTATTCATACGACAGATGGAAAGTCCGTCACCACACGGAGCCATAATTGCACGTGCTACCCGGTCTGTCTGAAAGGCTGGCTCAAAATTCCTAGCACCGCAGGTGACCGTGTTGCTCGGGCCTGGTTGACTTGCCATGATAGAAAGCGTGGACATACAGCCAAAAGAATCGATACTAGGAGCAGTCGTAATAATGATGGATCTTCAGTTATTTCGAAGGTTTTCTGCAGAAAAGAAAAAGAAATGCTGCATTATCTTGCTCTTGTAAGCTCTTAGTTCTGATGTTAACTTTGCGTTTGGTGGGATTTAGGTAAGAACTGCTGGTGTGTAATTTTCTGGAGAGACATGGCAGTGATGGTTTCCATTTCAAAGGAGAGGCTCAATAAACCAGTGGGCAAAGACACGAGCTGTGTCAAGTAACACTGGTCCACGAAAGAGGCGCTGGCTGGATGCATGTCTTTGGACTGCCTGCATTTGTAACTATGCTCCCCACAATCTCAAGATATGCCAAGTACAATAGGTACAACAACGAATGGGTCAATATATACCTACTCAAATAACGTGTACCTACAAGTTTTATTGTATATTACACACTCGCTTACATATCTATGGAGACATTTTATGAGGCAGTTACATAACTAGTTCTCATGAAGGAAAATAATTAATATGGGCAGTTCTGTCTCGATGAAAATTGATCAAGATTTTTTTTTTTTATGTATTGTGTATTTGCTGTCTTCTAAAATCGTCTCTCGATTTGTTCCTCCCTCCCTCCCCTTTCCCGAATGCCTTACTCCCATCTCATCCTCTCCCTCCCACCCCCACTCCGGCTCTCTCTCTCTCTCTCTCTCACCTCTCTCTCTCTCTCTCCCTCTCTCTCTCTCTCTCTCTCTCTCTCTCTCTCTCTCTCTCTCTCTCTCTGTCTGCACTCGCGCGCGCGTTTCTCCTCCCCTTACTACATACACATCAATTCATTTTTTTTGTTGTTGTTGGTACTTTTACTTACACTGTTTCCTCAGAAGATTTGCATTTTTCACTGAAATGAGTACACGACAAGAATGTAAATTAGAAGACACTTGTCTTTCTTTGATCACGGTCTTAATTACGGTCTGACTAGCGGGTTCGATCAGAATGTAGTCGGACATGCCAACTGCATACACAAGGACACGGAATAGTTCCGATCAGTGTCGGTCAAGCTGCAAGACAGTTCTCCTCATTTGCTCTCCAGGAATAGAAGGAAGGAGCCTTAATTTACTAGGCATTCGAACTGGACCTCTCTCTCTCTCTCTCTCTCTCTCTCTCTCTCTCTCTCTCTCTCTCTCTCTCTCTCTTGAGATGAAAGCCTATTTGTAATTTGACGTTAATCTGCTTGTTTGTGTTGTTGGGTTTTTTTCCTCACTCCACAGAAATATTCTATACAGACATTCTGAATCTGTCTCTTCCTGCAAACACATCCTAATTAACAGAACCTGGTCTTTACATCTGCTTCAGACTATGTATATCTGCTTCATCAATCATCTGCATTATCCTCTGCAAACCTGTGGCTGGATCTGTTCTGACTTTTTACCTCCCCTGCAACATATATGACGTGATTGAAATAGGATAAGAAAGTATTAAAACACACACACACACACACACACACACACACACACACACACCACACACACACACACACACACACACACACACACATATTATACACACACACACACACACACACACGCACACACACACACACAAAGAAAAGAAACACCAAACGATTGAACGATTTCTATAAACCCTTTAGTCGATCCAGGGTTTCGGTGCGGGCGTTATGTTTTGGTCCCACCCAGCGTTCGTAGAATTTGTTTCATCTGTATCACCTCTCCTCTTCCTTTGTCCACTTAAAGGCCAGGCCAGGGAGATGTGGCTGGAAGCCTGCGCCTGGCCATATTCCAACGTACTGTAAAACGATCCATCTTCTGTCTTTATACATACGTTGAGGGGAGAAAGAATGTGAACATAAACGCCTATTTCATGAAGACCGCTTCTCCTATAATTAAAGAAGCGGTTTGAGCGAAATCAGCATATAACAAAAATATTAATTTTGATGCAAGTCCATGAATAAAAGATGAAGTTTGGTTTATAATTTGTGCCTCAACAAATTGCTTTCAGACATTGCTTTCCAGATTAAAAAAAAGTTTTTTGACTTGGACGCAAGGGAATCAACCCAAAATGACATGGCTCGGTAATTTTTCTGGGTGAAACCAGTTTCCTGATGAGGTCACATAGAGCAGGACCGCACCAACAATGCTCAAAATGAATTTCATCTTCTCGGCTGCGTTACACAAACGAGATGTCAGTCTTCATTAATATTACTAGACCTGGAATGATGGCAAGCACAGCCGGACGAAGGAGAGAGAGAGAGAGAGAGAGAGAGAGAGAGAGAGAGAGAGAGAGAGAGAGAGAAGGTGTGTGTACGTGTGTGAATCTTATAGTTCCTAAGAACCTATCGTTTCTACCGAAAGTTCACAGCCATTAAACTTTTTGATTGTTTGGTGTGTGTGTTTATATATATATATATATATATATATATATATGTGTGTGTGTGTGTGTGTGTGTGTGTGTGTGTGTGTGCGCGCGCGCGCGCGCGCCCGTGTGCTCTTGCTCACACTCAACACAGAAAGCAAGCAATCGAACAAGGAAGAAAAAACAAAAAAAACTGTTTGGTCTGAAAACATGTGTTCATTACATGGCCTTTATGTTGACGTCT
>CM065727.1:59776307-59778807 GCA_033310375.1 Conus canariensis
CATCATAAACATTCCAGTGAGTTGGGACAACACATCTATTCCTTGGTGACGGTTCATCATAAACATTCCAGTGAGATGGGACAACACATCTATTCCTTGGTGACGGTTCATCATAAACATTCCAGTGAGATGGTTCATCATAAACATTCCAGTGAGATGGTTCATCATAAACATTCCAGTGAGATGGGACAACACATCCATTCCTTGGTGACGGTTCATCATAAACATTCCAGTGAGTTGGGACAACACATCTATTCCTTGGTGACGGTTCATCATAAACATTCCAGTGAGTTGGGACAACACATCTATTCCTTGGTGACGGTTCATCATAAACATTCCAGTGTGACGATTCATCATAAACATTCCAGTGAGATGGGACAACACATCTATTCCTTGGTGACGGTTCATCATAAACATTCCAGTGAGATGGGACAACACATCTATTCCTTGGTGACGGTTCATCATAAACATTCCAGTGAGTTGGGACAACACATCTATTCCTTGGTGACGGTTCATCATAAACATTCCAGTGAGTTGGGACAACACATCTATTCCTTGGTGACGGTTCATCATAAACATTCCAGTGAGATGGGACAACACATCTATTCCTTGGTGACGGTTCATCATAAACATTCCAGTGAGATGGGACAACACATCTATTCCTTGGTGACGGTTCATCATAAACATTCCAGTGAGTTGGGACAACACATCTATTCCTTGGTGACGGTTCATCATAAACATTCCAGTGAGATGGGACAACACATCTATTCCTTGGTGACGGTTCATCATAAACATTCCAGTGAGATGGTTCATCATAAACATTCCAGTGAGTTGGGACAACACATCCATTCCTTGGTGACGGTTCATCATATCCATTACGGTGGGATGTCTGAACATAACCATTCCAGTGTGCTAGTTCCACATATCCATTCAGTGTGATGGTTTCACAGAACTGTTTCAGTTTGGTGGTTCAGTATAACTGCTCCGTTCTGATGATTCTACGTGAACATTCCAGAGTGATTATTCTTATAACCATTCCAGTGTGGTGGTTCAGCATGACCTATTCTACTGCGATGGTTCGTATGATCATTCCTGTGCACTGGTTTGACGTAACTATGTCAGTGTGATGGTTCACGCGATCACTTAAGTGTACTGTATGAACATGATCATTCCTATGTGATGGCTCATTAGTTGGCCTCAATGCAATCGTTTCAGGTCTTTTTTCCGTGCTGTAATTCGATATGTTCGCTTCAGCACAGTAATTCAACAGGTGCTTCAGTGTGCTAATTTAATAGGTGCTCAATTGCAGTAATTTAATCTGCTGCCCAGTGAAATAGATCAGTCTGTTTTCCGTGAAATTGTTCAGTCTGTCCGCCCCAGTGGACAGTTCAGTCCATTTGCCTTGGTTCATCTGTTCCATCTGTTTGGCCCTGTGCAGTAGTTCGATTTTTTTTTTTGCCCCAGAGCAAAAGATCAGCCTATCGTTCAATGCAAGTTCAACCTCTTTGCTCCAGTGCTGTCAACCTGTTCGCCGTGAATTCTGCAACAGTGCTGCCTGCTTGATTCCATGCAATTGTCAGCTTTCTTTGCTTCAGTGCGTTTGTGCATCTGCTCCAGTGCTGTCAGTCGTTTGCTTCAGTTAAATTATTGTTTAACCTGTTTGTTCAATACAACACATCAACCTGCTTCCTACAGTGTGTTAGGTCGATCCGTTTTCTGTTTTACCTGCATTGATTCGACCTGATTAAACATTCGTACCTGGTCTCGCAAGATAGGTGGGCGAAAGCGGAGCTTTCGGCTACCATCCGGCAGCCTTCATCAGCACTGTTCCACCTCTTTGCTTCAGTGCTGTAGTTCAACGTTTTAACTCCTGCACAACTCTCCAACCTGATTGCTTCAGTGCAGTAGCTCAAACTGTTTGCCACGGTCGTGTGTTTGAACTTATCTGCTTCAATTTTATATTTAGTCTGTATTTCTTTTTTATTGCAATACTCTAACCTGTTTGCTCCAGTTTCTTCATTTAGAAAGAGAGGGGGTTAGTTACCGCCAACGACACAAACAGAGTACAGGACTAGTTTGTGTCTTGTCCTGTACTCTGATTGTCTGTGTCCTTGGCGTAACTACCCCCCTCTCTTTCTAAATTTTGCTTCATTTTCCGCCCTCAGTCACTACGGTTTGAAACTTTCCAGTTTCTTAGGTTAGATTGTCTGCTCTGGTGTAGCAGTTCAGGTGGATTGCTTTGCTGCATTCGTCCGACTTCTTCGCATTATTTCGACGTCTTTGCTTTAGTGCAATATTTCAGTCTGTTTGCTTCTTTGAAATGGTCCCGCCCGTTTGCTACAGTGTATGACCTTCCCTCAGAGTTGTAATAATCCTCGGCGATTCAGTGAAGTAGTTCAAACTGTTTGCTTCAGTGTATTACTCTGCCTCGGAGTGATGGTCAACCTGTTTGCTTGTGCGCAATATTTCAATCTGTGTGCTTCAGTGCAATGTTGAACTT
>CM065727.1:59788807-59793807 GCA_033310375.1 Conus canariensis
CTTTTTTTCAAAATGTTCCTTCTATCTAATTTTGGTTTCATTGTTGATAGCATACTGATAATTATGATAATGATGATGATGAGGGGGAGAAGGAGGAGGAGAAGGATAGTTACTTTGCGTTTTCTACCCGCTTCCCTCCCCCTCCCCCTCCCTCCCCCCCCCCCCCTCCTCGCCCCGTCCACGCCTGCCCACTTCACTTCCCACCCTTCCTCTCCGTTGTCCGCTGAAGTATTCTCCTCTTCGCTCCCACTTTTCCTACCCGTTTGACCTAATATCCCACCCACTCACACTCTCGCCTTCCCCCCTCCCTTTCTTCTTCCCTCCTACTCCTCTTCTCTGCAACCCCCCAACCCCACCCCCACCCCCCATGCCCCCTCCCTTCGCCCCTCTTCTCCATTCCCACCCCACACCGTCCCCCCCCCCCCCCCCCCTCGTCGTCCATGTGTCGCCAGTTTTACCCTGCCTCCCGTCTCTCCCTTCCCTCTGTTGTCCCCCAGTACACAATAACTTGAGGGATGAAAACAGGATTACACCTGGTGCGCGATAATTACGTTATCGATGACAAGGGATCTGGCGTGTGTGTATTCCGCTGTGCAGGATACCTGATGAGTTTTGGCAGTGATTGGAGAAAATTTCTCTCTTGTCCCTTCTCCTTATTCCTCTCCCCCCCTCCTCACACGCCCCCCCCCACCCTCCCCTCGCCATCACCCCCTCCTTTCCTTCCCCCTTTTCTGACCCCTCTCTTATTGGCTGTTTTACACCGTCAGAGATGTCGCGGTCATAACAGTGCCAGTTTATGTATTGGTATAATGGAATCGCATCCATCTTGGTGGGTATGTTCGGCTTCAATCCAGTGTGTGTGTGTGTGTGTGGTGTGTGTGTGTGCGTGCGTGCGTGCGTGCGTGCGTGCGTGCGTGCGTGCGTGTGTGTGTGTGTGTGTTGTGTGGTGTGGTTGTGTGTTGTGGTGTGTGTGTGTCCATCGCGCGCGCATGCGTGCGTCCGTACTTGTTTGTGTCTGTGTGTCTGTGTGTGAATGTGTGTGTGTGTCTGTGTGTGCAAATACATATGCAACCATGCTTATTATTTATGTGTGAATTTTAGAGTTTATATATTGCTTTATTTGATGCTGCGTTTACCCAGGAAAAGAGAGGAGATAGAAAGGGGTGGCGATAATCTCCGGTGGAGGGGGGAGGACTGGGGAAGAGAGAGAGAGAGAGAGAGAGAGAGAGAGAGAGAGAGAGAGAGAGAGAGAGAGAGAGAGAGAGAGAGACGTGAGAGCTCTTAGATGGGAGGGGAAACGGGAGGTACAAGAGAGTGAGATTATCAGGATTCAGTGAGTTGACTCCGTCCCTCCCCCCTCCCCCTTATTCATTGATGTCTTCTATCTTCACGGAAGTTTATTGACGGTTTTAAAGGGAAAAAAATGTTAAATACCAGTACAATCAGAAGTTAACCCGACCATAAGAAGAAAAAAAAAAACAACTTAGTGTAATCCGTATTTGTGCCATCTACCCCATCCACACGCGATGACTGACTGTTGTACAAAGAAATGAACTTGGATGCCACATTGTGCCTACTCTTTTCATTTAAGTCAATTACTTGCACTCACACTGAGAATCTCAGTTTCAAGTCGTATCCAAAGAACTAAAAGTGTGAAGGAGCGTGCACCGCTTCTCACTTCAAAAAGACCTTCTCCACGAAAATGGCTCAAGCAGGAATTTCACCATGGAAAAAAAAAAAACCCTCAGTCACGCGGAAACTAAGAATAAACATAAGGTTTAGGGGGTCAGTATCTTTTTGTAGGATCTCTAAGATTTCTTTTACGCTTCTGAATCCAGTCTTTTGAGTATTGTTTCTTCTTGGTGCACACACACACACACACACACACACACACACACACACACACACACACACACAGACACGCGCGCGCGCGCGCGCGCGCGCGCGCACACACACGCACTTGCTCACACACACACACACACACACACACACACACACACACACACACACACATACACGCGCGCGCGCGCACACGCACTCACTCACACACACACACACACACACACACGCACACACACATACACGCGCGCCGCGCGCGCACGCACACACACACACACACACACACACACACACACACACACACACACACACACACCATTTCACAATCTGTCTGCAATCACGTTAAGTAGGAAGACGTTAAATTGAAGAACAACAACACACACAACACACATACACGCATACACGGGCTCTCTCTCTCTCTCTCTCTCTCTCTCTCTCTCTCTCTCTCTCTCTCTTTCTCTCACAGACACACACACAAACACACACACACACACACACACACGCGCACGCACGCACGCACGCACACACACATGCACGCGCGCGCGCGCGCGCGCGACACACACACACACAACCACACACAACACCACACACACACACAACACACACACACACACACACACACACCATTTCACAATCTGTCTGCAATCACCTTAAGTAGGAAGACGTTAAATTGAAGAACAACACACATACACGGGCTCTCTCTCTCTCTCTCTCTCTCTCTCTCTCTCTCTCTCTCTCTCTCCACACACACACACACACACACACACACACACACACACACACACACACACACACACACACACACACACACACACACTCATCCCGACACACTTGTACTCAGATTCAACTGTAGTAAAGTAAGCGACGTAAAAAGAAAAGAAAAAAAAAAGAAACAAATAGAGATGCTGGTGCACTTACTAATTCCTGACATATGTTGAAGTGCTCTGACCTGTTCTACAAGTCGAGTGCTGGATGCCACCAGTAACTCAAAGGGAAGCCGGCTAGATAACGACAGTCAGGACTGTTTTCTGCCAAACTTCGAGAAAGCAACGAAATCCCATCTTCTCAAGCCGTTCGTACAGGAGCACACCGGATTCAGAAGCAGATAATAGTTGTTCTCCCAGAAATACAGTTCGTATCCCTTAGGAAACGGGATTAAGCTGTAATCCCTGAGAATCACAATGGTTTTCCAGCTGTTTTCCCTGTTTGCCCAAAGGTCACAGGTGTTTGTCCTGTTTGCCCAAAGGTCACAGGTGTTTGCCCTGTTTGCCCAAAGGTCACAGGTGTTTGCCCTGTTTGCTCAAAGGTCACAGGTGTTTGCCCTGTTTGCCCAAAGGTCACAGGTGTTTTCCTTGTTTGCCCAAAGGTCACAGGTGTTTGCCTTGTTTGCCCAAAGGTCACAGGTGTTTGCCCTGTTTGCCCAAAGGTCACAGGTGTTTGCCCTGTTTGCCCAAAGGTCACAGGTGTTTGCCCTGTTTGCCCAAAGGTCACAGGTGTTTTTCTTCTTTTCTCGAGGAAAATGGTTGTTATCGGTATCATCCCTAAGCATCACAAGTGCCTTCATGATTTTCAAAGGGGAAAAGGGTTATCATCTGTAAGGAAAGATCGATGATAGGAAAAGAACTGTGATCGCGGGGTTGGCAATTATTTTTTCTCTTTTTTTTTTTTTTTTTTTTTTTTTGCCGATACCCTATTTGCGCTTTTCATGGTAAATACCGATCAGAAACTGTTTTCTCTGTTAAGGGTTCTCTCTCTCTCTCTCTCTCTCTCTCTCTCTCTCTCTCTCTCTCTCTCTCTCTCTCTCTCTCTCTCTCTCTCTCTCTCTCTCTTTTAACCCTCCACCACCCCCACCTTCACTATTTTTTTCTTTTCTTTTTCGTTTCTTTTTTTTTTCCACTTTTTTTCTTCTTTTTTTTTTCTAAAGGCCCCCCCCCCCCCCTCACTCTCTCTCTCTCTGTCTCTGTCTGTCTGTCTGTCTCTCTCTCTGTCTCCCTCCCTCTCTCTCTCTCTCTCTCTCTCTCTCTCTCTCTCTCTCTCTCTCTCTCAATTTGTTGGAATTTCTACTATGGACATTTGTGGCGAACGTTCAGTGCTATTTTATGGTATAAAAGAGTCTGGGTTTCTGTTTGACTGAATGTATGGTGTGCTGACTCATTCATTCCGTTTGACGGTCATTCTCCTATGTCCGTGCCTCGTTCGCTCGCTGTCGAATAATGATGTGTGTGTTATCTATAAACATGTACAACAGGAATATACATATAAAGAAAAAAAAAAGACGTTTCTCTCGCAATGAGTTTTGTTTTCCTGAAGTATACAAGGATAACAACTTTTAAAAAATCGAATTTGAAAAAAAAAAAAAAAATAGGGAAAGCAATTGTGATCCTCAGGAAAACCAGAAAACAATTTAGATTCTGAAGAAAATAGTCGTGATCCTCAGGAAAATAACTGTCTTCCATCTTGTCACTATTCGATTTGAGGATCACACCTGATTTTTCTAAGGAAAACAGTTGTTATGGTCTTTAGGCGTTCGTAAGCTCTCATAGATTCGTGGGCTTCGTGTCAGTGTCTGTGGCCTAGGCACTTGAATCTTCTAGTCAGGACTGAGAAAGGCAGTTTCCAATATCTGCAAGGGTGTATATTCTTCTCCAGAGACGTATTTTAATATACCTGCCTCCCTTCCTTCGCCGTACCTACCCTCTTTCTTCGTATATCCACCTTCTTCCCTGTTCCTCGGCCACTTGCTTGAATGGCCATTCTTACCAGGGTACAGTCTGGGCTAGGGGTGCATTTTGCTGCCTGTTACACCGGATGCGCAATGATCACTTGCTTGGGTTCCAATTCTCCGTTTTCATCCAATGAAAACATTTCTTCCCTCTTCTTTTCTTTCGATTCTCATTCTTCTTCTTCTTCTTCTTCTTCTTCTTCTTCTTCTTCTTCTTCTTCTTCTTCTCTCTTCCTTTCTCTCTCTGTCTCTCTCTCTCTCTCTCTCTCTCTCTCTTTCTGTCCCCGTGTCTCTCTCTCTCTCTCTCCTCTCTCTGTCTCTCTCTCTCTCTCTCTCTCTCTCGTTTCCTTTATATTTATTGATTTTTTACTCCCTCTTTTAGCCATTATATCTTGATAGCCACATATATAATAACCGTTACATTCATTTTCATTTACAT
>CM065727.1:59798807-59801307 GCA_033310375.1 Conus canariensis
CGAGAGGAAAGAATAGAAACGAAACATTGAGAGAATTGTCCTGAGTAATTCCTGATTGATTCTTTATCAGAGGCAAACGAGTTGATCTACGTCCCCCCCCCCCTCCCTCCCCGTTCCCCTTCCCCTTATTCGTCGATATATTTTGTTCACTTTTTGACAGATATTTTAAGTGCCAATGCAGCCAAAGGCTAGTCTGGTGTTGTCTCCCCTTCAACACACTATGGCCTACTGTTGTACGAAGGATTATAATGGGATTTAATGTGCCCACCCATTTTTGTTTTTATTCAAATGTTTGCATCCACACTGGGAATCCCACTTTCAAGACTTTTTTTTTTTTATTAAAAAAAAAATATATTTTTTTTTCAAGACTTGTCCAAAGAACTTGGAGGGGAAGGGAGTCTGCGCAGGTGCTTTTGAGTCCGAACAGACCCTCTGTACTAAGTTGCCTCAAGCGTGGATTTCACCCAGTACCTTAGGAACAAGAAGAACAGAATGGAAACAAAAACACAGACGGACAGTCAGGAACAGTAAAGCGAAGGTCTGGAGGACTGCTGTCGTCTTGTGGGGTTAGTTACAATTCCTTTGCAATTCTGATTTCAATCTTCTGAATATGGATTCTGTCTCAGAAATGGTTATTCCAAACTGAACTGGTGAGAATGAGATTGGCCGAAGAAGAAATGAGACGGGCATCACAAGCCAAGGGACTTGATGTGTTTCTCGCTGCTTCCTTCGCTTAAAACATCTGTCAAGTCGTTGGCACGGAGCCTAGATTATGCCGGAACACACAACTTTATAGCAAAACCAAGGAAAACACACACACACACACACACACACACACACACACACACACACACACACACACACACACACAGACTGACTAACAGACAGAGACACTCTCTCTCTCTCTCCTCTACCTCTCACACACACACACACACATACATACAAACGCACACACACACACACACACACACACACACACACACACACACACACACACACACACACACACACTCACTCACACACTCACTCACTCACTCACTCACTCACGTCACTTCTCTGTCTGTCTGTCTGTCTGTCTGTCTCTCTCTCTCTCTCTCTCTCTCTCTCTCTCTCTCTCTCTCTCTCTCTCTCTCTCTCTCTCTCTCAGATTAAGACGCGTGTTTTCACAGATTCAACTGTAAAGCGAGCGAGGTAAAAATAAAAGGGGGAAAAAAAACCGTGCTGGTGCTCTTACTAATTCCTGACCTATGTCGAAGTGCTCTTAACTGTTCTACAGGTCCAATGCTGTATGTAACAAGTAACTCGAAGGGAAGCTGGCTGGAAAGGTAAACCAGTGCTGATTTCGGTGAAACTTGGAGAAAACAACGAAATTCCTTCCGTCCTTTCTGGCCAATTGTATAGAAACATACTAGAGTCATAAGCCGATGATAGTTGATTTCCCAGAAGAAAAAAAAAGTTCTTATCCCATAGGAAAACGGGTTAAGCTGTAATCCCTGAGAATCACAATGGCTTTTCTTAGCATCACAGCTGTTTTCCCTATTTGCCCAAAGATCACAGGTGTTTTTTTTTCTTCTTTTCTCAAGGAAAATGGTTGTTATCGGTATCACCCCTAAGCGTCACAAGTATCGTCATGATTTTAAGGGGGTAAAAAGTTATTAACCATAAGAAAATTAAAGATAATTGGAAAGCAGTTATTATCCTCAGGATTACAATTACCTCCTCCCACCCATCCCCCCCCCCCCCCCCCCCCGACACACACACACACACACTTTTTGCCGACCTCATTTGTCACTTTGGGTAAATAGCCATCATTAATCATTTTTTCCCTGTGCACGATGTTTTCATCGCAATAATACTCGTTTTCCTCACGTTTGCGAGGATAACTATTATGCTTCCACGGAAAATGGGGGAAAACAGTTATAATCCTCAGGAAAAGGGAGGAGAGAGAGCTTAGATCTTTGAGAAAATGATGATCCTCAAAATGATTACTTTTTCCCTTCTTTTCACAGTTTAACTCCAGGATCATAGCAGTTTTCGTGAAACAGCTGTCATAGACTTTAGGCATGAATGTGGTTCTGTAGACTCATGGCGGTGATTTCGGTGTCTGTGGGCCAAGCAATCGCTATGCGGGACTGAGAAAGGTAGTCTACCACATCTGCATGGAGTATATTCTTGCCCAGAGGGGTATTTCAATACCCCACCCCCTTCTTCTCCTTGCTTCCCCCTACCCATTCCCCACAATACCTACCGCCCTCCTCCCTGTTACTAGGCCTATTTGTTTGAGTAACCATTCTAAACCCGGTACGGTATGGGGTGGGGGTATATTCCAAGCTGTTACACCGGGTGTGCATCGACCATGTACGTTGGTTCCGATGCTCGGTTTTCATCCAAAGAGAATGTTTTCCCCTCTTGTTTTCTTTCAATTGTCAATCTGAATTTGTGTTCTTCTTCACTTCTTCTTGTTTGTCTTGTTCTTATTGTTCTTGTTCTTCTCTTCTTT
>CM065727.1:59816307-59823807 GCA_033310375.1 Conus canariensis
TTGTTTATAGCCCAGCCGACCGCAAAGGATCACATCAGGGCTACATCCACATAAAGTGGGAACAGTTTTCACATGCGCGCGAAACTACCCCCCCCCCCCCCCCCCCCCCCGCCCCCATTCCCTCGGATGTTCACCCTTCACTTTGGGTGAGAAATAGCGAGTGCTCAGACTTTGGGTGCTGTAGGATTCTTCTGCTGCCTTCCACCGTGTGGTGATCGAGAGAGAGAGAGAGAGAGAGAGAGAGAGAGAGAGAGAGAGAGAGAGAGAGAGAGAGAGAGAGACAGAGAGAGAGAGAGACAGAGACAGAGAGACAGAGACAGAGACAGAGAGACAGAGACAGACAGAGACAGAGAGAGAGAGAGAGAGAGAGAGAGAGAGAGAGAGACGAGACGAGACGAGACGAGACGAGACGAGACGAAGAAGAAGAGAGAGAGAGAGGGAGTGAGAGAGAATTGAGAAGCAGGCAGACAGACAGACAGACAGGCAGACAAAGACATAACGACAGACAGAAGACAGATATATACAGAGAAAGGTAGCGAGAGGGAGGGGGTTAGACGAACGAAAAGAACTAAACGGGGAAAGGAAAATCCACGTATCAATATTGAACTGAAAAGGACAATCCATCCATCAATCAGTTAATGAAGACAAGAAAAAGACAAGATGCAAAGCATATAAACGTACTCCCAGTTTATCTATCTGAAAAACGTCACAATCAAACATGCGTCATAGTGTATTTGACGTCACAATCAAACATGCGTCATAATGTATTTGGTCACTGAGATAAACTTGCATTTCTGAAAGTGTGCATGCGGTTTAACTCGTTATAGCCCTTAGTAACGGCTATTCTGGTAAAATAAAACATCGGGAGTCATCCGTGACCCATAATGAACATACCTACAAACTAACAAAAAGATCGGCCCAGAAGTTTTGTCTGGGGTGAGTGGAACACATTTTGACCACGGACAGACAGACAGACAGACAGACAGCATTTCTTCGTTCCCATTGTAAAGTATTCGCTGTTCTATAAGAACTGGGAGTACAAAAAGGAGAGAGAGAGAGAGAGAGAGAGAGAGAGAGAGAAGAGAAGAGAAGAGAAGAGAAGAGAACGAAGAAGAAGAATGAGAGTAGAAGAAGGGAAAAGAAGAAGCGAGGAAGCAACAAAGAAAGCGTAAGACATTGCTAATAAGGTGAGCTAGATGGAAACGGGAGAAAGGAAGAAAGCTAGCTCACAATGAAATGGAAGCAGGTGATGTGTGGGTGTTGTGTGTGGGTGTGTGGTGGTGGTGGTGGGTGGGGGGGGGGGGGGGGGGGGGGGGGGGGGGGAAGAAAGACAGATAGAATGACAGAACGAATGCCCGAAGGAGTGCTTAATTTTCCTGTCAAGAAATACAAACCTCCGCCATCTGCATCTACCGTATTTCTGCTGTGCACTTTCGGCCTTTCGTTTTGTCACTGTTTATTTTTGGGATGGGGAGAGATGCAGAGAATGTTCTTTTAAACCTTTCGAGTGGAAGCGTACCCCCTGCATTTAGTGGTATGGTCTGATGCTATCCAGATTGTACTGTGATATTTAGCAGAACACATGCCAATACAGCCCAGACAGTAATTTGTAGAACACTACACTACACTGTCATATCATATGACCAAATGCAGTAGTACGTGTTACACTGTACGTATGCAATACAGTATAACGCTCTGTGTGCAGTTAGTGCAATATAAAACAATGCTGTACATTATGTACCAGTGATCATTCTGACACTTGACTAAAGGCTTGCATATTTGGCAGTCCTGTACCTCCATTCTCAACATCTTGGGTTGAATATGTTCGTTTCATTTTACGTATTTGGTGTCCTGTACAAATTTACAGTACATTTTTCTGGAATCAGTAAATATCGCCGACAGGTTCGGGTATAATACCCACAGATATAACAATTTTGATATTATTTATGGTTCAACTATGGCTTGTTTTCTTGTCCGATCTTAACACACCCTTTTTGAACTTTTTTGTTTTCGTATCTATGTATTTTCTCTCTTGATTTTGGCTATGTCTGTTAGTTCTTTGTAGACTTTTTT
Organism: Conus canariensis; assembly: GCA_033310375.1. Taxonomy (NCBI): domain Eukaryota; kingdom Metazoa; phylum Mollusca; class Gastropoda; order Neogastropoda; family Conidae; genus Conus; species Conus canariensis. Next base: position 59,818,381 of record CM065727.1, read on the forward strand.
TTGGTTTTGTTTTGTTGAATTCCATTTAATTTGTTTCTTTCTTTGCTAGATACAGCTTGGTTTAATTTTCAAATATTCAACTTGACATTGATTTCCTTCTCGAAAATCAAGGCCTGAAATATCATGAAACTGCACTGCAGTAATAAACAAAAGAAAGTCTCAAGATCAGAGAAATAACAGGACACACACAGACCAACAGACAGGGACTGGGGGTGACCAAAACTGAATGGTGGTCAAAGGCCAAAGGAAAAGCCAAAAGAGACTTGATGATTCAGGAGATGAGAAAAGAAGAAGACCAAAAAAGACTCCAAAAAGCAGTCCAGCAGAGCCAGCAAGGGCAATGGACAACGTGGGAGAATGCACTCCAAAGAAGTCTCACTTGGAATGACATTTGGCACATGGCCCCTCTCAGGATCAGCTTCATTCTCAGATCTGCATATGACCTTCTGCCCTCAAATGCAAACCTGGTGAAGTGGGGGAAAACAGACGATCCTGCATGCCCCCTCTGCCATGAAAAACAAACAGTGGAGCATGTCCTAAGCTCATGTAAAGTAGCCCTGGCTCAAGGAAGGTACACATGGAGGCACAACCAAGTGCTCAAAGAAATTGTACAAGTAGTCTGGGCTAGTACCAACACCACAAAAGGGAAAATCAGGACTCCAAAAGCACCCGCAACATTCTTCACGGCAGGAGGCAGCAAATCATGGCCAAGAACAACAGTGCCACTCGAAACATGCAGGCAGAGTCTGCTGGACGGGGCAGATGACTGGGAGTGCACTGCAGACCTCCCAGAATGGAAGAGTCACCCAGAGATCATCAGCAAGAGTGGCATGAGACCAGACATAGTAGTCCACTCTAAGTCAACCAAGCAGCTGATCATGATCGAGCTCACGGTGCCATATGAGAACAGAATGGAGGCAGCTCAAATCTACAAGACTGAAAAGTATGCTGATCTGGCAAACAGCCTGAGGAGAGAAGGCTATCAGGTCAAAGTCCTCACTGCAGAAATTGGAGCTAGGGGTTTGTAGGAACGTCTGCATACAGCCTCATGAAACAGCTCTCAGTTGCAGGGAAGGAAAAAACCAGAGCCCTGAAAGCAATGGCAGAAGCGGCAGAGAGGTGTTCAAGCTGGATCTGGTCAAGGAGGAACAAAAGTGAACTTCATAAGGCTTAATTTCCCTACAAATATCAGGTGTCCCTGTGGCTCAGTGGTTAAAGCGCGAGTCATTAAGTGGAAAATGAGCATGTCCAGAGGGCCATGGGTTCGAATCCCAGCCATGGCTCGTCCCAAGATGGGAAAAAAGGGGCAGCAGAGGGACATCCGGAGTCATGAACCGGTGTGGCCCAACCCCCCTAGAGTGTCAGGAGATAAGGGCCGAAACACTTGCTTGAAGGGGGCTTCTCTTCTGAGGACTCTCTGCTGCCACGCTCTCCACGAGTTTCTTTCTACTGATGCATGGGTAAACCATTGACTTCCGGGAATAGGCCGGAGGACGTCCGGGAAAGACCGGAGGACACTGGGAAAGACCAGAACCAAGGGCTCTGTGGGCTGGCTCCCCACTTTGCCTTAAACATGTGGCTACTAAAAATAAAAGGAAAAGATGCTCCCAGATTCACCGAAAGGGGGAGAGAATGATGAATCCATCGGTGCTCAACCAATCATGACTGCAAATCCCAAACGGACTATGAACATGGACCAAATGGAATATCCATGTGTCTGTGGAAAGCGTTTCGCTACCACCCGTGGCATGAAGATCCACAGAACAAAGATGGGATGTGTGAAGACTCATCTGAATGAGCAGCAGCGCACTGCATCAGCAGATAAGACGTCGGAAGACCAAGGCCAGGATTTAAACCACAGTGCCAAGGACATCCACGCTGTTGGTTCGGATGAGGAATTTGCACAGGCCCTCGATGCCAGGCGCCTGAAACTCAACCTGCCACGAGCAAACGAAACTGAAGATTGGGAGAAACTGGATGCAAAAATCGTCCAAAGACTCGATGCACTGATAGGGAAAAGCACCCTGGAACACAAACTAGCCACATATGGGGACATTGTGTATGCCACATGTAGAGACGCCTATGGAGCAAAACTACCCAAAGAGAAAACACCTCCAAAGAAATCCAGACGCCAAGAAAAGATGGACAAGATCAGGGTCCAAAAGAAAAACCTCAAGATGCAAATGAAGACCGCACTGCCAGCTGAAAAACAAGGCTTGGAAAAACTGTGGAAAGACCTGAAAGAAAAACACAGTGCCCTCAGCAAAGCGGAATCTGCGAGGAAGAGGAAGAGCAAAAAGAGAAGACACAAGAGCGCTTCTTCAGAGACCCCTTCCAGTTTGCCAGAACACTGTTTGAGCAGCCAAAATCTGGGACCCTAAGTGTGGACAAAGGAGTTCTTGAGCAGCATCTGAGGAAAACATACTCTGACCCACAGAGCAAAGCACCACTCGACATTCAAGGTCTGGTGTGGCCAACCAACCCTGAGGAACAGTTCAATGGCAAGCCTCCAACGTTGGCGGAAATCAAGAAGGTGGTCGACAAAGCCAGAGCCAAATCATCACCAGGGCCAAACGGAATACCTTACCAGCTTTACAAGAAATGTCCCAAGGTGCTGGAGTGGCTCCACAGGCTGCTGCGATCGGCTTGGAGAAACCAGAAGATCAGCGGCCAGTGGATGACGGCAGATGGTGTGTACATCCCCAAAGAGCAAAACTCAAGTGACATTAGCCAGTTCAGGCCAATATCACTACTGAACGTCGAAGGGAAAATCTTCTTCTCTGTCATGGCAGCAAGGCTGACCAAGTACCTGATGGAAAACAAGTACTTGGATGTGTCAGTCCAGAAAGGTGGCATCCCAGGCGTGGCGGGCTGTGTAGAACACGCCACAATGATCTGGGACGCAATCCAAAAAGCAAAAACAGAAAAGAGAGACCTGGACGTAGTGTGGCTTGATCTGGCAAACGCATATGGATCTGTGCCCCATGAGATGATACAGTTGGCTCTTGAGATGTACCATGTGCCAAAGAACATCCGCGACATGCTCAAGAAGTACTTCAATGGCTTCTCAATGCGGTTCTCTACCAAGGAGTACACAACAGACTGGATCAACTTGGAAGTGGGTATTGCAATGGGCTGTGCAATTTCCCCAATACTGTTCGTGCTGGCAATGGAACTCATCTTGAAAGCAGCAACAAACAACGCGAGACAAACAGACCTTGGCGATGGATACAAGATGCCTCCTCTCAAGGCCTTCATGGATGACACTACAGTGATTTCATCCAGAGAAGACGAGACACGTCATGTGCTGGAGAGGCTGGACGACATAGTTGCCTCATCCAGAATGAAGTTCAAGCCAAAGAAATCACGGAGTCTCTCACTGAGGAAAGGAAAAGTGGCCGGATCTGTGGTCTTCAGTGTTGCCAACCAGGCCATTCCAACAGTCACAGAAGAACCAGTCAAGAGCCTTGGAAGATGGTATGATGATACGCTGAAAGACACACAAAGAGCAAAAGAAACCAAGCAGATGGCGGAGGAAGGCTTGGAGACCATTGACCAGTGTGGGCTCCCTGGCAAATACAAGGTCTGGTGTCTGCAGTTCATGCTGATACCAAAGCTGCTATGGCCTCTGATGATATACGACATCTGCACCAGCATAGTGGAGGCAATGGAAGCCAAAATCAACAAGTTCACAAGGAAATGGCTTGGTGTCCCACCCTGTCTGACTGACATAGCGCTGTACTGTCGCCAAGCAAAGCTGAAACTACCCCTGAAATCCATCCTGGAGGAATACAAAGCAGGGAAGATCAGACTTCAAAGCATGCTGGAGGACTCAGGAGACAAGGTGGTAGAAGCAATTAAGCCCCAGCTGAAGACAGGCAGAAAATGGAAAGTTCAAGAGGCGATGGATTCTGCAAAAGAAAGTCTCAAGATCAGAGAAATAACAGGACACACACAGACCAACAGACAGGGACTGGGGGTGACCAAAACTGAATGGTGGTCAAAGGCCAAAGGAAAAGCCAAAAGAGACATGATGATTCAGGAGATGAGAAAAGAAGAAGACCAAAAAAGACTCCAAAAAGCAGTCCAGCAGAGCCAGCAAGGGCAATGGACAACGTGGGAGAATGCACTCCAAAGAAGTCTCACTTGGAATGACATTTGGCACATGGCCCCTCTCAGGATCAGCTTCATTCTCAGATCTGCATATGACCTTCTGCCCTCAAATGCAAACCTGGTGAAGTGGGGGAAAACAGACGATCCTGCATGCCCCCTCTGCCATGAAAAACAAACAGTGGAGCATGTCCTAAGCTCATGTAAAGTAGCCCTGGCTCAAGGAAGGTACACATGGAGGCACAACCAAGTGCTCAAAGAAATTGTACAAGTAGTCTGGGCTAGTACCAACACCACAAAAGGGAAAATCAGGACTCCAAAAGCACCCGCAACATTCTTCACGGCAGGAGGCAGCAAATCATGGCCAAGAACAACAGTGCCACTCGAAACATGCAGGCAGAGTCTGCTGGACGGGGCAGAATGACTGGAGTGCACTGCAGACCTCCCAGAATGGAAGAGTCACCCAGAGATCATCAGCAAGAGTGGCATGAGACCAGACATAGTAGTCCACTCTAAGTCAACCAAGCAGCTGATCATGATCGAGCTCACGGTGCCATATGAGAACAGAATGGAGGCAGCTCAAATCTACAAGACTGAAAAGTATGCTGATCTGGCAAACAGCCTGAGGAGAGAAGGCTATCAGGTCAAAGTCCTCACTGCAGAAATTGGAGCTAGGGGGTTTGTAGAACGTCTGCATACAGCCTCATGAAACAGCTCTCAGTTGCAGGAAGGAAAAAACCAGAGCCCTGAAAGCAATGGCAGAAGCGGCAGAGAGGTGTTCAAGCTGGATCTGGTCAAGGAGGAACAAAAGTGAACTTCATAAGGCTTAATTTCCCTACAAATATCAGGTGTCCCTGTGGCTCAGTGGTTAAAGCGCGAGTCATTAAGTGGAAAATGAGCATGTCCAGAGGGCCATGGTTCGAATCCCAGCCATGGCTCGTCCCAAGATGGGAAAAAAGGGGCAGCAGAGGGACATCCGGAGTCATGAACCGTGTGTGGCCCAACCCCCCTAGAGTGTCAGGAGATAAGGGCCGAAACACTTGCTTGAAGGGGGCTTCTCTTCTGAGGACTCTCTGCTGCCACGCTCTCCACGAGTTTCTTTCTACAAATGAAGGCAATAAGGCTTTCTACTGTCATCGTATGTAAATGTCATCAAACTGCACTACAGTAATAAACAAAATGAAGGCAATAAGGCTTTCTATTGCCATCGTATGTAAATGTCACCAAACTGCACTACAGTAATAAACAAAATGAAGGCAACAAGGCTTTCTATTGCCATCGTCTGTAAATGTCATCAAACAGCACTACAGTAATAAA
>CM065727.1:59831307-59833807 GCA_033310375.1 Conus canariensis
GAACCAATGTTAACTCCGAGGGAGAAATCCCCCTGTACTGAAACGACCCGGCGGAGATTCGAACCTGCAACCCCAGGATCACCAAGGTTGCGAGTCCGGCACTCTACCACTGAGCTATTCCGGCCCCAGTGTCTAATCTGATGCTTGTGATGTTCAGGAGTGTGTTCAGGACTCTTGGCTTGACCAGCCACTTGCTTGTGGGCCCTTACCTTTGCAGCAGTACTGGCAGCGTGGGAGGAGGCAGGGGGAGGTGCGGGAGGAAGGAGTGAGGGGAAGGGGGGGAGGGTGTCAGGATAAGAATGGGGGGTGAAGGTGTGCAGCAGTTATTTTTTGTGTACCGAAGAAGGTAGTCTCAGACCTGTTTACCATGTTGCCGTAATTTTTACGGGAAAAAAATCTAAATTACGGGAATTACCCCCCCCCCCCCCCCCCCCCCCCGCCCAAAAAAAAAAAAAAAAAAAAAAAGGAAAAAAAATTACGGGAAAAAAATCAAAGAAAGAAAACTGTTAAAAGCGAAGTTTCGTCTGCTACCGTGTCGGTCAAAAGCAGTAAGAAGACATTTCCCAGCGTCTTTTACCTTGTCAAAGATGGCGACGAAGCGGTTTCACGCGCCAACGGCCGGCTCTTCCAAATCTTCAAAAGTTGCGAAAGTATTGCAATTATGAAGATTGAGGTTTTTCTTTTTTTTTTTTCTTTCAAATGACAGGTTTTTATCTAAGATATTACAGGTACACGAATTTTGGGTAAACAGGTCTGTAGTCTCAACAAACTAATCTTCAGCTGTAGGGGAGAGAGATGGGAAAAGGGAGGGAAGGGTCAAAGGGAGCTAGTGGGGGTTTAGTGTGTAATTTCAACACTTTCGACAATATTTTGATCATAACGTGTCTCTATGACGATTTTTACCCCTTTGTCATAGACTTCAACTCTTCACAGTATTTTAAGAGTTTTTCCACGTCCTTTCCCCATCCCACCCGGCAGGGACCTAGGGATTAGGTGGAAAGAAAAGCGGGTGGATTGAGGGAGTTTGGGGATGGGGGAAGGGGAAGAGGTAGGGTGGCGTTTCGTTGGGTCCCCTGACCCTCACTTGTAGTCACGTGCGCTGTGCTGCGCTGTGCAGGACTTGGGATTGGTCAAGCTGGACGATTTCCGTCACGGCGGACCCAACATCACGGCGTATCGGCTGATCGATCCCGATAACCCCACCGTGGTCAGTATTCGGACCGAGTGGCTGCTGCTGTCCCAGCGAGGGGTCAACTCCCCTTTGATGGAGTATGACGAGATCGAGGTCAGTGTGACTTGTGTGTGTGTGTGTGTGTGTGTGTGTGTGTGTGTGTGTGTGCGTGTGTGTGTGTGTGTGTGGTGTGTGTGTGTGTGTGTGTGTGTGTGTTGTATGTGTGTGTATGCGTGCGTGTGTGTGTGTTTATGCGTGCGTGTGTGTGTGTGTGTGTGTGTGTGTGTGTGTGTGTGTGTGTGTGTATGTATGTATGTGTGTGTGTGTGTGTGTGTGTGTGTGTGTGTGTGTGTGTGTGTGTGTGTGTGTGTGTATGTTGGTGGTGGGGCAGGCATTGATAAAGATGTTTTTGTTCTGGGTCTACGTCATATATTTTTGATGTTCTCTATCCAGCTGCCAAATACAGTATTGCCATAATATTCATTTGCATGAAAATATTGTTTATTTCTAACTTTACCCCATCTTATCCTTTGGAATACTGGCATCACAGATATGCTGCTCTGAAAATAGGGTTCGCTTTATGATTGAAAGTAATGATGGAAAAACCCAAAGCAAGATGGGTGTTTTTTTTTTCATGAATTCATTGTTGAGCCAGAAACTGGAAAGAACTGTACATCTATTATTATTACGATTATTTATGTATTTATTTATATATGTATGTATGTATTGTATGTATGTATTTTATTTATTTGTTTATGTGTTTGTTTATAATAGAGGGTGCCTGTGGGAATACTTGAACGTGGGGCAAACACCGATCTCTCTCTCTCTCTCTCACTCTCTCTCTGTCTGTCTGTCTGTTTGTCTGTCTCTCTCCCTGTCTGTCTGTCTGTCTGTCTGTCTGCTCTCTCTCTCTCTCTCTCTCTCTCTCCCTCTCTCTCTCTCTCTCTCTCTCGCGTATAAAACTAACCCATTTGAAGGCATCAGTCATTCCGTTCGAAGTAGTTGCCATCTTATACCGTTCACCATTTGCTGAATGTGATGAGTGTATTCTCTTTCTTCCTGCTTGCGATCCTTTATGGACAATAACCACCATCCCATCCACCTCTCAGGGAGGGTCCAATGACACTGATGCTTTGATGGTAGGTGGTAGCGTAATACTATTATTATATGACCCCCCCCCTCCCCCATGTGCTTTTGTTGTGTTTTATTTGTAGTTATTGTTGTTGTTATTGTGTTGTTGTTTCTGTACCAGTGTCGTATCCGCTTTGTGTACAAGAAAATAGTTTTTGTCTGATACCTTTTCAACAATTGGTGCAGAGTCTAATATAG
>CM065727.1:59838807-59848807 GCA_033310375.1 Conus canariensis
GGGAAATTGGCGGTGTCGGAGGGGGATGACAGTAGAGGGGGGTGGGGGGATAGGACTGAAAAGGGGGTATTAGAACGTAATCATTAACCCCTTGAAGACCAGGATTTGGAGACTATCGTTTTGAAATCAGAACGGTGACCTGCGCTGAACTACGTGCTGTTTCCCACAATAGCACTCTCCTTAAGCCTGTTTTACGGTGTTGTAGATAGGAACCATGGAAACACATTCTTTAAAGTATTTCTTTCTTTCTTTCCATATCTTGTTCATTGTTGGTTGGTTTGTTTGGTTTCTATAAAACCTCATCAGATTACAGGGATTCCCCCCCCCTCCTCCCCCCCCCCCCCCCCCCCAAGATCTGTGGTTACGTGAATCGATTCGATTCGGAAATGTCACAGTTGTAATTGTGATGCTGATCTTTGGAACCAGGATGTCATTTTCTGGTTCAGTGTTTATACCTGTTTTCTTCCTTCCTTCTGTCTTCGTTTACATTCTTTCTTTACGTTTCTGTCTTTCTGTTTTCCTTTCATCCTTTTCTTCTCGTTTCCTTCGTTCTAAGTTTTGTTTTCTAATGTGTTTTATTTCAGATTCTCTTTCGTTATTTCTATTTTTCCTTCTTCTTCTTTCTTTCTTTTTTCTATCTCTTTTTCTCATCCATGCTTCTCTTTCTTGCTTTCTTTTCCCCTTATTTCTTTTTATCTGTTTCGCTGAGAAATAAAACTATAAGTTCAACTAGTACAATCAAATTACTGTAATAAGCATCTTTCACGTTACGAAATTGTATTATGATTCACTGTATTACTATGTATTGTGTATGCCATAAATTTAAGTCAGGATAGCGCATTTCTTTGCGGTGAGCCCCCCCCCCCCCCTCCTTCCACACACACACACACACACACACACACACACACACACACATACACACACAACATACACGCATATATATATATATATATATATATATTGTGTGTGTGTGTGTGTGTGTGTGTGTGTGTGTGTGTGTGTGTGTGTGTGTGTGTGTGTGTGTGTTGATGCAAGGGGTATCTTCCAAAGCGTACAGTAATTTAAAATTGTACTTTAATGTGTAGTTACTCGTGGTACAATATCAAGTAACATGTAAGGCCTGTTTTATCATTGTGGTATATATCAGTGGTACATGGTCTCCGTGGAAGAAGGGTGGACACCATAGTCTCGTCTTCTTCTTTTTCGTATCCTCTTCCTCCTCATCCATCTCTTTCTATGTCTATTCCTCCCCATCAGTATGCGTTTACCCTCATCTCTCTGTCTTCCTAACTTCTTCTTCCTTGTCAAGACCGTACATGCGACTCCTCTGAAGATAATTTGACCACTTCGATTCCTTGAGTCTTCAGTTGCGTTTGAGCTCTGGTACTGAAATGAATTCCACGTCTTCCTTTCATTTAGTTTTTTATATTTACTAATTTATTTTACTAATGCAGTAAACGACAGACCTTAGAATACAGTTGTTGAGTGATGGTGGAGACGTTAGCGAGGATCCTCTCTCTCTCTCTCCTCTCTCTCTCTCTCTCTCTCTCTCTCTCTCTCTCTCTCTCTCTCGTCGCGACGAAGAGAGGAGAGAGAGAGAGAGAGAGAGAGAGAGAGAGAGAGAGAGAGTGCTCTACTGTTCAGAGCGTAGGGAGGATGACTGGTTCAAAAGATTTTTAAAAGGAAGGTTTACTTGTTTTGAAACAGAAGTACAGAAGAGAAAAAGGAAAGGTCTAACTCTAGTTTATGGCACTGAATTATTCATAGAGCGAGTCAGTTATAAACAAAAACCCTGAGCCAGTGCATTCAAGTTCCATTTCATGCTGCCAGTCTTCAGCACTCTAAGAAGAACGACATGTTTTGAACTGGCCTGTGTTGACATTGGTAACTGCGGAAATGTACTCAGTACAGGGCAGGCGTGAGCCAGGAGAGTGCAGCAGAGCGTTATAATGTTCATGAACTGCTTGGCGAGAAGGCTGCGATTGTTTGTGTGGGGGTTGTAATACACAATGTTTTGTTTCTCCTGGCAGGAAGTCAACTTTAGCTGCTTTTTTATGAAGGGCTGGGAGTTGAAGGTTATAGAGGGAGGAGGAGGAGAGGGGGAGGGGAGGAGGAGGAGGAGGAAAGGAGAGGGGTGAAGTTGGGTTGTGAGTGTTAAGTTAAGGCGTATTTTGGAGTTCGTAGGATGAGATGGTTGCAGTACTCCAGTTTGGAGAGGTCTTGCTTTCTCTCCGAGGACAAACTTGGCAGGGTCCCAGTCCAGTAAAATGTGGTATCAAGGGAGGGGTGGGGGAAAAAAAGGTGCAGCCAAGACACTTTGCTGGGCAGAATAAACATTGCCACCTCACCCTTTCGCCCCCCCCCCCCCTCACATACACACACACAACCAATACCCTGGTCCCCCCCCAAAAAAAGGAAAGAAAGACAGAAAGGAAAATCAATCGCACACATAAAGAAAAACCAAAGATGATGTTCGTCGTTGCTAATATGGAGCTGGGGATATGTTTGAAAGTGTATGTTATGGTTTGGAATGTTTGTTGTCGTGTATTTTTTTCTCATCTACTTCATACTCAATATACAGTTCCGGACAGTGGGACGATTTGATGGTGGAATGAAAATTATAAAATGAGAATCGATAGCAAACACATGGTCCTAGACAGAATGGCAGAAAATGAAAAAAAATGAAAAAAAAAAAGGATCTAGAATACATATGATAAAAACCGGACCAAGACCATGACTGTGAAGTTTTATTGATAAGGGCTTTGGAAATTTAATGATAACGAAGATTACTTGATAAGAGTATAATACATTGAAAAAAAACCCATTGGGTGTAACAGCCGTTTATTACATATTGAAAGGCGCCGAACAGAGTGTGATGATATTGAAAATGAAATTTGTATGGAACAGAACGTGGTGACTGTTAGGAACGAAGTTCTTTTTGTTTAAGAATGGGTGAAATGTTATACACGTGCACAAAAGCTGATTGCAGACAGGAATCGATCGTGTTTATCAATGGTTTATCTTTGTAACATATTTCATGATGGAAAGATCACATAACTCAATTCGAGTATATTTAAAAAGCTCGGAAAGAACGTAGCGTTGGAATCAGATAATATTGATCGTGCTTAAATGTAATCAATCTTTGTAACATATTTCGTGATGGAAAGATCACATAACTCAATCCGGGTAGATTTATAAAGCTCGAAAAGAACGTAGCGTTTAAATCAGATAGAATTGATCGTGTTTAAATGTAATCAATCTTTGTACAAAATTCATTTTGGAAAATAATACAATGCACCTTTACTCGATGTTTAAAGCTTGGGAATGGTGTATGATTCGAATCAGAACTCGAGCCTTTATGATTATTGGCTTGCTCTGGATGGAACATGGACAGATGTAACATGGATAAGATGGAACATGGACAGATGGAACATGGATCTGGTGGAACATGGACAGGTGCAACATGAACAGATGAAACATGGACAGATGGAACATGGACAGATGTAACATGGATAAGATGGAACATTGACAGATGGAACATGGGTAGGTGGAACATGGATACGATAGAACATGGATAAGGTGGACCATAAAATAGATGGAACATGGATACGATAGAACATGGACAGATGTAACATGGATAAGATGGAACATTGACAGATGGAACATGGATAGGTGGAACATGAATAAGATGGAACATGGATACGATGGAACATGGACATAATTATGCAACATGGATAAGATGGAACTTGGACAGATGGAACATGGACAGGTGGAACATGGACAGATGGAACATGGACAGATGGAACATGGATAAGATGGAACATGGATAAGATGGAACTCTTTTGTGTGGCTTTCCTACTTAAAGCAATCACATGTACTGAGGGCGCAAACTCTCTTACATAGTTTTTCTACCCAACGCAATCACAAGTCCTGAAGCTTCTGAGAACAACCAAACTGGCATCGTCAAGAGTTATCTATTCCAGATCAGTTCCTCTTTACTTACGTTGTCAAGATACGAATTTTGTAATCCCTTTGCACCATTTTGTATGCACATGATACAGCATACGTATGTTCCACCATACACATGTTCCATCTGTCCATCCATGTTCCATCTGTCCATGTTCCGTCTGTCCATGTTCCATCTTGTCCACGTTCCATCTTATCCATGTTCCATCTTATCCATGTTCCATCTTATCCATGTTCCATCTTGTCCACGTTCCATCTTATCCACGTTCCCATCATTATCCATGTTCCATCTTATCCATGTTCCACCTTATCCATGTTCCATCTTATCCATATTCCATCTGTCCATGTTCCATCTGTCCATGTTCCATCTTATCCATGTTCCATCTTATCCATGTTCCATCTGTCCATGTTCCATCTTATCCATGTTCCATCTTATCCATGTTCCATCTGTCCATGTTCCATCTTATCAATGTTCCATCTGTCCATGTTCCATCTTATCCATGTTCCACCTTATCCATGTTCCATCTTATCCATGTTCCATCTTATCCATATTCCACCTTATCCATGTTCCATCTTATCCATGTTCCATCTTATCCATGTTCCATCTGATCCATATTCCATCTTATCCATGTTCCACCTTATCCATGTCTCACCTTATCCATTTCCATCTGTCCATGTTCCATCTGTCCATGTTCCATCTTATCCATATTCCATCTTATCCATATTCCACCTTATCCATGTTCCATCTGTCCATGTTCCATCTTATCATGTTCCATCTGTCAATGTTCCATCTTATCCATGTTCCATCTGTCCATGTTCCACCTTATCCATGTTCCATCTTATCCATGTTCCATCTGTCCATGTTCCATCGTATCCATGTTCCATCTTATCCATGTTCCATCTTATCCATGTTCCACCTTATCCATGTTCCACTTTATCCATGTCTCACCTTATCCATTTCCATCTTATCCATGTTCCATCTTATCCATATTCCACCTTATCCATGTTCCATCTGTCCATGTTCCATCTTATCCATTTCCACCTTATCCATGTTCCATCTTATCCATGTTCCATCTTATCCATGTTCCATCTTATCCATATTCCATCTTATCCATGTTCCATCTTATCCATGTTCCATCTGTCCATGTTCCATCTGTCCATGTTCCATCTGTCCATGTTCCATCTTATCCATGTTCCATCTGTCCATGTTCCATCTTATCCATGTTCCACCTTATCAATGTTCCATCTTATCCATGTTCCATCTGTCCATGTTCCATCTTATCCATGTTCCATCTTATCCATGTTCCACTTTATCCATGTCTCACCTTATCCATTTCCATCTGTCCATGTTCCATCTGTCCATGTTCCATCTGTCCATGTTCCACTTTATCCCTGTTCCACCTTATCCATGTTCTACAATCTCTATGTTTCACCACGTCCATGTTTCACACAGTCTAAAGAGGCTGCGTTTTTCACCGTTTACTTGTTCCACACTCTATGAATTATCACTATCCAGTACTGTATATACCGAAATCCTGTGACGTATGTTCTCCCACAAGGGAGTGACTTACCTTCCAAACCGGAATTCTGAACTGAATAATGGAGACTTCTCTGTCAGCCCCTAACCGGAATTCCGTACTGTCGATGCAGAACCCTACGCCAGTCCCGAGATGCAGGTTCCCTGGCATGTGTTCCAGAAATCTGTAGCATCTATGACAGTGTGCACGATATGGGAATTCCAGAATGACATGACGGGCGTTTTAAGTTCATTTCAAAGTGGGGTGACTGACCGCAGGCTGGAATTAAAACATCAAGAGGAAAAAAGTAGAATCACTTTCTTGAATCCATTCTTTTGGATGCCCATTAATTTTACTTCTGTTCGTGTTTATTACTGTTTGTTTGGGTTGGTTTGCTGGCTGGCTGGCTTTCTTTGTTGTTGTCGTTTTTCGCGCGAATTCTTCTTACACCCTGTCCCTAATTTCTGCATCACCTGTGCTGGAATATATTGCCTCTCGCCTTCCCCTCTCAGTTCACAGTTTCCTGTTTTCGTCATCCCTTCCCCCCTACACCCCCAGCCAGACATCCCCCCCCCCCACCACCGCCTCCCCCGCCCGCTCATCCCCCTCCGCCACAAGTCAATTTCTCATTTTCTTTTTCTTTCCCTTTTTTGTCCTTTTTTTTCAAAGAGGAAGGAACAATAACCTAAGACCGCGAACAAATAGTTGGGGGGCCAGTGTTTCCCTGTTGGTTTCAAACGTTAATTTTTGGCCACTGGTTGGACTGTGTTCTGGAAGGATTTAACTTACCAAAAAATGATGTCGCCATTTTTTGGTGTGATTTCTTTATATTTTATTTTCTCTCAATTTCAAATTACGGCCCAAATTGTGCTAAATAATTTGATTATATTACCCCAACATACATTCTGTATGGAAAGCAGACACCCAATATATTGCTAAAAGTAATATAATAATTCAGAAAAACACTCCTTTCAACACCCCAAACTTTTTGTACTCCCAGTTCTTATAGAACAGGGAGTACGTTACAATTGGAATGAAGAAATGCTCTGTGTGTGTGTGTGTGTGTGTGTGTGTGTGTGTGTGTGTGTGTGTTGTCTGTCCTGTCTGTCTGTCTGTCCGTCCGCCCGTCCGTGGTCAAAATGTGTTCCACTCGCTCCAGACAAAACTACTGGGCCGATCTTTCTGAAAGTTTGTAGGTATGTTCATTATGGGTCATGGGTCATGCCCTATGTGTTATTTTACCGTTATAGCCGTTACTAATGGCCATAACGGCCCATAACGGTTTTTCTTTTTTATGGAATATCTCAGAAAGTACTTGGCCGATCTCTCTGAAAATTTGTGGTATGTTCATTATGGGTCACGGATCATGCCCAATGTTTTCTTTTACCGTTATAGCCGTTACTAATGCTATAACGGCCCACAACGTTTTTCTTCTTTATGGAATATCTTAGAAAGTACTCGTCTGATCTTTCTGAAAATTTGTAGGTATGTTCACTATGGGTCACGGATGATGCCCAATGTGTTACTTTACCGTTATACCCGTTACTAACGGCTGTAACGGCCCATAACGGTTTTTCTTCTTTATGGAATATCTCAGAAAGTACTTGACCGATCTTTCTGAAAAATTGTAGGTATGTTCGTTATGGGTCACGGATGATGCCCGATGTGTTATTGTACCGTTATAGCCGTTACTAACGGCCCATAGCATTTTTCGTTATGGAGCATCTCAGAAAGTATTTGGCCGATCTTTCTGAAAATTTGAAGGTATGTTCATTATGAGTCACAGATGATGGCCCATGTTTACTAGAATAGCCGTTACTAAAGGCGATAACGGCCCAAAACGGTGATTCCTCTTTATGGAATATCTCACGCGTATTCAAGATAAACTGGGAGTACGTTTATATGCTTTGCATCTTGGTTTTGTTGTTGTTGTTGTTATTCACTTCTAAATTGTACGTACAGTGATAACCTCATAGCTCAAACCTGTTTTATTTAGTTCTTTCGGTCCACCATCTGGCTGGTTCTGGTCAGCTAATGTAGGATAGAACTTCAATGTTCATTTAGTGTTTGTGTTCATAGTTAGATGGAAGGATCTCCTTCTTCATCCTCTTCAATTCCTAAGAGTGCCTGGTTGACATTACTGCACACCTCCTCATCGGCTCCACTTAAACACATCTCGGAGCAGTTGATGCCCTGCGACCGACAGGAACAGTGTGATGTGCAACTGGTCTTCTTGCACCCACATTTGATGATGTGAGTAACTGTGGCTGGAGCTGGAGGATCCCCTGTTGGTGCTGGTACTACCTATCCCCATCTTCTTTCCACCCGTCGGTTGCTGCTGGTGGTAGCAGAGGGTGATGAATGTCATCTAGACGCCACGCCATGGCCTGGTAATGTGCCTGGGCAATGGCTTCATGTAAGCTCCTCGTGTCGGAGGTAGCTTTTGAGCCTCTAGTTGTTTCTTGGTGAAAAGCTTCCATCTGAGATCACCAACATCCACCACAGTGCTACCAGACTCATAGAGCTGCAAACAAATGTCTGAATGGCTCGTTCAATGTCAGCTTCCAGCTTCTCGGACGTTCCTAAGGCAGCAAATGCAGATACCACCTCCATGGAGCATCTGCTAAGTGCTTGCCAACAGGTCAGCTTCCCCTTGCCTGCAAATCGACCTGTTACGTCAGCTCCAGAGAAAGCATGAAATCCTGGTAAGGCTTCAGCCTTTGCATCACCAAGTGTATTCACTACTGGTCCCAGTGAGATTACTCGCTTCTTGTTCCCCCCACCAGTGACAAAATGTGTTCCTGCAGAGCTGATGGTAACGGTGTATTGCAAGGACAAACGTCAGTGTCAGGTGACTGAATGTAGAGTTCTGTTGCTCCTCTTCGAACAGCATCCAGATTGTGCAGGATAAGTCTCATGTCAGCTTCTTCTTGGAAGCCACAGAGATGTTGAACATCCATGGAGTTTGAGAGGACCTCTTGCCGCGAAGTCACTATGAAGACCTTTGGCTTACCCTCAAAGTGGCAGAGAGCTTTCTTTGCAAGATAAACTGTCAGTTCATCTTTGGTTGCGGTACTGGATAGGAACTGCTTTGCTGACACCTTGCCAATTTGTGTATTGTCTGTGACGTGATCAGCAGTTGCTGGCTTACCACCCTGCCGTCTCTCCCTTGTGGCCTCTTTCAATGAGTGGGAAGATCATAACGATCAAAGACTAGATGCAGATCATCATATTCTCTACACTTGCTGTCCAGTGTAGCTATAAAGTGGTCAGCCCATTGAGCACATGTCTTGACCCAAGGTGGCTTACCCATTGCCTGGACAATTGCCATTCCATCAATTACAGTTGCCTTCCTTGGTGTCAAGGGAGCAATGTCATTGGTGACATCCTCTGGCTGCAGATCAAACTAATTTTGTTTGGCAGGTCCTCAAGTACAGCCATCAGCTTTTGTCTGTGCATGGTAGGAGTTCATCACTCGCTGTGAACAAGGCTCGTGGGAGGGACGTGAACTCATGCTGGCCAATGCTCTTCTTGAGGTTCATCTCGGGGCGTGAGCGTGCAACAATCAACATGCGGGCAAATAGTGATCTGTCGTCCTTGAGCACCACTACCTGATCAGCCACTTTGTGTTTCACCGACTTCCTTGCACTTTTCCATGTCTTCAGTTGAACCTTCTTCATTCTGGCCCAGATACTGACCTCATTCGTATTGATGCGTTCCTCAACAAGGTTGGCATACTTCCGCTGCCCAATGTCTTCTTGGTTGCACACATCTTTCTGCACCTCAGCTGGCTTCACAACTTTTGTGATGATGTTGGGCAGGTCTTCACCCTCGTACTTCATACGATTCATGCACGATATGTGCATACTCTTGAGTCGAGCACTGTTCTCTTCCTGTCTTGTCCAGACAGCCAGTGACAGGTCATGATGTTCCTTACGTGTAGTTGTTGGTGAGCCAGCCATCACATGTGCTTCTTCAGCAAGCCTACTAAGCTCTGGAGCTGTAAGGAAGAATCTCTCCCAAGCACTGGCATTCTGTATAATGCCCACAAGTCCTCCAGTGACTTTCATGATGCGGTTGATGTGCTCAAGAGCATGATCTACCCCAATGGCACAGAATGGGATCTGGTTTTTGTTGACTACAAAGTTTACATAATTGAACTCTTGATGTATGTCTGGATCTGTGATCTGAATGGCTGTCATCTCCTCAAGGTAAAGTGGAACCAGCCTGGCATACTTCTGCTTGTCATAAGCAAAGAAGTACTTGCACAGAGCATCAAGGGACGACAGGTGCAGCTCCCAAAGACCATCACGGGTGGCACGGATGAATGTATGTATGAGTAATACCATCCTCATGAAGGTCCGCACAAACTTGAAGAGTGAACTTTGTAATCCCTTCTTCTTATCAAACTCGGCCATCATTTTCAGTACGCTTCGGGAATCAAGGATAGTTAAGCATATTTTGCTGCTCTTTCAACATCTCTTGTTGCAGGTGTTGAACACGACTTTGGTCAAGCT
>CM065727.1:59863807-59876307 GCA_033310375.1 Conus canariensis
ATTTAAATTCTTAGGGTATCTCCCCTTATGTTCATAAGCTACACCCAGCTTGAATATCAATGTTTAGAAACGTGTTGTAGAAATAACTGTAGCTTCGAAATTACATCGCTTCTTTCAAATGCCTATATTTCTTTCCAGCTTATACTGATAAATTGGTTGAACCCATTGAGCCAAAAACCTTTACGAATAAACAAGGTCGGTTGATCATAGCTTAGGTATAATCCCAACAACTCTTTTTGCTCTGGTCACTTGATCTTGATGTAAAAACGTGACACTGAGTCTGGTTGAAATTAAAAAAAAATCCAGTTAGTCTATACATATACTACTGTGTTTGTTTTCTACACGTTCATTGAGCGTGCCCGGGCTAGTACGAGAAAAACGAAAGTAAAAACAAAAGGGAAAAAAAAAGAAAAAAAAGGCAGTCATTTTGGTCCTCTTCATAACCCCATTAAGCTTCATTGCAGCTGTACACGAATCGTTGTGCAGCTGTCTTTGCTAGTGTCCAGCTGATGTGAATAACACGATCACGTTATCAGCATAGAGCAGGGAGGGAAGAGGGTAGGGAAGGTTAGAGGAAAGAAACAGAGAGAGAGAGAGAGAGAGAGAGAGAGAGAGAGAGAGAGAGAGAGAGAGAGAGAGACATAACTCTGATCTCTGAATTTTTTAATTGTAAGGCCACCGACCTGTATACAATGGGTACACGTTTGCTGAGAATAAAATAAGAAAGAAGTACGGGTCATCAACGAAAGGAAGTAACTTGTTTTCAGAAACACACAAGCAAACAGTTGCAAGGGAAATAATTCAAGGAAACAAACCAAGATATACAAACATATTATTTTCACTTGCGTTTGAAACCAATCACAAAACATCCTTTTTTCATGTATCTAGTTTCCGTTCATAAGTTCGTGTCTAGTTTTCAGTGCATAAAAGATATACATTGCCAAATTTCTAAGGATCAACATGTTTTCAGATTGCATCAAATAAGCTGAACAATCGTTATTTGGATTGGAATAGAATCTTGATAAACATTTTTATCACAAACATGGGTGCTTTAGACATTCGTTTTCAATTTGATTACAAAATGGACAGTTGTTTGGTTGTTCGTCATTTCTGTTATTGTTTCTTAAATCGCGTAACCTCAAACGAAATCTCGAAAGAGCATACCGGAATTTACTAATTGTGACAAGTGACAAATATTTTTATGTGTCGAATGTAGATTTGAATTATATGTACGTTGAAAAACGATCGCTCTGAGAAATTTTGGCATTCCAGTCTTGCGTCTAGCAATCCAACATTCGTTGTTTCAGTTCCTTCAAGAACATAACTTCATTTCCAACCTCTCCATTTATCCAAATCTCTGAAAAACCAAAAATACCAAAACATCTTCTAATATGATATGACTAATTGTGATGATTGAAATGACCACGGGTAAGCAGAGAGAGAGAGAGAGAGAGAGAGAGAGAGAGAGAGAGATTTATGTTTCCCCTGACGTCGAATACACACAATCGTTTTGATATTTTTTTATGGTGTACTTCCCGCAGGACCAGATACAGCTGGGTTTTTTTTGTTGTTGTTTGTTTTTTTTTTTTCATGATAGGGGGAGGGAAGATGAGGAAGACGTAAGAATGGGGATGGGTGGGAGGTAATCGTTCTATCTGTCATTCGTGATTACTTTTTCTTTTCTAATTTCTATTCTTCTGCCATCTTCATCACTTAGTGGTTATTTTTTCCTTTGTCATCTCTTCTTATTTGCTTTTGCTTTTCATTTGCTTTTTCTTTCTGGTTTTTTTTTTTTCTGGTTTTACACTGTGTCTGTTTGTCTCTGTCTGCCTGTCTGCCTGCCTGCCTGTCTGTCTGTCTGTCTGTCTGTCTGTCTCTCTCTCTCTCTCTCTCTCTCTCTCCTCTCTCTCTCTCTCTCTCTCCTCTCTCTCTCTCTCTCTCTCTCTCTCTCTGTCGCGCGAGCGCTCGTTCTATGGCCTGACAAAATATTCCTGACTCGTAACTCTTCCCCCTACTCCTTTCTCTCTCCCTATCTGTTTTCAGTAAATCGCTAATCTCTCTGCTTCCTTCCGTATTGTCTTTTTTTTTTTCTTTGTGGCCCATTATTCGTCCCTCCCTCGCATTCTTCCCTCTCCCCCCTCCACTCATCCTCATTTATCCGCCGCCCCTCCACATCCCCCCCCCCCCCTTTTTTTTTCTTCGTCCTTCCAGAGTCCTTGTCTCCAACTCCCTTCTCCTGCTCTTTCCACCCCTGTTATCTTTATCTTTCCTCCCCCTGTTATCTTTATCTTTCCCCCCTGTTATCTTTATCTTTCCACCCCCTGTTTCCTTTATCTTTCCACCCCCTGTTATCTTTATCTTTCGACCCCCTGTTACCTTTATCTTTCCACCCCTGTTATCTTTATCTTTCCACCCCCTGTTACCTTTATCTTTCCACCCCCTGTTATCTTTATCTTAATACTCTTGTCTTTCGTTTTCTTCAGTGTCATGGTTCTGTTCTATTCTTTCTGCCATTGTCCCCTGTGTTTTCAATGTGTTTTTGCTTGTTCTGCCTTCATCCTCTGCTGTGAAGTTAACAATGCCTGACATCTGATATGATTAGAAACAGCATCCTCGTGGACAGTTTAAAAAAAAAAAGGTCGACGTTGGATCAGTACGGCGCTTACTAGTTAGTCGAACATATAGGAGATTCCTCAACCTGTCTGCCTACCGGTTCTGGTTTGAACATAGAGGAGATTTCATCGATCAGTCTGTACGTCGAACATGCAGGAGATTCCATCACATCACAATTTTAAAAAAGTGCAGGTGCTTTATGATGCTGTACATTGCAGTCACGACACAATGCCATGTAGAACAGTGACTAAACCACACGCCACAACTAGCAACATCACCATATCTTCAACATTGGTAACATCCATCCCACTATAGCGCAAATGATCTTTGTTTTACAAAGTTAGCATCACACATTGAAATAAGTTAGCTGTTTACTCAGTTGAACACTGTTGATCAAAAAGATATAAAATGGAGATGTGTGTAGAGGGAATCGGGTTTTGAAAATAAAAAAGGAGTGGGGGGGGGGGGGGGGGGGAGGGGGGGGGGCTCATGATGCAATTGGCATACGTATCATTCGCGGCATTCTGACGTTTCGAATCATAGCGATGTAGGTATAAACAACACCACCCACACACACACACACACACACACACACACACACACACACACAACACACCACACACACGCACGCACGCACGCACGCACGCACGCACGCACAACGCAGACACACATACACACGCACACATGCGTGCGCGCGAGCGCGCGCGCACACACACACACACACACACACACACACACACACACACACACACACACGTGCGCGCGCGCGCGTGCACGCACGCACAAATGCTTACACACACACACACACACACACACACACACACACACACACACACACACACACACACACACACACACACACACGTCTGTTCACATCTGTGATATTAGACGAAGAGAGAGAGGGTGGGTAGAGAGGGTGTGTGTGTGTGGTGTGTGTGTGTGTGTGTGTGTGTGTGTGTGTGTGTGTGTGTGTGTGTGAAGACAGAGAGAGACAGACAGACAGACAGACAGACAGACAGACAGACAGACAGAGAGGGGGACAGACAGAGACCGTTGGCCAGACACAGTAATGATAACACTTAATCCCACCGACGGTGCGTGCCAGTCGATATGACGTAGACTGCATCAAATCAACACAAACATTTACAACGACATGTGATAGCAGGGATCTAAATCTGTGAAGCGGAACGCCGTAGTTTTATGTCCATGTCGTTGCCGTTGGCGGCGGTGGTGGTGGTGGTGGTGGTGGGACGGTATATCGATGCAAGGTAGACAAGATCATCTCGACTCAAACGTTGGCAACGTTATCCCAGTAAACAACAATCTGTGATTTCCAATTAGTTCTGTGATTTCCAATTAGTCAGACGTTGTCGCTAGGATTCATTCCAATCAATACAATCGCAACAGTTTAATTCTCTGTAGGGAATCGTTCTCACTAACCCCCGCAGGGTTCTAAGGTTCTGTTGGTATGATTGTATCCTCGAGATGTCCCCTAGATCCTGTCGCTGTGGCTCGTTAGGGTCAAAGCCCAGTAATGGTCGCTCGGGCTGTTGAAAGGGTCAACGTACCTGAGACGCGGGATTATGAGATGCGGAACTCAGCATCTCTTTCCTCTGCCTACGTCTTCTCAGAACTGAATCAGGTATTACTACTGAGTGGGCGTAGATGAGACAGAAACAGACTGAAAACAAGCCAATGTACAAATAGATACGTAGAAACAATGTACGAATAAATACGTAAAAACTGTAAGATTATTTGCAGGTGTGTTGTTGGGATGTAAATAGGAACGTTTATAAACATTTAGATAATCACATTATGCCTACACTTGCATAGTCACAGACATTCATGCATCTCTCTCTCTCTCTGTCTCTCTCTTTCTCTCTCTTTATCTCTCTCTCTCTCTCTCTCTCTCTCTCTCTCTCTCTCTCTCTCTCTCTCTCTCTCTCTCTCCCCACCCTCTCTCTCTTCGTCTAATATCACAGATGTGAACAGACGTAAAACTGAAGTACTACTACTACTACTACTACTACTACTACTACTGCTGCTGCTGCTGCTGCAACTACTACTACTACGTAGAAACAACCTGCAAATTCAGCATATTTTATAGCCTACGAAACGGGAAAGTGAATGTTTCCACAAATATATCTTCAGAAATCACAGACATCCGACTTTTTATGCTATGAATTAAAGGGATAACGACAACAACAACAACAACAACAACAACAACAACAACAACAACAACATACTCCCAAGGTGGCTGTCTATAGGAGAGTGTAAGAGGGGCTGTGAAAGACCGACTACAGGAAGAGACTCAAACTCACGAGCACCCGATCGCTTAATCTAACCAGAGGGGACCGGGCGGTAGTGGTGATCGATCTTGGCACGAATTCTACAACAGTGGGAACAACTGATGACCCAGGGGAAGCGGGAAAGAGAGGAGGGAAACAGGGGAGGGGAGGGGGGGGTAGGGTTCATCGTCTCTCAAACAATCCGATAACGAGTGGAGGAGTGGTGTAAGAATCATTAAGTGTCTGAGGCAAATCGGTCACGGATTCTGCTACAGTCTCTTTATTTGTGGTGTGTGTGTGTGTGTGTGTGTGTGTGTGTGTGTGTGTGTGTGTGTGTGTGTGTGGGTGGGTGGGTGGGTGGGTGGGTGGGTGGTGGATGGGTGGGTGTGATTTGTGATTTGTTAAATATAGATCCATAGTCATGTTTTTACGGCCATTCTTAATTTCTTTTTGGAGATATTAAAGTGTTCTTGACTTGACTTGACTTGACTTGAATACTATCATATCGGGTGTATGTCTGGTTGCAGCGTGGAATTTTGCTTTTTTTTTTCTGTCTGTATTAACACACACTGACGGCATTTTGCGATGGCGAAAATTAATCAATGTGTTTATTTCTGTAGGAATCAGACGTTGCTTATATTTCGGGGCTGGGATATTGCTACAGTGGATCGAGGCCCCTGATCTGCCTTACCTCCCTACCCCCTGTCAACCCTATACCCATGCACCCTTTTCTCTCTGTCCCCACCACCCCGGCCATATCCCCCCTCCCCCCCCCCCAACACACACACACGCACCACAACATACACACACGCGCGCGTGCATACACACACGGACATCACACACACAGACATCACACACACACATGACACACACACACACACGCGCTGCGCACCGCACGCACGCACGCACGCCACACCACACACACACACACACACACACACACACACACACACACACACAGGACACCGCAGCATTTTTACGCCCAGTTTGTCTTACACACCTATTGATTGTCGTATGACCCCCCTCACGTTTATTGCGTTCTTGTAACAGAGATGCTCCTCCTCCTTCGCCCCTCCCCTCCCCCCGCCCCCCCGCCCCCCACCCCTCACCCCCACTCCGTCCCCTTCTCCAAACCTCCCATTCCTAACTTCACTCGATTGTCCATGATTATTATTCCCCTTTCCTCCATTTCCACTGACACATACCTTCTTGCTCGTTCTGGAAGAGATCGGTTTGTAACCACCCTTTCTCCTCTCCCTTTTTTTTGAAGAGAGTATTTATATAGCGGCTATCCCCGGCCAGAGGCCAAGCTCTAAGCGCTTTACAATCCGCGTTCTCGTTTACACAGCGGGCTGCCTACCTGGGTAGAGCTGACTGAAGAGCTGCCTGTTGGCGCTTCATCCAGTCTTTCAGTCAATATCGTTCATTCAATTCAACATCGTGTCATTCAGTCAATATTGTTCATTCAATTTAACAAATCTTTCATTCTTTTGATTTTTCACGCAGAGTGCATGCTATGTGTAACGAGTCATCCATACCAAACTGGCCTTCTCTTCTGAAGGTTGGTGATTGGATTTTGTGTGTGTGCCAGATGTTATATAGCGTGCGTTCACACACGGAACCTCGGTTTATAGTCTCATTCAAAGGACTGTTTGGGAAATGGAGTCAGAACCAATGTTAACTCCGAGGGAAAAATCCCCCTGTACCGGAACGGCCCGGCGGAGATTCGAACGCGCTACCCCAGGATCACCAAGATTATGTGTCCGGCGCGCTCTACCACTAAGCTATTCTGCTCCCCCTCCCCCCCCCCCCCCCCAATAATTCATGTATCCCTCCTTTCACCTCCCCCTCCCCCTCCCCCTCCCCCCCCCCCCCCTCGCAGCTCCTCCTTCCAAAACCCTCCTTCCCCGTACCTTAACTTCTTTTCCACAACACCTCACCCCCCCCCCCCCCCCCCTTTTCTGTCTACCGTCATCCTCCATCCCAATCCCACTCATCGTTTCCCCTCATGTCCCTTCCTCGATGGAACAGGCGAACGCTAATTGCCTGACCCTCCAACAGTGTAACTGTTAACCAGGTCCTTGTGGAAATTTGCACCGTCAGAAAGTATTGAAGCCGCGAAAAGACTTGTTAACTAACATCCGCGGTTTTATTCCTAGCTTTGGTTCTAGTCTTCTCTTAGTTGTAACACTTCAACAGTCTTCTCTCTCTCTCTCTCTCTCTCCTCTCTCTCTCTTTTCTCTCTGTGTGTGTGTGTGTGTGTGTGTGTGTGTGTGTGTGTGTGTGTAATTACATTTTCTTTCCTTCTGATTGTTTTTTTTTCTGATATTTCCTTCTTTCTTTTCATGTTTCCTTCTTCCTTTCTGCAAAGCAGATACCTGCTTGTTTTTTTGTTTGTTTGTTTGTTTGTTATATGATATTTACCCATGCAACATCGGTTTACTTAAAAAAGAAAAATGAGCACATTATGATTTAAAACTGTCAAGATACGTAGCTTTCTATGTGTCGGATACAATGATCGCGTCACTTAAGTCTGACGCCAATGGTCTGCAATGCATGTAATGCTGTTTGACGTCATTGCAATATGACGCTGAGGTACAAAAAAATATGTCGTGGGGAAAATACAGCATTCACTGCATTTGAACCACAAAAAAAAAAAAAAAATGAAAAAAAGAAAAAAAAAAACAAAACAAAAAAAAAAACGAAAACAACAAATAGTGTAAACGTCGTGCTTGGCAGGAGACAACACCGTCCCACTCCCCACCCCCCTCACGCCCCGTCACCCCCCCCAACCCCCCACCCCACCTCCTGTCGTCTCTCTCTCTCTCTCTCTCTCTCTCTCTCTCTCCTCTCTCTGCGTACATTACGGTAAACTTGCAACGAACGTTGGCATCAGATTGAACGAATAGCAGTGGAGATAATATCTCTAGAGAATCAGCCGGCGGCTATCTGCCTTTGCTCCACAAAGTGATATCTGACCCGTGAAGGTGTGAGGCGAGACGGACCCCCCCCCCCCCCCCCCCCCCCCCCCCGGGGAAATCGAGCAACAACTTAAAGTCTGGTTGAAAAACAAAAATCAATTTACTGTTCATTTGTATGAGGCCAGCGACCTACTTTTGTCTGTCATGGAAGCCTGCCCATTTGACAACACAGAGAGAGAGAGAGAGAGAGAGAGAGAGAGAGAGAGAGAGAGAGAGAGGGCGTGGACAAAAGCTAGGGTAAGTAAATAAGACATACCAGGAAAAAGTTGGGAAAGTGGTGAACATTATAAAAAATAAAAGAGAAACTGGAAAGTAAGGACAATAGGACCAATTGGATAAAATATGTAAAATAAGACAAAGTGTGTGTGTGTGTGTGTGTGTGTGTGTGTGTGTGTGTGTGTGTGTGTGTGTGTGTGTGTGTGGTAGGGGGGGGGGGGATAGGAGAAAGGCGAGGAAATACGGAAATAGGTCAAAGGAGGGACAACAGATAAAAATGAGATAGAGCAGCAGACGTATGGCAAATAGGAGGAGACTGGGGAGAGTAGGGAAGGTAACAAGGCAGAGAAAGGACAGCGGGGAAAATAAGACAGAACAGAAGTAAGGGAAATGGGACAACATGGCGAAAGCAGAGTAAATAGCACAGAGATGGGAGGAAGGGAAAAGAAAGTTGGGAAAGGAGGAAAAAAGACAGACTAAGTGTGGGAAAACAAGGCAGAATGGGACTGTAGAGAAAATAGGACAAGAGGAGAAAAAGTAGGGGAAATGAATTTGAAATGTTGGTGATAATGCACCGCCAAAAAAACATGGACAAACGAATCACAAGACAAAACACATTTGCTCTACGTTTTTTGGCGGTGCATTATCTCTGACATTTCAACTTTGTTTCAATTTCCGCCTGCAGTCGCCTCACTTTGCAACTAGGCCTAGGGGAATAATAAGTGAAACAGGAGTAGGAAAACAGGAGGGAAAGTATGGGTAGGAAAGAAGAGAAATAAGGTACGACAATCACAGGACAATGATGAAAGTATGGCGGGTAGAAATACGCAAGAAAGTTAAGAAAGATCCAATCTTTTTTTCTGAGTCCAATTTACTGCTAACCGACCGCCATGCTCGTCGAGAATATTTTCTTTTAGTCCAATGACACTGCCTGGAAGCAAGATCGTTTTTTTTTCAGCAGTCATATTTACTGTAAACTGGTCTCGCAGTCTATTCTTCAATATTCTGAGATAAGTGTTTATCCAATGGTGGGAAGTCTAAACAGTGAGTCAAGCTACGTAAATCAAATGGGACAGTCTATTTTCAACTGATTTGAGATGAACGCTACGTTTATCTTTAATGGGACAGTCTATTTTCAACTGATTTGAGATGAACGCTACGTTTATCTTTAATGGGACAGTCTATTTTCAACTGATTTGAGATGAACGCTACGTTTATCTTTAATGGGACAGTCTATTTTCAACTGATTTGAGATGAACGCTACGTTTATCTTTAATGGGACAGTCTATTTTCAACTGATTTGAGATGAACGCTACGTTTATCTTTAATGGGACAGGCTATTTTCAACTGATTTGAGATGAACGCTACGTTTATCTTTAATGGGACAGCTATTTTCAACTGATTTGAGATGAACGCTACGTTTATCTTTAATGGGACAGTGCTATTTTCAACTGATTTGAGATGAACGCTACGTTTATCTTTAATGGGACAGTCTATTTTCAACTGATTTGAGATGAACGCTACGTTTATCTTTAATGGGACAGCTTTTCAACTGATTGAATGAACGCTACGTTTATCTTTAATGGGACAGTCTATTTTCAACTGATTTGAGATCGAACGCTACGTTTATCTTTAATGGGACAGTCTATTTTCAACTGATTTGAGATGAACGCTACGTTTATCTTTAATGGGACAGTCTATTTTCAACTGATTTGAGATGAACGCTACGTTTATCTTTAATGGGACAGTCTATTTTCAACTGATTTGAGATGAACGCTACGTTTATCTTTAATGGGACAGTCTATTTTCAACTGATTTGAGATGAACGCTACGTTTATCTTTAATGGGACAGTCTATTTTCAACTGATTTGAGATGAACGCTACGTTTATCTTTAATGGGACAGTCTATTTTCAACTGATTTGAGATGAACGCTACGTTTATCTTTAATGGGACAGTCTATTTTCAACTGATTTGAGATCAACGCTACGTTTATCTTTAGTAATTATTCCATTTGCAAGTTACTGATTTACAAAGAAAAGTGTGTTGGGCTTGTAATGCGCCCCAGCGTTCAATTATTCCAAGGAACTGAGTAATGGGAACTACATCACTTAGAGGAGATCTTTTGACACGAATGTATTGCTTTAAACGTGTTTTATAACTTGCACACCTGTCCGAAGGACCACAGGCCAGAAAACAGTGCGATTTAGTGTATTATATGCATTTTTTAATCAATGAAGGCCACGTATATTTTTTTCGCTAACTAATTTTCAGTGACTGCATTCAAAGTGAAAGATGCGATGTATTGTTGTGCGACCTTTCATGAAGCCTGCTTGTACTTCACGTATGATATATGTTTCTCTGCTACTTCTGTAATTCTCTCACATGTAAAGTATGTACATGGTTTACTAAGAATGCAAGTCCGTCACGGATAAAGTACGTAAATATTTTACTAGGAATGCTCAACAGAGATATAACTGAAATTATTAAGAATCTTGGTATCACCCTTGCAGACAGGGGAAAAAAAAACGCTGCTTCTGTCCATGTTGATGGAAAGGAACCCTTACAAACTGAGCTTTGAAATAGTCGTTCAAATATGGTAGAATTGCGTGCTCTGCGTTCTTCAATATTTCAGCCAAAAGGAGCGTTTGGGCCGCTGCAAATTTCACACGAACTTGATTTGACATTTTCATCGAACATAGTGGATTATTCAGATCACGGTTCTTTTGAGCCTGCTCTTTTATGTCAAGCAAAGCCTGGTGTTCTGTTCTGATCTCCGTGTATGTAACAGAATAGTGAACTTTTTCTTTGTTTTTTCTTTTTTTACTAGACGTTTGCTGGTGGCCTTTTATTCTATGGAAAACCTCTCCATATGCCTTTTTTTTAAGCCGTTCTCGCTTTCACTTTCGCTTTCATTGATTCCGCGGCTTCGTTCAATGATGCAGTAAAACCATTCACTTTTTTTTTTCAAATCCGTATTTATTAAGGTAATTATTAACTCAAGTTGGGTCTGGAACTCCCAGATGTTATATGTGCAGTTGAAAAAAAAGGGTTTGATCTTCTGACCTAAGTATCTTTTCTAACTGAACAGCATTGTTGACATCAATTGAATGGAACTGCCATGTTGTCTGGCTCAGTGCTGTCTCTCATTATCATCTGCTAAGAAGAAGTCTCGCACAAAGATGAAAAAAAAAAGCTCGTAACAAATAATTAAGGACACTGTGACCTCACTTACATGTGAATGAAACTACCTGAACCTTTGAGTTTTCAAGTTACAACAAGCTCGTGCCCGTCTCAAGAAACTTTTACCAAAATAACTATCATAGATGGCATAGGATTCAGCTGTTTATAACACTAGCACATAGCCAACACATTGGGGAAAGCACGTTGAATCAACGGATGATAGTGAATCTGCACATTGCCAGTTCTTCCATTGAATCTGTCATTGCAAAGAAGGTGTGAATTATCGCCAGCTGCGATTCATTCGTCTATTAGCCTCTCCACGTCCAGTGTGTGACTGTTGGACTCCGCCAAATGAGAGAGAGAGAGAGAGAGAGAGAGAGAGAGAGAGAGAGGCGGACACACCCGTGCATTTTCCGGGGAGGGCCATTCGTCGGAAGGGTGCAGCGGGGAGCGAAATTCACATAATACAATCCTCACTGAAACTGCCATTTCTTGAGAGATGGAATTTGCAAGGACATCAATCTTGAAGCAAGTTTTCCCTCTCATTTTTTTTTTTTTTTTAAATGAGGAGAACCCTTTTACACCTTTCCCGCGCCGAAACCTCAGAGATTCGTTCGCATTTGTTAGAACACGGAACACCCAATGTAAAAATCGAAGAGTCTAATGCATCTTTAGACTCGACATATCTAAATTTCTATTGCAGGTCCGCCAGATGGCTGGCATGATATTAAATCCATTATTCTCTGTAAACTGATTAATCTCTCTTCTCTCTCTCTCTCTCTCTCTCTCTCTCTCTCTCTCTCTCTCTCTCTCTCTCTCTCTCTCTCTCTCTCTCTCCCTCGGTCTGTCTGCCTTTGAAGGGTGTTTGTTTCGCCCATTAACGTTTTTCTGTTCATTAATGAATCAGCCACAGAGTTATCGAGAACAGGAATGCACGGGATACAGTTAATCCCAGGGGCAGTTGCAGGTTATTAAAAATGGTGTGTGTGTGTGTGTGTGTGTGCGTGTGCGTGTGCGTGTGCGTGCGTGCGTGCGTGTGTGTGTGTGTGTGTGTGTGTGTGTGTGTGTGTGTGTGTGTGTGTGTGTGTGTGTGTGTGTAACCAATACCCTTTTCCTTTATTGTGGTGTGTTCTCCATCCACAGTTCCGCACTAGGAGCTGAAGAAGCATGATGAACGTCAGAGAGCTGTTGTTTTCGTTGCTTTTGTTGTCAGTTGTTTTT
>CM065727.1:59896307-59898807 GCA_033310375.1 Conus canariensis
CACGTAGGTCTGCATGCCCACACACTCAGACAGACAGAAGCACGCACACACGCGCACGTCTGCGCCCGCGCCACACAGACACACACACACACACACACACACAGCACGCACGCACGCACGCACGCACGCACGCACGCACGCACGCACGCACGCACCACACACACACACACACACACACACACACACACACACGTGTGGATACATATACGTAGATGAGCTCGCATGCTTACACACACACACAAACACACACACACACACACACACAACACACACACACACACACACACACACACACACACACACACACACACACACACACACACACACACACACACACGCACTTAAATGTGCTCATATCTGCACGCACGCATGCACATATGTTTCTATCCTCGTACTCAATAATCTAACCATTACAATGTATTGTTTTACGCCGGGAAGGGAGGGGAGGAGAGGAGGAGTCGGGAGAAGGGGAGAGGAGGGGTATTGGGGGAGGGAGCGAGCGAGCGAGCGAGCAAGCGAAAGTTTAAATTTTACATACAGGTTAGAACCGTGTCTGTGTGTGTGTGTGTCTGTGTATGTAAGTGGTGTGTGTGTGTGTGTGTGTGTGTGTGTGTGTGTGTGTGTGTTTTCTCTTGTTGTCGTGTGTCTCTCTCTCTCTCTCTCTCTCTCTCTCTCTCTTCTGCGAGCATGAGGGAGAACAGTAAGAACGGGAGGGAGGAGGGGGAAACAGAGACTTATACAATATCCAGTAAAAGATTTGATTGGAGAGATAGAAACGCAAGACAAATAGATCAACGTGTACATGAACTGTTTTAACAGCACAAAACAATTGCATATCATATTTATATACAACACAGTGGGTTTTTTTACAAGTTTATACCGTCAACAAAGTTTTTGTCTTCTGCTATCGGGCAGCGCTAGGCATTTTATTCAATTTTGTTGTGTGGGTGTGTGTGTGTGTGTGTGTGTGTGTGGTGTGTGTGTGTGTGTGTGTGTGTGTGTGTGTGTGTGATTCTATCCTTCATTTGATAGTGTACTAACGAATGTTTTTTTGGTTTGTGATTTTTTTTGTTCACCAGTTGGGTTGTTCTGTTTTCTGATCGTACGAGGAGAGTTTGAAAATGAAATAAAAAACCCACTTCACCTTTTTTTTTCAGCGACATAATAAATGGGTTGTTCTGTTCTCTGATTATTATACGACGAGAGTGTAAAAATGATGAAAAATAGTAATCTTACTGTTATGGTGGTTGGGTGTTTAGGTAGTTGTGTGTGTGTGTGTGTGTGTGTGTGTGTGTGTGTGTGTGTGTGTGTGTGTGTGTGTGTGTGTGAAAACTTACCGGGCATACATACATACAGTGGTTTTTTTTATGACATTTGATAAGAGAGAGAGAGAGAGAGAGAGAGAGAGAGAGAGAGAGAGAGAGAGAGAGAGAGAGAGAGAGAGAGAGAGAGAAGCAGACGAACAGGTTAATGCAGCAAGAGTGCCGGTGCAAATTTCGGGAGAAAGTATTCTCGGGTTGCCTCATAACGAATTGATGTCGAATGCTCCCGTAGACTATCAATGTTGTGGTTGCCAAGGATGATGTGATGTGTGACTGTGCGTGTGTGTCTGGATGAAGGGGGGGGGGGGGGGGGGGCGTACGGTCGAGCGAAGTGCCAGTATCACCACTGACATGGCACAGAAGATAACATAAATACTTGGTAGGGTGGCAACATTGGTCTTGTTCTTTCAAAAATAATATTGCAGAAACTTCATGTGGTTGGACTGTTCAGGTTTAGCCGTCTCCACAACCACACCACCCCCCCCCCCCTTCCTGGCCCCTATACCCCTCACCACCCTCCCGTCTTTCACAACCTTCTCCCCCCCTCCCCCCCTACATTCACCCTCCCGCCCCCTCTTTCTAGTCTCGAGCTGAATGACATCTTCAGGGTGCAGCTCTTTCCTCTTCAAACGTCTCCTATCGCCTTCTCCAAACCCTTTGTGACAGCAAAAGCACGTAATGTCTCCGATGCTTTGTTTAACGTTGTTCATGTGTTTGTCTATTTGTTTGTTTTTAATGATCTAATATTTCCCTCGTGAAAAGACAGGAAAAAGGAAGACTCCAGAATTGTTTATCTCATGGACTTTTTGACAAGGTTGTTCATTAATATGTTTGTTGACTTTGTGGAAGTTATGATCCTTAACTGACATTTTTCATATTGTTTCTGTTCTCTGTGTTTGAGTAAGTTTGTAGCCGATATATTTTTCTTTCATTATTCATTTGTTTTAGCTTATGATTACCCTCAGTGTCTCTGTGTGTCTCTCAGTCTGTCTGTCTGTCTGTCTGTCTGTCTGTCTGCCTCTCTCATTCAGTCCGTGCCTACCTCCCTCCCTCCCTCCCTCCCTCCCTCCTCTCCTCTCTCTCTCTCTCCTCTCTCTCTCCAGTACTCTTTTCTCTCTACTTGCAGGCCCAAACAGATATTACAGTTTCGAACAACGATAGATCGTTATCTTTATTTC
>CM065727.1:59903807-59906307 GCA_033310375.1 Conus canariensis
AGAGATGCACAAGAACGCCATTAATCATATTGCCATCCATGCTTTAAATGATTATCATTGAAGAATGCAATGATAGGTTGGATTCAATAATATACAATATTAGCATTTGGAAGTATTGCCATAGGTTTCCCATCAACAGAAATGTATTACACAAGGCGTTGATGAAAGTAATGTAATGCACGGGTATGGCATAACGTAGTATTATCAACAGTATAATTCACACTATTACTACACTATTACTACTTCTACTGCTACAACTACAACTAGTACTGCTGCTGCTGCTCTACTACTCTACTACTACCACTACTTCTACTTCACTACTACTACTACTACTACATACCTACTATTCATGCTGCTGCTGCTGTTGCTGCTCTGCTGTTGCTGCTGCTGCTGCTGTTGTTGCTGCTGCTGCCGCTGCTATCAGAGAATAACGGTTTATATGCTTGCCACTTGGTAGAGAAATGTGAAGGATTTCACTGTATC
Source organism: Conus canariensis (assembly GCA_033310375.1). Taxonomy (NCBI): domain Eukaryota; kingdom Metazoa; phylum Mollusca; class Gastropoda; order Neogastropoda; family Conidae; genus Conus; species Conus canariensis. The sequence goes on from CM065727.1 coordinate 59,904,291, forward strand.
TCATCGCTGTTGCATGTTCATAAGGGAGTAAGAAAAAAAAAACAAGGAAGAAAGAAAAGAAAAAGAATCAATAAATAAATGAATAAATGAATAGATAAATAAAGACAGAAAGAAAGGAAGAAAGATAGACATAAGGATAAGATGGGAGAAAAAAAATGTCTCCTGACTTTGCTGATGCTGGCAAGAGAAAACGGCATCACCCCGCAGAGTGTGAGATTTATATGCTGTGGAGAAAATGATTTCAGCACACTTTGCGGGCAAATATTTTCTTTCTCTTTCTATGAAAGCTATGCCGGATCGCTCCTCAGGAAGGTGTCAACAAGTGTTGTGAAAGAGAGAGAGAGAGAGAGAGAGAGAGAGAGAGAGAGAGAGAGAGAGAGAGAGAGAGAGAGAGAGAGAGCACGAACGAACGAACAAATGAACAAATATTCTTTAACGAGAAGACAGTTCTGACCCTGTCATAAGGGGACAGAGGTTAGTGGAGAAAAATAGTATAATATAAAACATCGCCTGAGAGAGAGAGAGAGAGAGAGAGAGAGAGAGAGAGAGAGAGAGAGAGAGAGAGAAGACAGACAGACAGACAGACAGACAGATAGACAGACAGAGAAAGAGAGTGTGTGTGTGTATGAATACGAATAGTTTATTGGGGTAAACAGATACGTTAAACCTGTATTTGAACTCCCCCCCCCCCCCCACACACACACACACACACCAATCTTCGTGAAAAAAAAGACGAAAAAAAAACCGAAACAAAAAGAATTTGTGGAAAAGGGAATACTGGAGGGGAGAGAGAGGGGGGGGGTCTGGTGGAGAAAGAAGAGAGGGGGGGGGGGGCAAAAAGGAAGAGGGGGCGGATGGTTAGATTATGTTCACTCAGTTCTGAGTTTGTGTGGAAGGCAAAAAGGGAAACTGCTGTCAAACCGAGGGAGACGCAGAAACTAAAACAGCACAAAATTGGGGGGGGGGGGGGGGGGGTGGATGGAGGGATGAGGGAAGGGGAGGGGGAGGGAGGAGGAGGAAGGAGAGACAGGGCTTTGGTTAACTGGATATTGTAGTAGGAGGTTAGGGTGGTGGTGGTGGTGGTGGTGGTGGTGGCATCTCGAGAGAGGGCAAGCGGGTGGTCTTTTGCTAGTTCATTGCTTGCGAGAATCAAGTTGAGAGACAGAGACTGAGAGATGCCATTGCGGGGAGCGAGCGGAGAGACGAGCTGGGAATGGAGTAGGGCTTCAGAGGGTGAGAGAGAGGGAGGTGGGGGGTGGGGTGGAGAGGGGGAGCGTATATGGAAGACGGTGGACGACCTTGGAGCGAGAGGGAAAGAGAGAAAGGGAGGCAAGAATGGGGGGGGGGGGGGGGAAGGGAAGATGGATGAGTGATGGAGTAAGGGACTGAAAGAGAGAAAGGAGGAGGAGGAAAGGGGGGGACGAACAGGGGAAAGAGAGGTGGGAAAGTGATGGTCTAGGAAGGGGGGGGGGGGGGGGAAGGTAGAGAAAGTTTTGGAGGGGAAGGAGTGGGGAGGAGGTGAGGGACAATGAGAAAGAATCGATAGGCAGTGTAGGGACGTGGAAGGTGAAATGGAATGGGGGGGGGGGGAGGGGAGGGGATGGAGGGAAAGAGAGGGAGAGGGGAGGGGGAAGTACGCCAGTGGATATGGTAGAGGGGGAAGGAAGAGCAGGTTGGATGAAGGAAGAAAGGGCATGCAGGATGAAGGGAGGTGCGAAAGCTAAGCCTATTACCACGACTATGGCGTGTGAAGTTGGACGGAAGAAGGGTGTTATGTCATTTTGTCGTCGTCGTCGTCGTCGTCATCGTCGTCGTCGTCGTCATCATCATCATCATCATCATCATCATCATCGTCATCTTGTCCCATGACAATAGTTCGTTGGGACGGACACCACGGCCGACTTGGTAGTTGTCATCCATCTTTGCTGATCCCTTCTGAGACGCAGGCAGTAGGAAAGTCCAACCCCCCATTCGTTCGTTCTGTCATTCACGTTTTAGATTATTCGGTCACTCTGCT
>CM065727.1:59911307-59918807 GCA_033310375.1 Conus canariensis
ATTATTTAGGTCCTCGTTGTTTTCTTGTTATTGGTTTATCAGTATCATTGTTGGATTTGGGGTTGTCGGAACATACTTTCATTTTGCTCTGGATTTGGCCTCCGTGGTCGGCAGGCTATACATGAGTTGACCATGCTTTTTATAGATTCCGGTCTGATCCCATAACGTTTTTGCATATGCATAATCATCGACCTGTAAAGGTCACGGACATTGTGCCGATTCCAGACAGTGGTTGTTTGGTCATATGGTTGCTTGCTTTCCCCCCCTCCCCCCTCCCTTACATGTACAGTTTTCTTCAAGCCTTTGGGGGTTTTGTTTGTTTGTTTTGTTAATTGTTTTTAGGGCGGATCTATGAACAGGACTCTGTGTTTGGTAAAAAGTAGACACCAATAAGACTTGAATAAAAACTTTAAAAAAAAAAAAATTTTGATTATGCCAATTTCATTTTGTTTTCTTTTGACTCATTTTCCATAAATATCTTTCAATTACGCTGATTGTTTTACACACAGTTTTTGTTTTGATTTATGTACTTTATGTACATTTTATCCATCGAAACTGCTGTCTCTTTTGTTGTCAATCGCCTAAATGTCTGTACATGTGTTTTGTTCCAGCTTTTCGTTATATTTGTTACAAGGCGTGGTTTACATTATAAGCGTGAATAATAAATAGACCCCTCGTTCTGTACCATTTTACCCATGCTGTAGTTATAAAGAAGCTTTGGCAATTATCATGAAGCCGATTGCATGCGCTCAGGTGGTTCTTTACGCTCCTCACCCCCTCTATAGCCCCATATTCCTGTATTTCCATTGGTGATTTCCACGCTATTGCGGGAAAGAAATTGTGTTTCTCTTGGCTTCGTTGAATTAAATACTTAGATCACGACAAGAAGAAGAATGATCACGTAAGATCGAATTAATGAACTCAATAAACTAGAGATTGTTACCAGCATGACTTGTGGTTTTAAATAAGGTTTAACTTTAACTAGAATGTAAAGCATTCAGGAATCATTAGAGATTTGAACAGATGGGAGTAATACGCAGAATATGGGATATCCAGAAAATATTTTCGAAAAGTATATTCATATTCAACGTTATCAGGTCTGCTTACTCGTGGTCTTCCTAATTGCTTTTGTCATTTTAATAATCTGTTCAAATTTAAACAGTAAACAAGTTGGGTTACTGTTTATCGTTTACTGTTCCCTGCCTCATTTCATTTCCGATCAAATTTAAATGTTATACACTTGATTTGATTCAATAATTAGCCTAATAGAGGCTTACCCTGTATGTGACCTGAGCCATTTTGTACCTCCACCATTTTCCCACTAGCATCTAAGATGGTCGGGGGTGGAGGAGGAGGAGAGTACGGAGGGGGGAAGGGTAGGTTAGAGGGAGGGTCAGTTACTTCACCGTTTTTAAGTGTTTGACTGAAATTTGTTCCACAATCATACATTTATTGGCCGACTAGTAAGGGTATTTTTGCAAAATTCAAACTCGCTATGGTAACTGCCGTATTTTGAGTGATGGTATCCATTAAGTTGATGCCCCAAAGTCGCAGTTCACTTTGTATCCAAAGTTTCTATTCAGGGGTCTTCGCATATCTCAGATTCTAACCATCCGAATCGGAAATGGTTTTCAGTATCTGAACGAGCGTCAAACGTTCTTCAGAACATGCAAGCAACTGAAAATGAAGGTGTAACATGCTTTCTTCTGTGGTGGAGGATCGAGTGTCTGTTCTAGCTTTCCAGTTCTCTCTACTCTTGTCAGTGCCTGGTGTTGGAACGTTAAATGCAAATACATGACTTTTACAGTAACTGGTGATTACCAATCGCACACTACTGAACGATCACACTCTTGCGGCTAATGCCGTTCCAAAAATATGGCCAACAATATGTATTAAAAATTTGAGGTAGAATAATTCTGAATCTCCAACATTTAGCAAAGGTAAAACCTTTTGTTGTTGTACATCTTAAAAGGAGTGTTGCTGTGTAGCGATGATGAATGAATAGCTCAGTGTTTCCTTATCCATCGTCATTAGATGAAGTTTAAAGTCTTGCATTGCCATCTAATGCAAAAAAGATGGGACACTTTCCGTTAAAATAAAAGTATTATACATATTCTGCTAATGAAGTGTGTTTATGATTATTTTCAGGCGTTCATGCTTAAAGACTGCAAAGTCATACCATCACTGTTTAAGAAATGGGATCTCTACCTTTTCCTTTCACATCATTGGTCTTTTTGTGGTTTTATTTAGTGTTTTTGGATAACATATATATATATATATATATATATAATTTAAGTCCTACTATGGCAACCATGGACACTTGAGATATGGATTGAATTGAATCACCGCCCCCACACTCCTTCATGAGATGTAGCGATTGGGATAGTCCAATGTTTTATTCATAACTTGAAGATGTGAAACTCAGCGTATAACATAATGTTGATATATGTTGCCAAAAATTAGGAAAGCCGAAATACAACAGTGGTGCTCAGTGCTGTTCACACACTCTCAGGAGGTGATGAAAAGAAATTCATCACTGTCATGTTTGTACATGTTTGTGTGTGCTGCAATTTATCCACTTCCCTTTCCCCTTGCTCCTTCTCCTTCCCCCTTTCCTTTCCTAACCTCTCCATACCGCTTGTCGTTCACCCCACCCACATCCCACCCTCTCCTTCCCCTTCGTCCTCACAACATTCTGATTTCTAAAATTTACATGTGATCATTGGAATGAAGATATTTTTGTTTAAGCTAAGTTTTGTGTAGATGTATTATGCATTTTAACGCAACGGTGAACTTTGTCTAGCAAAACGTTTGTGGATATTCTACCTTCTTTTGTGCTTAGAAAACCATGTGAGAAGTACTAACTGATTTAATCTTAGGGACAGTGTGTTGAATCTGTGCTGATTTGATCATTCTCATGCTGAAGCGAGTGTGTCATTTTGCGATTGTCAATCAATCCTGTTGATTGTTTTCATTGCTACACGTATAATCATTGTTGCATACAATAGACAAACCACGGGCATAGCATCATGCATGTCGGGTATGTTTGAAATTGACGTCCGTTCTTTAAATAGATATCCCTCTACATGCTTGACCTGTTCATGTGCAAGTGAAAGGGCACGTGTTTGTGAACAAAAGAGATATGCCTGGCTTCTTGTCTTGATTGTGTACGATGTGTTTATTTGCGTTTTACTGTGTATTCTAGCTTGCTTTATATTAGGGTTTACCTGTGAATTGTGAGGCTGAATGATTTTTTACATTTTCGAGTTTCCAGTTTGGGGCGTTTTCATGATATATCCCTGCATCGAAATTTCTTGACAAATTGGACAGATCTTTCCGATTATAGGTTCCATTAGCATAGTCACATCATTGGACTGACTGAAAGCAATATGTATCAGTTTTATGTTATTGTATTTATATATTTTTCATTTATTTATTCGTTTATATATGTACATGTTTATTTATCTATTAATTTACTTATTTGTTTAGTTATTCATTCATTTATTTATTTATTTATCTATTGATTTCTTTGTTCCTTATTTATTTTATTTATTTCTTCATTCATTGACCTGTTCATCAGTGTGCTGTTCTGCGTTTGAAACTTAGTAACAACAAGTGAAGACTACAATTAATTTCATCATAAGCAATTAAGACCGGTCAATGTATCACGATTAAAACATTCATTCAAAGCTTTTTGTTGCAGAAAGAACACACACACACACACACACACACACACACACACACACACGCGTGCGTGCGTGCGTGCGTGCGTGCGTGCGTGCGTGCGTGCGTGCGTGCGTGCGTGCGTGTGTGTGTGTGTGATATAACGATTTCAGTAAACGTAGAAAGGAAAAGAGCCAGATTCAAAGTATTTTTACACTTTAGAGAAGAAAAAAAAATGAAAAAGAAAGAAAGAATGAACAGCCTGTTTCCAATTTCAATTAATTTTCCCCCCTCTTTCGTAGTATGATTTTGTACTTCTTTTATGCGTGTATCTACTGATTCTCAATGTCTTTGGTGTGTTGTATTTCATATTGTATTTGTGGATTTGATATTCAGCTATTGTACATATGTAAGAAAATGTACTGTGCACTTTTGACAGTGAAAGACCTGGTGAGAATGTGTGTAAATAAGTACTGTTTTGACACGTGCACAGTTCATTTAGTTTTGTTAAATCTGCTTGTTTATTCTGATTGCAATTATCATCATTATTCTTGTGACTGATTGTCATTAACATTCTTGTCATTGATGTTGTGTTTTTCATTTAGGTATTATTATTACTATTATATATTATTAGTATTATTATAACTATATACGTCTTGTTATCATTAGTTCTAGCATTTGTCCATTACTTTTATTATCATCATCGTCGTCGCCGTCATCGTCATTATTATTATTACTACTACTATTATGATTATCATTATATTTATTATTATTATTGTTATAGTTATTAGTATTATTATTATTATCATTATCATTATGCCTTCTATACATAATTTCTAACACATCGTATTATATATTTTGTTTCGTAAAATCATGTATAAGAATGACACATTTGGTCCCATTTCCAGCCCTTAGATGTACCTGTTACGAAAATGAGAGAACAGGTCAACCTGTAGTTTACGTCCAGCGTTTGTGTTTGTATTGCTGTGCGACATCAGAATTGTGCTCGACCATCTTCAGTTTATTTTGCATGAAACGGTCGTGTTTGGGGGAGGTAACTTTGACACATCGTGTGTGCGTGTGTGTATATATCATCATTATGAGCCATGCCAATAAATCAATGAGTAACGATTTTCAGAGAAAAGAGTTTGTGTTTGTGTGTGGTGAAAACAGACATACTTGCTGATATTCTTCTTCTTTTTATTGTTGTTGTTGTTGTTGTTGTTGTTATCTTCGCCTTGGAGATCAAGACCGAATGTAGACTTTCTGGACTGCCAAACGAACTGCGCAAGTAAGTTATGTTTTTACTTGCATTCATTTTGTTTGATTGTTTGTCTGTCTGTCAACAAACTTACGCATCATGACTTACACTCACTACATCATTTTTTCTTTTTCGTTTTTGTTTTTTCTTCCCTACGACGCCTGATGGAAGGAATATGGCCGGAGAAACAAACCCATTACCTTTTGGTGTCAGTCGACGGGGCAATTTCGAACCAAACAGCGAATTTACGATCCGTTCAGCAGGATGATCATAATTTTTCCATTAAGAAAGCAAAATGTAAGAAATACCTTTTTATCGTACAATAACATAACTGTCTTCATCTGCATCTCTTCTTCTTCTTCTTCTTCTTCTTCTCCCTTAACTCCGGGTGGAATCACTGGATCACAGCACCGAAGACAGTTAGTTCACCTGGTTCCTTAGTGCTGGCAGTTGTGTGCCAAGACCAGGTTGCTTTCACGTGTTTTCCCTGTCCACTCTGGAATATTGCCAACGCGTTGTGGTGTTGTTGTTTTTTTTACTCTCTTCATTGTTCCCCTCCCTCTCCTTCCTTCAACAGTTTCCCTGAAGGATGGTTAAAGCAAGGCCAGTGGATCTGGTTACATGGCCTCACCAACGTAGTTCTGCTGACTGATGTCAACGGAACTTCGTGTGGTACTGCCTGCTAGCCTGATGGATTGACGCACTTGTTTCTTGGTGACATGATCAGCGTATCTGGTGTACGGTATCTTGTGGTAACACTGCATTTCCTGATCCGCTGAGAGGACCGCGTTTTGCATACATCAGTCAGTCATTCCCTTGACCGCTGGGGTCGTTGGGGGGACGTGATGAGGCAGCCGCCGTTTCTCTCCAGGCTCTTCTGTTGGTGGCTGTCTTGAGGAGATCTGGCATGGGCATTTTGGTCCAGTCCTTTATGTTGTCGGACCAGCTCTTTCTCTGCCGTCCTCGTCTGCGCCCTCCTTCAACGGTACCTTGAAGGATGGTTTTGGAGAGGGTGTTGTGACGAATGACGTGGCCAAACCATGCCATCTTCCGTCGTTTGACGGTTGCCAGAGGTACTACTACTTGCATACATACAAGAAGATTATATTATGCTAATGCAGTCCGGAGCCTGGTCTTGAGTTTCATATAGATGTTCTTGCCCTTCCATACAGGTGGTAATATGGACAGTGCTTGTTGCCGCCCTTTGCTGCCCTTGGGATGATTCCTGGTTTGAATCATTCAACGCTAATGATGAATCCCAGGTCAGTGAATCATTGAACAGATCCTAGTCTCCCACCAAGTACAGTTATATCAGTGTTGAGGTTGTTGTTGTGACTAGCCATCCGTGTGGTCTTCTCGGTGCTAATCTTCATGCCATAGTTTGTTCATACTTCATCCGTTCGTCCAACAAGCCTGGCCAGCTCCTGTTTGGCACCTGCCAGACCATCAGTGTCATCTATATCTGCGAATAGAAGGTTTGTGATGGTTCTTGCTCCAAGGTTGACTGTGCTGACAAAATCTTCATTATCCATCAGGGATATGTTGAAAGGTCTGGGAGATGTTATGCGTCCTTGACGAACTCCAACAGTAGAGTTGTGGAACCATTCTTCACCAGCACTGCACTAGGCGTTCTTTAGTACAGTTTGCTGGATGAAGTTGTTGAGCGTCTGCCCGAGGTTACATTTCTTTATTGTAAAACTTTCTAGTGATCTCAATAAAAAATAATGATGACGATGCTGATGATGATGATGATGATGATGATGATGATGGAAATAACAGTGATAATGATATGATCATGATGATCATAATGATGATGATAATAATAACGATAACAACAACAGCAATATGGAAGATTTGTGCAGTGTCTCAACGTAGTTCATAGCGTTCACGCACAAATGAATAAGATCAAACAGCACAAAGGGGAAAAAAGAAATACCTGCTCACACTGACTCGCATAACAAAATCTCTTTGATTTGTACGCGCGCACGCACGCGCGCATGCGCGCGCGCACACACACACACACACACACACACACACACACACCAACATACACGCGCGCACACACACGCACGCACGCACACACACACACACACACACACACACACACACACACACACACACACAACACACACACACACCCACACACACACACACACACACACACACACACACACACACACACACACACACACACAAAAGACAGGCGCCAGGGAAGAATATCTTTCCATAGATGACCTTCACCATAGCCATTCTCCCCTATCCAGCCCCTCCCCACTCTCCTCACGCACAAAGTTCTCCACTCAGGTTTATTGCGGGCTTTGCAACAACATGGAGAACAGACGTGATTTTAGCTGAGATTTTAATGACAACAGCGTTGGGGCTTAACGGACGGGGAAGAATGGAAAGTTATTCCCAATAAGAGGCTTTAAGAGCGAAAAGGCAAGCTTTCCCCGTTTCTTTCAACATATATAATAAATGTTGATGTGTTTTTTTTTATATATCTATTTCAGAAGAAAAAGAAAAGGAGTACATGGGAAATAACTCTTTCAATCCCTTCAAAATATTATCTCCCCTGT
>CM065727.1:59926307-59948807 GCA_033310375.1 Conus canariensis
CAGTGTGCCCGCCTGTCAGAGCACACAATGAGGCGGCACTTGCGGGTGGTGGTGGTGATTGTTCCATACAGGCAGTTCTCATGAATCTATGACGAGTCTGCAGGACGTATCCGTCTGGCAAATTCCTCCTTACTACCAGTCAGTATCCCACTTGCGGTTGCAGACTTGTTTGAAAACAGCTCGAGCGTGCTCTAACTCTATAACAAGGGCTGTTCAGGATGCTGTGGGTCCTCAACTGTCCGACAGCACTAGTCCATAGTAAGAATAATGGGGCTTCGTCACTTCTGTCTTTTATGTGCTTGTCATCACGATTTGTCTTTTTTGGGTTTTTTTTTTTTTGATTGGATTCTTTTTCAGTTTGGGTATGTGCTGAAGCCTTCCCATTGAAATCCGGGTGACAGCCAACTGAGTTGAGGCATGTGCTTTGCAGCCACATTCCGCACATGTGGGCGTTTTACAGCGACCATTCAGCAACATGTGAGACGTTTCACAGCGACCATTCAGCAACATGTCAGACTTTCACAGCGACCATTCAGCAACATGTCAGACGTTTCACAAACGACCATTCCGCAACATGTAGACGTTCACAGCGACCATTCAGCAACATGTAGACGTTTCACAGCGACCATTCCACACGCACACACATTTCTAGACGTTTCACAGCGACCATTCAGCAAATGTCAGACGTTTCACAGCGACCATTCACAACATGAGACGTTTCACAGCGACCATTCACAACATGTCAGACGTTTCACAGCGACCATTCGCAACATGTTAGACGTTTCACAGCGACCTTCAGCAACATGTAGACGTTTCACCACTGCTTCCTTGACAGAGCACGTACGTTAATGAAGATAAGGACTCCAAACGTCGGTGCATGTCAATTTAAGCGTCCGATTACATCGACCACAGGGCACAGTGATATTGGCATGCAGACTGCAGCGTTACAGAAAGCGTTCACACACAACAGCACACAACGCACAGCGTCACAGCGCGCCGCGCGCGCGCGCACACACACAACACACACACATCATCACACCCCACACAACACACTCACACACACACACACAGACCACACACCACACACATGCAACGCACGCATCAGCATGCACCACACACACAACACACACACACACACACACAACGCACACACACAACACAACCACACACACACACATCACACACACACCACACACACACCACACACATCACACACACATTCACAACATGTATAAATACACGCGCGTGTGCTTGCACGTGCAACAACAGCCCACAAGAGACACCCTACAAACACACCCACACACACACACACACACACACACACACACACACACACACACACACACACACACACACACACACATGTACAATACATTTGCGTGCGCATGCACGCGCACAGCACAACACACACACACACACACACACACACAACACACACACACCACCACACACACACACACACACACACACACACACACACACACACCCCAAGATGCCAAATAACTCTTATTCAACCCATAACAGACACGGATCTGGATGGTAGGAAAGTGCTGACAAAAGATGAAGAAGGAAGGGAGGAGAGAGAAGAGGGAAGAGGAAGGGGGGAAGGGGAAGAAAGGGAGGAGGGTGCCCTTATCGGAGAAAAGCTAAGTGGTGAGCCGGGTTTTAACACATTTTACATACATATCTACGATGCCCACCTCTGTCTGTCTGTCTGCCTGACTCTCTATTTGTCTGTCTTTCTGTGTCGATCTCTTTCTCTCACTCTCTTTCTTTCTTTCTCTCGCTCTCTCTGTCCCTCCCTCTCTCTCCCTTTCCCTCTCTCTCTCTCTCTCTTTTCCTTCTCTCTCTCTCCTGGAAATTCTGTAAGAAAAGAAAATGATGAAGTCTTTTGTTTCATTTATGTTGTTCTCTTTACATAAGCAGCACATTATTCGAGTGAGAGTGCCAGTACACCACACATTAGAACACTAACAAACCCAGACACTTTGTATCAAGCGCCAAAACACTAAAATCAGCAAAATGTCCATTTATGAGAAAACATACAGACAATGCATGGTGTGTAAGGGATTGATTGGAGAATGAGGGGGAAAAAAATGAAAAAAAAAAAAGAAAAGAAAAAAGAAAAAAAAATAGTAGTGGAAATTGTTTTTTTTTTCCGCTTTTTTTTTTTTTTTTTTTTGGCAGATGAAGAGGACAGTGTGAAGCACCAAAAAATAAAGAGGTGGATTTCGGCCTTAGGGAAAAAAAAAAAAATCACCGCCTTAGGTGCTCCATTGATCCGACAACTGATGCCAAAGGAAAAGAAAGAAAAAAAAAAAAAAAAAAACCCACAACAGAACACACACACACACACACACGCACACGCACCCCACACACACACACACACACACACCACACACACATACGCACGCACGCACGCACACACACACACACACACACACACACACACACACACACACACACACACACACACATGTACAATACACGAGTGTGAAGTCATTTCTTTGATAAATGCCTTCTTCAGACGTCATGAGCAACTCTGAGAAATGTCAGAAACCAAACACAACTCCCCCGATGTGGTCAGTGCAACGGAAATGAACCGAACACTTGGGACGCCAGCCGCTGGGAGACTTCACTGGGCTCCATCCCATTGTTATGGTGCCAGCACAGCAACGACGGCATCACCAACCGGCCGGCCAGCCCTGCTGACCGATCACGTTCAGGTCAACCAGCAGCCGCCGCCACTCCTCGTCAACCCGTCCTCGTCAGTCATCAGCTTCGTCTTCGGTACCAATGTCTCCCAGCAACCCTGCCGTCAAGAGAATTTGTCTGTAGACGTAGTCCAATCTTAAATACAGAAAGACAGACAAACAGAGAGACAGACAGACAGACAGCAGGGCAACAGAGGGCTTGTGAACACCTTTGGGACGGGGGAGTGGGTAAGGGGGGGGGGGGGATGAGCGTCAGTGTGTTGTGTTCAGATTTGTTTTTCCTGCGTACAGAGGCTGATACTCCTGCGGACACTCCCTGTATAGGCAAGCAAGGATTAATCCCATCTACCCAACAAAGGGAGTGGAGTTTTGTGTGTATGGCTGTTTTTTTTTTTCATCCTGCCGTTAAGGCAGCCATACTCCAACTTCGGGGAAGGTGCATGCTATGTGTAACGTGCCATCTATACCAACGGCCAAACTAGCCTTCTCTTCCGAAAGTTGGTGATGGGATTTGACGTGTGTGCAAGATGTTATGGTGCGTTCACACACGGGACCTCGGTTTATAGTCTCATTCGAAGGACTGTATAGGAAATGGAGTCAGAACCAATGTTAACTCCAAGGATAAAATCCCCCTGTACCGAAACGGCCCGGCAGAGATTCGAACCCTCGACCCCAGGATCACCAAGATTACGAGTGAGCTATTCCGGGCCCCGTTGTTTTCAGATGACAACCGATTTGCTCTATGGCGTGGTAATGGCCGAATAGCATGGAGCTGTGGAGGGTGTAAGGTCCATCCTTTTTGTTTGAAGTCGGCTACATTTTTGTAGTGTTCTCAGCGTCGCCTGCTTCATTTAAAGCGGTTCGCTATAAGGGCGGGGTTTTCTGGGAAATTGACGGGGTTCTTTGTTGAACAAGATATTTAAGTTTATTTTTGGTAAATCATAATGAATAAGGAAGACCCCCCCATCCCCCCTCTCTCTCTCTCTCTCTCTCTCTCTCTCTCTCTCTCTCTCTCTCTCTGCACGTACGTGTGTACGTGCGTGCATGCGTGCGTGCGAACGTGCCGCATGTGTGTGTGTGTGTGTGTGTGGTGTGTGTGTGTGTGTGTGTGTGTGTGTGTGTGTGGTGTGTGTGTGTGTGTGTGTGTGTAAGAGAGAGAGAGAGAGAGAAAGAGAGAGAGAGAGACCTAGTATATCCACGTAAAAACAGCCAAACATTCGGAACTGGAAAGTTCAATTAACAATTATTGTTAAGAATCCACACACGAAAGACCATTGTGAATTATGAAGCGATTCCAGAGACCTCCGTAGTTTGGCAAGACGCCAATTAGAACGATCCGAGCGGTGACAGGGCCACCTCCATTGCTGACCTGCTGAGTGACCTCCATTGCTGATCTGTTGGTGACCTCCATTGCTGACTTGTTGGTGACCTCCATTGCTGACCTGTTGGTGACCTCCATTTGCTGACCTGTTGGTGACCTTCACTGATGGCTTGTTGGTGACCTCCGTTGCTGACCTGTTGGTGACCTCCATTGCTGACCTGTTGGTGACTTCCATTGCTGACCTGCTGACCTCCACGATGAAGGGAGAATACTGCCAGGGCCCAGTGACATTCAAAGCCTCGTTCCAGTAGAGCCCAGTCTTGGTTTCAATAGTCCTAAGGCCTAATGGAATCATCTGCTTTTCCAAAAGTGATCCTATTAGCTCCAGTAGCATGGCATCACAGTGCCGGCCCACAGTAGAACCTGGTCTTTACGGACCGCAAACGCAATAGAACCAAGCTCAGTCACATCCATTCTGTTAGGTCCCACTCCCAGTAGAGTCCAGTTCCAACAGGGCCCATTACCAGTGGGGTCTTGTACTGTTAAGGCCCAGCATATTTCCTATTGATGAAGTACATCTGCTCATCGAGAGAGAGAGAGAGAGAGAGAGAGAGAGAGAGAGAGAGAGAGAGAGAGAATGAGTGAGTGAGTGAATGATGGTTAAAAAAAAACGTTGGGAGTGAGTGAGTGAGGGGGGGGGGGTAAGGGAGAGTGAGGATAAGAGAGTGTTACTGTCTCTTTCTCTTCATTGTTTCCAAGTTCCCGGTCGACAGGCTCTCTCTCTCTCTCTCTCTCTCTCTCTCTCTCTCTCTCTCTCTCTCTCTCTCTCTCTCTCTGATACCCATTTATTCGGACTCAAAAGATTTTTTAGGAGTTGAATTACGAACACCCACTGACCGCATAAACGAACAGGTATCCTATTTATTCAAATTCGGCCCTGAAATGTGTTAAGTTATGGTCAAAATTAACAAGGATGCATGAGAGTAGATTATCATATGGGGCCGGTCGCATGTTGTGTGATAGCGACAAAGGAAACGGTGTCTCAGATCTTTGTAATTTGTATCTAAACGGATTCGTTTAAGTCTGGATAAATCAAAGCGTTAATGCGACAAGTGATTTTCTCAGAATGTTTACAGATAGACTGGTTTTGGCCGGAATAGAATTTTCATGTGAATTACAGCGAAAGACTTTTTTTTTGCGCCGTGCCTAATGTACCTACTCCTAAATCCGGACAGGCAGTTTAAGTATACATGGACTAGCTTCAGGTTTGGTATTTTTTGAAATTGCAAAGTGTTTTTACCGTCATCGATTTCATATCGAGGCAGATTTAAAGTGCACACTTTGCAGATAGGACACAGAACATGGAGTGCCTTTTGCGTTGTGCACACATTAAGAGCTCAGTATTTACCGTTCAAATCTTTACAAATACCAAAGTCCGTTTAGATTAGCACTTCCTCGGGCACTGTGCTGAGGGGCAACTTGTGTAAAAGTTTTTAAGGAACATGTAGGGTCAGTTGTTCAGTTTATTTAGTCAAGGCTTTTCAGCCGCGGTTCTTTCTTTCACTGTGAAATACTTTTCCGAATGGGTGTCGGTTACACATGCTTGCAGTTCCTTGAGTGCCACGTGGGTTGTAATTCACTTGCATCCCTTTAGTGCGCCTGTGAACTAACCATGAATACATTGTCCCTCTCTCTCTCTCTCTCTCTCTCTCTCTCTCTCTCTCTCTCTCTCTCTCTCTCTCTCTCTCCTCTCTCTCTCTGGTCAAAAATGGACCAGATGTAGGCCATCCGTACTGGGCTCAAATTGGACCTTGTCCTGTTCGTACTGGACCTACGAGTATGGGGTCCCAGTTGAATTGAGCTCTAAATGGTTCCAGACCCATCTGCAATTCTGCCCGAATGGTTCTGGGTCCTAATGACACTGGGCCGCATTGGAACGGATAGACTGGACCCTTATGGTGCGATCCACTGAAGGGAAAGCGAAGCTGTATCAGCTCTAAAAAGATCCTTACCCGGCCACAAGTCGCCGTGATCGAGTGATTAGAATGCACGAATGGTTTCCTGGTTCGAATCCCCCCCCCCCGTCCCCCTCCCCAAACACACACACACACACACACACACACACACACACACACACACACACACATCAGACACACACACACACACACACACACACACACATAAACTCGTTCTCGCCCACTCACACACACACACACACACACACACACACACACACACACACACACACACACACACACACACACACATATTACACACTCGCGCGCGCGCGCTCGCACACACACACACACACACACACACACACACACACACACACACACACACACACACTCAACACACACACACACACACACACACACACACACACACACACACACACACACACACACACACACATAAACTCGTTCTCGCCCACTCACACACACACACACACACACACACACACACACACACACACACACACCACACACACACACACACATATATATACACACTCGCGCGCGCGCGCTCGCACACACACACACACACACACACACACACACACACACACACACACATATATATATATATATATATATATATATATATATATAGATAGATAGATAGATAGATAGATAGATAGATAGATAGATAGATAGATATACACACACGCTTACACACACACACACACACACACACACACACACACACACACACACACACACACACACACACATTTCTATGCTTCTTTAACAGTGAAAGAAATGAGGGTAATCGAGCGCAGTTCTTTAAAGTCTACACGAAGTCACGCCGTCAGGTGTATGGCAGCTGGTAAGTACTTGAACTGTTGTGTGTAAGCTGTGCACATCTAGTTATTTCTTTCCTTGCCAAGCTTGACTGGTTTTTGTTGGTTTTCTTTTTTTTTTTTTTCTTTTTTTTACTATTGTGCGTGGTCTAGAAAAGGTGCATTTTGTAGAGGTGATTTTACTACTGGACGTGGTCAAAACAAGTTGCATTGTTGTAGAGGTGAGTTTAAACGTTCTGTCGGCTAGAAGCCCTTAAGACCATTGTGTCCCAGACCGAAGTTTTGTAGTCTGGGCCGCAGGATGTCTAGTCGTTGGCGGGAGTCCTGGACTTAGTTCCGGACGGGGGATGTTCAGTCTTGTTCTGGTTTTCGTCCCAGACTGGAGTCTGGGTTCTCTTCTTTCGTCCTGCTGAACTGGTGTCCAGCACTTGATTCTGAATCCGTGTGAACTGGTGTCCACATTGTGGTGTTGGTCAGTCGTCTGTGGGTGTCGGTGTTCTTCGCTTCCTCTCTCCCCTTCCCGTCACGGCCTGTTTCCAGGGCTAAGAGGCGACCTCGTTCATGTTCGATGTGGCCATGTTCCTATGCCGATTGAGGGGGCAGGACGGACGTCACTGGAACGCTGCACGATTGGCGTAAATGATCCATATTGACTACAGCCGAGTGGGTAATAATTCAGCCCAACCCCAAGAGCGATGTCCACGATGCCAACCCGAAAACTTGGGTTTGCAAGACCACGGTTATCGCAGTCAGCGCTCCATCGTCGACAGCCCCCACATCTCTAGGAGCCGTTCCCTGGCGACACAGGCTGGACCCGCCGTTCCCCATAGTGGCTGGAAGGTTGACTGCGCCGCCTGATGTTGACCTCGCACATCAACGTCCCTCGGCACTCCCTGCTATTGCACCTACCAGTCAGTGATTTTTTTCTGCGTACTCAGGCTGATACTCCTGCGGACACTCCCTGTATAGACAGGTAAGGATTAATCCCATCTGCCCAACAAATGGAGTGGAGTTTTGTGTGGATGACCGTTTTTTTTTTACCCCGCCATTAAGACAGCCATACTCCAACTTCAGGGACGGCGCATGCTATGTATAACGTGTCATCCATACTAACAGCCAAACTGGCCTTCTCTTCCGAAAGGTGGTGATAGGATTTTACGTGTGTGCAAGATGTTATGCGTGTGTTAACACACGGAACCTCGATTTATAGTCTCATTAATGGAGTCAGAACCAATGTTAACTCCGCAGGAAAAATCCACCTGTACCGAAACGGCCCGGCGGAGATTCGAACCCGCAAGCCCAGGATCACCAAGATTACGAGTCCGGCGCTCTACCGCTGAGCTTTTCCGCCCGCCCCCTCTCCCCCCCCCCCTCCCCCCACCACGGTGAGTGACTGTGTCAAGCCAAGTCAGTCTACTTGTTTATGTGTAGCCCAGCCGCATCAGGGTTGCCATCGAGCTAAAAACAATATTGTATGAAAATGCCAAGACTTAACTTTTAAAGCCAGTCAAGCCAACGATTGAAAAGGCTGATCTATTTTGACACCTCTCACAGAGAGCCATGTGTGGTCGGATGGATTCACAATGAATCCTAAAACTTAAAACTAACTTCTGGTTGACATGCGGACAGTGGCGAACAATGTTTATACGTTTGTGTGTGTGTGGTTTGTTTTTCAGTTTCAAGAACTGGACGTTTTTCTTTTAATCTAACCCTAATATATAATGCTTACATAGTTCTAACTTTAATTACTTTCCATGTTGATGTAGCTCTCATGCTCAGCTGGACTATTAACCACGTGACTTAGTCTTCAGCTCTTGGATAGTCCAAATCCCCCGAAGTCGGAGTGTGGCTGCCCACGTGGCAGGGTAATCAAAAACGGTCACACACGTAATGTTCTCATCCCCAGCTGATGCATTTGTACCATAGTGTTCAAGTACTTCGGCTGTTTGGATGATGCCTGGAGTCTTTTAGCCAGGGTACGACAACAACAACAACAACAACAACAACAACAACAGCTCTTGGATAGTTACAGTAAAAAAAAAAAACACCACACGCAAAAACAGTTCTTTAGCGGCAGAGCTGGAGGCCCCTTATAGGCTGGACCAAGATGGCATGTTTCCACCTTCCTCGTTGGGGGAATCCCTCTCCCCCTATAGACTCTCCCCTCTCATGTACTGATCCGGCCCTGACTGATGTCCGCTACACAAAATGAAAAGCAGTCTTTTCATAAAATAAAACTGTCTCTCTGTCGCTTTGTCTGTCTGTCTGACACACACACACACACACACACACACACACACACACACACACACACACACACACACACACACACACACAATTCAATTCAATTCAATTCAATTCAATTCAAATTTAATCCTTTGACCCCTGTTGGGGCATGGAGGATACAAATGTAACAAAGAGAAATACGAAACTCACTCAGAACAATGTGTGAACATAGTTGCGAAATGCTGAATTCTGGTGAACTGTAATGATCTCATTAAACAATCTTCCCATTTTTTAGAAACTTACTAATATTCAAACAAATGCGTCTTCCTTTTTGAAATAAATTACAAAAGTTGAAAACAGACTTTGGTTTTAGATATTTTTTAGGGATGAATTTTTCACGAAGTTCATTATATTTTGGACATTCCATGATGCAATGAAATTCATCTCCAATTTCACCCATTTCACATTACGACAAATACGCAATTCTTTTGGAACATTATAGTGTCTTCCAATTTCAATTTGCAATTTATGGTTACTACATCTAAATTTAAATAAAGATATAACATAAATATCTGGTAAGGTAGAAATATAATGTTCTTTTCCAAAGACAGTCTTTACACTTTTATAGAATGCACACTTGTTGCTGTTTTCAAGAGAACTGCGCCAATCACGAGCATAATTATTTTGCAACTCCTTTTTAACACACTTACATAAGTTACTTCTGGTTGTGAATGAATGAGATTCCCAAACACAATCAAAACCAGTTTCAAATAAAATGCTTTTAACATAACTAAGCCATGGTGAAACGAAAATTCCTTTTGTATATAGTTCATGTAAGATATTATATACTTTGTTTGAATACTTCTTAGAATCAGGAACAACTAAGTTAGCCCAGAACCTTATCATTCTCACTTTAATCAGTACAGATAAAGGATAGATTCCGGTTTCACCATAAATCATTGAAGTCATTGTAGTTTTATTTAATCTAAATAAATACTTTAATACAGCCTGAGAGAGAAGGCTATCAGGTCAAAGTCCTCACTGCAGAAATTGGAGCTAGGGTTTGTAGAACGTCTGCATACAGCCTCATGAAACAGCTCTCAGTTGCAGGGAAGGAAAAAACCAGAGCCCTGAAAGCAATGGCAAAGCGGCAGAGAGGTGTTCAAGCTGGATCTGGTCAAGAGGAACAAAAGTGAACTTCATAAGGCTTAATTTCCCTACAAATATCAGGTGTCCCTGTGGCTCAGTGGTTAAAGCGCGAGTCATTAAGTGGAAAATGAGCATGTCCAGAGGGTCATGGGTTCGAATCCAGCCATGGCTCGTCCCAAGATGGAAAAAAAGGGCAGCAGAGGACATCCGGAGTCATGAACCGGGTGTGGCCCAACCCCCCTAGAGTGTCAGGAGATAAGGCCGAAACACTTGCTTGAAGGGGGCTTCTCTTCTGAGGACTCTCTGCTGCCACGCTCTCCACGAGTTTCTTTCTACTTTAAAAAACGTAACTGTAACTTTTCTAATATATCAACATTTTCATAACCCCAAATTTCACAACCATACAACAGCACAGGTACAACTATGGAATAAAATAATTGTATGCAAACATCAATTGGCAATTTCTGTTTTCTTGCAGTTTGTAATAATGAAAACATTGCCTTGAAAGCCTGATTATAAGCACATTTTTTTGCTTTGTAAAAAGAAGCTGTTTTGCTGAACTCGATGCCTAAGTATTTCATTGAATTAAGAACCTCTATTTTTTCATTCCCAAAGAAAAAAATTTCACGCATACTATTTCGACCATGAAAGACAACTATTTTTGTTTTCTTTGGATTTACTTCTAACTGCCTTTGCGTGCAATATATATGAAAGGCATTAAGTTCTATTTGCAAAGCTGATTTAGAATTTGCCAATAAAATTGTATCATCAGCATATAACAATACAAGCAATTTAATAAACTGTGCAAGTTTCAACTCTTGCGTTAAATCATATTCTAAAGTAGAACAGTTATTGTCAATAAGGAACTGTTGTAGATCATTCAAAAATAATGAAAACAATAAGGGTGAAAGGTTTTCTGCCAAAGAACTCTGATTTGGCAGTTTTAGGGGAAAATGTGAAGAAACAAAGGATAACACACACACACACACACACACACACACACACACACACACACACACACACACACACACACACATTTTCTCTATTCTCTCTGTCTAACCGTCTCTCTCTCTCTCTCTCTCTCCTCTCTCTCTCTCTCTCTCTCTCTCTAAGCTGATTCAATTAAAAAAATTGCAAGGAAGAGGGGAAAAAAAAAGAGAAATACAAATAACCGACATTGATTAAATCAAGTGAAATGCGGCTGGTTCCTGACAATTCTTTTGCAATGAACCCAAACCAAACCGAACAAAACCGAACAAAACAAACATAAAACGAATGAAAGAAAAGCCACTCTACCCACTCCCACTCCCTCCACCTTCGACCACCTCTGCCTCCTCTCCTTACACAGTTTCAGAAGCAAACGCGGAATGTATTCATTCCGTTGCTTCGCAGAACAAATTTTATCTCCATTCTGACAGAACCCACTTTTTCGTTTGTTTCTTGTGAGGGTTTTCTCACAGAAATTGCGACATGTCTCAGCAAGCTTAAAGTTTCTGTCTTGGTCGCCCCGAGATTGATGAGGAAGAAGAAAAGCTGGCGTGCACTGTAGTGACACACTGCACGTGGAAAACGTGCAGAATATCTCTTACGTTCCAGTATTTTCAGCCGAAGCATGAACATAACACCCAAACTGTCGTGTTGTGGTGAAATCGCCGAATGTTATCCTTTGTTTCTTCACATTTTCGCCTAAACATGTGAAGCGGGAGAGACATTTATTGGGAGAGAGAGAGAGAGAGAGAGAGAGAGAGAGGATGGGGTGGGGTGGGTGAGGGTGGGAGGGGGAGGCAGCAAGCAAAGCCCAATCGTTGAGTCAATAGCGGATTCAAAACAGTTCAATGGACTCCATTGGAATCGAGATGTCCCAGACCAAAAGGCTTGTCCATGAGCGCCTGGTTTGCAAAGTTAACAACATTCGTCAACATACTCATTGTTCTGAGTAAGCATGCCAGAATTACCGAGCACAAGCAATTTAACAGGAAGTTGGAAGCGGTATTAAAGGAAAAGGCATGCGAGATTTTAGTGTTGCGTTCCTATACTATCATAAACATAATGATATCTACGGGAGTGGAGAGAGAGAGAGAGAGAGAGAGAGAGAGAGAGAGAGAGAGAGAGAGAGAGAGAGAGAGAGAGGTGGTGAAATTCGGCTTGCGCATGCTCACTCCGGTGTTTGCGTTGTTTTCGTGAAATCCCCATTTACAATGTTCACACGCACACACACACACACGCACACGCACACGCTCACTCACTCACTCACATATTGAAGGGTTACAAATATCCTTTGGACATTTGTTTTCTCTGTCTGCCTGTCTGCCTGTCTGTCTGTCTATCAGTCTCCCCTTCTCTCTCTCTCTCTCTCTCTCTCTCTCTCTCTCTCTCTCTCTCTCTCTCTCTCTCATACGCACGCACACACACGCCCACCTACGCGAGCGCTCAGGCATATACATGTATCTATTACATACAGTTAGGTGCATATTAAAACATGCACACAATTATTCATTGTGTTTAGGCAAATGATTGCATCAACGACGCGAGTGAAGCACACACACACACACACACACACACACACACACACACACACACACACACACACACACACACAACAAGAGAGAGAGAGAGAGAGAGGAGAGAGAGAGAGAGAGAATCTGATTCAATTTTAGGGAAGAAGGAAAGTCTATGACCGGTTCAACTGGGCAAAATTCCCTCCGTTCCTGATACAAATATTTTGACAAACAATCTATCAGTGGATCACAAGAAAAAAAAGAAAACGTTTTCTAAAATACGAGAATAACTCACAAAAAGCAAAATTAATCCTAGAATGTGAGAAACTTGAATAGAAAATAAAATGAAATGTGACTACAAAAATCGTTCCAATCCATCTAACCGTATCTTTTCGCGGAAGAAAAGCAAGGGCAAAGAAACAAAGAAGCAAACACACATGCACAAAGACGCAAATAAACGGAGACAAAGAAAACAACCCCCATTCACATTCACCTAGCCCATTTTTTTTTTCTCCAACACCCTTCTGCCTAAAACTTGATAGATAATGAAATTCTCCAGCCGAAGTGTTTTCACACAGGTGCCTTTTTTGTTTATAGTTTATTCTGCTTCTCCAGGCAGAAAAGAAAGACGAAAAAGCCTGTATGTATTCAAATCACATGAACATTGTTGAAAGGAATGTCCTCACGCATCCCGTGTTCAGCCGACGAACGGATTCAAAGCTATCGAAGCAGGAATTTCCCTGGCGAACCATCGGCAAGGGTTTGGTGTGTGTGTGTGTGTGTGTGTGTGTGTGTGTGTGTGTGTGTGCGTGCGTGCGTGCGTGGTGTGTGTGTGCGTGCTGTGCGTGGTGCGTGTGTGTGTGGTGGTGTGCGTGCGTGCGTGCATGCGTGCGTGTGTGTGTGTGTTGTGTAAGGACGTTTGTGTATTTATCTGTGACTTAACTCGGAAACAGGTGGGACCCATGTCCCCACACCTTCCCCTCACCAGTCCTAGCCCTTCCTCCCACAGTCACTTCACAAGTCAGGAGAGCAATTCCTCCGCCAAGAAAGCTGCTTTGTCAGCAGCCGGATTAGCTCAGTGGTAGAGCGCCGGACTCGTAATCTTGGTGATCCTGGGGTTGCGGATTCGAATCTCCGCCGGGCCGTTTCGGTACAGTAGGATTTTTCCTGCGAAGATAACATTGGTTCTGATTCCACTTCCCATACAGTCCTTCGCATGAGACTATAAACTGAGGTTGGGTGTGTAAACGCACGCATAACATAAATCCAATCACCAACTTTCGGAGGAGAGGGCCAGTTTAGCGTGGATGACACGTTACACATAGCATGCACCTTCCCCAAAGTTGGAGTGTGGCTGCCTTAATGGCGGGATAAAAACAGACAAAACTCCACTCCGTTTGTTGGGTACATGGGATTAATTCTTGCCTGTCTACACAGGGAGTGTCCGCAGGAGTATCAGCCTGCGTATGCAGAAGAAAAAGAAGAAACAGCGTCTGTCGGTGTGTCTGTTTGCGAGATTGTGCAGAATTTCGTGAAGCAATTTTATTTGAAACTTGGCAAGAAAGAAGAAATGTGATAAAACAACGAATCCCTGTGGTGCAGATTTGGGTGACCAGGCGATGCAGGATCCGTGCTACTCGATAACGCAAAACCTACTGTCCCCACTGTGACCAAACCTATAACGCAAAACCTACTGCCCCCAGTGTGACCAAACCTATAACGCTAAACCTACTGCCCCCACTGTGACCAAACCTGCTGGGAAGATGGATAGTGGTCCAACGACAAACACCTCACATTTGTGTGCGGGAAAACACAGTGCAAATATCACCCCAGATTTCGTAAATGCTTATAGGACCACAAAGCCCAACACAGACCAGGAGAAAAGGTCGGTTCTCCTGAAACGCTTCACAGAACAGAATGGTCCGAGAAAATTGATAGAAAGGAAAGGAAACGATATGTGACGATGTCAGAACCGTATTGATGATGCATGTACATCACCTAACCGTGATGAAACAGTGACAATACATTAAAGATGGTGCTCCAGGTCCAGAAAAAGTACCTATCCAGACAACTCTCCGAAGAAGACAGAGCCCATAGTTTCGAGCACAAGCATTGAGCGGATAGTACTTTAAAAATAAGTGTGATAGACTCCGTTCCATTAAGACGTCCGTGAACGACAGATACAGATACGTCACTAAGAAAATGTTTCATCTATGAGCGCTTTGTTCGTAATGTCAACAATGTTCAACAACAAAACTATTGTCTGACGTCAGCACAGATAGATGTGTTTAAGAAAAACGTGGCTTGCATTTCTTCTCTTTCATTTGCCCACTCAAACTCATGCACGTGTTGATTTTATCTTTGGAAGGACGATAGGGTGTGAAAACTTATGAATGACATCCACTCCAAGACGATGATGATGATGATGATGATGATGAAGAGAGAGAGAGAGAGAGAGAGAGAGAGAGAGAGAGAGAGATAGTACAATGAGACGCAAAGAAAACACGTCAACATGTAATAAGACTTGAAGGTTTATTTGAATAAAGCAAATTACCCTTCTTGCTCTGACAGGATTTGCGGCTGCACGTGAAACTCGGAGGATAAAAAGGCCTCCCATTACGTGTGTTACGTGTCAAATTTAACGAGGGTGTTGATGCAGCATCCGAAACTGATCTTTATTCATTCTGTTTCTTTTTTACGTGGAAAAACGTGAATTAGAAGGGGACCGTTATATAGAACAGTGAAGCAAGCACGTGGAACAAGAGGGGAAACAGTGAATGTTTCTCACCAGTGTCTTCTCCCTCAAGACGGCCGTGTGCAATTCAAATGTAATTCTCATGCCAAAAGAAAGAACTGTCTCCATCTCTAACTACACAGCCCTAATGCTCTTCGTCCCTCTCCCCATAACAAAGTCCATCATTAAAGAGTGCGCTTTTGTTTTCGTGCGGGTGTTTAGAGGTCGTTCAGCAAGGTTCACTAGGTTACAATGTGCACAACACAACATGTTTGTATATCACGTGCGAGCGGGTTCCATTTTAATTTCAGCATCCTCACATCCATATCGTGTGCTGGAAGGGCCCTGTGGTTTTCTCATAAGTTGACAACGTGGACCTCGAATACCATGAGCCTCCGCAGTAAACTGAAGTTTGTGAGTTCGCCAATTTGCTTGAATCAGGATATGTACGTTGCTGAAACCTTCCTAAGTTATAACAGCAACCTATCTCGGTCGAACATTTTCGCGTTTCGTTTGCGTGTCAGTGTGTGTTTAGGATCAAATAAAAAATGCGTAAATATCCAAAGAGTTGAAATACCACTAGTTCCGCTCTTGTTGTTCGTCCGAATACAGAACAGTTCACCGTAGCTCTCCCTACTCTGATCTCTAGTATATGCCTATGGTTGACAAACTGCAAGATGCACGTGCGTGAGGTAATTTTACTTTGCTGAATTCGTTGTTTTGATCCTGAAAAAAAAAAAACAACCAAAACCGTACTGCGTGGTTATCATTACAAAAAAAATAACTGACTGCAAGTCGTGCTCACTCTTGTGTGTGGGTATGAAATCAGATGACCTAGGGCTCAAAGTAATTGTAGAAGAAGTGTTCTGAAAAACGCCATGTCTTTCTCCGGAATGACGCGCTTACACCGTTTGGTCGTCTTCACGCCTGTCAGAGTCAATATCAGCTCGCTGTCTTACCATGGCGCCAAGCAGTATTGAGAAACTTGGGAACAGATTGCAACTGATTCACTTTATCAGGATGACCGAGGGTTACAGGCCAAGCTCAGAGATGCTTTTTTCTCAGCAGAACAGTGCACGACCACGCGTGGCACGTTGTCCCTGCACAGTTCACGGTTAACAAACATGAACGCCTTCCCATTGCCCTGGAGGTCTCCTGACCTTAATTCCACAGAACATTTGTGAGATGTTTTGGACAAACGCGTCAGACATAGGATTAACGCCACTGCAGGACTGCGGGACCTTGTAGCTGCCCTTACAGCAAAGTGGGCAGCCATTCTAGTCGATGCCGCCCTACATCTCAGCCACTCATGGATGCCGGAAGGCGGCCCCCATACGCTATTTAACGGTGAGAGAGAACGAGAGAGAGAGAGAGAGAGAGAGAAAGAACACACGCGTGGGTCCGTGTGTGTGTAATATACATATAACTCGTGTGTGTGTGTGTGTGTGTGTGTGTGTGTGTGTGTGTGTGTGTGTTTGTGTGTGTGTGTGTGTGTGTGTGTGTGTGTGTGTGTGTGTGTGTGTGTGTGTGTGTGTGTGTGTGTGTGTGTGTGTGATATAATATGTGCGTGCGCACGCACACATTTGTGTATGTGTTAGGTATGTGTGTGTGTGCGTGCGTGCGTGCGTGCGTGTGTGTGTGTGTGTGTGTGTGTGTGTGTGTGTGTGTGTGTGTGTGTGTGTGTGTGTGATCTCCAAAACTTTAAAGCAGAATAAATGGATCCAAATATACTAAATGTTTAGTTCAAAGACTCTCTGTTCTCTGTCTCTGTCTCTCTCTCTCTCTCTCTCTCTCACTCTCTCTCCTCTCTCCTCTCTCTCTCTCTCTCTCTCTCTCTCTCGTTTGCTTGCTCGCTCGCTTGCTCTTTGTGTGTGTCTTTTTTCTTTTTTCTTTTTTTTTTTAAAACTTTGTGTGTGTCTTTGTCTGTCTCTGTTTCTCTCTGTCACTCTGTCTGTCTGTCTGCCTGTTCACACACACACACACACACACACACACACACACACACACACACACACACACACACACATACACACACAGAGTGTTTTTTTTCAGCTTCATTATTAATATTGCAGATCACAGAGAGGAAATCAAATGAGGACAGACAGTTTTGATTTTGATGTTGGAATCACAAATAGCCGGATGTCCACAGGGAATGTTGTGTGTGTGTGTGTGGGGGGGGGGGGGGGGGGGGGGGGCTTGGTGGTGAACGAAGAACCCCTCCCCTCCACTCCACTCCCTACCCTAGCACCTCCTCCTCCTCCTGCCCTGTTTCGTGGTGGATGTGGTCAGTGCGGAGAAGAAATGGACTGAGTTACGTCTCTTGATATGAAGTCGGCGCACGTAAAATCACCTCTCAGAGAGCAGAAATTGGCATTTGGTCTTCTGTGATTCTTGGGAACAAAGAGATAGTGGTTTTTAATCCCTGCGCCCATGTTCAATACCGTTCTATTTTTTCGCTTTTTTTCTATTTTGTTCCACGTGAGAGTAGTGGTGTGTGGAAAAAGGGGGTGGGGGAGGGGGTGGGGGTGGGGTTTGAGGGGGGAGGGGGAACAGGGTGTGTACGGACTGAGTGAAGCCGTAAAAAGTAGGAAGGCACTGGGATGGCGTGCTTCCCAGTCAGTAAGTCAATCTGTCAATCTATCAGTCAGTCAATCAGTCGGTCAGTCAGTCAGAGTCAGTCTGTCTGCTGTCTGTCAGTCAGTCAGTCAGTCGTCTGTCTGTCTGTCTGTCAGCCTGTCAGTCAGTCAGTCATCATCTAGTCGTCGTCAGTCTGTCTCATCAGTCAGTCAATCTGTCACATTAGTTCAGTCATCAGTCAGCCAGTCAATCTGTCAGCAGTCAGTCAGTCAGTACAGGCAGGCAGGCAGTGTGTCAGGCAGCTGTCAAGCAGTCAGTCAGTCAGCCAATCAGGCAGGCAGGCAGGCAGGCAAGGCAGGCAGGCAGGGCAGGCAGTGTGTCAGGCAGCTGTCAATCAGTCAGTCAGTCAACCAATCAGTCAGTCAGTCAGGCAGTCAGGCAGTCAGGCAGACAGTGTGTCAGGCAGCCGTCAATCAGTCAATCAGTCAGCCAATCAGTCAGTCAGTGAGGCAGACAGTGTGTCAATCAGTCAGTCAATCAGTCTGGCGACCTCAGTCGGATGTTCATGAGCTGCTTTCTGCAACCATATCTGTTTTCCATCGCTGGGGGCAGGAATTCTCTCCGAGGTACATTGCTGTGTGTCTCCACAAGGTCTGTAAGTGTGCGTGGTGGTCTGCCTCTCGGTCTGTCTCCCACAGAGTAAGTTTGTGGATTACTTCCTCTTTACTTCTAGACCCGTGTCCACTGAATCTAAGTCTTCTTTCTGTTGTTGTTATTGTTGTTATTTTTGGAAGGTGTCCATATGGCGTCTCGTTGTTGACACGTTGCTGCCATGTGATGTTCTTCATAACTCTAAGCATCTTGGAATATGCACCGTCTAGTTTGTTTCTTTTTTCACCAGAGCTTCAGTCAACGTCCAAAATGCTGAAGCCGTATAGCAGGAGTGATTCCACTACCACTCTGAAGAATTCCACCCTGATGATTATTGTTCTTTAGGCCTGCTTTCCAAATATTATCAAGTTTTTTTTATAGCGTTATCCAGGCCTTGGCCATGGCGTCGTCTCTATCTATTACAAGATTTTACCGAGGAACCAAGATACAGAAAGTCATCGCCTTGCTTTCGGACACTACCATCAACAGCTTTGATCTCCCTCTTATCATGACTGAACAGCACGTTGTCTGTGTTGGTGCCATTGATGTGCAATCCAATTTGTTTTGCAGCATTTTCAAATCGGTTCAAAGAGTGTTCTTTGGAAACTCGTGAATATCACAGTTTTGTGGGTTTTTTTTTTTTTTAACTCCGAATCAATAGGAAATAGCAATTTACGTACACGAACCCCACTGCAACCAGAGAACGTGAATATTGAATGTCGGTTATGGGGGAAGGGGAGTGGAGGAGGGGTGGGGAGGGGGGGGAGGGGGGGGGAGGAAACAGAGAGAAGGGTGAAACCAGGAACGTTCCATGGGTAGTCTTGTTTAATAGCTGCACACATCAAAGGCGTTTGCAGGGTTTGCCACACGCTTCACTGTTGGTGCAGGGAGGGGAGGAAACATGATCAAATTACTGTAGAGATGAACTGTCCAAATGTCTTTTGAAGTAGTGATGAGAGATGACATGAGAGTGAAAAGGAGGGTGGAGGAGAGGAGGAAGGGGGAAGGAATCATGGTCTCAAGCATGTTGTTTTGTGTGTGTGTGTGTGTGTGTGTGTGTGTGCGTGCGTGCGTGCGTGCGTGCGTGCGTGCGTGCGTGCGTGCTGTGTGTGTGTGTGTGTGTGTGTGTGTGTGTGTATGTGTGTGTGTGTGTGTTGTGTGTGTGTGTGTGTGTGTGTGTGTGTGTGTGTGGTGTTGTCCACTTTTCATGAACGACATACCAAGTGTGTAATACTTAACCGTCAATCTAGGGTCTCTGATGATGATATATTCAGCAAAATCGTTGCTATGGGAACTGAAGAAAAGGGGAAAAGCCTTGAACAGAATTAGAAAAGACATTCTCTAGCTAGGGCGTCTCAACGACGGGAGGAGAAACCTTAGCAGTGACACATTTGTTTCCGACGACAGACCTGTCCAGGACCATTTAAGAGTCTTTGGTCTTTGAGCCGGCGATCACCATCATGACCATCATTGTCCCTGTTGCAGGACGTTGTCGCCTTCGAGGTGACGGACGGATGTGCATGTAGAGAGATCTCCATGGTTACTCCTCCTCGGTCAGGCGCAGCAAGGAAGCTAGAGATGTCGCCAGCTGATTGCTTTAAGGTGGGAGGAAGGGGTGTAGATGGAGCTGGGAGGAAGGGAGGGGGTGGAGTCCAGTGTTCTCTCTGCCTCTGTCTCTTTATATGTCTGTCTCTGTCTCTTTATATGTCTGTCTGTCTGTCTGTCTGTCTGTCTCTTAAACGTTAGTTGCTGCTTTTCTATAAAGAGGTCTTATTATTGCCGCCAACTGGAATACTGTCCCATGACTGCCTAGTTTGCTATCACTTCACGGATTGTGTAAAAAGTGCAAAGAGCTGTTTTTTGAGGTTTGTTTCTTTTCAGGGTAGCAAGGTTTTGGTTTGGTTCATTTGTTTGTTTGTTTGTTTTTCGTGTACAGACACGCCTTGAAAGGACGCATGTGGTCTGCTGGACTATCATTCAACAGAGACTGAAAAAGGTTTGTGGTTTGTCTTTCCTTTGCGTTCCTTTGTTCTGTTGTTGACGGTAAAGAAATGAGTTTTCTTCTTCTTCTTCTTTGCGTCCGGGCCTTGAGATGAATAGTGCCGTTTTTCTCCAGCTGCTGTAGATTGTCGTAGGGCTTCGTCATTAGAGCTGTCTCTGTTGGCCACACCACTTTTCTTGTCTGTTCATGTAATGGGCATTTTTGGAGCACATGCTCCGCGGACTGGTCTTCCTGCCCACGAGGACAGACTGGAGAAGGCACCACCTTGAGTTTTCGGCACAAGTGACTGTTAAGTCTGTTGTGTCGGGTGCAGAGCATCTTTTTTCTGGCGTGTAAGGAGGGAAAAAAAGGGAAAAATATTCCCGTAACCCAAGTCATAGCTGGGGAGAGAGGTGTCAGTGGGGCTTTATTTCCTTTGAGGTAGGCATGGTGTGCCTTTGGGCTGTGCCCATCTCCTTTCCCTTCTTGCTTTACCAGTCCCTCATTCCTGAAGAGGCCCTGGTACCCGTTGACCGCTGGGTGGTAGTCTGGGGTGGAGTGTTTTAAACGAGGGCACGAGTCTTGTAACATCATGTTTTATCGGCACTTTCTGAAGGGAGGTTTCCAAAATCTTCGCTGTTCCGTTCCCGTCCCCTTCTACTAGTATTCCCTTCTCTCCGGATATCCCATAAGTTTAAAAGTTTCTTTGTATTTATCATTATCATTATTATTATTATTATCAGTATTATTGTTGTTATTATCATTACTATTATTACTATTATTCTTATCTTCATTATTATATCAGTATTGTTACTATTATTACTTTAAAAAAAATACTTATATAGCGCCTATTCTCGACTGGAGACCAAGCTGTAAGCGCTTTACAATCCACACTCGTTTACACAACGGGCTGCCTACCTGGGTAGTGCCGACTGAAGAGCTGCCAGCTGGAGCTTCATTCAGTCGTTTCCTGTGTCATCCAGTCAATACCGTTCTATATCGTTCATTCAATTTCCTTACTTCCTTCATTCTTTCCATTTCTCACGCAGAGTGCATGTAATGTGTAACGTGTCATCCATACCAACGGCCAGACTGGCCTTCTCTTCCGAAAGTTGGTGATGGGATTGTACGTGTGTGCAAGATGTTATGCGTGCGTTCACACACGGAACCTCGGTTTATAGTCTCATTCGAAGGACTGTACGGGAAATGGAGTCAGAACCATGTTAACTCCGCGGCAAACATCCACCTGTACCAAAACGGCCCGGCGGACATTCGAACCCGCAACACCAGGGGTCTCCAAGATTACGAGTCTGGCGCTCTACCACTGAGCTATCCCCCCCCCCCCCCACCACCACCACCAATTGACGTTTACTCGCGTGGAAAAAGTGTGTTGGACAATGAAAGCATGCCACGGTTGAAAAAAAAAAGTGAATACGTGAACAAAGGTACCTCCTGACTCTCCCCCCACCCCTCCTTCACCCTCAACCGTTACAGCAGCAACGACGACAACAACAACAACAACAACAGCAACAACAACAACAACAAAACGTCATGAAAAATACCGTTTAATACGGTCTTTTCTTTGATCCTGATTAATAATTAAAAACAAATGTGAAGAATCCATGTGCGATGGGTGGGAGAGCTGGCGTAGGGGTGGGACGGAAGGTGTAACTGGAAGGAATGAGGGAGGGGGGAGGGGAAGGAGGGCAGGGGTATGTGTGGAATGTGTGACTAGAATAATGAGCAGTGTGGTTTGTAGGGTAATTGTAAAGGAGATGCACTAATCAGATCCCCTAAGTAGCTGGGGCAAAAAAATCCCATTTATTTAATTTTTTTTTTAACTGGA
>CM065727.1:59971307-59991307 GCA_033310375.1 Conus canariensis
TGTGTGTGTGTGTGTGTGTGTGTGTGTGTGTGTGTGTGTGTGTGTTTGTGTGTGTAAATGTGTGTGTGTGTGTGTGTGGTGTGTGTGTGTGTGTGTGTGTGTGTGTGTGTGTGTGTGTGTGTGAGCTGAAGTTCAAAGCGTGTGTTTTGCAGTCTGAGAGTCTACAAACGAACGGCAGGAATAAAGGACGACAGGCCTGGTGAAAGACAGAGGGAGGATAGGGGTGGATGAGAACCGAGGAAACAAGATTAGGGTGGGGGTGGGTGGAGAGGATGGGTAGGTATAAGGGAGGGAAGAGGGTAAGTGTGTGGAAGGGAAGATCTTGATGTGTGCATACCAAACTTCATTAATTCACCCTCTCTCTCTCTCTCTCTCTCTCTCTCTCTCTCTCTCTCTCTCTCGCATGCGCACACGCATGTACGTGCATGCGCACACACGGGCACACACACACACACACACACACACAACACACACACACACACACACACACACACACACTTGTCAAAGTTCCAACTGCTTAAATGAGGGGGAAGAGAGCTGGGGGTAAGGTCGGGAATGGGATGAGGGACTAAAGCACCATGGACAACACCCACACTGTGTGTTGGAACTCGGGTAAACCCATCCACCCTCTCGCACTTCTCCTCTCCTACCCCCTCCCACACACCTCCTTCTTTGTCCCCAAAGCCCGACCCCCCCCCCCCTTCCCCCTGATTCCCCATCTTCCTAGGATCCTTCTCAGAACTAACTGAATATTCAGAGTGTCTCTTCAAACGGAAGAGCGTTGAAAGACCCAATCCCACGTGACAAAGCGTCTTTCCTGACAGCATCCAAACATATCTGCCTCTTACAGTTTTTAAATCTGTCCTGACCATCTCCTAATCTGCGAAAGAGGATTCGTGTTAAATCTTCCAAATCCCAACTACTGCATGGTGCGCATTTTGTTGGGTGGTTATACAGTGTTATTTCAATTATAATGTCATTGTAATCATAATAATATTATACAAATTACGGTTTTGTGATGAGACGTTATTTAGATTGTTCGTTTGCTAGATTTTGGTAACTGTCCATTTGTTGATTTATTGCTCAGTTCCTGTTTGTTTGCTTTGTTTTGGTGACTGTTCATTTGTTGATTATTGCTCCCGTCCTGTGCTCGTAGAGGACGGAATTATACTTGAAATTCATGGAAAGAATCACAAGAATACGGTAAAGCCTCACTATATGGCAATGCCTGCATCTGACACAATCTCTTCCTAGTTAATGGTTCCACACTGTTTGCTTTAAGGGCATAACGTACGATACAATGTTCCCGGCAAAATGCCAAGATGTGACAGTCACAATTGGCCACCAACGTGTCCGGCCTGTGGTCAAAATTAAGAGTCAGCAAGGTTCAA
Organism: Conus canariensis; assembly: GCA_033310375.1. Taxonomy (NCBI): domain Eukaryota; kingdom Metazoa; phylum Mollusca; class Gastropoda; order Neogastropoda; family Conidae; genus Conus; species Conus canariensis. The sequence continues at coordinate 59,972,699 of CM065727.1, forward strand.
CTGCCTGGTTTCGCATTCATGTTTCTTCGGATAACTCTCTCAGGCTGGTCAAGTAGCCAACGACCACATCCATCACTATCAATGCAGCCTTCTATTGGGCCCTGGCTGGCTTCCTCTGCAACGTGACTGTCAGGCAAGGCGTTAACTACTTCTTCTTCTTCTTCTTCTTCTTCAGCGTTGCAGTATCTAGTAGCGTGGGAACTCGTTTTACCCTGTTGGGATACTCACGCTATGCTCGAGAGTATAGTCAGTTCACTCCGACTTCGTTGAGTGCAGAAATTTGTGGGAAGAGGTTGTGGAAAAGGATAGATAAAAGATATGGTAGACAGAAAGGACAGTAGACGACAGTACAGCAATGGAGGAGACAGAGTTACTGAGAGAGAAAGGTAAAGGGGACGTTATAAGCACAGAATGTCCAGAAGGAGGGGGGACTATTTGTACAAAAGACCCCCCGGTATCCCGACGGCGGAAAGGCGTTAACAAGTGTCTGCTAGCGGGGCCGTTCATTGGCTTCCGATGCCAGTTCCAGCAAAAGATTGTCCTGTCTACACCACGTGGTGAAATGAGACCCCTCCAAACCCCTGTCATGCCAAAGTTAAGTAATGGGCAAAACGAACAGACCTTGTGGCATACTGATTTCGACATGAAGCAGTTTCCCTGACTCCAGGGTGTGCTAGACTAAAGGGGTAGAAGGAGTAGAAGGACAAGGATGGGGGCTCAAAGGGTGGACGATCGGGGGGTGGGATGCTAGGAGGGGGTTGTAGGTGAGGGGTCGGGAGAGACGGGCAACGGTACGGGAGTTTTGAAGTATCCCTACATGATCTCGGTAACGGTGTTCATAATCAAACCAGAAATCTACTTCCCGACGAATACACTCGCACCCACAAACATTTTCATTGGATATCGATTCTACCCTGCACGCACTGCCGAATCATTTGAAAATTCAAAATGGTCAACTGGACCACTTACGCCATCATTAGCACATTGAAACCCCGTGCAGAAAGAAAGAAACCAGGCATCAGAAATTTTCTTGACAGTGGATGGACGCAGGCAGCAATGAAACGTAGAATTTATGCTCACTGATTTCATAAATCACGTAGAATTATGCTCATGATTTCATAAATCACGTAGAATTATGCTCATTGATTTCATAAATCACGTAGAATTATGCTCATTGATTTCATAAATCACGTAGAATTATGCCCATTGATTTCATAAATCACGTAGAATTATGCCCATTGATTTCATAAATCACGTGGAATTATGCTCATTGATTTAATAAATCGCGTAGAATTATGCCCATTGATGTAATATATCACAATTTGATGCATGTATGAAGTGAGTGCAACAATATGCGGGGAACAGCATCAGTCCCCTCCTCACCCCCAAAATAAATACAACCGTTTGACATGGATGTCCTGTTCTCGATATAATATGATCCTGCTCTTTATATGACAAATGACGCCTTTTTTATACCAAAGAAGAGAACTATGGACCTTGTCAGCACAGAATCTGCGATATTGTCGGTGTCACGGTTTGACCATTTTCTACTGCCTTCTCCAGCCGATAACTTTTCGTGACCTGGAAAGTTTCCGAAGAAACTTACGTCGGGGGCTTCGATTACCTTGGCTTACGTTACATTTAAAACTTTTTGAAAGCTTCGGGCTTTGTACTTGATGTGATCCTATTCCTCGGTGGCTCCGATTACCTCGTTAATCACGCCTCTGTTCTCTCTCTCTCTCTCTCTCTCTCTCTCTCTCTCTCTCTCTCTCTCTCTCTCTCTCTCTCTCTGTGTGTGTGTGTGTGTGTGTGTGTGTGTCTGTCTGTCTGTCTGTGTGTGTGTGTTCTCAGTTTTTGCCTTCTTTCTTTCCTGGAGTTAGTGTGGGTTGGGATAAGAGCTCATTATTTCACCGACGGAAAAGGGTGTGAGGGAGGGAAGAGCGGACAAGGAGGAGAACGATAAAGGCACGTGGGGAGCTCTCTATGTGTGTGTGTGTGAGGGGGGGGGGGGTGAGGGGGTGTGCGTGCGTGCGTGTGTGTGTGTGTGTGTGTGTGTGTGTGTGTGTGTGTGTGTGTGTGTGTGTGTTTTCTGAGGGGAGTGTGGAGGGGCAAGGTAGAGTCGTTGCACCAACACACATCTGATCGTCCCCCCCCCCCCATCCCCTCCCACCCCCACTCAAGTGGCCGACTTCTTGCTCACACCGCCTCCAATCTTACCTCCGATTCCCTGATGGCGGCATCATTCCAATACTGCATACCCCCACCCACCCCCTCACCACCACCACCACCATCACCCCACCCCGCCCCCCACCCACACACCGCGCGTCTCCTTACCCCCATCACCATCCACCCGGTCATCCCCGTGATTACTCCTTCGCACTTCCATCGCCAGTCCTGCACAGGGATTAGGCCTGGAGAAGGCGGATGGGGTAAACGTCTCTGACCGCCATCATGACACCCATCAGAGTAGACTGCGCTGCTTTAACGAGGCAGGCTATCTGTGGCATTTTGTTGTCTGAGATGGCGACTTGATGCGTTTGTTTTTTTGTTCCATGGTAAGGGAATTGGTTCAGTATAATGATCATATAGCAAAACACAAACAAATGTTCAGTATGATTATCATATAGCAACAAGCAACAAAAACAGAAATTGTTCAGTATAATTATCATACAGCAACAAGCAACAAAAAACAAACAAAAAAAAACAAGAACATTGATAACAGCAGTAACAATGATACCAATAATATTCGTGGCGGTTACAACACCACGACACATTCCCTGGCGTTTTAACGTGCACACCACTCCAAGGACTAACACATTCGTAACAACATTAGAAAAAAAATTGCTCGACATTTAAAGTGAACAAACAGTCCAAATATCTAATCCCGTTTGCAAAGGGACAGTCAGCCAAACACTTCAGCTCCGCCCTCCTTTCTTTCTCTTCATCCCTGCAGTCGGCTCTGTCACTCAACAAGAGTCCATCACACGCTGAGATGACCGCTGTGAGGAGGACAGGAAGCATGATATCGTATCAGGCGCGGCCACACACACACACACACACACACACACACACACACACACATACAACACATGTCGAGTGGAGTTTGGGCCCTGGACGGAGTTACATTGTTCGCCACCGACACAGTTGGGCCGGTCAGGTGGGGGAAATTGGGCCAGCCAGTTGTGTTGAAATTGGGCCGGGCATGTCATAAACACATACACACACACATACACAACAACAACAACAGCAATAAAGTTTTGTTCCAGGGTGAGACTATCACCGTATTTCTAGTCGATTCATTTTGAAAACAGATTAAGGAAGGTCTTCACGAGAGCTCCAGATGTACTAAACACACGCACCTGTGCGCGCGCGTAGAAAACTGAGAAAGACGTACATGATCCGGTGTACGCAGAGAATGCAGGCGCCCGTATAGTAAACAACTAAACAAAACAAGAAGGAAAAAAATGCAAACGCACGCCCGAGCGCACGCACTCGCGTGCGCGCGCGTGCGCGCACACACACACACACACACACACACATACACACACACGCACGCACGCACGCACTCACATACGCACGCAGGCACACACACACATACACACACACAAAGGCACGCGCGCGCGCGCCCACACACACACGCACACACACACACACACACACACACACACACACACACACACACACACGCACGCACGCACGCACACACACACACACACACACACACACTCTCTCTCTCTCTCTCTCTCTCTCTCTCTTGAAAAGGAAATAAAGAGTTTGCATTTCCTTGTGCTTGATGTTGAAAGCGTTTTGATAGTTAGGGTGAAAAGAAAAGAAACGAAACTACTCGTACTCACAGTTGATAGTCAATCACCACAACCACCACCACCACCACACACCGTCAACACTCATCCTCCCCCTCCCTTCTCCTCACCCTACTCCCCCCCCCCCCCGCCCCGTCCCCCGCTCCACCACCCCCCCCCACCCCTCCCCACCGTCATCACACTTCACCCTCACAAAAATCTTCGCGCAGATACGTGGCGGCAAAGTTGCGGGACCGGGCCGGGGCGAACTCGCCGGGGAAACGTCTGCTGCTGCCGACGTCGGCGCCGGAACCACCGGACGTGCCCGGTGAGCGCCGCGCCATCTCGTGCAGCTGGATGGAGCCGTTGGCCGGTTCTCCGCGGGTGAGGGGCACCTCGGCACCCCGGTGGCTGGGGTCCTCGCAGTCCCGGCTCTGGCAGACGGAGCAGGCGGGGCGGGGGCGGGGCTTCTTGGAGGATCCCAGGCAGCGGACGGCGAAGCGCATCTCCTGGGCCATCTCCGAGCACAGGGAGGTCTGTCAACAGGCAGCGAGTCTTGGATTGTATTGCATTGCTTTGTCATGTCTTGTTTTGCATTGCTTTGTCATGTCTTGTATTGCATTGTCTTGTCATTTCTTGTATTGTATTGCATTGCATTGCATTGCATTGCATTGCCTTGTCATGTCTTGTTTTGCATTGCCTTGTCATGTCTTGTATTGCATTGTCTTGTCGTGTCTTGTATTGCATTGTCCTGTCATGTCTTGTATTGCATTGTCTTGTCTTGTCTTGTATTACACTGCATTGCCTTGTCATGTCTTGTATTGCATTGCCTCGTCATGTCTTGTATTGCATTGCCTCGTCATGTCTTGTATTGCATTGCCTCGTCATGTCTTGTATCGCATTGCCTTGTCATGTCTTGTTTTGCATTGCCTCGTCATGTCTTGTATCGCATTGCCTTGTCATGTCTTGTTTTGCATTGCCTTGTCATGTCTTGTATTGCATTGCCTCGTCATGTCTTGTATTGCATTGCTTGTCATGTCTTGTTTTGCATTGCTTGTCATGTCTTGTTTGCATTGCCTTGTCATGTCTTGTATCGCATTGCCTTGCCATGTCTTGTATTGCATTGCCTTGTCATGTCTTGTATTGCATTGATTTGTCATGTCTTGTATTGCATTGCCTTGCCATGTCTTGTATTGCATTGTTTTGTCATATCTTGTATTGTCATGTCTTGTATTGAATTGCCTTGTCATGTCTTGTATTGCATTGCATTGTCATGTCTTGTATTGAATTGCCTTGTCATGTCTTGTATTGCATTGGCTTGTCATGCCTTGCATTACATTGCCTTGTCATGTCTTGTACTGTACTGCCTTGTCATGTCTTGTATTGTACTGCCTTGTCATGTCTTTCGTCATACTGTACTGTGTTTTGTTGTACGGTGAAGTGGTTGTTTTTTTTTCCAGAGTTCCCATTGAAAGCATTCAGAGTACGTCTCTGCGTTTCACCCGACTGGGGTGATTTGGGAGCGGGGATGGGGGATTGGATTTTTTTTTTTGGGGGGGGGGGGGGGAGGGGGGGGGGATGGGCGGGTGGTGGTAGGAGAGGCTAGGGGGTGGGGAGAGGTGGGTGTGTCTTGCGAAGACGATGGAGGGTCCATCACAAACAGTCAGAAGACCGACTTAAACCAGGAACCCAAGAGTCTAGACTAGACTAAACTCGTTACTTCCGTCTCTGCCACAAATGGAGGTAAATGCTGGACCAGTAGGACACACACAGAAAAGAAAAAGAAAAGAAACATAAAAAAGCAACAAAAACACACACACACAAAAACCACACAACACACACACAAACCACACACACACACAAAAACCACACACACACACAAACCACACACACACACAAAAACACACACACACACAAAGAAAAAAAAGAGCAGGATTGGCACAATAGAGAGGGAACGATTCCTTGCTTACATATTATTGCAATAGTCGAGCGATTTCCGAAATTTTTTTTTTTTTTCATCGATTCTGGATGTGTTCAGGATAACACTGTTGTGTATGTGAAGGAAAACTGCCTTTCTAGCTCCGAATGACGAGCTTTTAATGAGAGCCCTGGCTGTGTGGGTGTTGGACTGTGTTATCATCGTCCATCGTTTCACCCTCATCATCATCATCAATAATAACCCTCCTTCGTACAACGCAGTTGTCGTGCCCTGACAGGCGCATGGTAAGGCGGCCAGGTAAGTTCTACAGCCCTCTGTACACGTTCATACGCGACAAGGCGAGTGTCCGGGGGAGCAGAATTAAAGAGGGGGGGGGGGGGGTTAGAGATACTGTAATCAGATCAGTCCTTCAGAATCAGACCGCTGCGAGTGTGGCACAGCAGCGGACGCCAAGGGAGAGGTGGCAGATCTCCTTTGAAGGACACTGAGCTTCTGGAGATGTGGGGTGATCGGCGATGGAGCGCTGCCTTACTACGATTACCGTGGCCCGGGATACCGTGCTCTGAGCCAGGCAGACATGGGGGCCGTCCTTACGGGGTTGGGCTGAAAAACTGCTCTCTCGGCCGTAGTCTGCGTGTACCCGCCGAAGTTTAGGGACTCGTGCAGCGCTCCAGCGACTTTCGTCCTGCTCCCTCCTTAAGGCGGCCTCACGCGGCACAGGACCATTGCCACCCAAGCACGAAGAAGGCCGCCTGGTGGTCTTGAAGACAGCCTTTTGGTTGGGGAAAAGAAGCCAAATACACTGACGCCCATCGTCGACCGACCAACAGCTGAATTTGAACTAAAGTTCAAAAGAACCCACAGATCTAAGAGAGACATACGACAAGCTCGCCCACTACTGTCCAGCAACAACAGTTGCCGCAGAAGATGCAGACCTATGTCTGCAAGTGTACCTTGTCCTTAAGGGCCTCAGGCCAATAGGACGTTAAACTCTCCCATCAACCTTCATGATAACCATCCAGGTATGCTTTTTTCTGGTTTTGGGACGCCCTCACTCTTCCCACCCTCACCTTAACCCTCCCTCCCCATCCCCCTCAACCTCGTCTCCCTTTACCCTGCAGAACGGTCAGATTTCTGGATGTTGCAGCGGGGAGGTGTTACGTGCGCGCAGTGCATGCTACCTGGGTTAATCGTCTCATCATGGAGATTAGCCTCAGACCGCCACTGTAGGTCGTGGGGAAAGGGGAAGGTAAGGGGGGGGGGGGGGGGGAGAGAGAGAGAAAACTAAATGAAAATTCGTCTTGCACAATCGAACGGTGGGACCGGGATGCCGTCTCACTTCATGCGTGAGTGATGTATTTTCTGAGCCACTTTGACTTACACAAGAAAGCGGATTGGTGGGGGGGGGGGGGGGGGGATGAAAGGGAGGGAGACAGAGGAAGTGAGTGGGTGGGGGGGGGGGGGTTGGGGGCAGAGGGAGTGATGAGAGAGGGGAGGGGGAGAGAGGGAATGAGATAAAGAGGGGGATGGAGAAGGAGGGAAGCAAGAGAGGTAAAGAGATAGGGGGGGGGGGGGCGGGAGGGGGAGATAGATAGATAGATAGAGAGAAGTAGTGAGAGAGAGAGAGACAGAGACAGAGAGAGAGACAGAGACAGAGAGAGGCAGAGGTAGAGGGCAAGACCAATCACGAGAGAGAGAGAGAGAGAGAGAGAAGAGAGAGAGAGAGAGAGAGAGGAGAGAGAGAGGAGAACTCAGAACTCAGCACGTTAATGTACATCAGCCTTTGGCCACACTACATGGAGGTAACACATGGAAATGGGAGTGATGGGGCTGGAGAAGGAAGTCAAATAGTCGGGGGCAGGAAAGAAATGGGAGGGCGTGAGGGAAGTGAGAGAGGGAAGGAGGTGAAAAAGATAACTATATTCCAAATTTCACAATCTTGACAATCTCTTCTAGGCTTGAATGCGTAGTAGAAATTAAACATCGAAGTAAAACCAAACAACACTACATAACTGAACACGAAATGCATACATTACATAAGATACTAGAGGACGTCTCAGAGTTTCCAGGCCGTAATAATCACCCTGAAATGTTCATCTGAAATATAACCATATTTCTGTTGTTCATTGCACAGAACACACATCTTGAGACATTATGCCAGTGGTTCTGGTTCATATCTATCATTTCAACAGAACAATAATTTTAGAGGCACTTTCCTTGATGACTTTAGAAATTTAACTCGAAGGTCTATATACAAGCAACGATCAAATAGGAAAATGATGCTCATTTTCAACTTGAGAGAGAGAGAGAGAGAGAGAGAGAGAGAGAGAGAGGGGGGGGGGGAAAGGAAAGAAAGAGAGAGGGGTGGGTGGGGAGGGGAGAGGGAATGATGAAATAATAGTCCTTCCGAAGTTCGATGACATCGATCGCATTAGCGATCTTCGCGGGAATGTCGATTGACTTAAAAAAAAAAAAGCATCATTTACTGATTTGTCAATTTAATACTCGCTGACTCGTTGTGAATTGTTCGTACAAATTGGCTTCTGTGTGGCTTGTTCATCTTTTTTTTTCAAAAAATTGTTGGAATTATTGACATTTTTTTTTTCAAATCCAAAACCTGGTATTACAAAATGTCTGAGTTATCCGTTTTGTATCATTATTGCACGTGACATCTCTTTTTGATTTGTTTGCTTCTTTTGTTTCGCTTTCCGTTTCCTCTTCCTTGATGGGAATTGTGTTCGCTTCATCCTTTTCCTGTTCAGTTTCCCGGCTATCCAAGATAAAAGTTTATTGGCAAAACATTCTTCACGTTGATCGCCATTTGATGCTCGCTGTGACATTTGCGCATCAATCTAGAAAATCTGCCCCGCGCTAAGGGAGGAACATCCTCCTTCTTATGTTCTCTGAAGACTTCTTGGAGACGAGGTATCGGGGGCTGGTCACATGGTTAAGAGCATTTAGGTGGGGGAGCTCACGGTCGTGGGTTCGATCCACTTCTGGTAGTGGATTTTTACTGCGACATTTTTTTCCCCGCTGCCTGTACTTTCGCCGCATGTGTTGTTGGCGCCATTTTCAGTATTTACGCCGCCAGTACTTTGGCCAGTGATTATGTACTCCGGGTACATGTTTTTGATGTGTAGTTTTTCACCTTACACAGTAATATCCTGAAGTGTTGGGACGAGAAATTGTTGTGAATATCGGCCGGATTTTTCCTGTGAAAGAGGGTTCCAGCAATAGAGCAGGAACGTGGAGAGGTTCGTTTTTAACTATCGAATCTCTGATGTATTGAGTGACGTTTATGTGTCCACCCTCAAATAGGACAAACCATGGTTTTAAATGAACACGCTTCAGGCATCCTACTGGACATGTACATTCGAGGCTGCTTGTCAAAATGCTTCCAGAAGGTGAGGTAAAGTAATGTTGCTCATAGCCCAGCCGACCGCAAAGGGCTACATCAGGGCTGTCACTGCGTTGAAGTCAGTTCACTAGTCATTCATTCACACAATCCTTAAAAATACATCTTCTAAAAACACACCCGAAATTTGGTAAAAAAAATTTCCACGGTAAAATGTCAGATCAGATTTTAAAAAAATGTAAATCTCTTTTAAAAATCAAAGATCACATCAGGTGGAACATCTCTGAACAAGGTTTTCATGGAATCTGCAGTGAAATGTTTGTGTCTCATATATGCAAGTCCCAACACTCTAAAAGAATATGTTTCATTGTGAGTGGTGCATGACATGGAATGTACCACGGAGCTTCTTCACTCTTTAAAAGGTACGAATGAGTAAACACGAATGGCCAGTGTGCAGCCGGCATAAAACTGTTTCTTCTTTGCGACCACCAGAGGTAGATGAGAGGAATCGGACAGACTACTGGTTTGCAAGATTTAAAGAAAGATATCCTAAATACCATGATCTTGAAACTGGGCTCTGGCACTGACCATCTGTCAGTCACTGGCACCATCTTTCACTTTGAAGGCGGATAGACGGATGAATACAGGTGGAGATGGATAGATAGATAGATAGGTAGGTACGCAGGTAGATAGGTAGACAGACAGGCAGACTGATAGCTAGGTAGGTAGGTACATAGATGCAGAGATAGAGACAGGCAGGCAAACACAGACAGACAGACAGACACGCAGACAGGCAGGCAGGCAGACAGACAGACAGAGTGCCTATATCGGTAAAAAGCGTGTTTCCCCTATCCTGTGAAATATAACCACATTAGCAACGAAAGGAAAGGCGGCGAAAGTGCACACGGCGTAAAAAAGAGGACACGATTTTTTTTTTTTTTTTTTTTTTTTGCGGGATGGAAAACCCTCTCTGTCCACGCAGCAGTAAAAGCGTACCTGATTCAGCTCAGGAAACTTTAAGCCGTGGAAGAGTTAAGAGTTGGACACTACCTCCCATAATGCCGTGCCCTCGATAGCTACTGTGAGCATCTAAGAGGTTACTACCCCCCCCCCCCCCCCCCCACGAGACCTTTTCAGACTACGAGACTTTCTACTTAGAACGTTTAAATAATTTGTTTATAGCATAACTGAACAGTGATCTGCTTTGACAGATTCAATAATCCAGGTGTTTGACGTATGCAGTCGTGAGTAACCCAGTACTTGACCCTATAATGAGTAACTCAATGCTGAGTGACCCAGTACTGAATACTGTCAATACTGAGTGACCCAGTACTGAAGACAGAACTGAATAATCGAATAATGAAGCTTACCAGCGTAAACCAATACTTAAGCCAATACAGAGTAACCAAACACTTAAACCAATACTGAATAACCAAATACTCAAGCCGGTACCGAGGAACCCAGTACGTAAGCCAACACTGAATAACCCTGTACTTAAACCTATACTGAGTAACCCAATACTTGAGCCTGTACTGAGTAACCCAACACTTAAAGCTTGTACTAAGCAACCCAGTACTTAGGCCTATACAACATTACCCAATACTTAATCCTATCATGAGAAACCCAGCACTTAAAGCCTGCACTGAGTAACCCAATACTTCAGCCGGTACTGTATAATTCAGTACTCAGGACTTTACGGAGGAACCAAATACTTACGCACGTACTGAGTAACTTCTCTGTTGAACTGACCGCATAAACATATTTCAGTATTGGACGTTGACTTTCTTTGCCTGAGAGAGGGGAACGGTACGTTAGTCGCAGACACAGCCGCAGTAGCAGTGGTCTGTGTGGTAATAATGTGACTGATAGTGGAAGTGACTGAAGAAGCAGAAGCAACAGAAAAAAAAAAACCCACAAGTAGTTGATGCTGCATCAGCAGTGTAAAAGCAGTAGACTGAAGAAAGGATGTGTAATCAGACGTGTCATTTCAATTACCGTTACGGATGGTGAAAGTATTGAGGAGAAATTTGAGCATTGCCTGTCTGGCTACACATCAATAAGAGCGAGAGAGAGAGAGAGAGAGAGAGAGAGAGAGAGAGAGAGAGAGAGAGAGAGGAGGAGCAGAAAGAGAGAGGGACAGAAAGAGACAGGGAGGTTGGTTGGGAAGGAGAGAAAGGAATAAATGGAACCAAAAGGAAAACTGTTGTACAGTTTGAAAATACTGAAAGAAGAACATCTGAAGCTGTCCATGACACCACCAAGCAGAATATAAAGAGAAGACACGCGCGGACAGTTAGGCAGAGGTCTTACCAAAGAAAGCATGACAACAGCGCGTCTTAGAAAGGACTACTGGTGCGTCTGCACGCAACAGCTGGACTCGAGCAAGGAGGATTGCCCACCTCCTGACTTACATCTCTCCATGACGGTCCGACCGCACAGCAGCCTCACCACATCGCAGCCACGCAGAACGCCCTCCATGCCAAGTTGTCCAGAGCTGGCTAATAGCTGGGGAGTGGGGGAGTGGGTGGTCTTCAAGTGAAACTATACGGGTTTGGGGGGGGGGGGGGGGGAGGGTGGAAGCAGTGACGGTACTGAGAAAGACGACCTTTGGTTGTCAACGCATGACCCGGGAATTCGAAACAAAGTAAAAATATCGTCGATCAGTGAGTGGCAAGACATACGCCTCGACAGCCCACAGCGGTGAGGTTCCAGTAGAAACTGATAGAACGGGGATCAGTGTGGACATTGACAGACACGACGCACTATGTCCATCCTGATCAGACATGGCCCACAAATGCACACAAGAGAGAGAGGAAAGCTCGTTAACATTGACCAAGATGTCCGACCTTTTGACGACTAGTGAAGGTGCTGAAAAAAGACTGCTGTCGACGCCCTAGGGATTGGATTGGGAATCTATCCAACCTAGGAATGCAAAGACCAAAAAACAATTAGCAATTATGACCAAGCTTCCGAAACAGATCAGTGGAGGTACAGACAAAGACGGCAGACGTCACCCTGGGGGGTTCGATCGGGCATCTTATCTAGTCAGCTTCAAGGGATGGCGATGATATAAAGAAGATCGTTCACAATGACCAGAATAGTCGACTCAGAGTAGCAGAGGTACACAGAAAGACGGCGGATCTCGTCCTCATGAGTGGACGGCACATCACGTCATATACAGCATGAGGACCCAGAAAGAATGAAAAAAACGTTCATAGCAGGGACGAAGATATCTCCCAATATCTCAGCCATACTCTCCGATGGCCATTCTCTCTAAAGTATTTTAAAAGAATAGTGTACACAGTGTGATGAGCCACTCGATGTGTAACATGTGCTTATAGAGAAAATGCTGGCATTTGTGCGACATCCAACATTTGCAGCAGACTCTATGGTGACCTAGTTCAGGGAGGTTCCACCAGATGTGATGTTTCTTTCAGAGGTTATAATTTTTCATTTCACCTGAGATTTTATTTTCAACACGTGTGTGTTGAGTCAGTGTTGAAAATGTGACAACACTGAATTGGCCGACAGGAGTCGGCTAGGCTTTAATTAAACAACATGGAATGATTTATATCTGGATCCGCCCATACTCCTTAATTAATCCATCTCTCTTTCACACCAACAGTCCCACCTCCTTCCCCCTCCCCTCAGCCTTCTCCACACACACACACACACACACACACACACACACACACACACACACACACACCACGCACACACACACACACACACACACACGCACACACACACACACACACACACACACACACACACACACACACACACACACACACGCCCTCAACACAGAAAGACAACCCCCTCACCCTGTCCTCGCGGGCGTTGCGGCGTGAGCGCCAGACGAACTCACAGATGGCCACCAGGACGGCCAGGGCCAGGCCGCCCATCAGCACCACGAAGATGCCGCCCACGTTCTCCACGCCCAGGGCGTTGGCCTTGGACCCCTTGGCGTCGTCCTCGCGCACGCAGGTGTCTCCGGTGTCCTTCCACCACTTCTTGTACAGCAGCTGGATCTTCCCGTTCTCCTGCAGCTCCAGGATGGCCATGGACAGCTTGTCCCGGTACGGGGAGTCTGCGTGGGCCACAGGCGTTCGTGTGTGTGTGTGTGTGTGTGTGTGTGTGTGTGTGTGTGTGTGTGTGTGTGTGTGTGTGTGTGTGTGTTGGGTGTGTGTGTGTGTGTGTGAGTGTGTGTGTGTGTGTGTGTGTGTGTGTGTGTGTGTGTGTGGAGGGAGGGGGGTGGAGGAGGGGGTGAGTGGAGGGAGCGGAATGAGATGTAGGGTGGAGATGGATTGCCGGAGGACGAGAGAATCGGTGATGTAAACGATGTCCATTGTTGAGGTATTGGAGGTTGCCGATGGGGGTGGAGGTTACAGGTTGGTCGGTTGTTGCGGGGGTGGTGGTGGGAAGTGGGTAAAAGGGGGGGGGGAAGTTGTGAATCGAGAAGATGACACAGGGGACGAGGAGTCCAATAGGGAATGGTAGAGTCGGAGGAGTGGCGGAGAGTGAAGGGGATGGGGGGGGGGGGGGGGGGGGGAGATGGCAACAGAGTTGGTGACGGTGGTTGAGAGACGCAGCAAATAAGGGGGAGGGCGGGGTTGGAGAGGGGGGGGGGGTAAGAGTTGGATGCGGGTATGCCGTGGATTAGTTAGAATGTTAATAATTAAAAAGGGAAATAAGTGATGGGGATGGTGTGATGAGGCGTAGGGATAGGAGAAGAAGACATGGGGGGGGGGGGGGGGGGGCAGGGAAATGGGGGGGGGGGGGCAGAAGGTAAGGAGAGGGATGGCATTGGGGGTTGTGAGTGGTGCGGTAGTCCCATGATATGGTGAGGCGTTGGGATGTTGTGTTGGTGGTGCGGTGATAGGTTGGATGGCCCAAGGTGAAGAGGGAAGGGGGGGGGGGGGGGGGTTGAGCGTGCGTGCAAAGGCGGTACAGTAGGAATGGTGGGGGATGGGATGTGGTGGTGGTTGCAGTGTCGGAGGTAAAGGAGGGGTGGACAGAAAAACACAAAAGATATTATCATTAGAACATGGTGACGTTCAGCTGAAATTTTCAATCATCATACATAGCAATTGATCAGAGGAATACAATACAATAGCAGAATGATGCAACGTAATGGAGAACAATAAAAAAAAATAAAAAAAAACACGATCAAGCAACAATCCTATAACAAATGCAACGACGTACAATACAGTGTTCGTGTGCGCCCGCATGCGATTTCTTATTTCATTGTTTTTTTTTTTTTTAATTTGTTTGTTTCTTTCTTTCTTTAATTGTGTGTTTATTTATTTATTCATTTCTTTGTTTCTTTATTTACTTTAGATTATCCTTTGTTTTCGTTTTTGAAAACAACACCAAACACGACCGAATTTGTTTATTTATTTGATCTATTTTAGTTTGATATTTGTTTTTGAAAATAACATCAAACATGATCATTTTCAGCATTTTTTTTTTTTTTTTACGAACATGGCATGAAATGAACGACACGTGTTTCCGTTCTGTCAACTAGTGACTTTAACGGCCTGACACAGGTTTTTTTTTTTCTCTCATAGGAACAGGGATGGTTTTCCCAGGCCGGAAGGGGGAGGGGGGGGGGGGGGGAGGCAGGAGTTGGGGAGGGGTGGAGGGAATTGGCAACAATAAGGGAGGGGACAGATGGGTTAGCACTGGGGGAAGGGAATAGGAGTGATGGAAGAATGGAACTGGGAGGAGCTGTGTGTGTTGGGGGGGGGGGGGGGGGCGGGGGAGGGGGGAGGGGGGCACCCTGGGACCTTCTCCGAACACTTCATAAGATATAAGTCACTGAATAATGACTAATGACGTTAGTCTGAGAACTTTGTGTCGTCATCTCTATCCAGTAGGTCGCAACGATTTTTAAGGAAGCATGGAAAACGAACACCAAGGATGACCGCCGTTCAATTGTAGTGCGGATCCAGAACACAGGACGTATCCAGAATCCCTTTGACCCTGGCCGAGATCCTCATTCTTTCGACAGCCTTTCCAATCGATGGTCCTCCATTACATCATCAAAATACATGGAATTTCAACAACAACAACAAAGACAGCGACAACGAACAAGCGGTTGGACGCTTCCGTGAAGCCCGGACACCCCGTCACCAAAGCTGTTCCCAAATTTGCCTGGCTGAAACCCTGACTCCGAATTAGTTCTTGCAAGTTCAGACTTCACCCTGAGAGGCGTCCGATCATAATTTATGTCATCACCTTAACATCCTGGAGTCGATTTCCTCGGCAGATTCTTATATTTAGAAATACTAACGTGAGAAACGAACACACAGACGAAACGAGACACAGCTTTTTTGTTAGTTGATTAACTCCTTCCGGATGATGTGCAAGACACATTGTGAAAAGAGTGCCGCCGCACCAGCTGACTTAAAAGATAACTTACAACAACCAGTGTGATAAGAATTCCTCAGCAAATTCAGTTTTCACCTAAGGTAATTTTTTTTAATCGTATCTCCCTTGTGCATCTTTCATTTGAACGTCGGCTGCCGGTGTGATTTCGTTTAAATGTTTGGATCGATGTTTTTACTTCAAACTCTGTTTGTGTGTGTGTGTGTGTGTGCTGTGGTGTGTGCCGCGCGCGCGCGCGCGCGCGCGTGTGTGTGTTGTGTGTGGTGTGTTTTTGTGGTGTGCGTGTTTCTTTGTTTCTGTGCTTTCTTCATGGCCGTCTGATCCACAAGACTGCGTTTAGTTTGGAAACTGAGTCAGAGGTGAGTCAGAAATGGGCTGGTATGAGATTGATTTTATTTTTACTTATTCCGCCAACTATATAATATCCGACGGAAAGCTTTTTTTTTTTTTACCTTCTGGGTACCCCCCTCCCCCCCCCCCACCCCCCCACCCCCTCTCCCCGGTCAGAGACAGCGGTCTAGTCTAAAGCCTTTATCAACGTCGTAGGATAACGGCCAGCAGACCATCACAGACTGATGTAAGCTGTAAAACTGGGCAATGAAGCTGTCCCATCATTCAGGGCGACAGCCGCCGGAGTGGAAGTGAGAATAACTAATGTTAATACGATGGCTCCACCTTGCCGTTGCCGCCTTGAGGACAACTGAAATGGGGGACATTATAGCACACAAAAACGGTTCGCGACCTGGTCACGGCGTTGGAGAATAAAGAACGATGACGCATGCCAATTGTCGAATAGAGCGATAAGGGGGGAAACCCTAATGTCTGAAGCAATCTGTTAGGGGTCGCTGGTTTATTATCCGCATGAAATGCCGTTTTCTTGATAACTGAGTAGAAAACGGAACAAAATAGAAGACAGAAGGCATTGTCATCGGAAGGGCATTTGCGCGGAATTACATTTTCTTCTAATACCAAGGGGAACTACCAGCTTAAGAGTTTATACGCCCTTCCTCCGCCCCCCCCCCCCCCCCTCCCCACCTTCCCCGTACACACAGAGATAGTCCCAGACATGACGCAAAGGAGGTCAAATGTCAAATACCATGTCTGTATTCATATCTCTGTCCGTTTGCCAATCGCTCTCTCTCTCTCTCTCTCTCTCTCTCTCTCTCTATATATATATATATATATGTATATATATATATATATATATATATATATATATTATATTATCTGTGTGTATGTGTGTGTGTGTGTGTAATATATATATATATATATATATATATATATATTACAGAGAGAGAGAGAGAGAGAGAGGGGGGGGGGGGGGTCAGGGAGAGGCCGAGGGGGGTGAGGTGGGGACGGTGAAGGGTCTCGCCGCCTACCTCCAGATGACCCGTCAGAAAGATCAAGACACGGGGACAATTTAGAATCTCGCGGAACTGGGACTGACCTCGAAATCTGAAACTGTTCTTTGGCGATCTGGAGGGTGTCCATCCAGAACTAGTGATGGTGGTGGTGTGGTGGTGTGGTGGTGGCAGGCGACATGGGTCAGCCCGTTGAGTTTGTGGCACTTGAGGCGAGTCGGTGCCTAACTGAGGTCTGTGTTGTTAGTTGGGTACGAGTTTGTCTTGGATTGCATCTAGCTAGCTAGCACTGTTATGGTGGCGTTCGGATTGAAATGTTGTGGGCTTCCCCCTCCCTTACCCCCCACCCCACCCCCTTCTCCCTCCCCTCTCCTCGATGATTTTAGGGTGTTTTTTTTTTTTTTTTTTCTCCCTTAGCACTGAAGGTTGTCTGTTGTCCCTAATATATATTTCTGCATGATGTTTGCAGATTTTTTCAGACCGACGTGTTGTCTTCTGCATTTCATAAACACGCGCGCGCGCGCGCGCACGCACACACACACACACACACACACACATCCTAATGATGATGCATAATCTACTTTCAACCACATTCCACGAAAGAAACGATATTAATGCTGTTGAATTGTAACTCCTGGGCATCCATTGAATAAAATGTAAATTGTAAGGTTCACCATTTGTCGTATGTACTTTTTTAAAAAAATGAATAAGCAGCAACAGTGAATTCCTTTTGAGGTTGACAGTTTAACACAGCATTTATAATAATAGTGTTTTTCCTTTTCTTTTTCTACAGTTTTGACCGTAACAGATTGTTTCCCAGCTATAGGAACAATATGTACTCTCTCTCTCTCTCTCTCTTGTGTGTGTGTGCGTGCGTGCGTCGCGCGCGCGCGTGGTAAAGGTATGGACAGTAAAGGGATGGACGCGGAGAATGGAGGAAGTCAAATGAACGTGGGATGAATATCGGATGTCACTTTTTTTGTTTTCTGTCTTTCTCTGCTCTTTAACTCCCCACCCTCTCCTCCTCCATTTCTTTCCGTTGCCATGTTCTTTTCTTGTTTCTGTTTGCTTGTTTTCGTGTTATAATGATCACACTCACCTCAACTGAGATAAGACTTGGAATCTGCCCGGGAGGGACTTCCCTGTATACTGTACACGTGAGTGCCCTGGTGAGTGTGTGGGGCGATGCAGGTGTCTAACGTGGAGAGTCCTTAGATGGGTGTGTGTGTGTTGTTGTCCTTTTTGTTCTTGTTACTTGTCATTTTCTGAACATTTCTTTCCCATAAATAAGTAAAGGCGCACGCACAATGCGTGCATATACGTACATACAGATATGCGATCACATACACGCACGCACGCGCATACATTCACGCGAATGCACACACACACAATTGTATATTTATGCAATATAAGAAGATCTGCCTTTGAGAGAGATTATGATGGTTCTCTCATGCAGCTAGTGAAAGGTTTTCATATCTATAATACATTTTCTTAATTTTACGTTCCCACTTTTTTCATCTCCACCCTTTTCTTTTTTTTAAGTTCAAATCTTTGCCAAGTCATTATTATAATATGATATGCTGAACAATTAAGTAGTGGGGGGAAACAAATGCAGGCTAACGATTCTTCAGTCTTCATTATAATAATGTTTCGGCAAAGATTTGGACTTTTAAGGAAGAGAAAAAAAATGGGGATAATATATTATAAATAATGAGAAACCATTCACTAGCTGCCTGAGGGAACCATCGTCATCCCTATCAAAGG